>OX411280.1:12923846-14123846 GCA_948146005.1 Nomada fucata
CTTTGTCCACCCTCCGGCCAGTTTTCTTCCTCTCGACATTTTCCGGTTGAATATTCGTCAACTTTTGCCTCCTTCGTTTCGCTTCTAACAGAACTCGAAGGAGTCTTAAGCTGACGATTGTAAGAACGACGCAGGGAAGTAGTTTTATCACGACACTGTAGATCCAAAAGTTTAGCTCGTTCAAGATGTCGTGATTTTCCGCAGTTTCCGTTAGTCTCACAAAGTACAGCGTTGTATTTGTCGTATTTCCTAGAATATGTGAACATTATAAGACTGGTTCATAAACGAGGGAGATTAAAGGAAAACGGAGAAAGAAGATTCCAGGCAGGGATAGAAAAATAGGTGGCTTCGGTGAGCCTGTGATATTAAATTCTCAACCCTTTGGGTACTGATGATGCATGTATGGACTCAAGAAAGGAAATTGATTTTTGTCTGATCGCGTATACACGAACTTAGAATACTCGTCCGCAATATGCGTTCCTACCTAATAAAGATATTTTTCCTTCGCGGCATTTCGCGGCATTTCGCGGCATCTCGCACCGAAAAGGTATGAAAACGGATTAGTGATACTTTGAGTACTGCTGGTGGATGCATGCACTCGAAAAGAAACTGTATTTTGGTCTTATTGCATTGTTGGTATAGATTGCACTCACAGCGGAAAAAGTTCCCTTGTCACGCAGAGCGTACCAAAGGGGTTAATATTATGTATTAATTATGACTTCTTGATGTTGGAATTTTCAGCGCGTAGCAAGAGCAATTCTATTTTAATATAGGAAACTTCATGAAACGATCGATCGACTATTCTGATTTACAACCGTTTGCCATTTCACGGATGGTTACTTAATTCTATTTTACCAGAACTGTGTTCGTTTGAAATAACAAAAATGAGTCATTCATTTAGTATAGAAATGGGACGTTAATTTTTGGCCAATTCTGGCCATTATGATATTGGTTAGCAGTTTTGCTGAACTGCAAAGAACTGTTTGTTTACAATCGTCAGAAGGAGAAAAGAAGTGAGGATGTGGGTTAAAAAGTTGATCGTCTGAAAGTTTAAAAACAGTTTCCAGATCGTAAATTGTTTTCTTTAGACAGGAGAAAGGCAAACAATGTCAATAGCTTTAACTATTAAAACCCAAGTTTGTCAGCACCTTTTTAACTAATATGTATCATCATTTGAAGCATTTGAAGCTTTTCATTTAAAGAATAGTGGACAAACTCCTTTTTAATATTTTTCAACCTACAGTCATTAGATCTGCAAACCTTAAAAAGGGGGTAACAAACCTATTTCTTTCAAGAATAACATGTAATAATTGTTCCCTTGAATAATGTATATATTCTCGTTGAATTCAATTCACATGCCTGCTTATACTTACCCCTCTGACGTCCAAATTATTTTTCTCTTTTACAAAATTCATTAAACATTCATTTCATTCAAATGAAAGTCTCAACAAAATATGACGCTCGGCCCCTAATGGGTTAACACGAGACGTGTCGACCAGTACTTATATTTATTCATTTATTTCTACAATTATCGGTTCAACAAGTAATGCAAAAAAAAACCACATTTGCTTTTAATCTATAACACATATTCTCGTAACGACAAATCATTATTATCCGTTTTCAATTACCCCAATTGAAAATAATGTTTCCTATCGTTTTAACCAGAAAAACATCTAGAAACGCTTTAAAAACCGTTTCCCATACTGCAAGTTAATAAGATTTCATTTGAAACATTTCGTATAATTAGTTCCGCGATACTTCCGCACCAAGCAACCGGAAACAAGCTGTTGCAATTTCATTTGGTTAACAAAGCTGTTCCACAGACGCCAAAGAACTTGTAACTATAATTTATAGTATTCTCGTGCTATAAAATACATATTGCGTTATCGGTCTTTTGATTAAACAATGGATGAAGCGATATTCCATTACGATGTTAAATTGCATTTACATAAATAATAATATCAACGGCCAAGTACATGTTTTTTTATATTTTCACCTCAAATTGGTCGAAACTCTTAATTCGAAGGTTTTAATCCGAGAAGTCAAACAAATTTCTTAACTCTGAACGTGCAGTGTAATCAATTTTAGATTCTTTTTTTAATTTGAGCATTTACCGCGTTTACAGTTTGACATTATATCTTCTTGGATTTATAATAAATAAATGACGTCTGATTCGAAGCAATTTGGGAGGACTCAGTTATAGATTTAATTTTCGTGCATCCGGCTTTCAGTTTCCAGAGAAGCGAAGAAATGGCAAGACGCGGATGTGTTAATTAACCATAGTTAATTTACAAATTGTCTTTAAGGTGACCAAAAAAATTAAAAAGAGCGGACTCATCCGATTACTTACCGACCGTACTTCCATTTCGATTATGTACGCTCATTCCACTGGAATCCAGAACTTCCACTTGCTTTCTCACTTCGGTCGTAATATATAAAGGTATACATAGCACAGGACAGAAAACATACGCCATAACAATCGCAAAAATAGTTCTTCTGTAACTACACCATTCTCTATTTTGTTGCGGCCTTGCCACCGCCACGTATCTCCACACGGCCAGTATCAATGTTAAACAAATTGAAATAGTATGACAAACCTGTGGAAACGTAATTAGAATTCCATGAATTTCTATGAAAAGAAATGCATGCTTGTTCTTGGTTCCAAGAAAAATTCATTGCGCTGGAATTTTTTATTTCTTTTTAATACGAGCACTGTGTTGTTATAAATAATCGAGTAATGCAATTAGCTTCTGCACCTAAATATTTTGATTACCACTGTCCAAACGTGTACGTTTGAATACATTTATCAACGTGGGAAATAGAGCATGCTCTATCTTCATACTTTTACTGCACGAGCATTTCGCTGTCCATCGCGTACAGTGTTTTTATTCTAAATTTGTAATTATAGAAAATGGCATTAGGGTAAAATAAAGTTGTTGGACTGCAATTTAGTCTTTCATTAATGAAGAAGGCAGATCCAATATGTTGGAGTGATTGGTTTCCAAACATGTAGGTCAACTCTCGTCAAACAAAGCAAGGAAATGAAGATCCGGTAAGAATGCGTCGAACTATAAATACCAAAACGAATCGATAGATCGAAGGCACAATAATTTTTATCACTTCACACGTACCCGACACGCAATTTTTCGATCTAAGAGGCTAAAACGACCGCGAAGAGATAAACAGATGTTATCTATAACCTTTTAGTTAAATTAAATCTGCAATTTGTTTAATAATACACATGCAACGTCGACTGGAACTTTCGACTTTGTGAAAGCCATTTCTATGGCTGATTAGTTTTTCACTCTAGCAGAAGAATCATTTTTTAATTACGATATCCAGCAATTGAAATACTTGCTACTTTATTGCTTCAATAACTAAATAGATATATCTGTTACCCTTTATTTAAATTATATTGGAAGTAACGTTTCAATCGTTTTTTTTAACTTTTATGTGAAATAATGCCATGCAGCCTGGAATCTTCGAATTTGTAAAAAAGTTGTCGAGAATCGTTCAATTTTGCATAATAAAAATGTTTGTCGTTTCATTACTTGAAATTTAAATAATTAAATGAATTGATTTTTCACCTTTTTGGGGAAATTAATTGAGCAGTAGCGTTTCAATTTTTGTTTTAATAAAACCGTGCTCGCAATATCTACACGAATTTAAGAATATTCAAAAATATTGTATTACGATTTTTCTCTATACTAAAATAAAGATTTCTTGCTACTGTTTTTTAATCCAAATATTGGTTGTTCAGCCCCGTCGTAATGAAAATATCGCGAAGATAAAATGTACCAATCACAGTGTACGTTACCTGAGCAAAGTTCGAATGAAGCAGAACGAAAATCGTCCATCCGTAGGTGAAGGTGTCCTTTCTTGATCTTCGATACAAGTAAAGGTGAAACGCGTACGGAATGTAATCGATCATTACAAGTAAATCCGCCACGGCCAATCCCGTTAAAATTATATTGGTCGGTGATCGCATTTCCCGTCGTGTTAGAACGAGAATGTTCAAAATGTTTGCAATCGAACCGAAAATACAGACGAAAAGGGAGATCCAGCCGTGCATCTGCGAGTAATACAAGTGAAACGACGATAGGTCGCAAGCATAGTTGTTCGACGAAGCGTTCAAATCCATGATGATTCAAAACGCTCGTTGCTTTTCCTTTATCTTCCTCCCCCTTTTTTAAGGCTTATGTCTTTGTTTCTTTGTCGAATAATTTTGCAGTGATAATTGTTTCAGCAAAATATATTCTGTACAATCTTTGACAGTTTGAATAACCTGCTCCGCAGAATAATTCTTTGCAAACCAAATCTTGGTTCCTGGATTAAGATACTTTTCAAAAGATATCTCGGTGCATTAATCCATGAATTTTCGTTTGAAAAATCTTGCTGTATATTTTGTATATTTTAAAACGGCTTCAAGAGGGCACAGCTAAGAAAGGAAAGAAGACTCTTTGTTAGTCTTCCAATATGATCCTTGAATAAGTATTCTCGTTTAATCGCGTTCTTCGAATTCAATTCTTTGCTCCTTCATATTTGCTCACTGAAGTTGTGGAATATTTCTTGTATCTTGTATCAATAAATATTATTAACATCTTTCATGACATTTTACATAACTATGGAATATCGAGAATGTGTTTTCGATTGTTCGACAATACTTTTGTTACATTTCCGCGTCGCTACCGAACACCGAAAACGTAGATGTATTTTCGACTATTCAGCAATTCCTTGCTCGTCCATGCGTTCACAGAAAAGTTCGTCGGTCCTCGCCTCAAACTCTCGGAGAGTATTTCCTTGAAACTTGTTCCCTTATCCCTAACGATGCCCTTTGGATCAGAAGAAAGTTTGATTCCGTTAGTTCGTTCATTTAATCGGGAATGCTGCCCACTTCATTTCCTCGCGGAATTCGGAGAACATTATTGCTATGTATCTCCAATTGCATGGAAGAACTGTCACGTTATTTGCGTTTACATTTCTCTGGTCCAACACAATTATCGGTTTCAAAAATTGTGGCAGGAAAAGAACGATGAAAAGAAACACTGGAATATTATTCTCGTTTTACAGAATCGTTGCGTGGTTCGACTTTTATTAGTATTATTATAACCCTTTATTTTTGGAGCGAAATTTAGGAATCCATAACTGGAACACTAATGGCAAGTTAAGTTCGTTTACAGCGTAGTTTTTTTTTTTTTAATTTTGCGTCTCCTCGAACCTCTAAAAGCGTTTAGATTTGTCGAAAGTCGCACCACGAAATGCAACAAGCGAACAATGCGGAGGAACAAACGACGCCGTATCACGATACGTCGAAGCGACGCGACGTCGGCCAAGCTAATGTCGCCGCGACGCTATCGCAACTTGCAGCCGCCCCGAAATTTTAACGCAGACGCAGACCATTTCCCTCTCTTCCCATCCCCTACTCATTTTCCCTCACTTCCAGAACACTGACTTGAATTCATTACCCCATTTATCACATCCGTGATTCCTTCGCTGATCCTTTATTTATATCTACTTGTCGAGCATTTCAGTATTTACGTATTTATACGCATATTTATACAGTATCGCTTAATCTTTAGAGGATGGAATTTCTCCATAAAAATAGAGGTCTTGATTTTTTGGAAATTTATATACGTATTCATGGCGAACCGATCATGGCAGAGACCGATAGTTGAAATACAATATGTAATACGATTCCATTTGAAAAAGAATTACAAAGATGCTAATTACATATATCGAATCCTACCCTCGTTGAAACCATTCAGCTTTTACCAGAAACACCTTCCAATTTAATTAACAGTCTCGAAAAAACATACGCGTATTTCAATTTCGGGTCTTACGCGATTCGCCCTGTATATACAGCGTATATACTCGTATATACCTCCAAGTACGTACACAGATATGTATAGCGCGCCCGTGACTTACACACTTGGGAGACGGCATCCATTGATGCTTCGGCACTAACAATAGTGCGTTGCATTCAGTTTTAAGTTCCATGCGTATAGACGTATGGTCTGTCGGTCTTTCGCGCGAACACAAAGGGATTTCTTGCCGCAGTGTACATAGACGGTTTTCTTCGGGTTTGCCGAAACTGGACTAATGGCGAATGCGCGTAGAAATTCGTCGTTAAAGGGAAACACCGTGCGCACCTTGTAATGCCGCGTTGCAGCGCGTTGCAGCGGGTTGCAGCCGCGTCTGTACCCACCTTATCGCCATATACCAAAATGGTATTTTCCCTGCAAAGGTAAATGTTAATTACTATACATATTGAAGCGCGAGTGTGAACTTTTACGTTCATATACAAATAGTATAAATTCTGTCAATTCTCTTGTCCCTCTTGACTTTTACGGGCACGCTATATCCTGGCGGCAACTATGTATGCACACATTTATTAGAATTTCACGACCTGTGCAGGGCCCCACGCGGGGCTCTACCGGTGTGAAACGATAATAAAAAATTTTTATTTCCCAAATAAAATAAGTTTAGCGGTTTTTATATTGCTGATTACGAATCTGTAGTCGGTTTGTAAGAATGCTTGGCCTGCGCAGCTGATTGCCCCGATCTCGCCGAATGAACGCATACAAGAGTTAAAAAATCTTTCCCCCGGCGTTATCCAGCTATCAGTGCAGGCGTAGAACCTTTTTGTAGCTACTTGCCTTCTTTCGATTCTTTTTGATTTCTTGGCTTTCAGAATTCTTTTTATTTTGTCATATTTTGTAAACTTTTTCGATTTATTTGTGCCGCAATAACGATATGTACATGTGTTTCCTTTTCAACATCGTTATCTCCAAAATTCATTTTTAATTTTTCTCCGGAGCCGGAAGTATCGAAGCAGCGTGTTTGCCGGCCCTCCGAACTCCGGAGAGTAACAATATTAGGACTTCTTCTGTGCAACGTGAACTATCGGTATTAAATAAAAGTATGTAATTTCGTGGATACAAGGGAGAGTTGCCCATATCATACCGGCCTCCTAAAGCGCACTTCCCCGATATTTTTTGCGAACGATGTTACGAACACGAGACAGAGATATACATGGCGAGAAGTAAAAATGAAGTACATATTTCTCGTCTAACAATAAGTATTATTTTGCGCAAGCTACGGATATTTAGGAAACGGCAAATAGATTGGATGTAACTTTGAATTTTCTAAATAGAATGTTGTATATTTTTATTGTCATATGGAAGCGGTTGTCAAGACGAATTTATCCATGTGCTATGCAATAAACTTTGGGATTGGCATAAGAGGCCAACAAGTACTTCTTATTTATGCGGCTTAGTTCATTAAATATTAAATGGGACTGTGATTTTTTGTTGCCATTCACTATCAGAATGTTTACGGTAATTATTTGAATTACTGATTCCTCATTGAATTTGATGACCCTGAAATTTGTGATGGAGGTCATTATTCGAAACAACTATTTCTTACACATGTTACCTTGGCCGTATGGTCGGCCTTAGTTTTTGAGATATTTGCAACAAACTGCTGCGACTACTGCATAAGGAATGGGCTAAAAGGGTATACATACAGAGTGGCACAATAGTCAGGGAACATCGGGGATTTCCCGTTGACAGCAATGTTGTTTGCTGCTTCGTTTTTGAGTTATTAACGAAAAACACTGGCCAATCAGAGCGCCCGTAGAGGCCGCTCTCGAGCACGTGACTGTCAATCGCACTTTAGCAGCATCCGAAATAAATTCATGTGTACCGCAGTGGAGTGATTTGAAATGGAACAGTTCGAAAGAGGTTCGCGAAAATTCTTACCAGAGGTTTGACCTTGGAAGATGAACCGTTTGATGAGGTTGCTGTAAAAGTCTCGATTGAGCAAAACCCGGCACAAACAACAAGAGGGCTAATAGAGGAGCCGAACACACCCCAATCAACCATTCATCTTCACCTCTAAAGATTAGGGAAGGTGAGCAAACTGGGAATTCGAGTTCTACGGGAGCTTACTGAGCGAAATAAGGATAGCCGAGGGTCGATAGCTGCTATCTTCCATTCTTGGCGCAAGGGTCAACCCTTTTTGGATGCGATTGTTGCGGGGGCGAAAAATAGATCACGTATAAAAATGTTGTCAACCGAAGGGACAGTATGTTGACAAGGATCGGCCATCTGCGGTCCTCAACCGGACTCAAAAGTACAGTGTAGTGCGAAAGTCGCGAAGGGGTTTGCATAAACGATCTTTTCAAAAGTATTTGGTTTTCAAATTTATTTGTTTCGAGAATAATAAATTTAAAGCAACTGCAAGAGTTTCGAATTTATATTTCCATAGATGTACAAAAATTGAATGACATGCTAACGGTTCACTGATTCGAAATTAGTATTATATACAGATACTGATATTAATTCAGTTTCTTTCGATAGTTTCTATTTTGTATATACATACTCGGATATTTTCAACTAAGAATTATTAATTAGTCATGAAATTTTGGTGCAGCATAAAATGCCCGATGGCACTAAATGTTTGACCGGCAGTGTACACTTTCGCTGAAAATGCTAGAGTCTAGAGTCTAGAGCATGCTAGGATTAAACCACATAAATCCAAAACCACGCACATTATCCAATCTGCCATGAGCGTGCTGCCCACTGTGTCTTTCCAGTACAATCTAAATTGGTATGTTTCGTTTCGAAGCATTGCGCAGCCGAAGAGTCAAACAAATAAATATTTTATTTGTAATATTCTTGCTTTATAATATGGAAACGGTAGTCAATGTAATATTATTTTAATATTGTGGTAATATTATTAAGTGGTATTGCTTTTGCTAGGAATTATAAGTTTAATTGAATTATATAGATGTTTCTGTTACAATGTTTACTATTAGAATGATCGTTTAATGGCAACCGCTTTTCAATTCGCAATCTTGTTACCAAGTGCATTAATAAATCATAATAATATGCGTTGTTCACAGAACGCTGTTCATCCTCTTTGTCTTTTCTCTTTGTATTCACACACAAGCACTATTTTCTCACACCCCACAGGGGTGAGCCGGGCAACATCTTCGCCGCCGTAACTTCGCGACCCTTCCTTTAGTTTTTCGGCTCTCCCACTACTAATTGTAAGCACCATTCGTCCCTTGTCTTTATCGCCTATGGTCCTACTGTAAGTACGTATAGATACATAGCACAAACGGTCCATAGGCTTTGCGTGAACATAGTGCGTGACGCTGGTTGGGCTCGGGAAGAGGGGAAAGGAATAGCCCTACAATATATGTAAAATTGCAATATTTGCTGTGCAAAAGTGTTAGCGTCTGATAATTACCAAATTGACCAAGTTGGAAACTCTTGTCCACAAAGTAATACTAAAAGTTTCAAATCCGGAATGAGAAGGAAAATGTACGGGAACATATAAAACAAGATACATCTAGAATCCTCAACTTTGTTAATAGTATTTTAAACGGACGACAACGTCGCGAAGATTGTAGAGAATTTCTTGAATCAGCAGCCATATCTTTGGCAGGATCACCACCTCGGGCAATTTTTATTTTCGCCATCCGGGGATTAATCCATCATGCGAGATGGTTGGCAAAAGTCATTAATTGTTTAACAATTTTTCCAATTGCCGGAGGAGGAACCTATAATAAGCGATGTGCACATGTAATTGTGCACCTTCTGCTGCTAAAACGCTGTCTTGATTTTAGAGTATGCATTGCATAAACATTACAAATATCAAACAGTCAATCGTTTCTTTGGAAGAGAACTAGAGCATTCCTTAGAAGATTTGAGTTAGAACATAAAGTACAAACTGGTCCTTCCGCTGTGTTCGAAAATAACAGTCTTATTCAAGGTTTAGAATTAATAAATAAATAGTGAATGATACATCAGAGAAAGGAATTAAATTAAAAGAAGAATATAATAAATTATTTAACAAAAGTAAGGAACACAAAAATTACGTTTTGCAGATTCTAAATGATTAGCGGCGAAAGTTCCCAGTATACAAAAAAGAGACTTTGACTGGAAGTCAATATTTGTGCACACGCAGAACGCAAAGTACAAATTTGAATAACCCATTTATTTCCCATTCAACCATATTATTTTTTATTAGATGTAATGTATAATATCTCATTACAATAGTTTATATAGTACAAATATTCTGCCCAATCCAAGAAAGATTTTTCATTTCCAAGAAATTGCTCATCAGGTCGAAAATAAAAAATACACATTTGTTTAGCCTACATTGATAAAAATAATAACCAAAACACGCTTTAATTTTCAAAATCCGACGAAAGCAATTTTTTTAGGCCTTTTATAATTTTCCCCGATAACTGCCCCTAGTACGAAGAAAGGTAATTGAATGTAAAAGATGCATCCTGTTTAAATTTACAAGTTCCGTCCCACACGGTTTTTATATAATCAATAAGTTAGAAGATAATCAATTAATTATTTGAATGTTTAAGGGTCACGTTTTCTCGTTATCTCATCGAGGTAAAATGAAAAGATTATTTTTTTATTAATTGGATATTGGCTATTCTGGTGGAACGAACGGTATGAACGTTATGAACGAATGAACGCTACGTCAGGTGCAACGATGTTTGCACCGCTTACGCCACATCGCGACTCAAGGGAATCTATCAGATCGTAAATACGCATGGGACGACAATGTACTATGTAGTCAACGGGGTGCAACGGTAAGCTTTGTCCGAAATGTTCCGAGAACAATTTTACAATTTCACAGATTTTGCACATACACAAATTTCCTTGATCTAGTTTTCCACATCATCTAGTTTCCTGCTCTCCTTCCTTAGCAATACAGATTTTGTGGCGTTCTAATAGACACTGAAATGCTCTGGGGAAATCGTTTTATGGCATTGCTTTTAGGTTTCCTGAATTTCGGAAATTGATGGATATCGTTTTCTCATATGGAGTTTGAGCAATGAAAAGAGATAAACGTTTGTAAATGCTAATTCCGGCGGGTATGGTGGGTATGTCGAGCAACAGGAACTACTCTCTGTTTCGGTGAAAATTCGTTACAAATGTGCTATTTTACTATTTTACGTGTTACTAACTTAAAAACGCGATTAGTATTTCAACCAAAAATTATTCTGGCAACTTTGCAGATAAACCGTGTGACCATATTAGATTGACTGAAATGCTCGGGCGCTTTTATTTTATTGTATTGTGCTGTACTATCTTTGCAGATACTGAAATATACTGAAATGTATGTACTTTAAGAAGTAGTATAATTTAAACTAGTTTCTGTTACTAGGTGTACCCATGAATAATCTACTATTTCTTGGTCATTTTCGCGGCTTACTATTAAGATATTGTGTAACAATTAATTCATAACAGTAGGTAATCATTTTTAAAGCTTTCTTCTGGTATTGGTAGATACGATGGTGGAAAGAAGGAAGCGACGCGTCGCGACGTTACTAGCAGACTCGGGCATTAGACCCGGGGATAGTAAGGAGTGGTCGTACGACCACCTTCGGAAACCTGATCGCCGTTCTCGCCCCCTAGCGGTGTCTGTAGGAAAAGCTCCCACTCTTCTATTCTTTTAGAGTGGTTGGAAATGTAGAATACACCGACTCAGCCGTAACATCAGCTGTTGAATCGAAGCAAGTTAATTCGTGGACGAATGGGTAAGTTTTTCATAAGTAAGAAAACACATTATTCCTTTCGGATAACCAAGAAAAGTATCGAACACAGTTATTAAACGACTTATTGGTTTATTTCTTATTCCCGAATAATTAAAAATTTCACCTCATCCTTTCTTAAAGACGATGCAACACACCGTGCCAATGAGTTCTTTCATGGCCACGACCGTGCTCGATTAATTAAAAGTATAATTAGTTTATTTCTTTGTTAGCGACAGCGTAATTTTAACAAAAAGAAAAGGACCGAGTGGCGAAGTGCTATTCATTCGGGGAAGAATTTATGACAAGGGCTTAGCCTGCGTATGGTTGGAGAGTGTCTTAGAAACGGGCAATCTGGACGACAGACGATGGCTGGTGGCCCGACGCTATTCAACTATCGAATCTCCCAGGATTGACTGTTTATTAGGGGTTTTTAAGAATGAATGAATGAGACGGAACATCCTGTTGGCCGACGATGGCTGGCGACCGCTTTGGGTCTTCCAACCATCTGGTGTCGAAGGATTGTTTATTTGAATGTGAAGTGAAAGACCAAACATGGCAATCGGCCTGTCGCCGTATTACCAAGGGCTCCTGGTAATATCTGCTCCTGGAGGATCTGGCCACGGAGTGGGGAAGGTTATGCCTTTTGGTAAATGAACTGTGAGTGACCGCTCAGTCTTTACCCCAGAATTATCCGGGAAAGATCTATCTTACATACTCTTAAAGAGCAATTTCTAACATCTTATTATTGAATAAGTAAAAATTCCACATTATTCTGAATTGAAGGCGATGTTACATTTGCCGTACGATTTCCTGGATAACCTCGAGGCCCCCGTACACGATCGAGCGCAGCAGAGAAGTACGCATCTGAGCGCGCGCTCTACGGGCCCTCTAATTGAGCAGTGTTTTTGGTTAATAACTCAAATATGAAGCTACATACAACATTTTGGTCAAGGAAAAAGTTGTTGAGAATCACCAGTTACCTCCCATTTCCCGATGTTACGGCAGTTACGGGGCACGTTGACTGATCCCACCACTTGGGCGGGGGGATCCCCATTGGCGATAGGGACGCTCGACGAAGGAGCGGTGTAATATGGTCCGTGCCGGAATATCAGTGTAACTAATACTAATTCAACTATGAACATTTTTTTATTTTTTATTTTTCCTTAATGAAACTTTCACTAACGTATTTGCGAGATTTTTCTGATTAAAATGAGACCAAACATGTAATTTGAATTATATTTACTTATTAGAGTAAGAATAAAAGGACCATGCAAAATAGTAACGTCTTCCACGCAGAATGCATACCCTCCAAACACTCTTTCTGGCGGTGCGCAATCCCTATCATACATTGTCGATTCAAGTTAGACACCCTGCTTGGTTGAACGCCACAGAGATGGTGCATTTGATAAAGCAGGGTGTCGAATCTACGTTTACATGCGGCCCGAGCCGAGCGTGAATCGACACCTCGGTTACAATCTAGGGTCGCGCTCTATTATTATTCATTTTAATTTATTATTATATGTATTCCAATGTATTACAGTATTTATTGTAATGCACGTTACTATTTTGCATTAACCTTGGATTCTTATTCTAATAAATAAATATAGTTTGAATTGTATCCTGTTTGTTTCAATGTATTATTATATTTATTCTAATGTACTTTGTTCGGGAGAGAGTGGGCGTTGCCTCTGGAAATCGGCCCGAAAGATCACTTAAATCCGAGGCCTGTCTTACTGTATCGAGACATCACTCTATTAGAAATTTCAGTTTAATGGAAACATTGATTTTTGCACGCAGGCAATATGTACAAGCTGTTTGATTGCGAAGCCCCTTTTATTCCGATACTGACGTACCTGAAATATTTGTCGAATAAACAGGAGTGCATTAACAGAAGTATATTAATAATTCAAATCAAATGATTTTGTCGCAGAGGGAAAATCATTTTTTTTTTAAATGTGAAAAGTCTAGAAAATTACTATACTAAATAATGCAATTGATATAGGGAAACGATGGTTTACTGTTTTTTATACCTAATACATTCTCGCCGCCAGCATTCTGCGAAGCCTTTGATCCCATTTGATTAAATCCAACAGAACGATACAGTGACACCTTGCGAGAAATGCACGAGGTTTCCGTCCAATTTGATATGTACTTACTGGTTCCAGTAGTATGAGAACACAGGAATATCGTGGCTGATCTGCTTGCCTTCGACTGCTTGATTGTGAGATGCAAGCTGTCAGGTATGTGCATATTTAGGTGCACGCCCACTAGGGTGCACAGAAGATCGTTGCAGCGCGCTGGATAATATGTCCAAGTTGATAGGTCCAACAAGGGTGGTCACGGCTACCGCAAAACGCCCCGTTCGGGAAACGCAAGTATACGCTTAACAACTACAGCTATCTAGGTCTACATATTCTGAATTGATAATGGGTATGGCTTTTGGGAAAAGGTCAATCATATCGCATCCCATGTTTGGTGGACCATACACTCCTAGAGAAAATATGTCCCAAACTAATATTTATATGTGTTCTATGCGCTCATCTACAGAAGAAATGATCACATCAAGTTAGCCTCCTTCGAACAACGCAATACTATAGTGTACATTTTAGACACATGGGAAAGTAAAGTTTAAGTATGTATACCTAACAGCATTTTGTGGCTCGGTGACATTAGCGTTGTTTAGTTAGGTTTGTATTATTATGTCTGAACAAAGAAGTAGGTTAAATGTGTTATTTTGCAGTAAAATTTAGGTCTGAAGGGGAAATTGGTATATGCAAGAAAATTTGAATATTTTTAATTTGATGCGAGACCAGAACGATGCGAATACATTTCACATTCTGTTCTGGATGTCCATAATTTATCGAATCACGTATTTGCGGTATTGGCACAAAGGATGATACCTCGTCGGAATAGTAATAATGGTATACATATAAATATGTAAATGTAAGAATCAAAACCACGGAAGGAACGGAATGAAGGTGTAAAAAGAAGTTGTATTTCGCTAAAGCGATACAAGCTTAAAAATGCAATGTGTTCGTTCGAGGGTCTGTGCAAAACTGCCGCATGGACCGTGAGGTCCTTGCGTTGTCACATTCAAAATTCCGTAAGGCTTTCTCTAATTTATGGCGGGCCTGGCGTCACGTTGTCCGGACCCGACGACGACGACGACGACGACGACGACGACGACGCGTCGTCGTGCTCGCCTTAGGTGTCGGCCGATGCCCACCGGGCGCTCTTATTGGCCAGTGTTTTTCGTTAATAACACAAGAACGAAACTATGTATGACATTATTACCAAGTAAAAAGTTGTTTATGTACACCTCAGCTACACCCCAATCCTCGATGTTCCTGAGTCTTCTGTCGCTCTGTATAAGGAAAGTGCTTGCACAAAAGTAAGTAAACAGTGTAAACCAATATTCTATTATTCGTGGCTTTAGTCTAGTTTTGAAGATGGTTGGGAAAATTCGTATTTATTGCCGGTACTTAATTCAGATGTTTCTTTAATTGATAGATTTGCAAGAAAAAGTTAAAAGTTAAGTATCAGACAAGTTTTCTTTCCGTTACTTTTTGCCTATTCAGGGTGAAAACATCGATTAAAGGTTAATTTGTGTTTTCCAATTGTCTCGTATGTTACGTAGGAACAATTATTCCATTTTTTCTTCCTCCTACTACGCCTTTATTTGGAAATCGAGGGTGCATGCAGTCGAGTCTGCCCCTTCCGCGACGTCGCGATGACGTGACCCTTTTTCGGGGGAATCTTCCCGGACTCCCCTGGAATTTTCCATGCCCCCACCAGCTTTTTGGTCCGGCTTTCGAGTATAAAAAGGGCATGAATTCTGCCCTCGGCGGCTCAGTTTTAATCTAGCTTCGTGCACACTCCTGTACTGAACATTTTGACGCTTTGAGCTCAGCGAGATCGGGTACCGAGTCCCTTTCAAGCAATCTTATTTAAATTCGTTTTTAAGCGATATACATATTGTAGTATATCGTTAGGCCTTCGTTGGTCGGTAGTAACTCTTAAAACCGTACAGATTGAGAAGGGTGGATTTTGTTTAATTCAATTGTAATAGAACATAGCGCAGAAAATACAAGTTTAATATAACCGTACGCATTTAAATCATTGAGTCTCCTCAACCAGTCATTGGCAGTAACTTCCCACCAAGCAGATACACCTTAACCGCTCGAGGTGTATCGTTATACGTTACGAGTACTTTTTACTAACAATCCTGTGGCTCCCAGCGATGAAAGAGGCGCTGGTTTGTCCACGCAAACCTTCCTGTGGCTCCCGGCGATGAAATAGGCGCTGGTTTGTCCACGAAATCTTACCATCCTGTGGCTCCCGACGATGAAAGAGGCGTTGGTTTGTCCACGAGAACCTTTACCTTCCTGTGACACCCGGTGATGAAAGAGGCATCGGCAAGTTCACGCACTTCCTATCTACCCGGGCCCCAGTGACGAAAATCGCCCTGGCCGTCCGCGACTAACAAATTCATAAAAACCGATCCTCGGCTTCGCAGCTGTGCCCCTTTGCCCTCGGCTCGTAACACGTATATCTTGAAAGCTATAGTAGATATAGAAAAATAGAATGATAGAATCGAAACTCGATACAGTTTTATAGTCTATAATGTCCTTAAAGACTCGTCGCCGAAGCAGAAAACGTACACCGTTATTTGAAACGATTTCTCATTACAATAAAAGTAGGGAAGCATGTACCATTAAGATTTAACCAAAAATTATGAGAAAATAAAATTATCTAATATTTCTGTTCAGGTTCCCTACAACCGTACAAAGTTTACAAAAAATGAAAAAGTCAGAATATTCTGGTTATCAAGAATCTCTTGCAACGATACCGTAATAGCTATCGCGCACGTACCCGACGCGTAATTAAAACTTTGCGTACTTGATTAATATTTGCGATATCTCTATTTTAAACAATAGGTTTAAAACTACCTCATAAATAAAACACCAGGCGGTCACAATTTAAGTGATAAAATATCGTCCGTGAAATATTTTCTCGTGTCTTCTTAAAATTAATCACACGTGACATATGTGCAGATATCGTGTATAGACTCGATATCCGTTACAGTGAAGAACAAAAATATTCGTACAGTAAGAATGTGCAAATGACATAAGGTATATTTTTTACATTATTCATTTTCTTCAAATGCGCACACGTTTATCCGCGTGTACACAGATATTAATGATAAAAGAAAGACATTCAGATTCAGAATTTGGTCGCACTGTTTTGCAAATTATGATAAAATCATGGCCTCATACAAAAATCTTCTTACTGCTTACGTTGTAGGTCTAGGAATACTTCTGTCTCTCAGAGTACGTTATCAAAATCGATTATCTAGAAAACTTCTCCCCTTTTGACTTATCTTTGCATAAGTAAATACATACATATCTCTTTCTCATTTCTATCTTCATTTTCATCACGTTCTATATACATACAGTCAGTCCCATAAGCATGATTATACATTATACAGCACGAACAACAAAAAGAGCCCAAATAAGCTGCAAACTGTGTAGTGCGCTATCTGTAGCTATCGAAAATAATAATAAAGGAGAATGAAATTATTAATACCTTGAGAGTAAATATTGTACAAACCATATCGTGTTTGGTGTCATATTAATCAGGAGATTGTAACGAACAATTTCGTAAAATTGCATTTAAAACGGACCAAAATTGAAGTTTTAATTTTAAATTTTGATCGCGTTAGTATTGTCTCACCTACACGGGTAATTAAACTTGCTTCTTTCCTGGTCACTGCCTCGAGTGTCGGCTGGCACAACATTCAAGGTGACCTGCCGCTCAAGAAATGTGTCTGCACACGATTAGTGTTCGCATTCGGTTCGAGCGAGGTACACTAATCGAGACAGCCGATTCGAATTTACAGTAATTCTTCGCTCGAAGCTCACCACGATCTCTACCGAGCATGCCTACGAGTTATCCCCACCACTGGAGGGGCCCCTCTAGTTCTGAGTCGACGGAGTAATTCGGCACCTTTCGATTAGCCGACACGTCGCGGCCGCGACGGCCGCGTTCAACCATTAAAAGATTAAATGCTTCGTATCGGTGAGGCAACACTAATGCAACGGCGTAACTTTTTTATTGTTCCTTATATCGCTATAATTTTTTTTTTTTTTGGTATTGCTGCCACTGTTGTGATCAAAATGAGCCAAACACGATAGAATTTGGATTATATTTACTTACTTACTTACTTACAAGGGTCCTTACAAGGAAAGCTTGCGAACGGTCGTGCTCAGTTTTTACTATAACTTTTCGGGCTTAGAGAATAGTCCAAATCTAAACATATATTCCAATAGGCCTCTTCAAGGTAAGATGCGCATTTATTAGTATGGCTTTATGTTTTTCTAGAAGCCCATGCAAGCACATAATAATGAAATGCCACATGCAAAACTGAAACTAATTAGTCGCAACTAAAAAGATCTAAACCAAGATCACAAAAAATGTAAAAAAATTTACTGGGCGGGGATAGTACCCAGGACTTTCGAGATCCAGAATCCATTCCATCATCATCAGTAACGTAGTCGACGATTATTCATTTGGCCTCTAGCTTTGTATCCTATTCAGAGACATCTGCCATATTAAGCTGCGCTTCTCGGTCGTTTTACCGATAAAGCAACTCTAGCCCAAAAAGTTTGTACCTTTACGCCTGCCGTCTCTGAATAGTAATTACCGTTTCGTAAACGTTGGCCCCTCCACTGGAAAAAACCATGTTCAACCCTAAAGCATGCCTTGCTACCCCAAGCTTTGCCAACGAGGCCCCTGATTGGACGACTCTACGTGTCCACTATTAGTATATAAGCAAGCACTTTTTTTGATAAAGTCATTATTCGCAAAGAAATACGAAACGAGGAACAGCTCTCTTTCATTCCACAACTATACACGGGCCGGGATATTGAATATTCCGGCTGGTACTTCGAGAAGCAACAACTTACAATTATTAATCGGCACACACCTCGTGCAAATACCAACAAAGCCAAAACAATCGAAAGCTCAACCATTGGTATTTAACACATTGCAAATATCATAATCATTCATAATACCGTTCGTGTTGTTTTCTTCAAACGTATTATATTCATCCTTCGCGTGTGAAAACCTCTAATTATTTATATCTTTAAAAAGATTGAATATCTGCGGCTAATATTTGACACCCATCATTAGAGGCCTGTACAGGGTGTTCGGTAACCTATGGAACATTAGGAAAAGGAGAGGGGGGGGGGGATAGCTGGGATGATCCTGAACAACTTTCCTATTGGCAGCAATGGTGTTTGCAGCTTCGTTTGTTAATTATTAAGGAAAAACCCTGGCCAATAGGAGCGCCCGCCGGGCACGCGCTCAATCGCGTACCTCTCAGCTGCGCTCGGTCATGATGGGGGATCGAGGGAACCCAGGGAAGCGTGCGGCAAATGCTACATCGCCTTAATTAAGGATAATGTGGAATTAGTCGTTATTCGAAAACGAGATTTTTATTCCCACTTTATATAGAAAAGGATAGCCCGAGCGAAAGACAAGGAGTATTGGGAATGGAACAGTACACATAACGTACGCAACCAAAAAACCTATAGAAATAAAAAATACAGGCCATTAATCATTTCTGTTCATATGCAATATTTATTTAAATATTTAATAAGTTTTGAACACGATGGTCCGTGCGCCTCCGCGAACGCCTTTTGCAACGGTGCAAAAGAAATATCAAATTATATGATGTGGCAAGTATGCCTTATCAATTTACGTTTATTATTCTGCATAATGCAATAAAAACAAGATTAACCTGTGTGGAGTCCAACCCCGGAATTTCGCATTACGAGCCAGCGAACTATGTATCTCACTTACGAGGGAAGACTCTCAACTTGTCGACTCGGATTTTAATGTCCTTTTGCAGGTTGATAATACACAGGCTCCTGATGGTCTACGTAAAATATTAGGTGTAGTTATTCAGAAACTTAAAAGATATTAACAATTAAAGTTACATACCTTCTATGTGAGGCCGTAGCTTCTATAAATAGGAAAAAATCATCAAGAAGATTGGTAGCCAAATGAGAATGGTGTATATGTAGTTTGTGCCGTAGAGGTTCCGGTTAATAGACTGTTTTTTTTATTTTTGGTTTCAGTTTGGCGACACTGTGCACGTTTCTGGATGATAACTAGTTCTTTTCAAATGTTAAGAACTTTGAGACAGTATTTCTTTAGAATGCGTTGTGGTGAACACGCGATCCACCCTGTTTATGATCCGATTGGAGATAAACTAGAGTACGTTTCTAATTTCACGTATAGGCTCACCTCACTTGGTGGTGTCGCACTTTCCTGTGTTTCAATTGCATGTATGACAGCTATCATCCAGAAACGTGCACAGTGTCGCCAAAATGAATCCACAAATAAAAAACAAAAGTCAATTAACTTTGGGTTGGTTAACTTAACTTAACCGGAAATCGAACCCGGGACCTCTATGGCACAAGCCATACACCATCTCACTTGCCTACCAATCTTCTTGAGGATTATTCCCTATTTATAGCAGATATGGCCTCACATAGAAGGTATGTAACTTTAATTGCTAATATCTTTTAAGTTTCTGAATAACTACACCTAATATTTCACGTAGACCATCCGGAGCCTGTGTATTATCAACCTGCAAAAGGACATTAAAATCCGAGTCGACAAGTTGACAGTCTTCCCTCGTTAGCTAAAAATAGTTGCGTACTTTTAATTGTTTATATCTAAAAAATATTAAATAATTACGGCTGATATTTGACACTTATCATTAGGGCCCTATATACTATTACCGTACACAAGAACGTTAAAATCGAAGTCGGAACGTTGGGTTCCTTCGCTTGTAAAAGGAAGGCGAAATAGTATAATAGCAAAACATAACGCGAGTTTGCCTCCACTCCATCCTAAACTGTTCATTCTAAGACATATGAAAATGTACAAAATATATTATTTGAATGTTATAAATATTAAAGAGTGCCATCATTGGCAAGATACTTGGCATTAAAAACGGTAGCACAGAAAGCACTATAATAAATAAAAATATTTAAAAATATTTAAAAACATTTGTAAATAAATATTGATCATTGTCATATGGAAAGTAATTAAAGAAAATTAATATAAAAGAAGGGGAACCTGATGGGGAATCGAATCTACGGAAAAGTTTGCCGGAGTTATGCCTATGCCCGGCAGAAATAAAATATATGCTCGAGCCGATTCATTTTGCTGATGGTCAGTATTGTAAGAGGTGTGGCAATAGCGCGAAAGAACTCTCAAAGGATGTGATTTGACAACTGTTACGTCGTAAAGGCCTCCGTATAAAATTGGACGTCGAGCGCGCGGTCCTCAGCCCCGGTCAAGGGATTATCGAGGACCAGTTAATGACACTGCAGCTAGCATTGTTCGACTGCTTACTCGATAGATTCATAAACACCGAACCTTCCGCGTGCAGATGGCTAGCACGTTTATGACGCGCAAGTAATAAGACCGTTTTTCAGAAAATCATTTTACATCTTTAATGCAGAAGCTGCACGCCTTCAGGTTACCCACGACCTCAGCAGTCAATTGCATGCGTCATAAACGTGGACTTCCAAAGGGGCCTCCGAGCTGGCCCCAACACACATCTGGCAGCTCATGTTTGGATACCCTGCCGGAAATTCCGCTGCATTGCCAAATTGATGGCAACGTGAGAAGACGCACCTTTACTTCTTAGAAAACGCGCTTCGAGCGCTAAGGAAGGGTGCGGTTACACCTACAAAACAAGCTGATGGGGATTTAGTAATTTCTCCCAAGATCCAATCAGCGTGCAGAAGATTACTTCTGAGTCGACGTTTCGGCAAACGTTCGACAACGAAACCAATTCCATTCCGACTACCCTCGAGTCAAGAAGAGCCTTGAACTCGAGTATCATCGCTTTACCTCAGAAGCCAAGATTGAGCCTTACAACCTCGATCTTGATACTTCTCTGAGAATCGAGCCTTGCAAGCCGAGTCTTGCACCTTAACCATAGCGATGGAACAAGGGCTCCGGAGTTTGATTTACAACCATTCTTCGTTATTCCTGTCGTCATCTAAGTTACGAATTTCGTGACCCATACGACACCACACAACTATGGCATCGTTAAGGCTCACTCTTCGATTATAATTTTGCATAATGATGTTAGATGTCACACCGTGAATTTCTAATTCTATATAATGACTTTAGATGTCACACCGTGAAATGTCGGACCTGTCAATTTTCTGTTTTCACTAATGCCTGTTTCGTTACAATAGCGCTTAGATCGATTCAGAGTTGGCCTCAAAGGAGTCAGGACCCTTAAAGGCGCTGTAACACGTCGTGCCAACGCGTTCTTTCGCGACCACGACCGTGCTCGATTAATTAAAGTAATAATTAGTTCATTTCTTGTGAATGAATAACCAGAAATTCCACGCCAAGGAAAAAGTTGTTCAGAATCACGTGTAGTTACGGGACACCCTGCATAAGTATCGCCACATGAAACTTGAAAATTTGGCCACGAAAAGCGGCCTACCGACCCACTGTGAGTACAGCAACCACTATGTGATCTATCTGATATTTCTGACACCGATATAACCGCACTTTGCTAAACATACCTGCTGGTTTATTAATGTTTATTTTCTAGATAAATCTGAATTCGAAGAAGGTAAAGGGGAAATATATGTATCAGTTGGCTGAGTTTTCCAGGCGGCAATATCGAAAACTTTACGCACATTGTTCACAATTTTCCGTTCACTTCCGGAAAAATAATTGTGCATTTCCAACTGATTAAGACGGACACCTATTCTGCACACAACTTTCGTTAGCGCAAATGTAAAAAATCGGTCTATTTCCACCATCATGCTTTCTCATTTACTTTAGGTACTAATAATTACAATTACCGTTAATGCTTAACTGTTGCGTGATTTATGGTTCAAACCCTTTTTATAATGCAGACTTACGCGTTCATAGATGTTTATATTATATGAACACAAAGCGCAAAGTCACGAAATGTCAATTTTAAATTGCAGTTCACGGAATTAATCGCTTGGGGGAAATATTTGTTTATAAGGTACTCTCTGAAAACCGTTGTAGATAACACTGTCCGACAAATTTAAACTTTCTTTTTGTTTTGTAACTTTTAATAGGCGTTTCTTAAAGACTTTAATGTGTTAAATACGAATACGCAATCCGTTTTCCTCCAGAACGCACCATTTTGGAAAAAATCCATTTGGAAAAAAATCGCAAATTTACAACTCCGAAAGTGTTTTGTACTTTTGCGGCAATAGTTATTCAATTGCGCTTGGTGCCAAATGATTCGTTGAAGTTTCACAAATAAAATAATATATGCAGTTAGTAGATCATAAACATTTGAATGCGTTTAATCAATGATTAAAGTGAAAAGGACACCGAAAATACACCCATTTTGGCTGATATCTTTCAATTTATTTAAAAAACTAAGGGCCCATGAGAAAATCTAACTATGCCACGCGATAGAGCCGACTTTTTTGCTAAGGAAAGCGTCAGTGGAAGTTACAAAATCATTTTTGTATTCAATATACAAGCGAAATAGTTTGATAAAACACGCGACGGCAACAGTGACGCTCAAGTCAGTGACATGCGTTTCGATTTAATCCGTATACGTCGCACCCCTTGCCGGAGTATGTATGCGTTTGTCTGCATTAGGGACACATATTTGCATACGATGTCAAAGCTATCGCGATGAATAACGAGCAACTATCACTTATTTGGGGTGGATATAAATGGTTTTTTATTCGTAACCGCGTGAATCATTGTTAGGTCATTACAAATGTCTTTGCCTATTTGGTTCAATTATTTGGTAGCGTTTGGTTTGAAATGTTCATCTTTATGTCACTCAAAAGTATGGCTTTCTTTTTGAAGATGCATAGTTTTCAAGATTTATCATTTACTATCGATACTGACAATGAGTATTAACAAAATGCATATAATGTACGGGAACATACTTCAGGAAGACAATGAACACGCAAATGTTGCACGATCCGCGAGAAATATTAATAAGCTATTAGCGTAAACATTTATCAAAGAGTTGAACCAGTTGCATGTATTTGTTTATTTGCAAATGTGCGTGTAAAATAACTGCAGTGCATATTTGAACTCGAGCAGGTGCTATCGTGTTCCATTCCGCTTCCCACTGTGACTTTAATTTGTTTCGGGCCGTTTTTAATACGTCGTCCAAGCCTAATTTGCTGTGTTCGGTTGATGGTCGGTTGCTCCTCTCGCCGCTTGGTCTGCTTTTTCGTTTCCAGCTATTCCCACGTGACTGGGAATCCACATAATCTTAATTGTGTTTTTCCCGTATTTATTCTTTGGTCAGTTTCTAGGATTTGTTGTATGCTGTCATTGTATGACAAGGTGTTGTTTATCGCTGCTATTGTATTCTTGGAATCGGTGAATATGGCTGTCTGTTCGTAGGATTCTGTGCGGGCCATTTGATAGCTATTAATTCGGCTGAAAGAACTGACGTTTCGTTAGGTAGTTTGGTTTTAACAGTGCGATGGGGGGTGATGACAGAGTATCCTGTTCCAGAGTTTGATTTTGAACCGTCTAGACGCTTTGAACGCGTCTCTCATTTCCGATAGGCTTCTGGATGGGTGTTGGTTTTTTGGTATAACGTTAGGCTTGTGTCTTTTTCGATTGGGTGTATTTTCCATATCGGGGTCATTTCTAGTTTTCTTGGAATAATGTCGTGTATATTTAAGTCTAATTCTGTTGCATACTGGTGTACTCTGACGTGGAATAGTCTCGTTCTATTTTTTTGTGAGAGGAGTCTGTTGATATTTCGGTCTGTGAAGGTAGCTGAATGCGAGGGCTTGTCCGGGGTAGTCGCAATTTTTATTACTCGGTTAATATCTCTTGTATTGGACAGATGGTTCGTTTGCCCCTTGGAGGATGCTACGGATTGGGCTAGTTCTAAACGCTCCTGTTACTATTCTTAGTTCTGCATTGTGCAGTGAGTCTAATTTCTTTAGAATGGTTTTTCCTGCTGATCCGTAGATTACTGATTACTGATCCGTGTAATTGAGCCTTGACGATGGATCTATGTTATTTATTCCGTTGCCGCGTGAGTTTGCTGTCCTATATAATGCCTAGATATTTGATATGATTCACTTGTTCCAGTTTGTGTTCTTGAGACAGAGTTTTATTTTTGGTGGTTCTTGTTTCCTGGGGAAGTTTATATATTTTGTTCTTCTTTCTAAGAATTTGAAACCTGAACTTGTTACCTAACTTTTCAGTTTATTGAGAGTATCCTGTAGGATATATTGGGTTGTATTTGAGTTTTTTCCTAAGTAAAGGAATGTTAGGTCATCAGCAAATAGGTAAGCTTTGACTGGCTTATTTACTTCCAACAGGACCTCATTTATGGATATTAAAAATAGGGTTACGCTCAGTACAGAGCCTTGTGGAACTCCGTTTTCAATGGTTAAGGTTCTGGAAAAGGTGTTATTCATTCTTACCCTTATGTGTCTCGTCTTTAAAAAATGTTTGATAAATTTTAGCGTGTTTCCATGGATGTTGAGGTGTTTTAAAATATTTATAATTCTGTTCCTGCAAATCATGTCATATGCTTTTTCGAAGTCCATAGCCACTAGTATTGTGCGTTGTTTGTTGGTAAATCCATTGCCGATGTCCGCTTCTATATTGATTAGTGGGTCTATTGTAGAGTAGAGTGGTCTAAAGCCACTTTGGTGAGGCGACATTTTATTGTTCGTTTCGAGTGTCCATCTATGCCTATAGTCTATCATTTTTTCCATTATTTTACATAAAATATTGGTTAGTGCTATGGGTCTGTAATTTTGTGGTTCTTTTGGATTTTTTCCCGGTTTGGGAATTGGAATAACTATGGAATCTTTCCATATGTCAGGTAATGCACCCTTTTTCCATATTAAATAGAAAACTTTTAGTATACATTTGATGTCACTGGGGGGGGGGGGGGGCATTTTTGTTCATAGAGCGATCGGGATATTGTCAGAACCGGGGCTGGAGTTTTTACATTTTTTTAGTATGTTAGTTAATTCGTTCAAGAGTAGGTGATCGACTTTAATTTTTGCAGGTTGTTCAAGCGCCAAGTTGGTTTGATTGGTGCTAGAAGGAGGGGAGGCCTTATCGTAGTTTGAATAGCTTGAGTTTGCAGCAAATGTTTCTGCTAGTAGATTTGCTGTTTGGTCTATGATATTTGTTTTATGTGATTTTAACAACGCTGGTACGCTATGTTTTCGATGGGTACCTTGAATAGTGTGGTGTCGTATCGGTCACGAAATTCGTAACTTGGATCACGACAGGTATATCTATATACCTTGTTCCGTCGCTATGTTAAGATGCAAGACTCGGCTTGCGCACATTCAAAATCGAGGTTGTAAGGCTCGATTCTGAGAGAAGTATCAAGATCGAGGTTGTAAGGCTCCATCTTGAACTTCTGCGGTAAAGCGATAGTAACTCAAGATCAAGGTTCTTCTTGTCTCGAGGGTAGTCGGAATGGAACTGATCTTCCTCGTCGGACGTTGTCAAAACGTCGACTCGGAAGTTTTCTTCTGCACGCTGATTGGATCTTGGGAGAAATTACAAAATACCAATCAGCGTGTTTTGTAGGTGTAGCTACACCCTACCTTAGCACCCGAAGCGCGTTTCTCCGAGGTAAGGGTGTGTCTTCTCACATTGCCATCAATTTGGCAATGCAGCGGAATTTCCGCCAGGGTGTCCAAATATGAGCTGCCAGATGTGTGTTGGGACCAGCTCGGAGGCCCCTTTGGAAGTCCACGTTTATGACGCATGCAATTGACTGCTGAGGTCGTGGGTAACCTGAAGGCTTGTAGCTTCTGCATTAAAGATATAAAACGATTTCCTCAAAAACAGTCTTATTACTTGCGCGTCATAAACGTGTTAGCCATCTGCACGTGGAAGGTTCGGTGTTTATGAATCTATCGAGTAAGCAGTCGAACAATGCTAGCTGCTTCGTTCGCGAGGCAGCAGTGTCATTAACTGGTCCTCGATAATCCCTTGACCGGGGGCTGGTGACCGCGCGCTCGACCTCCTATTTTATACGGAGGCCTTTACGACGTAACAAATAGCTTTCAATTTATTTCACACTACTTTTGTGGGGGAGGACCCGTTCAATGTTGTGAGAGATTTATGCCACGATACCATTTTATTTTGTTTTACTGTTTTCCTTCCTGTTGCTCGAAGTTTTTTAAACTGTTTAAATTTTCGATCGTTCGCTGTTTCTTATATTTGTTGAAGGCTTGTTATGATTTTTTGGTGGCAATTTCGCATTCTTTAGTCCACCATGGCACCGTATAGCGATTTCTGTTGGCTTTGGGAACTGCTTTTGGGATGCTCTCGTTTGCTGTTTGTTTTATAATGGAGGTGAGTTTTTCCATTATGTTATCTATCTGGAGTGAGTTTAGGTTAATGTAGGAGTCTAGTTGTGGGATGCGTTAGTCAATGAGTAGACGGTATTTCTCTCAGTCTGCATTTTATAATTTCCGCCGTTGGCTCAGTTTGCTACTGTTTGTGCTTTGCTTAGTGCGAATTTTTATTAGAATTGGGATGTGATCGCAGTCGTACAGTTTTGATATTGTCATGAACTCACACTTGCATGCTATGTTAGGGTTGCACATAGCCAGATTAATGGTGCTAAATGTCCCATTTGCCACGCTAAAGTGGGTTGGCTTCAAATCGTTAAGGAATACTGTTTCATGGTTTAATATTTCTTCTTCCAAAATGCTTCCCCTAGCGCCGGTTTTCTCTGATCCCCGGGGGGTATTATGGCAATTGAAATCGCCTGTTATTATGAATGAATTTTGCAATTTGAAAATCGCTATATTTGGATCCTTATAAGACTACTGAGAAGTTTTCCAGTTACGATAGAACTATTCGACAATACACACTTTCCTTTCTCATAAACACCAGTGGACACAATTCTCTGGAGCTATCCTAAAATTGGATGCGCGTACGTTCTCCAACATTGCTAACTGAAAATATGCGTACTCGTCATACATTTCTCTTTGCTCTTAATAAAATGATTATTGAAATTAAAACGAGTTCTTGCCGATTCCTTGTGAACTATGGATACATATGTGTTTTGGAAAATGGAATTTGGAAAAGAGATTTTAATATATATATAGTATACAATATATAACATAATTTTGATTGATAAGTTTGTATTAAACTATATTTGTCGTTAATATTTCTTAAATTAAATATATTCATTAATATAAACATAATATTATATAATACTCTTTATGTCGGCCCCACAGCCATGAAATTTCTACTTGGTTTACATTCTTGCATTCTTTTCCTTCGTTCTTCCTGTCATACCTCTTCTGCCTTATATTTATACACACATGTATACTATCCTGCCTATCCCTTATCTCTCTATTGCACATCCATTCTACTTACATTCTTCTATCGTATAATCTCTCTTACCACTCGCCACATCTTCTATCCTGACCCTCATCTCTGTCTCCCTACACCTTCAGGCCAAATGTTCTAGTGTTCCGAATTTGCTGCCACCCAGTTCGCATCTCTGTTACCTACCATTTTTCCGTGGATTCACACCTTACCTGCGCCACTAATTGTTGCCTCTCCCCTCTTCCTTCTTTACTTAAGTATTTCGGTATTGTTGCTACTCTCATACTATATCTATACCTTTCGTTGCATCTTTCTTGCTCTATTCGTCTGTTCCGCTCTTGCATCTGAATTGCCCAGTCGCTCCTTTTTAGGCTTTCCATCGCGTCCATTGAAAAATAATATTGTACACAGGGTGGCTCAGAACTCGGGGAACATCGGGAAATGTTGTTTGGAGCTTCGTTTTTGAGTTATTAGCGAAAAACACTTGCCAATCTGAGCGCCCGTAGAGGGCGCGCTCGAGCATTGTAGCCAAGGAAAAAGTTGTTCAGAATCGGCCCAGCAACTCCCCATTTCCCGATGTTCCCCGAGTTCTGAGCCACCCTGTATATCAATGAATAAAGACAAACCAGTTTTTTTAATTATGTGTATAATAGCAATTACCAATGAACGATACTTCCTTTATATGAATACGATACTGTATCTTTTAAACATATTTTTCATACATTATATATTGCACTGTAATGTATTTTACAGGCTTATTTCTTCGTACTGCGTTCCCTCGATGTTTCCTACTTTATCGCCAGCTTACACCAGCCATGGTATAAAAAAAATGTTCCTCTGCAGAAAAGTGGACAATTTCCGTGTCAGAAAGTTATTCGTGCGTTTATTTAAAGTGTTATCTTTTTTCATTTCGCATAGAACGTTCTGTCTTAAACGTGCAAAAAGAAGTCGTAAAAATATAATCATACAGCTTTTATACGAAAACAGTAGATACCTTCTTTCTTTCATTAATCCATACACCTACTGTGAGATCTTGCTGTAAACGGTCTCAGTAAACCATGAATTCTGTATGCAAGTGTTTCTTAATATTGCGTAGGTCGTATTTCATTTCCTTCCCCCTTGTCTTAATAATACACCTTATTTATTGTCCATTAAAAGCACTGAATAGTTTATCTTTCATAAGAAAGATTTCAGGCACATGACAGATTTATCAGAGATAAATGGCTCGAGGTAAATAAATACGGTTTGTGCATGTTGCGCGGCTTGCGTGCCAGTTGGTGGTGAATCCGAATTTCGATTCACGCGAAACAATTTCACGTCTAGCTCCGGGGAGGAACGCTTAGCTGTTAAAGCTGGAGTGACGGTGACCCGTTAAACGAATTGTCGAGGATGTTAAAATTATTCCTAATCGCCAAAGATTCGCCGCAGCTTTGAGATGGGCGTGATGTGCGAATTGGTTTATTTATTAGAATTTTTGATGCAGAGGGGTCGCGAAAGAAATCGCCAATTGATTACAAAGGGCACTGGAAATGGAAGCAAGCCGCCCCTGTCTACCGGTCACCTTCGGGTAGCGATAGACCTGACGGCGACTCGCACGCAGTCCACGCGTTCACCTAACTAATCTAGTCCTTCGAAAATGAGCTGCACAAGTTTGTAGATATCCGGCCCGCAGCTGCAGAAGGCAAAACGGTTCACAATAAATAACTTGAAGTGATTTAGGAAACCCGGTGGCTTTATAATTCTAATATTGCACGCCAGCAAATACGAAGATAAATCAATAAATAATTGTGCAAAAATAAGTTTGCAGACTGAAGGACATAATACAGGGATGTTTAAAATAAAAATAGAAATATTCCTCGAGCAATGTTGTTTTTGGCCAGCGTTAATCGAGCATCAATATTAACATTTACTGGACACGTACGATACCAGGTGGAGATTTTGAATACCCCTACCGTATTTCCGTTCCATAGATTAAATTATAAACTGCTTAATTTAATATTCTCAACAGCAGATAATAAACTCTTAAATTAGGCGTTCAGGGTTGCCGTTGTTTATTATAATAGTCTGGCACCTTCCGCCAATCGAATTTTAGACGTCTCCGCAGATTGTGCAAATGCTGTATAATTAATTGGAAAATTATATTGTGAATTATTTGGATAACTTTCGTATGTACACATATGTAAGCTTCGGGAATCGAACCCGAGATCTTCGTATTTCTAGGCAGTGATCATCAGTCCATCTATGCTACGGCCCACAGTGGTGCCATTTCTCGAAAAGCTGGCCATAACTCGTAATTTCACACGATTTTCATAAGAATTGGTATTCCTATGTTTTTGAGGTTGCTGAATTCAAATATTTGATGAAAAATGCAATTTTCATAATGGACGATCTAATATTAGTGGTATAATCGTTACTTTTAAATTAGCTTTTGTCAAAGTTGACTATTTTCCGATTTTTTACTAAAATTATGCAATTTGAATGTCCGTTCAGACCGTTTTCTGGAATAGTTGAATAGTGCTAAAAAAGTACAAAGGGTCTCAATGGGTAATAGCGACCAGATGACTTCATGACTGGAGGTCGGAGGTAACTAACGGGGGTATAGTTTCAAAATATGTGAGAATAGAGAGTCGAAGGCATCGAACAGAAAGTAGTAGAAAATAATTCCCGCAACAAATACCCGGAAGGCCTGGTTCCTTTGTCCATTACACTTTGTACACTTTCCAAGTCTGAACTCACGACTTCGTGATGTTGTCCAGTTGACGTATGTCAAGGAATCATGTTATCCAGCTACAATCCTGGACCCATCATTATTATTATTAATTATTATTTATTGTTATTTATTATTATTATATTAGTGTCTTCGATAGATTTCCTTATACCATATTAAATTTTTCACAAATATATTAACCTTCGCACGAGAAAGCACCAGCGACTGTCTTCATTTAGTCGTTAGAAAGCGTTAAAAAAGTGTGTATTTAGGTTGTGCGCATGAGAACGTTTTCATGTATTTCAAAATAGTTTTAAAGAAACTTTCAAACTGACAACAAGACAGGAGTTTCTCTTATCTTAAGGTAAAATTTCGTAAAACTACGAAGAAACTTCGCTATGACGTGTAAAAAGATATTTCGAAGAGGCTTTGATATTTACCGAAGTTTTCCCGCGAATCGATTTATAGCGGAAAAGCTTGAAACGCTCTTTTATCGATTCTGAAATACAAGTGTCCGTACTTTCTTTATTGTTTCACCATATTATCTAACATTTCCTAAAAAAAAATTTCCATTCCCAACATTGTCATTTCTATAAAGCTCTTTACCGAATTCAAAATGAAACCCATAAACCACTGAATTAAACAGAAGCAGTGCATTTCAGACATCTTTCGCTTCGATTTAAGAGCGATGTAAAAAAGGATGACATACTGAAACACATTTTGTGAATCTGAATTCGATTTGTTTTTAATAATTTCCCACAGTATTCTACAGTTGCACCGTACTCTGTTCCAACCAACGTATTTGTTTTAACCTGTCATCTGTTGCAAATTCGGAATCACAAGTCTTCTCATATAGTTGAACTGAATTGAATTTCCTTTGGAGTAGAGTCCAATAAACTGAGTATTTTTTCGAGATTGAATATAAATTTGAGTATAGAGGGTTGAGAAACCAAGCTAATATTCAATGAAATAGTTTACTGTGAAATTCAGGAGGAAAGAAGTCGCAAAAAGACTCTTTTCGAAATCTCATCTGCGGCGCTAATTTCCCTTGCTCTCCACGTAGAAGATTTTATACTCCGTTGTTACTCCTCGCGAATTCGTTGTATTTGTTTCCATATTCTCTTGCTTTGTCGTTGCTGTCTATTTACCACACGCCCCAGTCCTCCCGTTCGATCGAAGGCAATTTATTTACCTCCTTCTCATTCCGATCGCGTTATTCCAGCAACGATGCATTATTTAATCGTGTAACGTCGAAAACAGTTACCACTGGTTGCCGTGGTTGCAACCTAGTTCTCTATTATTACTTTCACGAGAATGGTAGAAGTGCATACATTTCTCCTTTTTCTTTTAACTACACATTTCGCTCATCAGTATTTACTCGATGGTTGTTCCTTCTCAAATGTCCCATTCCATCAGAAATGAAACAGTTAAAAGAATTGAATACAAATGTTAGATGTACCGCTCATTCAAAGTTGAACCTATTAAAGTTCGTATTTGACACCCGCAAACATGTGCTTTACTTTCCGCTATGTCCCGACGATCTTTTTAAATATTTTCTGTTCACTTTTTCTTCTACATTAAATAGCAATACTTTCTATTAAGAAATGGTGGTTCCAATTAAAAGCATTGCACTTCGTTAGTGCATTAAAGATGCGATAGGTAACGAAGCACAGAAAATTTAATCCACCCTTACGCATTTCTTAATCCATGTACAAATGGTGCAAAGTTTATGACAATTTAAAGTTTGGCGAGGTTTTTAAAAAAATGTTTGAAACTGGTATACATAGGATTTCTTTCGTAAGAAACTTTAGACATTACTCAATGGAGTATACATGTATTTTAATCTGCCAACTCTTGCCCATTTTAACTCTACACCGATTTTAAGAAGTAGTCGAAAGGAGTATTCTAGCGTTCTCAAGTGGCACTTGTATAGGACTGAAATGCTTTCGTCCCGCGAACCTTATCTGTTGCATAAGTTAATTAATGAAGAAAATGAAAAATACCTATATTTAATCATTTAGAACAGGGCTCGGAATTAAGTGAACTTTCGGGCCGATTTTCAAAGGCAACGCCGCGCCGCGCGTGCTGCCACATCGTCCCATGTCCCATGGACCCAACGCCTAGACCTGTTAGGTGGATATTACCCAACGGACGAACCCGATGCGAAATCGGGGAGCCTCAGGAATAGAGTCAAGCGCGGACGAACCTGATGCGAAATCAGGGAGCCGCAGGAGGGTGAAACGTCGTGGACGAACCCGATGCGAAATTGGGGAACCATTGGGGAAGAAGTTCGCAGACGAACCCGATGCGAAATCGGGGAGCTGCTAGGATAGATTGTCTTATTCACAGACGAACCCGGCGCGAGGCCGAGCAGCTGTTCGGAGGTTGGCAGGGAGCCGTAGGATTCAGACGAACCTGTTGCGAAACCAGGGAGCTGTAGGATGGGTTGGGTTTCGTGGACGAACCCGATGCGAAATCGGGGAGCCACTAGGTTGGAGTATTTGTAGTTATTTTGTTTGGATAAGGCGTGCGAACGAACCTGATGCGAACTCGGGGAGTCGCAGGAAATGTTAGTTTGCCTCGTAACTTTAAATTAATATTCGATACAACTCGAGCGGTTAAGTTGTATCTGTGGGAACGTTACTACCGATATAAAGGATTACGGAGTAAAGATTGGTTTAACGAAACTACTCGATTTAATGGTGAAAAATATATATTTAGATCAGTCGTCTGTACAAATGTAATTGTCGCGATGAAGTAATATTAAGTGTGTAAGTTACCTAAGTATTTGCACGGTGTTTACGCATTGGCGATGCGGGGTCTGAGAGCCGCTTTTAAGAGTATGCTCATTAATACTCAATTACTTATTTAATTACTTAACCACTGCGGTTGTAAATATGCTGAAATGGCCCCCCATCGCGCTGCAAACACATTTCAATCTTACCTTATAACTTTACGATCACTGGAAAGCTTGAAAGTTGGGGACACCCCGTGCATAAAATAGAACGTCCTTCTGTATGTTCCTTATTAACTTCTAAACCCCTCCGATCGATTTGGACCTTTGGTACGGTTACTCTCTAGGGTCTGACAGAAAACGTGAGCCACCGTGAAACCTGGACATTTCAGCTCCACCCTACGGTTCCATCCTCTTAACACTTTGTAAGATTCTCAGCTTATTCTTAGTGCATTGCTACAGAAGTAGGCATTAATGGAGAACGCGTAAACAAGCTTTGCGTAATAATTAATGCAGTAGTCAGTTGATTTAGGAATACTAAACTATAATGTAATTACTGCAATTGAAAAACAAACGTGACTTGTCCAACAACGAAATTGAATTTCAGCTAATTATTATAAACTTTTAAGCATTTTTGTAATTGAACCTGGAAGATTGGAAACAGCGTAAGTCACTCTTTACTAACAAGTAAAGTAAATTATCAGAGGCAAGGAAAGAGCGGTTTTTGAAACAGATATCGATATTTTTGGCCAGCCATTTGACTTATCTGAATATGAACTGTGCGACTTAGTGTATAACTCAACTAAACAAAAATCGTTACTCACGTTGTTTCTAATCTTGTCGATTCAATTTTATCATACTTGAAACTATTTACGGCTGAAAAATGGCATCCACGGGACTTGCCCAGAATCTCATGCAACTATGGAGTTCAAATGATAAAATAAAATAATTCTTCTAGTAATAATAATACAGTAAACTCTCCCATAACACGGTTTCCATATAACGCCGAATAAAAATTGCGGTACAGAACAGCCGCTGTCGCTGCCTGGGGAATTGGGGGCGTATCAAGACTGTGGTTTAGGATGCATTTTACTCGCTTAATTTGTGTTACTATAGCTACACAGCACAGAACAATACTTTCGGTAATGTTCTTCATTTACGGTTATCGAAAAATAGGGACATTTATCTAAAAATAATTTCTAATCCCAGAATTGCGTAATGCCTGACAAAAATAAAAAGATGAAACGGTTCAAAAGAAAGTTGATCTGTCCTGATTTGTATGTAGTATTTACTTACTTTTGGATTTCACTTAACATGGATTCCATACAACGCGGTAAAAATTAATTTGATCTTTATGTACTTATTCTGAGTTTCTTGTAACGCGGTATGAGTTAATCGTGCTATAGAAGGGTTGGCTCTACTAAAAATAGTAATATAAGAATAATTACTTTATAAACCCTACACTGATAAAGGCAACAAATAAAATAATAAAAAAACAAAATAACGATAATTGGAAACGTTCAGTTTTGGCAATTAAAACATTTACCATTTCAAGTTTACAACCGCAATGATTAATAGAACAATGAAAAGAAGACAAATAATTTTGGCGTTCCATTAACAGAAGGCATGAGGGTTAGAAGCGTGTGGTGAAATTTTGCATACAGGGAAATTTGGATAGCGAAGATAACAAGAGGATCGAAGCTGTCGAACGGTAAAGCAGATGTGCGAGTTAAGGAGGAACAAATTTCGTCGAGTTAATTTATTATCTTCGCAGAATCGATCGGTTGTCTAAGCTCGCCCTTCGAGAAAACTCGGACTCTCCTTTGAATTAAAATGTCCCAACGACGACAGCGGGTTCGATTTATTTGACGCAAGGAAGTCGATACCCGTGAAATTACCGCCATACTTTTCTCTCCGTCCTTTCAAATTTTTATACCCACACTTTTCTTGCGCTTCGGGCCACACTTTCTCATTGCACCATTTACACTTTGTAACCTATGTATTTCCGACTCCTCCATACTTCCTATTTTCGTCGCACTTTCGCCGTCTGATATTTTAGGCAATATGTATATTTCACATAGCTTTACCTAATTTTAAATAATTTTATGTTGATTTTATATCATTTTTGTCAACGTTTCCTAAAAGTATTTAATGTCCTTCAAACAAGTTGTAAATATATAGTAAATATATTTTCATTTTATACCTATCTGCGTTCCAGTGAACCTCTGTAACGATTATTTTCCTCTTATATCCTGCTTGTTACGATGATAATAATTCAATTATTATCATTTTCTGTAATCCGCGTTCGCAGCAGAGTCCTTTTCGCATTTTCGATGCAAACATTCAACTTTTCGCTTTGTCCTGCCGCACTTACCTCGCTTTATGCTATGTAATACAAATACATGTAGGGTATCCGACGTTTTTCTCCGCATAGTTGAATCGCCATGTTGTTATTTTTTGTGCGAAATACAGTGGTTTACATTTCGTTGCAGTTGCAGCAATTTTAACGTAATAACGACGATACGAGATAAGCTGTATATTGATTGCTATGACTTTCTTTACATCAAATGAAAACGATTATCGTGACGAATTCAATAATGTTATATGAATTCAACATTTTACCTTTTCTGGTACAATTTCTGTACCATTTCTATTTTGGAATTGTTCTATAACGGTCCAAAAACTGCATCGAACAACAAAATTTAATTATTTTCTTCAACCAGCGAATCTAAAATATTCTTCGTCCATTGTACCTGAACGGATTAGAAAAGACTGTCCCTGGAAGGTTATAAATGCAGACACATTGCGTGCTTTTTGTTTTACATAAAATGTTCAGGAAAACAATTTAAAAAGTTTATTTCATGGTCGACTGCGTCCATTTCTTTGTTCTGTTTAAATGAAATAATTCAATAACTTTACGTAATACAGTAATGTCTCGATTAGTGTTGAAAATTGTGTCTACGATTAGTGTTCGCTTCTATCCCCACTACTTGGGGTGGTCCCCCCCGGAACCAGCGAAGCGTGAAACGCCGAGCATGTAATCCGAACCCAGAGCGAATGGCGGTGAGAGCCAACACTGATGCAAGCGAGATTAAAAATTAAAACTTGTTCATTTTTGGCGCGTTTTAAATGAAATTTTACCAAAGTGTTTGTGACACCAAACACAATATGATTTCGATAATTTTTACTTATCGTGGCATTAATAATTTTGGAACTATGCATATATTTACTTATTATTATTCATGCGACGAATGACCCAGCTCTCTTCTCCGCGTAGCTTCTTTATCTAAAAAGTAGATATAAATTCTTACAATTTCTTATCAGTAAAAATTATAAACTCTTATTGCAGGATTATTTTTCAGGGGAAATCGTGACTGCTTTTTCTTTCTCGTAAAATCACTTTATTATTAAATATCTCTTAATCACTCTCTCTCACAACACAATATATTTTATCCCAACAATGCTCTCGCTACAATTCTCGCTCGACTCCGCTTCAACTCTCGACTCAACTCCTCCCTCAACTCTCGACTCAACTCTGCCCCCGCACGCATTATCCACTGTATATATTCTTTCATGCATTTTCCCTCTCGTTCTATTCGTCATTCGTTCTCACTCATTAAGACCCACACCGACACACCCACTCTTACCACGTGTCACAGTTCGACCACGGGTCACCATGCATCCTAGACTCCACGTGCATTCCCCGAAACCATCCAGTCTATCCTCGAGATAAACATTCACTCGGTCCGCATTCGACGTTTCGACTAAAACTCTTCATTCACACTTCGCGTAATACTCGATACTTTCCTTCACACGATTCATACAAAGCCCTCTCATATCATTTCTACGAATTCTCGCATCCCACGTTATCAACACCGAATGCAAAGTCACAGGAACGAGAGTAATTGTCGATACAACAATATTTTGCCATTATCTAAATATAGCAATTGAAGATTAAGAGAATTAAGAGACTCTCGATTCGAGTGTTTACTTCCAAATTTACAATCTCACTACTAATTACCCTATTGCTGTTAATTAATATACGCATATTCTAGTTGTTATTGAAAATAATAATAAAGGAGAATAAAATTATTAAATACCGGGTTAAGTAAAAATTGTTCAAACCGTATCGTGTTTGGTATCATTTTAATCAGGAGATTGTAACGAACACTTTGGCAAAATTTCATTTAAAACGGACCAAAAATGAACAAGTTTTAATATTAGATTTTGATCGCGGTAGTGTGTCTCACGTACACGGGTGTTTGAATTTGCTTTTTTCCTGGAACGCGGCCCCGTATCTCGGCTGCCACGACGTCAAAGACGACCCGAACTCGCTCGAGAATCGTGTCTGGACACGATTAGTGTTCACATTCGGTCCCGAGCGAGGTACACTAATCGAGACATTACTGTAATGCATTACTGGACAAATTGATGGCACGACTCGGGTGCCAGTGAAAAGTTGTTGTACTTTAATCTTTCATAACATTGTCAAAATTAATCAAAATTTGTTTCAACGAAGAACAAATTGAAGCTCACAACTTCTACTGTTTTACCTTACTGTTCGAGTTTCTTTCAGACACTGTCCAAGGGCTAATCCTCCCTTTAACGGAGGGTTGTTAAATTATAAAAATTTTTTGATGTTTGCGAAGTGTTGTGTCCTGCACGCCAAAGGTTTTGCAATTTTGTCGGAATCTCGGACTGCGTAAAAGAAGAACGTAATATTCAACAAAAATGTAGCCACTTAAAGTAATGAAAAAAATAAAATTTCGCCAGTTAAAACCAGCCAAAGGTTGATATATGTCTGCATGTACCATAAATGGTACACGTGGTACGGAACGTGTTAAAAGTGTTATTATTTTTTAAATAACGTTAAGAAGTTTACCTCTTTTATTTTCTTGGCCATTGAATTCGTTTGAACCGTTCAGTGAGGTATCTAAAAAAATTTATCAATGTGCTCAGCAGGTAATTCAGGACAAAAATGTCATGTATAGTATGGATTTGTCTCGTTACTTAGTCAATTGTGCCGAAAATGATAGAATAATTCCGACCTTACTATATTCTGCTTTTTCTTTTATATCAAATATACTGGAATTCATTTATTAAAATGGCACCAATCGTTTAGATACTGCAAACGTTTCGTAAAGTAGAAGGTAAGGAACGGTACCATTAGGATATCGTTATCGATACTTTTACTACTGATAATGAGCGTAATACTTTTAAATTAGTATCCACTGTTAATAGCAAACTATCACTGCATAGAAAGTACATATGAATACTTAACCAGTAGTAAGGGCTATCGGTTTTGAAAGTATTAATTCTTTACAGTTATGTCTTAATCGATATTGGTATCGATAGTATCACAATTATATATTCCATAGCTGAGCCGCCCAGAAGCTAAACTAAGAAATAGAGGAAATCGATAAACGTTGAAGCATGGTTCTTTAAAAATATCGTTCCAAAGATGTATACACAAGCGAGTTCTATATCATATCAAGATGTATTCGTTTTCTTTATTTAAAAAAAGAAAAAATAAAGTTATCTTACTATCATTCTTCTCAACGATTGATAAAGTTAATGTTATCTGGATATAGTATACAGAGTGTCCCATAGCTATACGAACATCGGGAAATGGGAGTAGTTGGGGTGATTCTGAACAACCTTTTCCTTGACCAAAAGGGTGTTTGAAGCTTCGGTCTTGAGTTATTAACCAAAAACACTGCCTGTAGAGGCGCTCTAATTGGCTCAGGCGCGTACCTCCCTACTGCGCTCGGAATCGTACGGAAAATGTTACATCGTCTTAAGGTAAGAATAATGTTGAATCTTTGGTTATTCGCGATTAATCGAAAGAATAATTAGTTTATTTCTTATTAATGAATTACCAAAGATTCAACATTATTCTTAATTTACATCAGACGATGTAACATTTGCCGTACGATTCCCTCGATACCCTCGATGCCCCCGATGCCCCCGATCACGACTTAGCGCAGTAGCGAGGCACGCGCCTGAACCCGCTCTCTACGGGCACTTTAATTGGGCAGTGTTTCTGGTTAATAACTCAAAAACGAAGCTTCAACCTACATTTTAGCCGAAAAAGTTGTTCAGAATCGCCCCAGCTGGCCCCCATTTCCCGATATTCGTGTAGTTACGGAACACCCTGTATAAAACTATCGCACTTTTCAGAAAGAAAGAAACTATTTTGAAATGGGGTTACTGCCAAGGATTTGCGAAATAATTTGTCTATTATTCATCAGCCATATGAAATTTCTGTCCATACCGCGGTGATACATACATGGAAAAATCTTAGTTAACTTGCTTTGCTGATGAAAAATTAAATGCCAATTACACAAAGGTTCACATAACGTGAAGCGCTGACTCTGACTGGTAATACAGTGTTTTAACTTGTGTTAGTGCTAAAGAGATACTGTTGGACGGTGCATAAGAAATACACGCAGTGCACCTATTAGCCCCTTAAAATGGCAGACGTTTGTAAACATTGCAAGTGACATAAAAATTGGAAGGCACAAGTGTGACCCGTAGCACAAGATAAGATGTAAATATTATACAAAAAGCACTGGTGTGATTCATGACAGTTTTCGAGTTCTTGACATAACATAAAACTGTGCAGTTGTCGAATACAGGAATTAAATAATCATCTCCGAGACGTCCCATAATGAAAAAATCGTAAGGCAAAGATAAAGCATTCAATTTTACATATTTGTGATAGTATCGATTTTATTGCATGTCACGATAACATTTAGTACTCATTTTGGCAAGCATGTATGACTATCAAGTGTCGATATATTTTAAATAAGTATAATATTTTTGGTCAAGGTTCAAATATTTTAGTTGCAGAAAGCATTTTGAACACAGCTACAGTAATCACACGAAAATTAAAACGTACATAGAATTTCATTCACAAATTTTACCTTTACAATTGCGAAGCAATTAATCCTCTTCTTGAAACCAGCATGGACAATGTTGATTTATCCATATATTGTTGAATATCTAACGAGACACCGTGTATATGTAAAATAGGATATAAATATATGTATATGTATGCTGCTTATTAATTCCTAAACCTTTTGATCGATCTGAATACTCTCGAGGTCCCTGAAACAGAGGTCGGAACATTCAGCTTTGGACTAGGCCTTTGGACTATTTCTCTATTTATGACACTTACTCATTGGCAGTTAGTAGTCACTTGTCTTGACAAAAGTGTCCGTTTTGTTTTTCAGGAGGTCTATAGTGCACAGGTGCACCCTCGGCAGCTAAGTTTACGAAATTTTAGTGAGAACCTGAGCGTCGAGCAAGGCATATCGCAATATACATGTTGTATTATATTTTTCCGTTTTTCTCAAAACCATGTTTTATGACATGGTAACCACGATATCTCAAATTCAACTGAACCGATCGTGACCATCTTTTATACACATCTACAGTAGATGTGTCGCTATCGTCCCTACGAGAATTAGGCGAAAATATTTTCCTGTTTTAATTTTACAGGCCAGAAAAACGACAAAAATAGAAGAAAAATGAGAAATCGATTTCAAATTGCTGCCATTTTAAGAAAATTTATCGCTACCTGCGATAACCAAAGCCATATAATTTCAGAGTCTTGTTGAATTTTTTCGTTCCGATGACCGGAATGAGCTGAATCATCGGGGTACCAACCAAGCCATTTTTTTCGAGATGGTCTACTTCTGTGCGCTGTAACGTTATCTTTATTTTACATTTTTAATACAAAAAAATGTTACATCACAGTTGAAGATGTAGTCAAAGATACAGTAAAAACTTCAGCAAAAAAAATCTTTCTCTAAGGCCTTAAGAAAATTCCTAAAAATAGTGAAGAAAATCGCGCGTCACACTAGAATACCCCAGATATAAGAAATTCGCTCAACACTGGGTTGACGAAAATAATGCCTCGTCGAAAACAATTCTAGCTAACAATTTCAAAAATATTCACGTCACCGTTATTACATACATATACCCTGTATATACGTGAAAAATGTTTCACACATAAAATATGTATTCAAGGCACGGTATTGGCCATAAAAATAATCAAATTTCATCCCCTTTTATGCCTTTCACAAGTCCACTATTTATGAGAAAAAAGGTTGAGGACTTATAGTGTGAATAAATTGTACATTGTACGCACACTACTTCAAACAATATTTATCGCATCGCTCAAATATTTACGGTAGTAGTTTTCTCTCCTATTCAATATTTGTATTAGGAAACCGGTATTTCCCAATTATCTGATCAAAAATTCAATGCATCCCCTATTTGCCCGAATGAAACTTTGACACTAATTCTAATTACTTAACAACCATTTTGTTATGAAAGTTGTGCATTTCGATACATATGTGGTACCTATGCAGGTATGGCAAAATTGATTGGCGAAATTGTTAATATTAATATTCGTCTCAATTAAATGAAATTAATTATAGCAGCAATCAATTGATACACAAGGTGAGCGGAGAATATCTGCTGGACGATATGAAAAGGTGTTTTAAATAAATTATGTTGCATTCGGAGCCTAGCCTCCGCGAATGGTTTCATGTTTTTTATTTATTCAGATATCAACCCGACAACTATTTTTATTGCTTCTATGTATGTTGCAATTAATAAAAGTTAATAAGACAATTTCAACGACCCACGACAAAGGCAGTGAGTTGTTGAAGTATGAATAGGTAATGCATATTAAGTGGCACGAATTTTTTGATGCTCTTTCCAAGGAGTATGTCCTTCTTCACAAGGGCTTCGATTGAAATTTAATCGAGAAGCTAAACGAGCAGCAAAGTTAAATCGAATCTACCGACGAGTTTGTCGTTTCATCGCGGTCTCGTGAAAATGTAGTGTTAAGAATGCAAAGAGTAATTTAAAATACCCCATGAATACTGCAAAAATGCTGACCAGTCAGTTTTGTTGGTAATCAAACTTTGCTTCTAGAAACATCTTCGCGTTGCTGACTTCTGCGACTTCGTATTGCGAATGTGTACTTCATTCCCCGCTTCATCGAATATTGCTTTCTTCAAGTAAATATCGGGGTAAAGTAGTATTTAAACGCCCCGATAGAGCGTGCTATTTATTTTTATTCCATTGTTTGAAAACTACCCTATATGTCCATCAAAATGAAATGCAAATTCAAACACTGCCAATTATTTTAATCAAACAAAGGGCTAAAATGTTTTTGTCAATGTGTATACGCAAAAACTTTTTTGGAGGTCATCTTCAGTAGGTTTGTCTTCGCAGGTTCGAACACTCCTACGGCTTTTCCATTTTAATCGCTTCTCCGAATAATTTATTTCGAAGAGGAATTAACGAACACTGAATATACGTTTTCAGTTTCCTGCCACAAATTGTCCAGCGATGTCTTGATTATTTTCTACGTTTTTAAATATTAATGTTTCGATGCTTGGCCATCTTCAAGAAGCTACGAACCCTTTTAATTAAATTCATCGTAGCATCGTAGTATATAACGAAGAATAACAATATATTCGCGCAGGAAAGATGTGAAAGTAAAGCATGGTGTAGTTTTAACTTTGTATGCTGTTAAAGAGATTCTAATACTATATTCAGACAATAGTGATAAGAAACGAATTGCCATACTCGATCATGTATATTGACAAACAATATTAACAAAAAAGTATCAAAACTGTACGAATATATTTGTCCCTCTCTATATGCATATGCTCTCTTGGATACTGCATAAAGGGTAAAGGATATAGGTTTGTGAAACTCAGTAGACTTATATGTTGTAAACAACGTATATGCATTTTATTTCAACATTGAACATTCACTAATGTGTATACAATATAATATATTTGTATGTATAATATATAATAATAATTGTAATAATAATAATATTATTATTTATGTATACAAGTACATTAATGTTGCTGCTGTTAATGTATACACGCATATGTACGCACTCGACTATTAATCGATATAATAATTATTCTAATATTAAATGAATTCATCGTACAGTATATACCTCTCTATTGTTCTCTAATTGTGTATCGATTAATGCAGTCCTTAATGAATTATATTAATCACTTGTTTGCTTCGTGGATAAAATCTCGTCCCCTTTCATTTACTTTACACATGCCCGCGTGCAACTATAATTTAATTTTTTTTTCTTGTACGCACATGTATGTATAAATATTCCCTGTACTTTATTCTCATGTTCATCTAAAAAAAACTACCTACATCTATGAGTTCGTTAATTAGCTAATTAATTGGTAATCTTCGTCTTTTCCAGCGTTACGCTTTTCCTCTTTTTATCACAATTACCTGGTATCGTCGAATTGAACGATTACAACACGAGCTTTGCTATTGTTGTTCTTCTTTATCTTTAACGCAACTGTAGCTTTGTTAACGTGGTAAAAAACGAAGGGTCACGGTTTTATCATTAACAAACGTTACTCCTTTGGAAAAACCTTGCTTCCTCCTGTATAATTTCATTTAGACGACAACTACAACTTAAACTATTGACAACTTTGGTAAATTCCCTTCCCGACACTCTGTTATCGAAAGACAATAGAAGAACTACAATTTTTGGGAAAACGAATAAGGAAGGAAATTCGCGAAGCGATTTTTAAGTGTTTAGGATTGTTCCTTGACGGAACATCATTATATAGATATAATTTATTGCAATTAAAAATTACGATCTTTCGTCCATTACCGAAGATGGTAGAAAAATAATTGCAACTATATAAAATAAACTGAGCCTGCAACTTGTGCTTTCGAATAACAAAACGTTCGACCGAAAGCAGAAGAGCTCGAATTGAAGTTAATTTAATGATTATTCGCTTCGTTAATTTCGTTTACTAGACGTTCACAGCTCGATTAATTATTCGTAACTATCATTAACAATATTGGGTAGTGACCGCATATGAATCGCTTTTATTGCTGTTGTTTCGTGCATTGACTTGGGGGTACTGTAAGAAATGGCGCTGAATAACATAACAGTAGTTTTACTTAATATTATGTTAAGGAAAAATGGAGAATAATCAAGTACGTTAAACCTTTGCTGGTATCTATAGATAAAGTGATAAGCAATTATGTCGCAAACAACATTTGGTGAGATTTACTCAGGCAAATATGTAATACAATTTGGAAAACAACAGAACGAAAAATATAATGATAAAAAATAACGATAATAGTAATATTTAGAGCAAGATGGGAATCGATGCGAGTGATATCGCGAATTGAACGGGACGTGAAATTTCCTCTGAAATACGGGGGAAAATGAATTTAACGTAACGTGGAAATCATGAAAATTTAGAAAACGATAATACATTGGTGCCAAGCGTGTATATAAAATACAAAATGAAATCCTAGAAGGCAGAGGTACATACGTGGAAAACGATATACGTAGCTATGTATTTTATTCCACGAAATTGTTGAAAAATTTCATTAGAAATAAGGTGAAGGATATTACAAAAAGTTCATACGATATTAAATTATTTTCACTAATTAGAACTTTTTGTACGAGTTATTAGCAAAAGAGAAAGCACTTTTTGTTAAAAGAAAGATAATTAAATAGTTTGGTCCCTTATATTAGATACAAAAGTGTTCGTCAATTGCTAGATTTTCTTTGTACCACTTTTATTCAATTTTTTGCCAAGCGACTTAAAACGATTTTACAACAACCAATGTAAATTATAGTATTACTTTATTAAAAATAAAATAATCTACCCTATTAAATTATTTAAATCACTATTGGATAATAATACTTTATTATATGTAAAATATTGTTTATAACAATATAATAATAACTACGATGTCGGGTCAAATATATGAATATATACAATTTCTTTCTGGCAGTGACTTTTCATTCAAAAACTATTTCCCATAGAGTCACCTACTGAATAAGAGAAAGATATGCGAATACAGAATCTAATAATGTACATATATGTACGTATGTATTCCAAATTTAGATAAGAAATTTTCTAAAATCCCAAAAAGGTGATCGTTTATCGTGGTATCGCGCAACAGTAACATTTGCTACGTTATGATAAGGCATTATGCGTTGACATAACATGCACGGAACGGTATGTCGTGGCTCACGTGCAATTGGTCACGAAAATGTTGGGACACCGGTATAATTTTGAGCTTTATGCCTTACATTTTAAGTTATGAGAGAATTATGTACAGAAATGTATCGAATGAGGTTAAACTAGGTATAGAGAATCTGCAAATGCCAAAACGATTGGTTTTTTTATACATATACATAGTTTCGTTGCAGTGCAAGAGAAATCTGAAAAATGCAAAACACTTTATTAGTTCAAGTTGTAAATTATTCTTTAATATTTTATCGGATGCCCTGTACTTTTAGTGACTTGCCTTGCCCAAATGGATCGGCATGCTATGAATTATTTTTTTCCAAACATTTTTGTTATTTGCCGTTGCCCTATTAGCTCTGTGGTTCATAAATTTTGCGTCAAATTCCGAATGAGACTAGTTAGGAGAAATATCCAGCTCTTGGCTTATTGCAAGAGTAATTTGGAAGTTTTTAAATTAACCGAATGTTCCGTATGTACTATCGTTCAAAGATATCACGATTAAGATAGAATCGAGTCTAGGTTGCAAACGAAAAAAGATCCTAGAATGGGTGCCCCAAGAGTCTGAAAGGAATTGCAGAAAATGTTCGGGGAATGCATAGTGCTGTGTGTTATCGCGGTAGAATAGCCAGGAAGAAACCGTACGTTCACGCCATAAGTGGGAAAAATAAATTCCGATATGCGAAAAACATTATATCGACAGAAACTGAATGGTAGGACACGGTGATTTTGCGGATGAAAGTACTGAATGTTTATGGGATTAAGCTTTGGTATAGATGATCGCAGGATATGTGATCGTAGTGATACAATTACTCAAAATGTAAAGCTTAACAGAGGAAATAATACCGGTGTCTTAATATTTTAGTGGCCGAGTGTACGTAACATTTCCGTCCTTTATACACAATAATATCCTCCGTAGAACAGCGGGTATGGTAAAAGTTCGCACAATACAGTTTGTCCGGAAAGTTCTTGAGATGACTTTTTTTTCGAATCCCCTGACGCAGGGATGGAAAAGTCTATGGAATCGCCGAATATTGTTCTTCGTTTGGTTGTACTTCTGATAATAGAGTAAACTAAAATTAAATATTCCCGAGGGACTCCTCGTTTCACATTTACATTGTATCGTGAAAAAAAATATTAGGAAGCGAATGCTTGGCAAAAACTTATGATATCATTAACGAATATCGCTAAACATTACATACTTTGTTTTGTACAGTATTAGAGTGTGCATTCTATTCACAATCCATGGATTTATTTTTATTCAAATTGAATAATTCACATTGTACAGTAAAAGTATGTTAAAAATGATGGTAGGTGCCACAAATCTTGTCTACACACACTCGACAAATATGTACACTGCTGACGAAAAGTTTGGGACCACCTATGTACCGTGTACAATGAATATTGAACATCCAATGTTTGTTATTCGTTCACTGATTCGAAATATTAATATTTATTGCGCGGATCAATAGTAATGTGGGATTGGAAATACTGCGCGACTGTTTAGAATGATTCCGACGTGTGACAGATAAGTATTTGGAGCTGAGTACTTGAGACGATCGAGTGAACGGAGGGTCCAGCGGGACAAGGATTGGAATGGACGCGATCGACTGTCGCCAAGGAATGTCTGCAGTGTGATTCCTAAATAACTGAGAGCAAATGAGGAATAGAATGAGAGAGAAACTAACCAGAGAACCAGAGTTTAGGGAGACTTAGAGGAGAGCTGATTGAGAATAGAGCAGAATAGTTTGAAGAGTTTAAGAGAGTCATATCGTGAGCAGAGAGTATTGTGAGTATCGTGTGAGACTCGTTGTTCGTTGAGAATTTTCATGCGTCGACGTTTCATATTAATAAAGTTAGTGTTTAATTGAAGGGGACTGAAGTTTTATTAGCCTACCTGTCCTCTATTCCATACTGCGTGAGATTTACAGAAAATAACTTCTACAGTAATTTACTTCGTTTCGATTATATCTGAAATTGTCAACTTAAAATGATGAATCGATTATAATATTGCTTTTAAGCTTGACATGCCTGGTAGCCCGAAACTTTTGGCCAGCGTTCAATGGAATTATTTTTCATCCTTGCAGTTATTCCGAATTGACGCAAACTTGCACGTTCAGTTGTTAAAAATACCTATCACGCTTTGCAGGTGTTAACACCAGAAACAATTGGTCTGCTGTTTCAGGAAACTTTTATTGTTTTCGTTGTTCGGCTTTAATTCGTTTCTGACACGCTGAACCGGATTCGTTGTGTTTTAGTTCGGACAAATTTTTGGCGTCGTTGTTGCATGAAGATCGATACACCGGCGTACACCTAACAATGGTAAGTCATATTTTTGGATCAAAAGCAGCTGCTAACAATTGCGCAGCCGTGTTAGTTACAGATTTGAGACTTATTTTGATAGTATCGGCAGATTTACGTTTGAAGTCGCTAAGTTCGTGGCAATGTGAAAGTACGTTTCCAAATGATTTGACTAGCAAGTCAATCAAGATAGTAACCTAAATATGCATAATAAACAAATTCGGAGAAACTATAAATCATCGTATCGGTACATAACAAACGAATCTGTGATCTTTCAAACAATGCAAGCAAATATTACTACTCACTACTTATTAACTTATTGCTAACAACTAATATACATATATTCCGGTTGCTATCGGAAATAATAATAAAGAGTAAAATTATTAATGCCGTCATAAGTAAAAATTGTACAAACCATATAGTGTTTGGTGTCATTTTAATCAGGAGATTGTCACAAACACTTTGGTAAAATTTCATTCAAAACAGACGAAAAATGAACAAGTTTCATTTTTTAATCTCCGTTGCATCAGTGTAGGCTCTCACCGATATTCGATCTGTGTTCGGATTACACGCTCCGCGCTCGACGCTTCTACGACGCTAGGGGACGTTCCAAGGGGAACCACCCCAAGTAGTGGGGATAGAGATGAACACTAATCGTAGACACAATTTTCAACACTAATCGAGATTTTACTGTAAATGCAACGAACATAGTAATGCATAAATGCTTGAAACAAAACAGAGATTAAGTATGGGGGATGTAACTAAAAATATACGAACATTTGCGAAGTCATAAGTCGGAAAGAATACCCTAAAAGGTGAGGCCAATGATAAAATCCTCGATACTAGAGTACCCCGTACGCATGTGCGCAAGATCCATCGGCAAAATTATAAGATGTATCGTATTTTTTCGAACATGGAAACCAAGCTGAATCTTGCAAGTAGTTTCCACTTTACTCTTTAAGTACTCGACAAACTTGTACCGCGTTGGTATGTACACCGAACAATTTCAATTGTGTAGTACGCTTGACGATTTCATGCATTCGACTGGTACTCAAATGAATTTCACCCAAGCAGTACGCTCAACAGTTTCATGTGTACTCTACATTGAATCGGTACTCGAGTAGTCACTATGCATTCGTCAAGCATTATACATGAATATTTATTATATTGCACAACCATAGACATTCAGGCAATAGTCCAGCCCGCACTCGCCCCAGAGCTTGCCTATCCTCCAAAATATAGTCAACATCATACATACAGTCCACTAATTCTAAGACGCTGCGTCGCGCAAACAATAATTATTATTTCAATCAATTTCAAATCGTTTGGAAACGTACCTAGCGGTCGACGTCCAGGTATCAATTGAAAATAAAGCTTCAATCCCGTCACTGTTCCACCCTATTCGTCGGATTCAGCACCCGCATACTTTTTCCTATTTCGAAAAGTGTAAATATCGACGAAGGATAAACTTTGCGAGTCTACTTGAAGAATTCAAAGAACTGCTACGACCATCTACAGGCCACCCGAAAAACGGTTTTTCCTAGCCTTTTAGGGACTTTTAAAATATTACAGACTGTACATCGAAACAGGTGGGCTTTATGTAAAAAATCAAATCACGCTTTCCAGTCGAACTGTGTATATTACCTTTTCGATTAAAAATCTTTGTACTTCCTATTTATCGAACTGTCAAGAAAATCGGAGCGCTATTTCGAAGCTTCAATTCGTTCAAACATACTCTGCACCAATCAATCGATTGACTTAGCGTCGTCGTCGAAACGTCAGATCACAGATTGTCATTTATGAAGCACAAAACTCTGTTCCTAGTTACCTTTTCAGTAGCACGACCTTCGTTAAAAAGATGGCACACATATTTCAGAGAAGCTTGGGCACTTTGGAACCACTATAGAATTCGTCAGATATTCTAGTTTCTGTTAACTCGATACCCTACAGTTCTTCGATCAAAGCTTTCCGGTTACGATTCACATACAATGAGCATCGACTAGGCAAATCTGATTGCCAGAATTTAGTCGCGAAATGAGACTCTGTGAATTATATTGGACAAAACAGTACTTATAGAAACTTTGCGAGTCTGCTCTTTGTAATAATTAAACTGGGAATGTTTATATAAATATGTTTTCTAGAGGGTAAGGTTAACATGAAGATACGATTCATCATGCGAAGACACATAAAATGCAACTGTTATATCGCATGCCGCATCGCATGCCGCATGTCGCATATGTTCTGCGTATTTCAATTAAATAACATATGCACATACAGTGCTGGAAATATTTATCGCACCGCCTTCAAATTTACGTAGTACGCAGAATTTTCATAGAAATATGGTTGATAAAAAGATACGTATCCAAGATATTTTGCTTGAGCTATCGAACCACGCATTCTTGCAATAAATATCTGCTTTAATTAATTTCGGAAAGAAGTAGAGCTGTATTTTCATGCAAGAATATAAGGAAGTATAATGAGTTACTTGAGAATCGTGTTATCTTTCTTTGAGAATTGAGAAAGAATTACGTACCATTCCAATCTATATTTACAATTATTAACGGTAACATAGCTAACAATGGACCCCGGAGCAGTTTGAGTCCGTGTGGAAAATGTTTCCGTGCTAACTGCAACAAAATGCTACAAAAAATGGCAAATGTTTTAATGAAACACACTGTAAATAGAATGTGACGTTAATACAAAATTACACTACGATGTTAGCATTGAATTATTAATTTCACTAAGGTGATGCATCGATACCATTTTGATTACGTCACTGAATAATGGGCACTGAATTTCCAATAAAAATCACTTGTCAAACATAAGTCTCTACTTTAATACTAATAATAGGCGAAATACATGTAAGCGCGGACACGTTTCATATTCGACTGATGCAATATATGTATATGTATATATTTCATGTATACGTATTTATCTCAATCTGAAATGGCGTGCTGAAAAAACAACTAGTGCATCACATTCCTAGTTAACGAAATTCCTATCTTTAGAAGAATGTATCGACACGCTACGTTAACTTCAAATAGGCTCCGATTGTATGTATCTTATGACGTGGAACGATCGTTTCCAGCTTACAAACTTATTTTTGTAGGGAAACGTCAACAATTATCAAAGTAAAATATAGGGAAGCTGTTTGTGATTCCCTGCAACAGCAAACTACACATAATGTATTAGATCCTTTGCAAAAAATGAGGAGAAGCACAGAGTGCTTTACAAATTGGCCACGAGGTCGGTCTATCCTAATAATTTCGAACCACGCGAAATTTGCTTTCTTCATAATAAGTCGGTGTGCGATTCACTGTGCGATTCTTAATCTGTACCTTATATATTTTCCTATCCGTATTCTTACTTTGAAAACACGAATTCAATAACATGACAGGATGCCCCTATCATTATAATTAATGGACCGTACTTATCGTTAGAATAATATAAGTTTTTGTTTATTTGTATGATAATCAATGATATAATATAATAATCTAATAAGTTTGTTCAATCAAAAGAATCTATTAGAACCAGCTACAGTTATATAATACAATAAATATCGTGACGATTGATTCGTAGACCATCCTGTATATTTTTAAACATTTTACAAATGTCGCGTCATCCGATTTGTAAACCATCCTGAATACTGTATATTGTGTATATTGTTAAATATTTTACGTGCGTAAATGGGATATATATATTTTTTCGCACATTATGTTCATAAACATCCGTACTGCTACTGCTGTCGCACCATATGCGCTGAGAAATGATGATGAAGACTGCCGGATTCATACGCATCGTACATAAACAAGTTTGCGTCACTTTCAAATTAAACGTAATACCGTATTCCGCAAATAAGGTTCCAGCGCTGATTTATTTAAAAGTTTGTTCCAATTATTGAATGTTTCAATGGTGGGGAGCAGGTTTGAGGAAGCCGAAAAGGAACGATAATCGGGTGCAAATAAATAAACAGAGGCCTTTAAACAAAATAATCCGTGAATTTATTAAAAATAACACAGGAAAGAATAAAAGAAATGACAAACAACAAGTCAGGACAATTAAGCCGCACTAAGCAGTTAGGTCGATTATCTAAATAATCAATTAGTAAATTAACTAATAGTAACTTAACTAATAGCTTATCACAACCGCGGACACTTCTCTCGGTGTTCTCTTATACAATTTTTTGATAGTTTTCGAGAGAAGACCATCGGTATTGCCATCACTTCAAGTTTATCCGTTTTCTCACATGGCCAACTGTACGAGCAACCGTAATCTTTTCCATAGAGTTCTACAAATGTTCGTTGCAAACGATTAAGTTTCTTAGGGCACTTCGTTGTTTTGTACGATACGCATACGTAGACAGAATATGTCTACGTATACGAGTCACTCGTAAATACAATATATCGCTCCACTGCCATAATTGCAACATATTCCCTACTTATAATTATCGCCACGTTGCACACGCGTTGCTCGACAAATTGTTATAAAATTATGTTCGCGAAATATCTTGCAACGTTCGCAGTCCAATGGAATCGGCGAGATCAGAAACGGCGGAAGTTACTTTTCAGCCAAATTATGTTGCTCGCGTTTCAAAGTATTACACTACAGCAAAAATAGCATAGATCAGATGCAGGAATATTTTGGAAAAATATTATTCTTACAAATTTGTTCAACAAACCATGCCTTCTTCTTATTGATAAGTTACTCAAAATTCAGTTATCCTGTTCCCGTTCTCGTCGATTTACTTTTAGCGTTGGCAAGTCGTGGGATCGCCGGATTAGTGGTTACATTTTAATTTCCCGTACCTATGCTTACAACATGGAAAAGTTCGATTCATTGGTGGAAAATAAAACTCTGCATCAGCGATCAACTTTTCTCGACAATTTCCCCATGTGACGTAAACGTTACGACTACCTTCAACCCGTCTGCAAAACTGCTTTCATTATATCATTTTACTTAAATAAGTTTCGAGAATTGTTCTCGATTTTACAATTGTAATTGGCCTTTTAGATTACAATTTTTCTAGAGGCAATTTATCGCTTTATCTGTAATATAAGCACCAGAATTAGCATTAGTGTTCCTCGATCAACGAATCTTCTGATTACGATAGAATTGATTTTGTACAGTTGTATATTTGTATCGGTGAGGAGATCGGAAAGAAATTTTTGTTCTTAGATGTTGAGTTATGCACTGGATCACATTGTTCATATTTAAATATATAATTTGAGTGCAGAAACAGAGCAAATCACTTATAGGTATAAGTCAGTTAAAATGGGTGCAAAAACGGCACAGGTTTATTAATTTATATTCAAATAAAATCACGTTAAATAATTTTTCTCGTACCGATTTTGTGTAAGAACATAAATAACAAATTATAAAAGTTCAAATAAAAACCTTTCGCAAAATTTTGGGGAACAATATGACTGTCATCAATTTTGTTAAACGAATACTCCTGTTTCCTGTTCTCGGAAAGTACTAAGTAACACTTACTTAGTACTTTCTTACTTGCGATCTCATCGATTCAATTGCAACTGGCTTTTCAAGTTTTTGTTCCACTTGGTAACACAAGCAACCAAACAGCATTCGCTAGGTATCGAATAAAGATTTGCCAGCCAACAACTCTTTTAATAACAAGGAAATTAATTATTATGTAGCTGTGAACGAGTTAGTTACATATTCAATGTGCGTGTGTGCTTTTTTGAATTGCAATACTGAAATTAGTTTTGCTGCACGGTTGAGAAGCGTCGGTGAATATTGTTAATATACAGGGACCTATACATGCGAACGAACACTCATTGCCAGAATGTCTACGTATTCTTCGATATATTGCATTATTTTTCTTTATAGAAACAAGTGGTAGCTTTCCATTTCCTTCTCCAACAAGTAATCCAATCGCATTTCACATATAAGAGAAAGTATTCAACGATTTTTCCTGTTCACTCAACTACTCATGGAGATGAGTATTAAAGTTATCAGGGACAATTTTTATTTCGTTGACGCTTGGTTAACACAATAAAATAATAAAAATAAATCGGCGATCACTTACTCCCAACTGATCATTTGGTTATTTGTATAGATATTGGAATACATTTGTATTTTTCTCCTTTCCGTGTTAACGACTTATCCCGAACAGGCATTTAAATATTATTGCGATTAAGTGTTTATCAGAGAACTATTTAGTAATTATTACAGAAATAAATTAATGAATACAGAATAGGATTTTAGAATATTTCTTTCGTATAAATAAACAGCTTTATAGTAAATAAATATTTATTACTTCTATCTGCTTTATCACACGGTAACTATGTAAAAATCATTCTTTGGGGAAATAAATCATTACTATGAAATACAATTAGTAATATATCACTTGGCTCGTGTTCAATTATTATCTGTGATTAATTTTCAATTAATACACGAAACAGATACTAATTAATCCTTATCATCTTCGACTTAACCCTTCGGGTTTAAAAATTTCTTTTCTTTTTCAGTTCGACTTTCAATGAACCGTACGACAAATTTATTCATTTTTGTTCCATCGAAAATATTTAAGAAGCAATTATTTAGAAAGGTGATGAGTAACAAGCGACATTACACGATGTGAAAGAAAATTCGGCGAAGTTCCTTCTTTTACGGACGTAGAAAAATGAAATTTTCGTAAGCACGTACTTGTATCGCGTTAAACAGACATTACAACTGACAAAAATTTAAAAAGTTTCGCAAAAATTCTTTTTCATCGAAGCATTGGCAAAGTCTCCAAGTTCTTTTTCAATTATTCAGCGCCATTCTCCACTCTAATTGGGAGTGTAAGTTGATTAAGAAAAAAGCTTGGTCAACAATGAGCTCGCCAATCGCATGAATTTTTTCGTTTATCCAAATTGACGATTCTTCCAAACAACTATTAGAATCTAAAAGTATATAAATATTTCACCCCATCGTGCATTCGTTTACTATAAATCTCCAATGAAAATATTTCTCTAAAAGACCGTACATATTTTTCATTGCACTCATTTTTTCTCCCTTCCTTTCTGATGGAAAATGGTCTCGCTATTGTTTCGAAATACAAATGTATGGTTGATATTTCAACGAATAGAATATTTGAGAAAGCCGCGGATAAAAAAGACATTACAAATTACTAAATTAGCTGCGCCAACAAGTTCCGAACAACTTAACAAATTAACAAATAGTCGTGTAAAAGGTATTTTATTAACAATAGGTAGAAAAATATTTTATGGAGGAAATTGCAACCTATTTCGTTCAGTTTATAAGGTAAATTGATAAAATCCGGACGATTTATAAAAAAATTTCACTATTGGAATCGATCTATACGCAGCGTGTATATTCGATTCCTCGATTCTTTGTCGACCACTGCATTTTCTTAATCGATATCAGTTAATACGACTAATTAGATACATCTACTTAGGCTTAGATAACTCTATATAAGGCATGGAGTATGTCATCTCGTAATCTGGTATCTAGATTATTCGTATATCTTTATAAATTTTCTGTTGCTTCTCTCACACACGCACGCACAATCCTTCCCCATTTTGGTTTATTTTCTCTCCTCTCACTCCGTGAAAAACAAATCACGGGTACTATTTTTTTTCATTTTCTTGATCGCAACGTTGTTTCCTCTCACTTTTACAGCATTCTCTCTCTCTCTCTCTCGCTCTCTCTCTCTCTCTCTCTCTCTGCGGTCATTTTAAAATTTATTCACAAACTTTTAAACTATTCGAACTTTACAGTTTTTTTCTTTACTTTCAATCACGTTCGATAGATTTTTTTCATTTCATTTATTTACGTCCGGTTATCCCGGCATACCGATTAATTAAAATCGTTCTCCCCGACATTTTGTTCGTTTAATCCTGTCGTTGAAAAAAAGAGTAAAGAAATTGCGTTTGCCGTGTAATTTCGAATTGTCGTTCAGCGCTCCCAACCCCCTCCCCCAATCAGTATCACTCTCATCTTTTCTCCCTATCGTTCTTTCTTTTCTTTATTCTACAACGAATTGCAGGCGTGTACACTTGTATGCGTTCAACAGCAGAAACAGAGCAGAGAACGGATATTTTCAGTAATCGTTTTACCATACAGCCGGTCTGCCATAGTTCCCCTATGAAGATCACAAGATAAACCCGGGCAAACAACTAACATTCGTCTCTGCGACTTCTATCGTTTCGTTCTACGCTCTAGACACTGGAGTAAAAGTTCCGCGAATTCTCTGCCCTAAGTATATTAGCTCGTTGATCAATGACTAATTTGTCGATTACCTAATAATTAATAATTAACAATAATTAATGGCCATCGAGACATGTTAATTACTCGTTAATCATTCGTTATTAATGTAACCGTGCATCACAAAAGTTTCTGTCTTTCGTTATTTCTAATTATTTATTTATTTATTTATTATTATTTAATATTATTATTACTTTATTTACAAATTTCTTCGTCTTATAAAAAATAACTAATGAGGGATGTAACAAGTAGAATTCGAATAATGGAAACTAATTGCCTCTTTTGTAGATAATTATGCTCCGTTTTAGAAACAAATTGTATATCGTTGACGATGAATCGATTTGTAATTTCAAATAATTCTGGTGCAATTTATAAACGTTCTGCAAAATTCACAATCTGTGATAACTAAATCAATAAACGAATACACGAATTCAGGTTCTATTACAATTACGGTTAGTCCGATCGACGAAATCATTTCTAGGCGCCTCTTGTAAAGTGTACACGACATTTATTGCTCGAAACTGTCTTAAATACGCTAGCCAATTTATACTCCAATACTTTGTCCAACAACCGACTTTCAACAGTAATTGAAAAGTGTTTTTTCTGGATGATATCGAAATTTGAGAAAGTAAAAACAATTGGGAAGCTACCATGGTAACTTCAATAACTACCAACTAATTTAGAAAATTTATTGCTAGGTTCGATTTCTTATGTGTAAAATTTCTGTCCAAATTAATTACGCGACCCTAAACTTCGAAAGCTAAATGTTTTCATGCTTTTAAATCAAAACAGACGTTTTCCGTTCATTGAACACTTGGAACTTTCAAACTAATTAGGAGATTGCATCCGCGTGTAACCGGCAGAAGCAAAGTATTGAACAAGAAAGAATAGCAGCATATCCTTTAGCATATACTTTAAAATCGTTAATCGTTTCCGACAACAAAGGAAGAAAATTAGTAAATCTGTGCAACCGCAGAACGCACTCTAAATAAAACAGAATGCATAGCGCAATAAGGCTCACGTTTCTAAAAAGAAAAATTTACTAAGGAAAGTTTCAAAAAAATGACAATTAACACAGATATATTGCACTAAGATTTGCACGGTGCACCGTGACGAACTTACAAAATAGTTTTACTTGTAAAACAATTTGCCAAGATCGATTCATTTTCCTTTCAACAATTTCTTCCCTACTCTTCTTTTTGCCCGACGATCGTTACAGTTAAACGATAGAAGTATAAAGTGTGTCGAAGAAAAATCATGCAACATTAACGTTTCAACAGCGGTCGTCCATTAGGCCTCGGAATAATTAATCGACGTTTTATCATAGGCTTCGCTTAGAGATACCAATTATCGAACAATAAAAAATTACACTTTCTTTGCCTACCTTAAAGTATCTTTTATAAGTGAAAGATAAGTTGTAAACAAACAGTGGAACGAATTTTTCTATAAAATTTGGAGACAACAGTGACGTAACGTTTAATAAACGATAGAAGAATATTCGTTACTTTTCTGCAATCCTACATAATTAATGTAACGAATAAAAAGTCGGAAAACGAATCGATCCGAGCAAGGGAAACGATGTTATCTAAACTTTCACGTGAAATATTATTTTAATTCGAACTTCTAATTGGATCTAAAGTAACAAATTAAGCGTGAAGAATAAAGAACATGTATTAAAATCACGAAAGTGATCAATCGATTTTTTCCCCGTTGAAATACCATGTTTCATTTGTTTATACCTTTCATAGGCCTTGTAAAAATTATTTAGCTATTTATGTGTATATATATATATTTTTTTTTTCTTCTATATATTGTATATATATGTATATATATATATATATATATATATATATATATATATATATATATATATGTATATTATCACCAAATCAACAAATAAATATCCTAAATATATTAAATATCGTATAATATATGCTCTCCCAACAAATAATATATAAGTTCTCATCTATTTTCATTAATATGAATAATTCAATATAATTGTATGTGCGCGTATGCGTCTGCATATGTGTATTTTTATGCACACGTACGTACGCACACATAGAATTGATTTACTTATATTTATGCTTATATATATATATAGATATATACACACATATATGTATATGTACTTACATACATACATACATACATAGATACATATATATATATATATATATTTTTCACTTCTTCAATTTTTCGGTTCATTTATCTATTAATTTGTTTAAACCTTAGGCATTTACCTATGCGAAAATGGCTACCCTTGTATTCCGGTAGCTGTCCTTTCGTCTTCCACTCCTTTTTTTCATTCATTATTCATTTTGCAGTGATGGAAAACTACTTTTGAAACCTAATGAAAAAATAGTAATCAACTTCTTCTTACAATTACCATTGGTACCATTTATCGTAGTGGGCGATGAAAGCGTACAGTTGCTAAAGTGTCGCGCGACATCTACGTCGTGTTGTAGAAAACACTAGATCAATGACGATTGCAAGTTTAAATATTGCATCGACGATGTCAATTGTCAATAGTCAAAATGCAAACGGTTGAACTAAATTTCAACGAAAAAAAAAAGAAGAAAGAAGCTTATTTGTTCTACTGCAGGATTTCCCCGCGACTCGAAACCTCGTTCAATGTCAACAACAACGTCAATAAAAAGAAAAAAATACCAAATAAATCGTGCATTAAAGTTCGATCACTATTTCTTCAACGTTTTCATAATAAAATGTAAGAGAATATAAATATTGAACGCAACGAATACGTTCCTGAAAAATATTACCACTTCCCCTATTGTTTCAGCAATTTTCCTTCTCACTGCCATTCATTTTCCATCGACTAATGCCACCTTCACCGTTTCCGTGTCCGATATCCATTTCACACTTCATCAAACGGAAATATGCATAACTGTAGGTCTCCGCGAAATGAAAATTCATTAGCATTTAATCTGGAATCGTTTCGATTTGTCGTGCTCGAGATTCGCACGTGTCGCTGCTAACGTTCTGTTACAAATAGATGTTGGTTGAAAGGAAAATAAAAAACAGCTACATGTTATTGACAAGCAACGCATCGCGCCAGTTTAAACGCGACGTACCAATCAACTTTGATTTCCCTTTTCTTTCAGTTTCCATACACGGCTGCTCTCCCTCGAAACGCGATGCAACGTAATAGTGTTGAACTATGGTACGCGATACCGCAAGTCGCGAAACGAAATTCAGTTTCGGTGAATGGAGAATTTTTCGTCGTTTTCGAATTTAACACCCACAGATCCCGGTACTCGTTGTGCTCGCGGACCAGAACACGAAAAGTTTCTACCTCATTAATTTAGTAGAATTTGTTTAGCGATAATAAACAGCCACGTTTCTTGTCAACAAAATCTCCTTTTGTTTACCAGCCCATCTTTCAACGATCTTCTCGGTTTCTTTCGAAGACGAGAATTTCCTTTCAAGGTGGATAAATTCGTTAGTTTCGTTTCATTGTTAAGCGGTTTCGCTTGTTTCGCTAAATCGAATTTACATATATTTCAGGGGCAACGATTTATCGTTCGAAGGAAAACTCCAGGTGCGTGGATCATGTCATTCGTTGCTTTACGGACCGACTTTTAATCATCAAGATAAAGCATCCTCGACCCCTTTTAAATGAATATTAGTCGAAAGCTTGTCCCAGATTAGACTGGAACGTTTACTGCTCCCGTGGAAGCGGTCTCGTTGGTCTCTGTTCTTTTTTAAATCAGCACGGCGAACTAATTTAAATGAATACCGGCGCGAACGCTCGGCCCACGATCGCAGTCGTTTCTGTGATTAAAATTATCGAATTTTCGGGGCTACGTCGCCGAGTAAGTTATGCTAAGGTGAAAGCTCGCTACTTTCGTTGGAGGACATTCATTCCTATTCCCGCAGGTTCGGAGATATTCGAAAGGTTGGCTGCGAATACGGGGATCAGGTTGATTGAAAATTCTGGGCCAATTAACGAATTAATCCTACAATGGATTTAGCTGTCGGAATAATTTCGACGCTGTTCGAACGAAGGGAGTACCCTCGAAGGTATACTATATAACTCGGCTCTCCAGTGATCCCCTCTTCTTTTTTTTCGGCGGAACCGAACTATTCGATCGACTTAATCGATGGGGGTGCTAGATGGAAATCGCGCTAGCGTTAAAACGCGAGCCAACTGAATCGGAAAGAGCAATTTCGAACTGTCGAAGAGCTGGCAGGCAAAGTGAGGACGAAGCGGGAAGGTTAGACGCATAGAAGCCCTTACTCTTATTCTTCGAACATGGTTGCACGTTCATACACGTTCAGCGCACCTCTATCACCTCTCACTTATCCTCTGGATTTGCTCTCGGTGATCTTTCTGTTTCCTGTCTCTCGCTGTGAACAAATATATCAATGCTTCTAGGCTTTCTTCTATCTCGTTTCTTTCATTTCATTCTTCTCTTATTTCGAACAATGGAGTGCGCTCCGTTCAAGTGTACACGCGCTATTATATTACTTTAGTTATTGACAAGGCGAACAAATGTTTCGCACGCAAGTTCGTTTAACTTGATTATGGCCCTGTTTGTTCATTGTTATTCACAGAGATCCCAACGGGACCAAAACGTTCTCTAATGGAACAACAACATTAACATAATATTATTATCACTGTTACACATGCACATACATGTATTGAATGTACATTGCGTCTGTTTTAAGTATGGCCAGCTAAGTACCTCGAAAAATATGAAGGACACGAAAGAACGGCTGCGCCGAAGTTATACCTAGCATATCGGGAAACTCGTGTCATGGCGGTACTTATTCGACCTTGGGCTGACATTTTCGGGTCACCAAAATGCCGCGTGAACACCGGAATTAGGTAATTAAACGAGTAGACCCCATTTTTTTGTAGCACATATTACTTTGCTCATAGCCGACGGCAAACATTTCCAAACCACCAATTATACATACGTGTACATATTTGATACAGGCGCGATTCTACATCCTGGGATCGGTGGATATTTGATGAAATAATTTTCCGCACGCGTGTTTATTCCCCGCATATTCTTCTCGGTGAGTAGAGGTGAGTAGAGGTCTCTGAGACCATATCTCGGAATCATATGTCGCGAATGCACCGTTCGCTCGATGTAAATTGTTGAAGATTTTCCTCACATTCGATTCTGCGCGTCACACGTAGGAAGAGACAAACGTTCTACGTATATACATATGTACACTAGCGTCGCATGGTTTCAATCTGTCTTTCCTATCTTTCATATTTTTCCCGATGATTTAGTTGCACTCACTTAAAACGGACGCCCTGTGTGTCGTATGCATATACAGGGGGAGGCACGCGAAACGTAGCGGACAAATTTTTTTACAAAATATTACAAAATGATAGAAAAAATGGTTATTATACGAAGGTGATGTACCTGTATAACCAAAATTTTCAGAATAGTTCTGTTCATTGTGCGCGAAGGTGTCAAAGATATTTTAATATTAACGCTTTTCTTTTTAATGGCACTGTATATTTTTCCATTGAATACCAATAATCATTGAAGTTCGATCAAAAAATTCCGTGCCCCTGATTATCCATCGATTAACCCCGAAGGATTAGTGTACAATAACACATTTTGGAAAGTATTCACCTTGTCCCGTTTTCGATGCCTCGCCCTCTATATACTAGTAATAGTAACATTTATTATTTATGTATAAGTTTCAACAATAATTTATTCGATAATTGCGACAGCCTCCGTGCTCACCCCGTTGGCCACGAGATCGATATACACTACATGTCTGTATGTATGTATATCGAACTGAACTGGTAATTTACGAGTCAATTATTTCACCTTGAAACAGGTTATTGTTTGATATATATATATATATGTATGTACATCGTGCTGCAGTTAAGAAAATTTCTATTTGGAATATTACTTAGTTGCAGCATTCTCGAACACACGCCGTACTGAAATCTCTGTAAATAATAATAATACTCTCCTTAATTTGTGTCATCGATTAGAGCAACACGTTTATACAAAATTTGTTTGCGGTTTTTAAAGGTAAATAAATAGTAGCGTATATACACTTAAACAGAACATACCTTATATGCCTATACATATATGGTACTTTGTCTTTTCTGCAATGCGATTAAATAGATTAATGGGATTAACTGTTTGATCGGGCCAAAGACCTAAATTTTGACGACGATACGGATCGCATCGTTGCAGTTAAAACCATTAGATCGTCGACTAATGAGCGCTTGGGGCCTCCGTCGAAGTTAGCTGGCAGTAACGCTGGCGAAACGTCGGAATCGATATCTAAAACCTCTTAGCTCGAAGATGCTAACAGTTTTAACTGCACCTTCCTTTAGCAGATTCAGGACGGTCTGATAAATCGGTCGGGCACTGGCTGATACCTTTATTCGATGGCATGCCCCACTGGGAAAGTAGAATACTGGAAATATTTGTCGGCCTCGTTTATAAATTTACGCGAAATGCAACCGTGTCCTAAATGATATTATTGTTAAGTGACTGGTGTTTGAGTTACTTTTAATAAAATGTGAATGGTTCAAGTGTTGTCATCAGAAAATCGGGGAACAACATTTTAACATCATATACATATATGTATACCTGTGTGTGTGTGTGTGATGCAATAAATTCTTCCAGTAGTGTATTTATCATATCGACACAGTCCAATAGCAACCATTCACGTAATGGTACACCTTTTTGTATTTTTAAAACTATCAAAAACAAACGAGATATTCCAGGTGATGCAGTTATTTGGACCACCTTGTATAATACATGTATAACGAACTACATCATTCTTTTCTTGTTTTCTCGTATTTATATTTTAACACTGTAGCAAATTTTCTAACTTTTGTTTTCTTCTTTTAACGACAAGACAACAGGCTATACATCTAAATTTGTCGCATCAACTTTCAGTTATAGAAATGTGAAAAACCATCGGGCTGCGGACGTGTTGAATGATAAAAATATTTCACTGTTTTGCTTATTACGAAAACGACTGTACAGCAAGCAGAGGAATATTGTTCGACAGTGCTATTAATACACGTAGGGACAAGGCAGTTTCTACGCATGCCCAATCGATCAATTGGTTCGGATCATTCCCTTAGATCCTCTTCTTCGGGTAATGAAACCATGGTTAGTCTTCTATTAATCGAGAATAAGTGTTATAATAACCAACAGCTGTTTGCTTTTGTTTCAACGTGAAACTATTGATTATTATGCAAATTTGTATATTCCCCGAAACGGCTAGTGATCTCAAATATTTGACCAGCGGTGTATGTCCCTAGATTTATTTCTGAGAAAGATGCCCAAGAACGATACCCGATAAATTATTCTCCTCGTTCGCACTCACTTTTATGTAAACTAAATATTTTTCTTGACCATTGACCCGGTGAAAATCTAGTAACATATTTTTAGTGCTCTACCTGCCTTTACGTGCATTAGTTGTAGCGTAGAACAGTTCTCTTGCCACGTCTGTACGTAATCGTGGAAAATGTTCGAACCAGAAGGGGTAACGAATTATTAATAATATAAAGTATTGAAAATATTGATTTCATTACGAAGAATTTAGCTACCGTCCTGAATGTGTGAAATAGTTGCGCGCAATTTTTTTATGCATATATTACTGCTACCAATAAATAATCCACTATTTCTTCACCAATTTCGTTAATTAACGGCAACACACTATAAAACAATTTGCTTGCTTAAGTAATTGCCGGAATTTTGTTTTCGACGCGGAAAAATTAATTTCGTTTTAGAATGAAATGATTCTGTTACGGCTGTTCAATCATTGCGTGGCAATTCTATGTTCCGTATGTGAAACTGTGTAAAAGGCACTTTATTTTTATCAGTCTGGAACGCCGTTTCCTTGAGCATCAATATATCCCATTATCCCTTATTTTAATATTTCATGAATATCTATATGATAATAAGATGCCTCTAATGTAAAGAAAAATCAATATTTCCATTCAACTGTACCTTTTAACCCTCAAGAAGGGAAAAGAATAGAAAAAAGGTACGAAAAAATGAGAATGAATCATTTTACAATGCGTTGATAATAAATCGTAAAGATGATAAAGGAAGAGTGGATTACTAATCGGTATAATTTATACGTGAAATAAGGACAATTTATTATTAATTTGATCCATGAAGAAGACAACCGTAGAATAAAAGTATTTCACAATGAAAATGGGCCATATTCTAAAAATAAATGCAATTATCCCATTGCCATTACCGAAACTAATATTGGATGCAATTGTAACAGTTTTCCTCTACCAAATGAATCATCGCTTGCATTAAAATTACATTAACAACAAACGGGCCTCCAATCTCTAAATATTAAAATAGATAAATAATATTAAATTAATATTACTTTAAGTGATGATTATTTAATATAAGTGCATCCTGTAAAATATTATAATTACAAAGCATAAAATATTAGGTTGAGTGCAAAAGTTTTAATGTTTTTCCAATAAGTGGAATCTTTCGTTACATTGAATTTGGTTCGAAATTATTATCAATTGGTAAAACTGATAAAGAATACGTGAAGTTCGCGGTAATTATCTAGATATGCGTCCATCGTATTCTACCCAATTATAATGTGGTTGTAATCCCATCACGGCAATATTGAGCTACGCATCATCGCGCAAAACGAATAACAAGTAAATGTCTGAAATTTCCCATTTCTCACTACATATTGCTTATCGAATTTCTATTCATTAGGTCCGTTGCAATATAATTTGAATTACGTAAAGTTGGAATTTATATTTTTATAAAGAATGATGTATCTTCGTTTCCAGAAAAATCATAAAGATAGACATAAAGGGTATTTAATAGCAATAGATACGAAAACATTTGCACTCAGCCAATGCTATATTTAGCTACATTTTCCATAAATCATTCTAGAAATGATATAGAAAATATAGTGCTCTGAATTGAATATGAAATCGTGTATGAAAAAAACTAATACGTTTTTATCGCTAAAAAGCGTTGTCGATGCCTGGAATATTTAGTTAAAACTTCAAAGAGTCTATACAAAGTATTGTTGCAGTTTCACCAAGGCCGAAAAAAGCAATTTTATGCAAATGTCAGAAGCTTGTCGTTTAAATCAGGTGCCACTTATATGTATAATCGTTTGTTGTAACGACAAACATCACAGATCATTTTGAAATGCAAATTTGCTTTTAAATTAAAACGCGTTGAGTCGCCAAGAACGCCGAGGCTTTTTCTCGCGAACTCCGCCCTTCGTTTCGTTCGTATGAACATTAATTACGACAAAATCAAACGAATTAGACGCTGCAAAAAAAAATTACAACGCAATACCACGAAAATTAATACAGCAAGTAACGAAAGTATTCTAACGACTAGATCTTTATAGTCTTTGCACGTAAAAAATGCATAAAGCATTCCTGCCTGTCTTAACATTCGACAGTGTATTCGAAGTAACTGGAACTTTTAATGCTACAAATAAAAATGACTTGACGTTTCCTACAGTAATAATGTATAGATATGGAAAAACAAAAGTATTTGAACTTTTTGTTGCAAAGTATGTATGTTATTGCCAACACGGTTACGCCTGTAAGGAAGGTCTAAATGTAATTGACGGAGTTTGGTACGTGTTTGACGACACTTATGAGAAGTATTAGGCATTAGGCATCGTGAGCGGTCAAATGTCGGAAACGAAAGAAAGGAATTGTGGAATGGAACAGAGAAGAAAAGACTTGGATGTACATGTATTGCGGATCTTATAAACAGAATCAAGGAAAGCAATTAATGTCGAAATAAAAATATGTCAACAACGAGGGAAATACATATTCTGAATGAACCATAATCTGAGCGACATAGCGACCTATTTTAATAGCCAGGAGAAGAAAATCCATTCTAACGGAAATGATTACAAAAAAAGCCTTTTACATCTGCACCAAACTCACAATACCGGTGACTGAGCTGAGGCCGGCTTTGATTGGCCAAGGATGAAGGTTTTGATAAAGCACTATGCGAATAATTAATAGCAAGTAAAATATGGTATTCGAATACTTTCGTTATGTTTCGTATATACATTGTTACCTAACCCTTATACGACACATAACTGACAATGAGACGAGAGTACCCTTTCCTCATTTTTTAGTGTACCATTCAAACTATTGTATTCGAGGAAAAGAGTAAATTATTCTTCTTTGAAATTATTGAAATTATTGCCTATGAAATTTAACAAAAGGTTAGAATTTTAAACTGAAATTTTCTGATAACTTATATTCCTATTTTATGCACATTTTGCTGAATATATGGGACTGGATCACATTTATCAAAAATGTTTAATTTGTATTGTATTTAGCAATTCTCTAGTGGAAGAGTTAATGAATGTCTGCCAATACGCGCGTAATTTATTTCACATATGTTTCTTATAACTAACGTGTGAAGACTTTCGTTACTCACTGTATATTTATTAATAGCAAATTGACTTTGCAATAGATTTGATTAATAACGGGGCCAACTGTCCCGATCATTAGACGAAAGGCGATTTCTTAGAGGCCGTAAACTAAGAGAAAATAAATCGAAAATGAAATTGGACTCACCAAATGTATCTAATAGATTTCATCTTGAGTGCCGTGGAGTTCTCTTTGCACTTGTAAGCCAACACTTGCTTCACGCTGCTCACGTCGACTGAGGGAAACCTCGATGTCACGTAGGCTTTAAAATTTCAAGGAAAAATGTATTCAGACGATACGTTGAAAATTCGATACTGTACTGGTGACCACTGCGCATTCAACCAAATAATTCATCCGTTTTCCAACAATTGTACTTTAGAAGTTTCCCGAGGGCGTGCAATTTCAATTCCATTGTTAGTACAGTGGCGGGCAAATGAAAGTTTGAGAGATGAGCAAGACGAAAACGCGGCACAATTTGACAAAAAGTTGCAGTAATGTGTCAAAGTTGTTGGCCACTAAAATAATAGTTCTCTATCCTGAAACGCCATCATCGCCGAACACACTTCAATTACTAACCAGCAATTTGGTAAACTACAGATAATTTACAATATTGCTTGCAAAAATATGTTTATATGCGCAATAATTATACTTTCTTTAGACTTTGCACCCTTTTGCACGCCACTGTGTATGTATTATACGAGAAGTATACATATTATCAATATGTTACAAAATCTCTATTACCGAAGTTACTGATACTTATGTACCAAGTGTAGCAAAAAAGTGAGGACATTTCTACCAGAATAATTCTGTATTTGGAAGAGATCTATAAAAGCACATTATCGTCTTCAAAGTACATATGTACACAGTTCCCTTCGGGGGCTGTACACTGACGGACACGCTGCTTCTAGTCTTTGCTGCAGCGTTAGAAGTCGTTTAGTGTTATCGCGTTCAGCTGGTCTGTCACGGCTCTCTGTATGTTGCTTACATTGCAATAATGGTGGTCTTTGAGGTTGAATTGCAGTTTAGGGAAAAGAAAGAAGCCTGCAGGGCTCAGATCTGGTGAATAGAGAGCAGTGTAATTATATGTACATACTGGTATGTCTTTTCTAGACAAAAGTTTGCTCCATCTTTGTAAAGCTTCGTCGTCGCCAACAGACATTGTCTGCAGGCGTATCTTAACGTATCTTTGGAGGTCGGCAAAAATCCACAAATCCTAATCCAATCCAAGGTGTCTCTTGTTTTTCATTCGATCTATGAACGGTCTGTACACTGTGCGTTCTGTCAATCTGGATCAGTCTTAATGCGTCACTGGTTCATGCACGGATGCAAATTGTTGGAAATCGATAGACAGTAAAATTTGGAACTTTTCAGTTTCTTGGCTGGTTATTTAGATTATAAACATTACCTTCGTTGCCGTAATATGTTACGGCAATGTTACTAATATCGGCAAAATGTTATGTATGTAACTATTGTTAATTGAATTTCATGCGCTTCTAATATGAAATCATTATTCGATATCGATATACAGCTGACTGATATTTTAATTATTATTTTACCGGTATTAATAAACGGATACGTAACTTGTTGAACTCTGTACGATTTCTGTTGTGAAAGAATAAACATATTTTCCAAAAACAAACGTTTGGCTTTGAAATCGTTGACTGACAAGGAATGTTCGGCAACCCGGAAATTCAGAAGCGTACAAAACTTTGTATACAAGTAAAGTATGTCATCCGTAATACAACCCTATTTTTCGTTCGTGCCATAATTCGACTTGAAGGTGTGAAACCAGCTCTTGAAAAAAGTTCAGAATGTTGTTTTTCGTGAAATATCTGAAGAACGCTCGGAGATACATATTTTCAAAAAGTATGAACAAAACTTGCACGGCTTTATTGCGTTCCCTAAACTGCGTAGTAAAAGCCCATGGAAAAATATCATGGAGTTTTTTTATTTCTCCTTCTTTTAAGAAGGAAGTTAAAAATTAATAAAACTAAATTATTATGTTTTAGTGTTTGGTAATTAAAATTCAATATCGAATTATGATAAAAAAAATGCAAATATGTCTTAAAAATATAAAAGATTGATCGATAAATGAATTATTACGTAAAAATATTGACAACATGGTTCTACAAAGTATTTCAATGCTTATTAAACCATTTATATTTATCACCCGTATTCTGTATATAGTTATTAAAAACAATGTATCGTAATAGGTTTGATACAGCATAAATGAATATAGGTAAGAAGAGACGCAGGGGAATGAGTATAGTATTTCTGGAAGCAGTTTCAACTTTCATAAAGACTGTCCGGATTGCGTGAAAGCGTAAGACATTACTACTGGCCATTCTTTGTTTGTTGCCCGGCTTGTAACAAAATATGTCCACTGCTCTATTATTTTGGAACGTGAAGGCCATTATTCTGTATCCGCGTGCTTCATTACTCTGATGCTTAAAAAGGTTTAAAGACTGTTTAAAAAACAGTTCTTTATGTATAATAAACTGCTGTATTATTGAGTATTATCTATTGTGAAAGGAGACGATCGTCGTATACAGTAATACGAGATCGTCGGTCAAGTGCCTTGGCACGATACAGGAGTCATTTATGCATGCGGCGATCAGGGCACATGGTCCTGCGAGGGGTCGATATCTCGTCGCCAGCGAGAGTCAGAAGGGGCCAGTCTCAGTCTTAGACAAACCTTAGCATAGCCAACAAGTGTCATACAGTCTGCGAGATTTCCATAGTTCCGCTAAGAATTTGTCCCTTTCGATTATTACCGATTAAGTTTCTAATTGTTATCGACTGGAAGAAGTAGATTCGTTATTGTTTCTTTGATTTCAATTGTTTTCTTCATTAGTATTTTTCATTATCGCGTACAGTTTTAATTATTACAGTAATATTTGATATTGCATTGTAAATCCCAGGGAAATTACCATAGTTCCAGCTGGTATATTCCTTAATTTTTAACTGTATGCATAGAAATGTAGCGATTTATATTTTTTTCTTGCATAAAGTGAGTTATTTTTTTAGGTTATTTCAATTTTTTTAATATGCCACGAGGTAAATTATTGAATAAGGAGGAGCAGGTTAAAATAATGGCTTACAAAGATGCAGGACTGTCAAACAGAGAAATTGCCGTAAGAACAAGCAGGTCCTATGATGTGGTAAACAATTTTGTTAGGTTACGAGATTTCTATGGAAAAAATCATCCGAAAGGCGGAAATAAGGAGCTGAGTGCAAGGCATACTTCATCAATTTTACGTGCTGCGTCAGATCCGAATGTAACAGCAAGGCTGATACAAGCGGATTTAGGTCTCCCGGTATTTAAAAGACGTGTTCAACAAATTTTACAAAAAAGTAAACGCTTCGTATGGACTAAAAAAGCTTCAAAACCGCCTTTAACGCGTGATCACATATCCTGGTGTTGGATTCCGGGGTAAGCGAAACCATGTGCAACAATTACTTTTGCAAAGAGGTTTTTATATAAGAATACCGTGACGAGTTTGCGCGACAGAGTGATGGTACGCGTCGTGTCCAAAACTATTCTAACTGCAAGTGGTATTCCGCTACTATATATATTATGTGTTTTAGGGGGAAAGGATGACCTTAGCCCTTGCTGTGTCGCCTTAGCCATCGCGGAGTCTGGCCCTTGGCAGTAGTCGTATCGCTGACTATTACCTTGGTGCATAATATTGACTCTGACTAGGCCAGGATCCGCGGGCCTTACATATTATCGGTGACTCAAGGGCTGGTCATCCAACACTGGAACAAAGAATGGAAAAAAGTAATTTTCTCTGGTTTTGAGTATTATTGGCACGATCTATGTGAACCACATGACACTGCTATGAGTCGAAATTTTGGCGGTGGGAATGTCATGATGTACAGTGAATCCTCGGTATAAGCGAAAGCCACGGGCCTGAACGTTCGCTTATATCGTGTAGTTCCTACATTGTCTGAAATTAGCCGACAGCGTCGAACGTAGAAAAGGACAGCGAGTAAAGAAGAAGGACGGAACAGCTAAGCCAAAACAAAATCCAGCGTATCGGTGAAATAACGCTAATGCAAAGATGAAACTTTTTTATTTCTCATCCTTTTCTTATGAAACTTTTACATAGCATAGCTGACACGTTTCTGATTAAAATGACACCAAACACGATATAATTTGGAGTATATTTAGTGTCTTAATTAACGGTAATAAGTTTCGACCGCAGAAAAGGATAGCTAGTGAAAAGAAAGGAGAATCTGCGATCGTAGCAATCGGCAAAGATCAAAGGCCGAGTACATGGTTTAACATACCAACTTATTACCGTTAATTAAGCCAGTAACTGCAGTCCAAATTGTATCGTGTTTGGTGTCATTTTAATCAGAAACATGTCAGCTATGCTATGTAAAGCAAAACTATGCTTTATGAGAAAAGGATGAGAAATAGCAAAGTTTCATCGTTCAATTAGTATTAGCTCACCGATGTATCCGAGCCCGGATCGCGTTACACTGATCGCCAAGTGAACTCCTGAACGCCTCAAGGGGTATACCCCTCAGTGGTGGGGATAAACTCTTCGCTTATATGGAGGATGTCTTGATTCCGTTCATGGAAGAAGTGGATTCGGATGAGTTGATATTTCAACAGGATAACGCAGCCATTCACACTTCCAGTTAATGGAGTGGCCCGCTCGTTCTCCAGACCTCAACCCCATAGAAAACCTTTGGGGGATACTGGCTAGCAAGGTGTACGCAAATGAAAAAAAATTTGTTACAATTGCAGAGCTTAAGGATAGCATAAGGCAAGCGCGGGTACAGATATATCGACGTTACAAATGTAAGAGAAATCACTAATACTCGAATCGAAGTCTCGATTAGGTGCTGGAATAATTGCGTAGGCGTGTATATATTAACAAGGTTGTTGACTCGCGACCATTCGTAAGGGTCTTGCTCAGCACCAATTTTTCCATAACCAGGTATCGCGCCCCATGCAGGTAGACCGCGCGCCAGCCGGCATGCACGTGTGGCGCGACCAGGCTATTTTCTAACGGTGCATAAAAAGTCAGCGTAAAATAGGAAAAACCCGGACCTCGGTACAGTAAGAAAAGAACTCACCCCAGTCCCACTCCTTTCCCTTAACGTCCCCACCAACTCTCAAGTCATTTCCAAAACCAATCACAATCAACCATTAATACCCTTTCCTCCCACGTCCACTAATTCATCCACCAATAGCTTGCTAATACCAAAAAACCGAGGTTACATTTTTAGCAACATTCAAGAACACAAGGAGAACAAAACTAAGATCGCGAGGAGAAGTAACTTAAGAACTCACTTATAACACTACAAATCTAAACGTTGCACATTAATACAATGTTGGATGACCAGCCCTTGAGTCACCGATAATATGTAAGGCCCGCGGATCCTGGCCTAGTCAGAGTCAATATTATGCACCAAGGTAGTAGTCAGCGATATGACTACTGCCAAGGGCCAGACTCCGCGTTGGCTAAGCTGACATAACAAGGGCTAAGGTCATCCTTCCCCCCTAAAACACATAATATATATAGTAGCGGAATATCAATTGTAGTTAGAATAGTTTTGGACACGACGCATACCATCGCTCTGTCGCGCAAACTCGTCACGGTATTCTTATATAAAAACCTCTTTGCAAAAGTAATTGTTGCACACGATTTCGCTTACCCCGGAATCCAACAACAAGAACCACGTAAACTTCGAACAACATAAATATAATCAGTGTAATATTCAAAATAAACGTATATATTTCAAGGTGTATATAGTAACTTACAACTACTTGGCATACTTGAAATTCTTCACACCTCTAACACATAAAAAATAATACTAAGCGTGGTCGCAACGAGTCTGGACACACTCGATCTCGAACTGCTACGCAACAAAGGTATTCCGTTTATTAATACTCTGCTCTCTCGACCGTTTTTTTTTCATAACATACGTTTATTGTGCCACAACGAAATAAATAAGATATTGTTAGAATATTCGAGGTACAGGAACGGCCGAAGCGGGCCATGCGCATTTCGCCGATGCACGCTTTCTTTGTCTAGCGTAACTTTCTTTCGGGGCGAATCCTAAAATGGTTAAAAAGGGCCACGTTGACGTAGGCGTCCACACGACCGACGCTTTCGCCAAAGGAAGGCATTCTTGTATAGTCTACGGTCGAGAGAGCATAGTATTAATAAACGGAATAACTTGTTAATATATACACGCCTACGCAATTATTCTAATACATAATCGAGACTTCGATTCGAGTATTAGGGATTTCCCTTACAATATATGCAAAAGAAAAAGCTACAATAAACCAAAACGTACAAAAGGATAACAGATAACAAGAGTATTAATATTGAGATGGATGGACCTAGCGCTGAGCACTCGCGATCTTATCACTAAATTTAAACTACTGCGCTTAGCGCTACATTTGATATAAAATTAAGGGTCAGCCTGTACAAGTGAATGGGTTAGTGTATATATAGAAAGGCACGAGAAACTATACAATAGTGTTTGGCAAAAGCGTCGGTCGTGAGGACCCCTACGTCACCATGGCCCTTTTTAACCATTTCAGGGGTCGCCCCGAAAGAAAGCTACGTTAGACAAAGACAATTCCTCGGCCGTTCCTGTACCTCGAATATTCTAACACAAACCTTAAATAAAAGTATGTCTAACCGAATTTTTCAAGTTATTCGGAAAAATGGTAGCAATATACCATACTAACATTATACTTAAATAAAACTTTTGATTCTATAAAATAAACAATGTATTTTATCAATTGGAACTATGGAAACTTGGCATATCCGTACATCAAAAATATATATTTTTTAAATTAATCACTTGATCACTTGATGTTTTGCCCTGAAGCTATTTAAATGTTTCTGTAGTCAACGTTATATAACGTCAATAATTAGAACTTACTTATTTTTTATACATGAACCAAGATTACGAATAAATAACATATGGCACTATGAAAATTTTGCGGACTGTATATGTATACATACGTATAATGAATAAAAGGATCTTCTATCAATGATAGACAATCATTCACGACGAGTCTTTCACAATTACTGGCCATTCCACCCCTTATACACACGCAATGAACAACAAGATCATTGTTTACATTGGTTTTAATCATCCGCTGACTACATTATGATCTCTCACTGCTAAAAAGTACATTAATATTCCTTCTTATATCATTTACGATTCGAAACATCCGTCCGGCAAAGCTCGTGGTGGTTCTGCAGTAATTATCAAACAAGATATCAACCAGTTTCTACATAGCATCGTCAATGACACGCACATACATGTTACTCCTGTTACTATGATGACAACTCATGGCCATATTAGGCTAGCTGCTGCTTACTGTCCTCCAAGTCGGACAATTTCTATGCAACAGTTCGCAGCCGTCTTTCAATCTTTAGGTAACAAGTTTATTGCAGGTGGTGATTATAACGCAAAACAAAATTTTTGGGGCTCCGAAACCCACTCGCCCCGTGGTAAAATCTTGGAACAAACTATCAACTATGTTACTATTATCAACTGGTGAGCCCACACACTGGCCAGCGGCCTACGATAAAACTCCGGATTTACTAGGATTCGCAATAATCAAAGGCTCGAATAATTCACACTTCGACGTGCAATCCTGTTTAGATCTCACCTCTAACCACTCCTCGATCCTACTCAACTATCTGTACAATCCAATATACACAAGACCGGCACCGTATTTATACAACAGCAGCACTAACTGAAGCACTAACTGAAAACAGTTCAAGGAATACCTAGAAGATCACATAAATTGTAATATACCCCTAAAAAACCCCCGAACGAATAGAATCTGCGGTAGTTAACCTTACAAGTCTAATCCAAAACGCCACCAAACGAATAGAAAGTAAAAGGAAATTTTTTGCCTGCCCAATAGAAACAATAAACAAAATTACACTTAAGCGTAAAACAAAATATCTATGGCAAAAACAAGAATAGGCTAAACTCAATCAGTAAAGAACTAAAAAATTTAATACAGAACAATTGTAATAAAGAGTTTTTCAATTATATCTCCAGCCTTTCTCCTAATGAAGACGCGGGGTACTCGTTATGGAAAGTTACAAAAATGTTAAAAAGACCAATTATTTCTGCACCTGGAGTAAAGAAAGCTGACAATAGTTGGGCGAGGGACAATAATGACAAAGTCACAACTTTTGCTGAACACCTACGGAGCACGTTCAAACCCAATAGCACTAACATCCCCCATATAATACCAATAAAAATTCCACCTAAAGTGAATGAGACCGATCTCATCGAAAACGTCCCAAGAACAACACTAAAGGAAGTCAGACAAATCATTGCAGATACTCAGATGAAAAAGACTCCTGGCTTTGACCTAATCAACGGAAGAATCATCAAAGCACTCCCGCCGAAAGCGGTTCGAATGCTCACCGTAATCTTTAACGCACTACTCAGGACTAGATACTTCCCCGTTAACTGGAAAAGAGCACTAGTTATTATGCTACCCAAATCTGAAGGGGATATACGTAATTCAACATCTTATAGACCAATTTCACTACTCCCGATAATGTCGAAACGCCTGGAAAAAATAGTCTTTTATCCAGAATAAGCAAAGTCATCACGGGAAAAGATTTAATTCCATCGCATCAATTCGGGTTTAGGAACAAACACGCTACAATTGAACAAATACACGGGATAATAAACAAAATCACTCTTGCCTTTGAACAAAAAAAGTACTGTACTGCCCTGCTGCTAGACGTTGCGAATTCGATAAAGTATGGCATGAAGGTCTGTTACACAAAATAAAGCAAAAATTTCCAACATCCTAGCACGATCTCATTAAATCGTACCTTGAAAACAGATCGTTTTTTGTTCAAATCCGAGACACCATTTCAAACATCTATAGCATTGATGCCGGAGTTCCACAGAGCAGTGTCTTAGGCCCTATATATGCATTATATAACACACAAGAAACCTCATTATATACATTTCCCGGCGATACAGCCATCTTAGCCATGCACGAAGATCCTGAAACAGCAGCTCCTACGCTCCAGCAACGTCTTAAAAAATTCGAACAGTGGCTGAACGTATGGAAAATAAAAGGTAACACCGACAAATGTAAACATATAACATATACCTTAAAGAATAACACCGTTCCACCAGTAACCCTGAATAAGGTTTGTGTATCACAAGTGAAGACAAATTAAATACCTAGGTATGCACTTTAGATTCACGGTTAACATGGAAATACCACACACGAACCAAGATCGAACAAATTCGTACCAAGAGGAAAAACACGTACTGGTTAGTTGGCAAAAAATCTAAATGAAGCATGGACAATAAACTTGTAATATAAAAATCAATAATCAAACCGATTTGGACATACGGGACTAGAAGCACTCCAATCCATTATACTTAGGAACGTAGTCAGTGCACCCTTGTACGTGCGTAACGACAAAATTCGGAATGATCTCAAGGTTAAACCCGTAACTGAAGAAATAGCACTGCAGAGTGGAAGATATAAATCAAGAATAAACAATCATCTCAATGATCGAGCCAAAAAGCTATAATGCAGTAGATATTATTAGAATATTACACAGAAAACACGCCGATGTCCTTCTACCCCAGCAAAATACGCTGTAACTCTGTGCTGATGCTTTCTAATGAGAAAAGCATCTACGTGATATGAACCCACACAATAGCTATGTGAATTTACCGAATGTCCCTAATGGACAAATTGTAAAGCTCTTGGAAATATAATAAAAAAAAAATCTTATGATCGCTCAACTCTCAATGCTTAATTTTCAACTTTACAGATTATCTGGCAACGAACCTGACACAACTTTCCAACGAATAATAAAGACTGCGTATTGACACATCACTTCTTACATCTGTCAACGAAGTTCAATGAAAATAAATTAACATATAAATCTGCGCTGCTTTGTGACACAGTATTCGGCGTGGTGCACATTCGGTGCTACACAATGTATACTGCGGTTGGTGCTTAATGTCTTCTCTTCATAGATTTGACGAGAGAAGAAACAAGAAGAAAAAAGAACAAATTTTGCGAGTTTAAACTTTGTATTGCTCTAACATTTGTACTATGGTTTTGAAGAACAGTTCAGGATTGTTCTGCCTTGCCAGGCCATACCACAAATAATATTGCCCCTTTCCCGGTAACACGAACAAACGTATCTTGTGTACACGGTGTCTGTTTTAACTGGAAACGGTCAAATATCTTACGAGTAATTGAGGTCAGTGAAATGAAAAATGTTCCTACAAAAGTTGTTTGGTATATAGAGGGCGGCGGTGGGATCAAAGGAGGGCGACACGTGTTAACTTGACCCCTCAATCTCCATTTCCATACAACAGAATGACCTGCCGTTGCGCATCGTTGAACTCGTCCCGACAAATGTTATCGGGCTATGAATCAACGACTATAACGTTCCATCGCAACAAAAAATCACTTGAACTTCAAGTATCCCATACTATTGCGCGTGCAGAATAGCTTGCGCCAAAAATAAGAGTATATTATAATAAAGAGATAAGAATTTATACAACGTAATCCACCCCTCCCTGTATCAAACAACTTTTGTAGGATGATTTCTTTCATTACTGTAGTTCTTGAAAAGATGTTTCACCGTTTCCAGTTAGAACGCATACCATCCTGTACATGGAAAATGTTTATCAATATTGTAATGCCTGTTCTGCCTCAGGCATCGTGATTCGTCTTGAATTAAAAACTAGTACCATTCGTATTCTGTGCTTGAAAAAATAGGCTGCAACGCCATACCAATGCTCGAGACCTGAATTTCCTTCGAAGAAAATGTTATTGTACGTTTGATGAGATATAAGAGACGAACAATCCACTTTGAATTTCTCGGGCGTAATTAAACAGCAAGTAGTAAAGTTTAAAAACAGTAGTTCGGAAGATTATTACAGAAAATATGAATTATGACGAACCGAGAATTAGTATTGAATAAGATAAAACAATCTGTTACTAGAAATTAAAATCGCTGGTACTTGCCACAAAAGGTGAAAATAATTTCTCAAAGGGGATGAATCTTCCAAGAGATATCATTTTATGATAATATACAATTGCCTAACATAAAATGACGTTACTATAATAATTAAAATTACTTGTAGATGTGGAATATATTTCCAGAAAACGCCTTGCAATAAAAGATTAATTGATAAGTACGTTTTGGTGTCTGAACAAAGGAAAATCAGCTACGTAAAGGCAACATGACGTATGGAATGATAAGATGCTTCCACCTAACGTATCATCTAAACTTCGTACATTGTGCTATGCTGCAAATACTTCTTACTCGCTTCTTTGGCTGCCAAATTAACAATAACTCAATAACTGGATACTGTAGTACCGTTTAAAGATTTGATACATATGCTCATGTGGAAAATATTTTTTAATTTTGTACTCTTGTTGCAACGTTAGCCCTTTCTTTGTTTCATTTTATAGACAAAATATAGATGCGTAGAAGCAAAATAGAGCAAACTAGATATATCACTTGAATATTTTCTAAACAAAAATTTCAATGCTGTTTCACAGTACTTCCGGTTCTTTAATGCTACTTTTCAATTCTGATCGAATCCCCGAGACTTTCTGTCCTCTCTCTTGGAAATAATTTTAATTCTTTACCTTTTGCACTGATGTTTTTATCGATCATCGATTGCCTTGCTTTTTATTTTCCGAATTTCAGACCTCGGACACAGTTTGAGAGTATAATGTTTTACGATATATGATGAGATAACTATAGTTTTGGTACAATTTTTACAGTTATAAAAGTGTTGTATTATGTATTATGACCAAAGCAAATCTCATTTCAATACTGACAATGAGTTCAAGGAAACATATACTACATATAAAAGTTAAGATACGCTGATATGTTAACTCCTTGAATTTGTACTTAAGACTGCAGTAAAAACGTTGTAGATGTAGGCAAACTTTGAATCCGCAGTGCATACCACAATTTCTTCAGGCGGAGTGTCAGAAACTACAGAACTTTCTGACAAAGCTAATACAATTCTCTATCGATATTAGCAAACTTTTTTAACTATACATACATCGATGCGATGAAACTTTGTTAACGTAGATCTACATGAATTTCTAGAAAATGATATTCCTTGTAAATACGACGGAGTTTTTAATTATGTCCACAGATTCTCGTTTCCTGGTGGCACTGCAAAAGAAATCTGGTAGACAGTTATGGAGTAAAAAGTAAATCCAATATCAGAATTCTGACTTCTGCTACCACTTTGCAATGCGATCGTTCCAAATCTAACTTCGAATCACGATTTTCTCGATCTTTCATAAACGCGTGATTTCATATTAATGGCAACATTCAGTCCAGTGCGATGCATTTAAAATTGATGTGTGTAAGTAGAATTCCAATAATCCGGTACTTTCTACCAGATGTTAAAAATAATTTTGATAACGTAGGCTTCCTAAGGATATAATAATCCTTCGACGCTTGGACAATTACAGGGAATTCATCCTAATTTCAGCCAACATTATTGAAACGTACTTTCCTCAAAATGTTATACACAATATCCTTGATTCAATCTATACATAGGTACCAAGGAGTTATCCAAGGATTTTCTAACACTATAACAATAGTATGACGGACTTCCGAGCTAATGTAGATGTAAAAGACAATTTTTTTCTGCTACTACTGCTTGGGTACATGTCTAAGGGGGCATATATAACTTTATAGGGGGGCATATATAAAAAAAAGGGGGAACATAACTTTTTCAGATAAAAAGGGCACACTGTATAATGTTTATGTTTGTCATATGCAAGTCAAAATATACAAATTAGTCGGGATTCGAATACTATCAGCATTCCACCGTGCCTAAAATATAAGTATAGAGAATAAATAAATGTTAACGCTCGCACGTGTACACGAGTGGGAAAGATTTGATTGTTTTCTGACAAAGGAATAGAACGACAAATGGGAACAATAAGAGGAAAGATACTGATTTTATAAACCGGAATTCCGATTGCTGGGCGACCTATTTTCGATCCGCGTAAATGTTTAGACATCCTCGAGAGTAGTCACCGTTTTATTCTCGGATATCCTGTGTTTAGCACGCTTCATGATACGCGCACTTAGCGCTCCATTCCTGAGTTTCGTTTTGTTCTACTCTATCAATAGTTTCGTAACGTTCGAATGAAATCGATACACGCACTAGTATCGTAGTACGTATTCACGACGATGAGCTACCACAGTTTTCCTTCCAGAATATACTGTACATATTAGAAGGATGGAAAAGGAATTGGAATTTTGAAATGGTCATTGCAAAAACGTGAATGTAGGTTAAGAATGTGTGTACACCATTGTACACTATTGAAATAAAAAGTAAATTGACGATGTTATACTTTAAGTACGTGTCATTCACCTTCAGAAGCGTACAATCCTCGAAATATTGAGCCCTGTATCTCCAGACGTGTACATGTATGTGCATAATAAATTCTGTATTGTGCTTTTTCTGGGAGTTGGTTTAAAAGACAAGGAAGTTTTAACATTCATTACTTATCTGTTTGGCATGTGTAAATATTCACATTACTAGCATTTACTAGGGTGGCGTTTCAAATTCAACTTTTACAACATCACTGTGGCACGATAACATTTTTCATTCTCTAAGCTGAAAAGCAAGCCCGATTATTTCATAATGCTTTAGACGCCTGTTTATTAATATTTTAAATAACGAATTCCCTCATGAATCTAACGACATTATACATATAAAGAATTCCTATCTCTTGAAAACAATATTTGTTGCTACTACTCGAGCAATTCAACGTTAGATAACTGACTTATACCCTTCACGTCCGCAGGTCACATACCTGCAGGGGCACGGAAAACCCCAAGACACATCTGCCAAAACAACCATAACAATCCTCGTACCTTTTTTTATTTCCTACACGACATTTTGCAAATCATAAATTACCTCCTTCCCTAAAAGTCCTAGCACTTCCGCCGCTACCGCTTCCATCCCTATTAACGGCCAATTACAAAACCCTATTTCCACTCCCTCACAAATTAGAAATGACCTATGTAATAATATTATAGCATAGGTTACATTTTTCCAAACACCGCACCGACACTCAGTACCAAGAATACAGTCAAATAGTGCACATCAAATAGAATCAACAACATATTCAAACAGTACACATCAAATGGAAATAAAAACACATTCGACCTGTACACTTCAAAGTGAACAATAAAGGCGATTTACCTTTTATTGTACCTTGGAATACTTCGTTCACCGGGTTCACGATATCAAGCAGAAATATCCGCAGATGAAGCAATTAACTTCATTGGCTCCATGATTATTATTTGCGAAATAATAATTATTATAAATCTGAATTGGCTATTAAAAGTTAAAAGTTATTGGTTTAGAAATTTACTTTGCAATAATATCCTAAACAAGAATATCTTAAAAAGGACAAGGTTAAATGGAATTGAAAACAAGTTTTTAATAGTACCATGCTGCTTACTCGTAAGGGTGAACGTATTCACAGGGTGGCCCGTAAAAAAACTGTCTTTATCAAATAAGCAACACCCTAGTAAGTAGGTATACATATATCGATGGTTTCGGCTTAGTGCACAAATATTGCATATCCATTTTTCGTGGAATTTCAGTTCTCATATGCAACAAATAAATCTGGCTGTTTCTTTTTGCTGTATAAAAATCATATTCATATCTACATTGTAAATTTGTCGAAAATAACATTTCTGTTTATCGTATGTCCCTGAATATATGTATTATTCTGGTCGCACAAACGTTGTGCATAGAACTTCTGATCGTACAAATAAAGGATACCCATCAGTATATTTGTATTTCATTTTTTCCTTTTTCACATAACATTTTACCATTTTCCTTCTATAGAACGTCCTTCCTCCCTTTCTGTAGCATTATGAATCATTATCGTCGTACTAATAGACATTGACGGCAATGAAGAAAAAGGGAATTCAAACGATTAATGAAAGGGAATTCAACATTCTTTCAACTTCTTTACTCTAATAACCTGCAACTTTCTTTATTCATTTAAACTTTCGTTTTTTATAATACAAGTATTGAAATGTTTTAGTTTTTTCGTTTATCAATTTTATTTCATTCAAACTGCAACGTTCTTATACAAATGGCAGCTTCTTTATTTCCTTAAATCTCCCTTTTTTCCTTCCTAAAAGTAGTTATGCTTATGGCATTATACAATTTTTAATAATTGAACTTCTATATACATATATACAATATGTATACAGGGTATCTGTCTTGACTGAACTCGTAGGAATATCTCTTAGGGAAGTTCAATTATTAGAAACATATTTTTACAAAAGTTGTTTGGTATGGCGGGTGGCATTATGTAGTACATAAGTAGTATTTTGCAAATTGAATCGAACGAAATGAGCCATTGTCGCAGTTTGTTGAGCTTTGTAGGTATTCCTTTTAGTTTTCAAGGACTGTAGAATAATTAATTAATGAATATAATTAATAATAGTTCTTAGTTTTGAAACATTTTCAGGAAGATTGGATAGGTCGATCTATTCAACGTGTTATAATTGCAGATAAGTTTGCATTGTGGTAAATTTAGGTGTATAAATTGTATTATTATTGAAATATAATAATTAAAAGCACACATATTTGTAATAAATGAATTCTGTTATTTTCACGTATACTAATAAATAACGCAACTAAATGTTAATATAATAAAATTGGAAGTAAATTACATACCTACGGTTATTACTATTATTATACCCAAGATTTTTCATACTTTTACAATCTTTGTGTAAAATAGCACGACCCATTGTTGCATATCTTTGGACTCGTCTCAGCAAATGCCATCGGTTTATGAATCAAAAAAACAATTTTTCTAAGAACATATTTTTGAAATCGTCTGTTCCCCAGGAGATGTTCGACCGAATACAGTTAAAACAGACACCATGTAAGTATGTACGTATAAAAGGAAACGTACAACTTTTAAAATATCTTAGATAGTTAGTTTAGATGTCAATATATAAAGAACAGATATTTTCCTATCATGGTTTTAGTAGAAAAGAAGTAACGAAAGATGTGTTCCGATAACTCTGTATTGCAATCGAATAAAATTACAAAGTTATGTACGATAATGATTTTTTCCCGATTATGTATGTTTCAGTAGGCGTTTCTTGCAGATTTGGCTGTGCCAAACAGGAATCTGCAAACCTGATTTTCTCCAGAACGTACAGTTTTTGAAAAAATCATTTAACAAAGAATTGCAAGTTTCATTGCAATTTTCAAGTTTGGAACTACTTTTTACTTTCACGGTAGTAGTTGTTCAATTGCACTTGGTAGGAAATGATTCGGTGGAGTTTCACGAATATAATAATATACATAGTTATTGGATTTGAACATTTTAATGTGTTTAAATAATGATCGAAATGCCGAGGACACCGACAATGCACTCCAATTTATTCAATTTATTTCAAAAACTGAAGGGCTGGGAGAAAACGAACTATTCTACGCGATAGAACAGACCTTTCTGCTAAGAGAAGGATCAACGGACGTTAGATAATCATTTTCGTTTTCAATCTACAAGCGAAATAGTTTCGAAAAACACGTGGCGGCGCCAGTATTTTTAAACTTATATCATTTTATTCGTGAAACTCGACAGAATTACTTCCTACTAACTGTAAGAGCAACTGAATAACTATTACCGCAAAAGTGCAGAACGGTTCCAAAGTTGAATATATCCGATTTTTGTCCCAAATTGATTTTTTCAAAAACTGTACGTTCTGGGGGAAAACGGTTTGCAGATTAGTATTCAGCGCATTAAAATCTATAAGAAACGCCTAATGAAGGTTAGAAAATCAGATACGTGGGAAACAGTGTAATTCAAATATAAAGAAACTCCTTCCCTGGCATGGATAGTGAACGAAAGTTTAGTGTATGTGCAGTTATATTTTTAGGAAGATACATCAATATGAACAGAACGGTAGAAATGAACCGAGGTTTTCTAAACAAAAATTCGTTTATTTACTATTATGAATTATTCATATAAGTAAGTCGGTATTTTCCATTGTTCCTAAGCTGGCAAGCTCGAAATTTATATTAATCGTATTCTCAAAACTTCATACTTTCTGGAATGTTTGTCTTCTTATCGAATTAATGCCACTTTCTCGGAATACGCGGGAATGTCTGCATAAAATTAAAACACGCTTTATCATTTGGAAAGAATTGCCATTTGCTATTATAAAATATCTTTCTTCTGTAACAACCATTATCTTTTGCAACGTTCTATTATGTATTGTCGATTGAAGTTACATAGATGATCTTGCTTACAAGGGAAACCCCTTAGCTTGAACGAAAATTTTGATTTCATTGAAAATTTTCAGGCATCTAATGACCTTCGTTAGAAGTATTTCACTATAACTATATTATGAAAATTATGATATTTTATTGACCTCATACGAAGAACGCAATTCTGTTCAATAAAGCACCAGGCCCCGAAGCAAAATAACTTATTTACTATATTGCCTTTAAAATATCTGTATATGTATTTTACGAGATCTGAAATCTATTCCGCAACGATTTGTTACTTCTTACTTTGCCCAACAAGGTTCTAACACGTGAAACAAAACTATATCATTTCTATCCTGTACCATTTTGTGCTACTCCATTCGAAAATAGTTCTACACATATTTCCCATAGTTTAATAGTGCAGTCGCGTTAATATTAAATTCATAAAACAATTCATGCTCTTGATTTAAACCTGGTAAACCTGGTAGTAACTCCCTACACAAAAATTACCTATCACGTGTACTAATGCATACATATGTATTCTACTATTTCCGCGTTACTTTCATGGTTCATTATCAATGCATTGTAAAACAATCAACTGCCATAAGTTATTGTCGTCATTTTTTTAGAACTATTTTATTTTTTTCTGGAACGCTAAATATTTTAGCTGAGTAGAAATATTGGTTCTCGAAATGTTGATCGTCTGTCGTAGAAAACACGTGGCATTAGTATAAATAAATGATAATACGCTACATCATAGTGTGTCCACTAAAAACGTAATGCTATTTAATCTTGAAAATACTAATTGGAAGCCTCGAGCTCTTGCTATTATCGAGATCCCGATGCGTAGCTCGTTTTCTTTTTCGTATCCACGCAGGTCTTTTATTATAGTATCTGAGTGTCGACAATTATTACAATAAATGAACTGCTTGCGAACATGCTTGCGCTATTAAATAATAATCTTGATGAAAACAAAAAAATAGTGATTTACTCATTAGTGCAGACGAAACGACCGAATTCTATCAAAACTTCAAATTGATAACGAAATCGGCTAACAAATAGCAATTTTTCTACACGAAACTATATCTGGAAGCTAGATCAACGCAATTTGTTCCCAAATTTCTCAATTCTCCAATCTTGAACCCTTTAACTGTGAACGACGCGTCGCGACGCCTATAGGAGCTCAGCAAGAGTTGCTGTCACCGAGCTAACAGCCCCTTTAGGCGCCCACTGTCACCGTTCCGTTTCTGTACGCCCCGCAGTCAAAGGGTTAAATAAAAGCTTGTATAGGAATACAAATGATGAATAACTGTCAAGTTTTCGAACCTACGAACCTAGCACAGTAAAAGATATTCACAGTAGTAACAAATCTTTTGGACAATGTATATCAGACGAACGTATAATCCGTTGTTAATCTTAACAAAATTGCAAGATTACGAAAACTGGTTATGCAAATAGAAATTTAGAATTAGAAGTAGAAATTTTTGAAAACAGAGGTACGAACAGCCTTGCTTTACTACATCCACAATAATTGTTGCGTCGCGAAATAGACGAGCAACAATTGCTTCGCGTGTCCTACCTGCGAACGAAGATAATAAAACTTCATACCGTACAAAAAAGGGCGACTAACAATCTGCACATGGAACAACCGTCCACGTGCAAATGGCTAGCACGTTTATGACGCGCAAATAACAAAACTGTTTTTGAGGAAATCGTTGCCTTCTTTAAGCCAAGGGCAATACGCGCCAAAATCTTATACGACCTCAACAGTTAATTGCAAGCGTGATAAACGTGGATTCCCAAAAGGGGGCTCGACGCCGACCATCAGCAGATGTCGACCAGGTCAAGTTTCGACACCCTTGCGGAATTTCCCATCGAATCGCCAGAAAACCGACAAACAAGTAATAAGGACACACCCACCTTCGAGAACCGCACCTCGGCGCAAGGAAAGCGTGTGACTTCACCCTCGCAACACGCTGATTGGTAATTCGACAATTTTCCGAAACCTCCAAACGTCCAAAAAAAAGCTTCCGAGTCGACGTTTGAAGAAACGCTCGACGAGCAAGTCAGTCTTAGTCTGAACACCAGAACCACACCAACCAGGAGACCATCTCCTCCAGTAAACCAACCGAGCCTTGGTTTACTAAGTATTTCAATAGTGACTCGTTATAATTAATATTTATAACGAGACGGTATACCGACGTATACCGTATTTCCAAGTGTCGTATACCGCGACGCTCAACAATAATATAATATTCAATTCGACACAACTCATCTGGATCAACCTGTATTGTTATATTATAGTGCGGAAAACTACAGGCGTTAAAAAGTGCACGAAAAATTGAGTTACTTCGTCTGCAACGGCGAAGTATTTTTCTCCAACTGTTTAACCCGAAATGTGACATCTTTTCAAATTTTCGCAGGTTCGGTCTTATTTACGGATGAGGGGGTAAACTTGACAGTGGCCCAGCAGCAACACATATAGGGACAGATTAAGATAGAATCGTTGATAATACTTACATATGATGGCCTGCACTTTGGCCTTATCTAGCGCAGGTTTCACGGGTCTTTCAGTGGCAGTTCCAGCTCGGCTCCATCGTTGACCCGTCACCGAGCAGGTGGCCAACTCGGTGGGACTGAACAAAATTGCGGCTAAGCCGCGGGTCAATTTTCTGTAATCACTCCATTTCACAGCCCTTAGTTGCTCCTCGCACACTGCTATTCCCTCCCCCAGGTGTACCTATCGACAGCAATGAACGTGTGTGAAATGTTTCTGGAAAACGGTTTCTTCTTAAGGGACTCCTACGGGACCTACCATCGAACCTTATTCTGACGAGGAAAGTTTCTATCGAAACGACTGAGCAATTTTAACCCCTCTATGGAAACTGCTAATGCCACTGCCAAATCTTGTGCAATTTACAGAAAACGAATATAAAATAACAGATACATCATAGTTTGCTTGAAAATATTAACAGCCCCCCGCTTCGCATCGAATTAACGCAACTTCGGTCCCATCAATCTATAGTTTTACTAAACAGTCTCCTACAATATTATCAGTCAAAAATAGTACAGTGCCATTTACGAAAAAATCTCTTGCCTTTGAAATCTTCCTCGCTATTTCACCTGCACGAAAATCATCATAACGTGCCCCTTCTACGTGACACTTTTTTATCGAAACTTTGGTACCAAACTTCGACCACCTATTTCTTTGACACCCCGCATACCCATGATACAGAAATAAATGATGCGATCCTCTGACCCTGAATTGGTATTTAATCCTTGGATGGAAATTGCAAATATACGAAGAAGACTATAGTACGTATTTGTTGGTCTATATCACTCAATAATACGCGTTTGCAAAAAATGGATTTAGAATGAATAATATCATGTATTGAAATTGAAACGAATTTCCTGCAAGAAATTGCTAGGGTATAATTTATTCGTAGCTCGATGGCATACTATATTCGATGAACTTTACTATTTCCTACGATTTTCGCGAGAAAACAAACAGAAAGCTAGCAAATGCAAAACCTTGAATGATCTTCTATAGTAACAGCATAGATGTATAAAATAAGTTTCGGGAAACGCGAAGCAAAGATAACAATTAGTAAACGCAATTGAGCTCTCTAATGAAAGATGGCACTCCCGAAAGAACATTTAATATACCCGTACAGCATAGCTAATACAGTAAAACAGTGTTAAATTACTTGAGTTCAATTTCAAATAGAATAGAAATCCTATTTCAACCTCGACAGATATTCACTCATTAGACATACTAATTCTTAACACTTATTTACCTAGCTCTTAATGCTCTTTGAATATCATTAAAAAAATTCATGCCAACCATCGAAACTTGATGTATAATGTAAAAAATGTGTCATCCAACAATCATCCTACACTTCGAGTAGCCTTTATCCTTGCTGGGACCCACTTCTGTACGCTACTTTTAACCCTAAAACTCCCGTGACCTAAGGTCACCTAGTTGACGGGATAACAAAAACGCAGTTCCTTTTCTTTTTCGCATGAAAAAATGAACACCGTTGCTTTTCGATTCAACATCAGTTCAACATCAGACTATCAAACTTCACAGTGCACAACAGCAAATACTTAAAAAAGTTGACCTGTGCGTTCAGCGAATGTTCTCCGCCTTCGAAATTCTGGGGTTAATAAACCTACTTGCGGCAAGAAAGTAGAAACGATTCCCTGCCGTGGCATAGCAATACTACGTGTACGTGACAAATAACCGTGGTACCAAGAGGGGTTGTCACCTCGTTTAAGAAGACCAGTGGACAACGAGACATCCAAGTGTAATAATAATGATTGTACGTTGAATGAAAAAGCGAATCGTAAAATGTGCTATAAAAGGGGTGTAAACGTACCACGCCATCGGACGAAGACTCCTCGAAACCTCGGAAAGCAGGTATCGCAGCAGGTGGTGTAGTCCTCATGTCTAAGGGTAACCATTCGCTTCTCGATGGTGAACTACTCTGTACAGACGGGGTTCCATGTTTCCCACCCCGTGTGCCAAGTCGCGGCCTGCCGCGGCGCACCCTTCGACCTGGACAAGGATTTTCGTGCATATGTAGATTTCTGTTTTTTCCTTACTCTTAAGGAGAGTCCAGATGCGTGGAGTAACGTAGTCGACTTCCGAGTAGCTTACTTAACCTGGTGTTAAATAGAAGCGGTTTAGCGCATAGAAAGTGTCCCTGAGGTACGGTTGAATTTTCGAAAGACAAGTGGACCCTCCTCGGTCAGAAAAATCGAACTTAAAATCGGTCGACTGAACTTCTGGATTCAATTTTAGTGCTCAAACACGGTCAATAATTTACTCGACGTATCTGGACTGGCTTTTCAACACATATACGTGCGAACGAATGAATTTTCTATTCACCACTATCGTTCGATGCAACTACTTTGTTGCATAAACAAATTTATTTATTATCAGTATTATTATGCTTACTGAAACATTCGTATTACACAGGGTGATTAAAAACGAGGATTCAATACTTTATAGGGGAGATAGTTCTCACCAAATGAATGAAAAATGTCCTAATAAACATGGATCGAGAGATTAATATTTTGAATGTTGTAAACCATTTTTCGTTTCCATTAAAGCGAGTGACTTGCTCACTTGGGCAGCAATCGTGCGGCACAAACGTAACTTTTTTTGACTCTATTACTATAAAAGTATGGAAATTTGCGATTGAGCGAAAATATTATCAGCATTTTTCAAAGTTCCCATCAAATATTGGTTTCTACTTGCGACTTAAATTTAAATACAAAATAATCTTGTGTTCAGAGAAAAACATTCGGCCCATTTCTTTAGACAAAATGGAAAGATTTGCACATTAATGATTTAAACATAAACATAAACATAATCATAAATATAAAGGGGACGATGTGGAAAATAGTGCGAGGGACCGAAAATAACCACAATATTCTTTAAAATTAACATTAACTTTAACAAATAAAACTGCAACCCAGAATTTCTGGTTCTAACATTATATACAGAGTGCTCTTAATCCTTGCACACCTCAGGTAAGGTTTAAAGTAATTTCATTGCATAAGAAATTTTTGTGTTTGCATTGTTTCAGAACATGTGCGACGCAATTATGTGTGTAATATTCTTTGGAGATGAGAATGTTTCAGTGATTTGAACGTCAATATCATCTTTCTTTTTAGCGTAATGTTATATCTTCGATGGCAAAATTTAGAAGGGTGGTGATTTCGAAATATGCATACGATAATCTTCGCTGACTCTAAGCCCAATAATTAACGAGATTTTGTTTTGTTCTTTGGAAACTTTGTATGGAAATATATGCCAACATTAAGTGTGCAAATTGTTGCGGGATGAAGATTTTGGAAAAAGAACATAAAAGATCTCATTAATTATTAGAATTACAATTAAGATAACTTGCTACGTTTTTACTTCGAATCGAAAGCTTCTATAATTTCGAATAAAGGATAACATTCATAGAAAAAAATTCGTAGCTTGTAGAGTGCCTCTCTAGATCGTGTAATTGTCGTATACAATAATCTTGTGTATAATGTATAGCGTGGAAGTTACTTAAGATGTGCAAGTTAGAGTTATTACACCACTTAATTTAATAACATTTTTATTTCATTCTGACATATTCATCCGAGTATATTATGTTTCCCAGCAGGAGAAATCATGATCTTCTAGAAAAACACCCTTCCGAATGCAAACCAATTAATATTGAATATCTCAGGAGATCAATTTGAGTGATCTGCCATAAATATTAAATATTAAATGTGCAATAAACTGGGGGAGTTTAATATTTAGTTTTCCTGCATTTATTTTTTAGCACTAATTATACTTATTCTGAGATAGGCAAATGAGAAGTAAAGAACAATGTAAAAAAATGTCACGTACCATCTTAATTCATTAACAACTCGTGAGAAAACTCAACTTTCTAAAAACTTTCTAAAAAAGAAAAAAACGCTACATTAACCGTTTCCTCTCTTGAAATCTTCAATTACAACCAAGTTATTGTTGCACCAATTCCTGTAGATTCTTCGCAAAACAAATTGTCACGAGCTCTCGGTGAAACATTGAGCTCCCCTTCTACGTTAAATTAAAGACACGGAAAGGGAGGGGATTATATTTTTAATTGCAAAAAGGAATCGCATTGAAAAGAGTAATCAGAAGGAGATACTTCTTTCTTAACGAAAGGGCGAGCAAATTGAGTCAGAGGGGCAGAGAAGGAGAACGTCTGCCTGTAATCATCACTTAAAAAATGCACTTCGTCAGCTGTGACATTTCATGCTGAATCTACGTACCGATAACTACAAATTACAATGCGTCCATCCACACAAGCTTTCAAATATCAAACAACAATTAAATTCGTAGAAATTCATTTATTTACATTAAACGTTATAAATATCGTAAATATCATTTTTTTGCGCTCAGGGATATTTGATATTCAACACTTAAACGTGCACTTGTTTATATATTAGCAACGAAAATTTTAACGATTTAAACGAAAACTGAATTCACACACACAACAGTATTTCCAACAGAAATACAAGTTTCGTACTTTTAGCAAAAAATGAAAGTGACTTAAAGTATGTCAACCATCTTATCAAATCGCTAAAATTTTCGACATCTTTTACCTAAATTAGGGACAAGGTAAAAATTGAATTAAACGGATAGATAAAGAGTTCTGAAGTCTTGCTGAATTTTCTCCGCAGCAAACAAATTCAAGTATTTTGATTTCATTAAATAATTGATTCGTTCATTCACTCCTGGAATTCGCAATAGCATTATCTGTGTTACATTAAAATTGCATGCATACTTATGTAAAACTGCTGGAAATAATTAAGTTTCTTCTCCTCGAAACGAATTAAATAAAAGGAATTATTATTGATACTCTCCCTTACGATTCTTTGTTAAGTTAATGTTATGTCCATATTTCGAGACACTGGAAATATAAGCTTTAATTGAAAGTTCAAATGATACTGCGAGATTATTGTATCACAATACTACTTTGAATAAGTTTATAGGGAGGGAAAAAATTTAATCAATTGCCAGAGCTGAAATGAATGGTTTTGTAGGTATTAATAGTAACGTAAAATCTGAATTAAATGAATTTCTTTGTCAACTTGTCTGTGATAAATAAAATAGTCAAAAATTAAAACGTGAAATAATTATATCAATGCTGACGTACAAATCGGAATATTTTTATTCACTGATATCTTCGCGGTGACAATTAAAAGGTCGCATACAATTAACGCAAAATTAGAACACCGATACAAGTACACCGGCTCAGAGTCATGAAAAATTGTTATAAATAAGTCTACCTACTTGCGCGTATACGTGTATTAATGTTCTAATCTCGGCAAATCACCTATATTAAATACCTATAGTTAATTATTCGAAACAGGCCTTCCTTCGACGAGAAAAGTGTTTCTCTAATTGTAAGTCTTGTTTATCTTTATATTTTAAGATGGAGCCCAAACTGATGCGAAAGTTAAATCGGAAATAAAAACGTTTACTGCTGTTACATGAATAGTCCATTGACAAACTGATTGATAAGACAATTGGTATTTTTCTTCTTCTTAATTAATTGTTGGATGATACTTTATGCGCAATATTTGTGCAACGTATATCGACGCAAAAATATGCCTTACTATTCTCATCGAAAAGTTATTTTGGAAATGTTTCATTCCTAAAATTACCTTGCACTTTCGACTTTCGCCTATTCAAATATTGCAATAAATTTTACCGTTATCGTTAGACACACAAATAATGTGATTATTACTTACGCGTTATTTCTACAGTAACTGGAAACATTGCCTTCGTATATTAATATATTTAAAAAAAAGTGACGGCTTCGCAAAGCACTTCGATATAACAAAATGTGTTACGGTATCGCACTACGTATATTAAAATTGTAACTCAGGATTTGTATGGTGTGAAATGTGCAAGACTGAGCAATGAAAAATATTTTAACACAGGAAGCTCTGTAAATATTTTTCCAATTTCTTTTCAAATCTGTCTCGAATCGTCTTTCCAATACTTTTCATCTTTCTGGATAATATACTTAAACTGTAAACGATCAATGTGTAAATTGTGAAAACAAAGAACCATCCAACAAATTTTCGGAATCTATATTTGAAAAAAAAAGAAAACACTATTACAGAAATATTCATTCGTAGCATAATAGTAATGAATCGTTACACGAAATTGTTTCTATTTACTCATTGTTTACCCTCGTTCTACATCCGTTATTCGTTAGGGTTTTCAAAAACCCGTAAAGTGTCATCAATCGGTTAAGAATACAAATGCTATTGTTTGTTTGATTTTTTTTTTGTTAACTTTCACCATAAACAATAAATCGAGAGATTCAATAAAATAGGAACTTAAAACAACACAAGACATTCGAACAATTCAAATCGTGCGTTTAACAAAAATTTTCACAAAAAATTCGCGAACATTTGAAATATGTACCGTATTAACGGTACCCAATCACGGGATAGTCAGAACACTTTGTTTGTTATTATCGTAGTAATCCTTTCCCTGATTATGGGCTAACGAATCGATTAAAGGAACGATTAACTAGTCAGCTCATTTCATCGGCAATAGGAAAAGGAACTTCATCGATCGATATTTAAGCCAGTTGCAGACCTAATATTTAACTAAGTTCTCGTCTGTTACATTTAACAATAAATAATCAATTATTACGTAAATCAAAGTTAACGAATGACACATTTGTTTTTTCGTTAAACGCATCGAACTAATTACATAACTGTTTATTGCTTACAGTAGTATAAAATATCAAACGCTTCCCTTGCTAATGGTTTATTAATCGTTTGTTTGAAAGAAAAGAAAATTTAACGCGAATGATACTTTTAAAGTAACGCTAGACGATACACGTAATTTTATCGATCTGAAAATGATAAGTGAAATCTTACATTCGGCTGTATAAAATTTCGCAATGTTTCTGATCATTGTTCTTTTTTTCCTTTCGTTATTACGAAGCTCGACCTGCACAGATAATTGCCCGTTTTAGTAAATCAATTACTCAATAATTATTCAGCGGAAAATTCAATTGTGCCACGCGATAGCTTCCATCGATTTTCACATTCCTGTTACAATCCAAAGCAACGATTAGCGAGTTCGCCATTTATAAAAATACACTGCTTTCATCTCTTTTATATAACACCAGCAGTAAGTGTAAAAGTGAAAATAATATTACAGGTAATTAGTATTTCGACCTAATGCTTATTCGCTATCTTACCACGTACTTGCGTTAAAAAAACACTCATCTGTATGTAATTGAATAGCGGCGATGAGACGTAGAAAGTCGTATTAATCGATTAGTAAATTGAGATAGAACGAAAGAAATTAAAAACCTTGTGGAACAAAATTCTTCGATGAGAAATTATCTCACACAAGCGTATTTGTCTCCGTTCTTTTCTTTTGAACATGGGGGAGACCAACGCAAACGCAAACGCAAACGCAAACGCACACGCAAACGCAAAGCACACTTTAGCAAAAAGCATACTGCAATTATCTGTTCGGACACACTTCTAAGTACAAAATTTCATTTCCATCTATTATTGTTCACGTTAATGGTACGTATGGCGAGAAAGAAAGAAAGCGATTATTCAGTCATTCCTGTGAATAGTTATGAATTGTTATTTTTCATGCCTACATTATGTCACTCGGGACAGTTTATGATAATAGGTCTTAATAAATAAATTCACTTACATTAAAGCGTGAAAAATTTCTACATCAGAAGCAAGAAATTTCGAAGGAAAAACCACTCGCAGTGTTCTCCCTCTATATACATGCAACTTTCGTTCTGAATGAGAAAATACGTGTAAAATTTGAATTCCAATTCCTTTTCCTCCGTAGTCAATATTATTATTTCACTTCTCGTAGAAATTTTCGAAATAATTTCAATCAAAATTTTAACGCCTAATTATGAAATTTGTTATTTAGCATAACTACTGGAATTAATTGATTTCATCGATTTTTTGCAAACAATTTTCACCATCGCATTTTTTTTTTCTTTTGGTAATATTTTTGCGCTAAATTTGTTCCGCAGAATTATCCTAAACTATATTCCAAATACTTTCGTTTCTGTGTATTTGAATTTTCATAAAAAATTGAACAATATTCCTCGCACAATTATTAAACAAACCATTTATCGAGCGTTTAGTTTGCAAAAAATCTATGAATCTGTTTGTGATCAGAATTTTCGGTAAAAATTCTACAGTCTAATTCTTATGACGGTTCAGTAAAAATTGTTGCGTCTAATATTTGTAATTTGTTGCAAAAATTCTGAAGTACGATATTTGCAATATCTCCCGAAAGTCCGTCGAAGGCTTAAAGTTTAATTCTCACTGTTCTTATCTGAATACGTAGTTGCAAGAAAACCGCAATCCTAATTTCCTTCAGCTTCTTTGCAAACGCTCTAAAATCTAATTATTATCAATGCTTCTGCAAAATACTTTGATCAATGAAGCTATACTGTTTTTGCAGAAACAGTGAAATACGTTAGAGCATAGTTTCATTGAAAGAACATTATTCTTATTCATTTGTTTAATGTTTGAATTTCTATAAAGAAATCTATAAAGAATTGTAAAATTGTTTTCTAGATACTTTTGTAAAGTATAAAGTAGGCCAAAATTCCTGGTTCCAATGAACTGCAATATTTGGGATAGTTTTATCAATGTTTAAAGTTCAAGGTTTCACCCTTTTCCAGCTCCTTTGTCGCTTCCTAATTTGATATCTTCTTGTTTTTATTATTCGAACACTTTTTGCAAAAACTTTCTGAAGAGTTGTAGCCACTATTTATGGCAAAAATGTTTCCAACTAATCTACACATGTTCTACGTATTTTCAAACCTGTTTTGCACAGATGTTAAAGCTTCAAGTATCCCACACACTGACAAGAACTATGAACGTTAATTTACTCAATTTCACACGGAATATTCTGAATCTGAATATTCTTGTGCGAAAAATCTGAAGAATAATGACGTCCATTGTTTCGCGTTTGCAAAAGCGTTTAAAAAATTGCTCGCTACATGCTGGTATTGAAAGTGGTTAAAATTGGAATTTTCGCATTTATCGCGAACGTTTCTTTTTTCACCCTTGCAAATGAAAAAGGATTTTCCAAATTGTATTTGCAAGAAACATTGCATTTTGGATTCTCGTTCGGTGAGTTTGTTTTTCACTGAAATTTCCAACCGAGATCTTATGAACGCAGAAAGCAATAATGTACAGCTCGACAACTATTGTCCAGATAATTTATGTTATTTTTAGATACATATTAGTAGATGGGTATTTTATCTAATAGCAACATTGCGTAATAGTAAAATGATGTACATTAGTTTTATGTGTAATTAAATGTACCAAGTATAAACGAAACGAATTAAGAATTCTTCTCAAAATTTCAAGGAATTTATGTACGCCATTTTTTAAATACAATAATCGTATCAAACAGTGTACAATTAAAATTTCGATTTTCTCTTTTTAAAGACAAATAGTCTTTTTACAAGAAAATACTTTCATAATTTCATTCTAACTTGTTCGAGGTCTATCAGAAGAGATAGTTAATTATGTTTACTAACTTTTGTCCAATTCAACTGCAGTTGTCAATGAGTGAAACGGCTAGCTAACGAATTGTTCAGAACTTCACTAGTGCAAACGCAGGCTGGTAATTAAAAACATGTAGCAAACAAACTTAATTATAACATTTTTCGACAAAGCGTACGGGTCTATTGATAGAATGAAATTGATAACTGTTACTCCATTAATTAGTATGACATTAGCGAGTTGGGACATTTTAATATGTCGTTCATATTGAACTTTATATCAGCAAGTTACAAAATTTCTTCGACAGTTATAGTTTGTAGCTGGATCGTTTAGTAGGTTGTTATCTCAGTTCCTTTAAATAAAATTATGTTAACAAATATATGGAAACGAAAAGCATTGAAACTTAATATACGTATATAGATATACGTACGTATAAAATTAATTAGATTTGCAATGAAATGCCTCACACAAATCGTAGACCACGCCGAATAAGATTCGCAGCGTCATTAATCAATCTATCAACTCGTTAAAACGAAATACTAATCTACTTCGTCCGTATTCGTATTTAACTAAAACTAAACTTTGAAAAATTACATTAATGAATTTTGCGTAATGTTTAAAAACAATACAACGCCATAGAAAATTGCACAAAACTGCCAGTCTATGCGATTTTTGTTTAATACTGATGCACTAACTACACTTACGTTCGAGAAATTGCACTATCGACTACACCACCTTTACAGTTATAAAAAACCACTATTAAAAAATATAGTGAAATACTGGTCATTTGAATACGCTATCGAGTAGAAAATCCCTTACATTCGACATAGAAATGATACACGTATATGTATATTAGGGAGAAGAAGTGTAGAGAGGGTAGATAATGGGGGTCAGGAGGAGAGAGGGGAGAGAGGGAGTGAGAGAGAACTAAGAATTGTCAGATTAATTTGTAATACGATTAGCAAATTCTACGGTCGCAATTTCAGTGAAGTATACTTTCCTTATTTACGAAATCTCATTTTCGTATGGAAAACGCATTCATTTTTCTTTCCTTTAATATTATAGAGTTAGTAAATGTTAGTTCGGTTCTACAGTGTGTCAGGTGGATAATTGAATAAATAAGTAAAACGCATCGTCAAACATAACAATATCGTTGTCATATTTCAAAGGGAAATTAATTTCGGTATTAATTTAAAATTTTCTACACCAATTTTTTAAAGAGACTATCCTACTACTTTATTGATACAAAAACTGTCGTCACTAATTAATGAAGTAAAAGAAAATTCTAAACTGGTGTACGCAAAAATAATAAATTAGTTGCACTCGCAATAGAAAACAATTTTACGTAACAAGTTATTTTCTTTTCGACACACCGTAGAATTACTCCGAACCTTTCAAACTTTTCATTCAAACTTTAACCTGACTAGATTTCATTCTTACCAATAATTAAAAAAGCTAACTTCCACGTTCCTTCCTAATCGAAAAAGTATACCGTTCCGAACGAGAAACCAATCTCCTCTATTTATTCTTATCCTATATCTAATCCCATGGTTAATTTCTAGCTCTCAAATACATAAATTGCTGTAATTTACAATATGTACATTAACCAAACAAATGCACTTTCCTTGGAATAAACAAAGAAAACATAGAGATACCTAAGATTTAGTCGAAAAGTTCATTTGAATGCAATTTACAGACATTCTGGGTATCATAAAGCCCTAAATAAATAATGATAGAAATAAATAACAAGTGACACAAGTCGATTAATGAAAAACGGGAATGTTAAATATCCGTATCTACTCGTCGAATATTTGCTTATATACTGTTTTTCTTTGTTCGACTGATAAAAAGAAAAGTATAGTTGAATCGAAAATTAGAAAGTTTTAACGGCTTTCGAATTGAAATGTCTTGAAAAAAATGTTCCCAAATTATTGCACCCTCGACAATATTTCGTCGTAAACAATTTCTTCCGACAATAGAAAATTCGCAACGGTTTTAATTCGAGATCCTGCGATTATTGAATTTCAAAAACTTTGCGAAATGCTCTACTCGATAGTTTTCTATCGTATTTTTCACTTCGATGCCAGTATTTATTCATTTTTATATCCGCTTCCTTAAACTCGAACGAGCATTCCAACTTTCCAATTTTCAAATCGCCCACCGGTCAAAGAAAATTGCAAAAGAAAAACGGGGAAGTGAAACCTGCCAAAAGGTGCTTTCTCCTGGCACTGACGTTTCCTAGACAATAAATATTTGAAATTTATTAATCTTGCTGTTAATTAGTGAATTATTAGTTGATTATTCAGCGGTTTCGGTTGGAAAAATGGATAAACTGCATTATCTATTGGAATTGTTCAATCAACCGATCAATCAATCAATCAATCAATCAATCAATCAACTAATCGGCTGATCATTATCACTTTTAATGCCCAGCGAAAAATTGCAAGTTAGAAAAACGATTTCCCTGTAATTGTCTGCATCGTTACGTTTCTGTCTATTTCAAATCATTGATTCTGTATGTGTTTGCATTACTCGTTCTATTTGCTCTAACATTGTGGCTCGCTGATTCTGGCTATGTGCTGTCTCTGTATGATATATGTATCTGAACATGAATCTCGGTCTAGAAATCCAATCTATCGATTCAATTAGCATGGAACGATAATAACCAATGCATTGCAATATATTGCAGAAAAATCAAAACTATGATATATGTACTAATCGATTTTCGTTGAATATAAAATTCGTTTTATAACAGTTTTATAACAAACTGTGATACAAAAAAGCAGAAATTTCATCGCTATGCTCAAATGGAATTCATAAAACGAGCTTTTCGTTCAAATGAAAAACTTGTGAGAGAAATGCGTAAAGTCTTGATGAGAATGAAAATGGAATAAGCCCGAGAAATGAATCGTAGACCGAGGTTTGCAACAGGCTGTCTGTACAACAATCTTAATAACATGATATGCAACATTTATATTCTAATCTTAGAGTGAGTAAAAACTATGCGCTGGGCACGAAGCTCTCTGTTCTCCACGCGTTATAAACAGAAAAGTGAAAAGAAAGAAGTTGAATAGAAGAACCTCCGGAAAAAGTGTGTAACAATAAGGAAACGAAAACCATCCACGTTACGAGACGACAAAATTTCAATTAGTCTGTTTCCTTTTTCCCATCTCTTTCGTGGTCAATGGCGGTTTTTTAAAAAATCTGATTCGTCGCAGTCGTTGCGACACCGGCACTGTTGTAAAACGGTATGTAAATATACTTATTATAATAATATATAGCTGCATCTGTGATTTGATTGTAAATCGTGAGGTAAGGAGCCTGTGTGAATGGCGCGATCAACTCGAGAAACATTTCGACTTTCTTCGAATCCGAGTCTTTCCAAAAACTTCCAATAATCTTACAACTATTCGAACAACAAATTACACCGTTATTTATAAACTGCAAATAAACGAGGGGACGATAAAGCGATGAAAGTTTCAGCTACATCGTGTGAACTATGAGAAACAATCAAGTAAGCGAATGTTAATTAGAAAAAGTTGGTAAATTCTATGAATAGATGAATCAATGAAATTAAAGGTAAATTATTTGTGAAGTCACTATTGGGACAATAACGACACGTATAGTTGTTTGTGATCATTGGAAATTGCAGACTCTAGCGTGAAGTGTATAACGAAAAATTTGTCGAGGACATCGCGCTCACGGAACTATTGTCATCTGTAAAATATAATATAAAAAATCCTGAGTTGTACTGTGTGGTACTATGGCTATGGAGTTCGGCGATGACTGAGATGGCTTTATCTTTTTCCCTTTTCTCTTTTCTCTTTAAACGAATATATACAGAATATTGTAAGCGTTTGGCTAAAACTCAATTTCAAGCTTTCCTTATAAATACTTTCGTACTTTCCATGGTGGAAGGTAAACTGGTGGAAGGTAACCTATACTGGGGAACAAACTTCAATACACGTGTAGAAATAAATTGTGGGCCTTAAAATGAATAGCAACCTTGCTACACATGTATCCCACGTTAATCAGTATCTGATAATGTTAAGGTTTCGTCTACGTAGAAATATTCTGAAAAATGATACTTTTAACGCAAAAATCACTTAGTGAATTTCTATGTAACTAATGAAATATCTTACAAATCAATATTACAACCAAATTATAAAACTCTATATAATATTAAAGGAATAAATAAAGACTAAATGTAATTGAGCTTCGAAAGCTTTGTTTAAACTTACAAAGAAACAGAACAACTCTTTTAATAAAATGTAGTAAAAATCATTTGAAGAAAATGATATGACTTTACGAAGCATTTGAAATGTTGTCGAATAAAACGAACTACAATATCGGTGAAAACATAATAAAACCATCGAAGATTGAAATTAGCAAAGCTAGTATAATGACACTAATACTTTCAAGAACAAAATAAGGAAGAGATATTTAGTACCATATTTAGGATATTTAACCGATACTTAGGAAGCAGAAATATTGAAATCGGAAAAAAGTAAATGTGACCCTAAACTATTGAAAAATTACGGTCTTATTAATCGCGTACTACTGGTTAGAATATAAATGAAAAAAAGTTCGAGAGAAACGATAATGAATTGAACTTCCGGGAAATGTATGTAGAGAAAAGCAACAAATCCAACTCTGTATTATCACATTAGAGCGTAGAAGAAAAAAAAATGGTAAGAAAAGCCATCTCGGACACGGGCCTCTTATAATATATTAAATTCAATCTGCTGCATCGCGGTGGTTTCCCATCGATAACTGTCAATAATAAATCCTCTGTAAATCTGCTTGAGCTGTAAAATCGGTTGGCTGTCTATTGCACCGTTAAACTGCTACGCGATGAAAAATATATTATAATATGTTCGTACGTCATCCTGGGCGTTTCTGTGCGTGTCACCCAGTCGTGTGACGTGATCAATAAAGTAAATATAATCCTCTGTAAGAATATAATATCGTTGTAAATATCTGTAGTCTGTATAACACTGTATAGCATCAAATAAAACAACAAGTTATCCTGGCTCGCGGAATAATCAGTACGAGGTGGGATGGCTGTTCCACTTGCGGCGGTTATTTGTGGTTGCATTTTCATTTTGTTTACTTTTGTTTAAAGAATATTCTCGCTTTCCCTTACGACGAATAGGCACGGCACCTTTTGCGAGTTGTCCTTCAAGGACTACTGTTTCGTTAGTTACTTTAAGACACTGTGAAGAGATTGCTTTTCTGAGCAAAGTGTTGCATGGATTGTGTTTCAAAGAAATTCTTCGATAGCAATATCTTTAAAAGTCTTTAGATCAAAATTACTATTTTTCAACAGGAAATTGCTTGCAAGCAAAAATATTCACATGAGACTTCATGTTAATCTCTCTTACTAGAACAAACAGAAACAGTGTTTTTCAATTAAACCAAGTTATAAAATTATATACAAAATATGAAACAGTGTTTTTCAATATTACAGAAGTTAAAGATGCTGCTTAAAGACTTAGTATTGTAAGTAAATTCCTAAATGAAATTCTTAGAGTTAGAAAAGAAATAGTAATGAGCACTGTCCCTTAAGGTAAACTAAAATCTAAAAACTTGGTAAGATAATTACCAATATTATCAACATATTAACAGGGTTTTCAAATGTTTGAAATGTCATCAAATTTATAATACTTTCCATCACAGCACAAACCCTTAATCTCTTCACCGTACCTTGGTCTTTCTTAGAAAGACTGTACTAAACTCCACTTGGAGTTCATGATCGCCAGACACTACTGGCGTTAAACCTACTCAACCGAAAAGCTATCACAAATGGGCCAAAGAAACTAAGGCGCATTAGTGGTACGCAGCATCAAACTGCATCATGTTGCTCTGAAAGTGCTTCGAATCAGCATTGGTCTGATTGACCTCATAAGCACCATCTTGGAATACACTTGACTTGTTCTCCAAATTTGTTGCGGCTGTGCCCTCCTCTAAAGAGATCCTGGGTCCCGCAAAGGATTTTACTGGATCTGTCTGCTGCGCTTGAATTTGTAGATGCGTTTGCGCTCCTGCCTGTTGTGTTTTTGGCTGTTGCTGTTGGTAGATTTCTTCTTGACGATGCCTGTCTGCTACGCTGAGCTCGTGGAAGCTGACCAGGTGGCGCTTCAGGTAGAGCTTGGTCTTGAATGGCTTGTTACAGAGGGGGCATGTGACACTCTGAGGGTTGTGGATCAGACGCATGTGCTGACGCAGGTTCGACAAGTTACTGTACATGCGGTTGCAGACAGGACAAGGGCGTGGGTCCAGCGAGTGCAGTTTGCGTAGGTCAGCTGCAACACACACACAACTTGCTCTAACCCGGTAGAGGCAGCACGGAGAAGGGAGTTAATTTTTTTCCTTTCTTCTGTTTTACTCAATGGATTTATGGGTGGGGTCTCCGATTTGCCAGCCACCACCGGACAGCAACAACCAGCTGAGAAACCCTAGCCGCACGACTATGTAATGCTCCACCTACTTCAGTAATGGGATCGCACTATGTATCAATTTTTAATGCAATTATTCTTGTATATAGTTCTTCGACTAATTTCATTTCAAAACTTTTCCTTGAACTGATCAATTTCCATTATTGTTATTAGATAATGACATTCCGTAGCCATCTGTAGTCTTGTTACAAAAAATAGAGATCATAGCGCCTCAACTATGTACGTGCGTTTTAGATAAATTAAAATTTAGAAATTTTCTTTACGACCTCGAATATTCACTGATACTGAACTATGTAATATTCGACATCAGTACTTTTGTGCGTGTTTGATATGAAGGTGTGAATTTCATTTGTCGGTAATAATTTAAAGTATTTAATTGCAACTTGGAACAATACAGCAATAAAAATACCAAGATAACAAACTTTTAACTTTTTCATTATTCTACAACCCGAATAAAGAATTCAATTACTTCATAAAAGTTAAGAGTAAAATGTAGCCTGATCCCATTACTATCCGTCGTGCGAACCACGATATCGCGCGTTCACTAACGCGCACACATCGGAGACAAATGGTAAGCGTGTGTTATTGGGACATGAGGCGTGAGAGCTCGCGTTGCTTCCTCCGAGATTATTCTACAGTTTTTTTCTTTTCTGACAATAACACCCTTTTACGTATTAAAATTTTCACTTGATACACTAACAGTCTTTTTCATTGATCTTAAATAACTGAACTATCATTTTAATCATTAATTTAACAAAAATAAATAAACGTAAATCATTTTTATAAATATATTTAGTAATGTGGCTATTACTTTTGGTTCCTTTATAATCCTTATTAAAACGAGCCTCAATTTAATTTTGCATCAGTAGAAGTAAATACTTTTCAATGATATAAATTTGATACGTTTGAATAAATTGAACGATTGCAATCGAATAAACTAGGAAAAACATATAATCGTTGCCCAAAAATTCATATTGCGAGTTCAAAGTTATACGAAGATTTAATTCTCAGATTTACAATATTTATATAGCCTAATATTTACTAAACTTTATTATCACTTGATTAGTTAAGCCAAGGTATTAATTTTTTTTAATTACAACACCGTAATTAAACATTGACCTTAACCAAAAAGCTTACAACAAATTTAGCATTAAGCAACCGTTTTGCAATAAAATTTCACGTTAGGGTGCTCTGCCATAGGATATACATGAATACAAGAACACAAAAAAACAACGCCAATTAGTGAAAGTAGAAAAAATATATAATATTATTGTAAATAATAATAATGATCAATTAAATAAATAATTAAGAAAGAGTTCATTCGCAATCCCTCAAGGAGTGAATTCACACTAACGTTTTATGGAATGCTAGAACTTTAGATTTGCATGATTTCAAAGAATGTATCCAAATAAAACATCATAAAATATAACTACCCTGTGAGTTCCAATTGGCGCAGCTTCGAAAGGACAAAAACGAAAAACGTAAAAGCAACGGATAGGCAGTTTTACCAGACAGAGGGACTTATTTTCATACAGTTGAATGATTAAAATTATTTTGTTAACTCCTATTTGCTGAATTTTGCTTGCCCAACTTGGTTCTAAAATTCTCCGAAATCGGTAGATGAAATTTATAGTTTGAATACGTTGCAGCAATATGTGAATCGGAACTCTAAAATAAAACCGCAAAGAACCAAAGCTGTGTAAAATCCTATCCTTATAAAAAGAACTGAAACGCGCAATTGCTTCTAATAAATTCGTTACAGCTTTTCAACATCACCTCCCACTCTGGCAAACAATACAAACAGGTAGAGAGCCCGAGTATGTACACGCAGCTGACTTTCTCACGCAACAGCCGCAAACTGCACTCCCCTGGATAAAATCAGAAAATCGCCTCCGAGTGTCAAATGTGTCTTCTTTTTCTTTCTCTCTTCCCCTCTCTCTCTCTCTCTCTCCCTCTCTCACTCTCTCTCTCTCTCTCTCTCGCCCTCTCTCGCCCTCTCACGCTCAATTTATTTCTTCCTTGGTCTTCTCCACATTTTCACACACACAGACGCGCATTCTCTCTCATTTCTCTTTCTTTCCCCTTTCTCTCCTACCGCCTAGCACAAGCTACCGAGCTACATGAGCTTACCATTTCAAACCGAGGCTCTCCTTCTCCTTCCGTCTTTATATTCGCTTCCGAAAAATTCTCTCCGACATGATCGGCTAGGTTGTTGCTGTTTGTAATGGTGCTCGCAACTACCAAAGAATTAGGGTTGGGACGGACAATTACTTACCTTGTTGTTCTTGGTTCAGCTCCGTATTACCGCCATGGGATGGCCCCGGTATTCCACCTTCTAATGATCCACCGCTGCCGCCACCACCTCCTCCGCCACCGCCCGCTCCTCCTCCTACAAAAATTCATTGCATTTCAAAATGCATATCCTATAGACTTCATCGATTTTATTAACCCCAAATAATGTGGCAAGAAAGAAAGTGAATCAACCAGTTGAAAGATCTCAAATAAATGTTATCTTTTTTAAATATAAATTCTTAAGAAATTATTTCTTAGTTCATTTCAATCATTTCTACACCTTCAAATTTAATATTTCATAATCGCCACTGCTGTACGCGAAAAATTTAGTTACTAAAAGAAGAAATTTAACCCAGTAACTGGCATACGGCCAGATAAACTCGCCATACATTCTTCTAATTATAAGAATAATAATTCAACTGATCTAAATGCATATACATATGTACTTACAACTGTTTTATTTATTTTCCTACTCACATTTTTAATTTTGTTATCAATATTTAGAAGCTAATAGATTAGGTACGTCTCGTAAGAATGTAACTTGGATTAGTCGACCGCATGTCCGTTCAGAGATAAAATATATACCTCTTAATTTATACGGTGTTCTTAAAATAACGAATCAAATAATTTAACTATATTCTTCCCACCGCAATACAAACGACATAATACATAAAATAGTAACTCGCAAATTTGAATTCCGAGTTACAGCATTTTAAGGTTTTGTTTTAAGGACATGTTTGAAGTAACTTCCTTGTAGTAATAATAACGTATGGAAATCATTGAAGTATCTCGAATAGTTTATAACATGATTTTGACTTAAAACGGCGAGATATCTTCGGTAGTCAACATTTAAAAAAAAAACAACATGTAAACTGCATTAAATAGCCCTGTAGCACTTATTAACACGTATTTACATGATCTTTTTTTAGGGATTTCTAGATTGTAATTACAAAATTTGGAACCTAATTTGGAAATTAGGAACGTCCTATAGAGACATTTTCAAACACGTATCATGTGATATCGATAATACCTTTCATAGTAAATACACTTCTGCAACAAACGAGTTGAAATTATAAAAATAGTTCTTATTGTACGGAATAATGTTACGCAGTTATATTACATAATTAAATGCACAGAGTATAATTATGGATTATTAGTAATTACCTTGATAAGAAGAAGGATAAGACGGTAAAACTTCCATACCGCCATCAAGGCTAAGAAAACCACTTGGCAGCGTATTGAGCTCCTGCTTTGGAGAGCAATCGTCATCACTTCCATATTCTGGTAATTCAATTTTTGGCTACAAAACACAAAATATTTTGGTGCCTCTTTCTTTAATCAAATGCACGTTTTATTTCGTTGTTGAAATAATAATTGAAATAAAAGTTGAAATAAAAGTACAAAAATGTACAGGTTCAAATAATGTACATAAACTGACCTCAACAATATCGAGATCTTTATAACAGTCAAGTTGAACCTGTGGCTCAATTAATGGCCGTGTGCGTGGCGTTCCAGTTGTACAGGCCGCCGCAGCTGGGACTGGACTAGATATCTGAGGCGAATCACTTAGTTTGCACAACCTTTTTAGTGGTGGAGGACTTGAAGTTGGTGGAGTTTTACTACAGTCCTCCTCCAAATTTGGTGAGATCAGCCCACGGCCGTTTGTTGCGTGTATGTTGTTGGTCTTCAAATGCTGAAAGCGCACCAATTAAAATTCTTCTAATTTATTACTAATAAACATTCCTTATGTAAAGGTGCAATTTTATGAATCCATTTAACATACACACTTTATCAAACTTTTCTTATTCTTTGTATACATTTACGTGCAATTAATAGAGCAATTTATCTACATCGACATTCTTTTACTAAATTTTTCTATGCATTGAAATTTGAATCTACTCAATAATTTCTGACATCTGAAGTGTGTCTTCATTGCATTTAATATTCTCAAAAGTAATCATTGCGATTAGTATCTCATATTTTCCTTAATTATTTATATAGGCAGGAAGGAAAACGAGATACACTATCTATAAATGTTGAAAAACAAACCTTTTCGTTGTTGTGCTGATTACTTTGGGAGTCGGTGAGGCCACGGATTTGTAACGACTCAGCAGTTCGTAGAAAAGTAGGCAATTCTGCTTGGGATATGTTAACCTCTCCAGCGTACATGAACTCCAAAAGAGACTGCAGATGTTCAAATTCCACATCTCGCATAAATATTATCGGATGCTTGCATGGGTTTGTCTATGGACAAATAACACTTCTTAATCAATTTTTATACAACATGCTTGACATTGGCACTTTATATTTATCACTTACACGTACATAGTATTTATGTGTTTTTAAAGAAATATTATATAGTCGAAATTACATTTACAATGTCTATTCATGTTTCTTCCATAACACTTGAACTTTACATACGCATCTCGTAAGCATTGTTAGTAAAATTCCTACTGCCGCATTTATAATTTGTTTTAATACAACAAAGGCATAAATTAAATAATTTTATATAGTAAATAAAAAGCAAAACTTATTCCATATTTGTAGATACCAAATTGCAATTCCTACTTTTATTATACTTAAAAGTTACTGTACCTCAAAAACAATAATTAAGGAAAAGTATAATTATATTTATATAATATAAGAATTCAAAAAGGGGGTATTAAATATTGTTCGATATCTGGCAATTTTGAAATTAAGTTGCAGTTATATGATTTGTTTAATCTGGCAATATACCTAATAATTTAGAAATACATATTGCTCCCAATTTCTTTCTAATAACTTCTATCATCTGATGCATTATTAAAAATTACTCCTACCTTAAGTTGAAATATTTAAATATAATAATTTTCATTTTGCTTCTTAATAAGGTGTGTCTTTAAAAATAAAAAGGTACTCAGATGTTAGAATGCAACGGAGTAGTAAGAAAATTATTTCTTATCAAATTTTATCGTCATATTTGAGATATTTTCCTAGATACACAAAAGACAATATAAAGCACAAAGTAAAATATAACTTTCGATTGATAAGTTTAAAATAATTCTGAAAACCAGAGTCTTTAAACAAATCATATTTCTAATTTTAGATATTCATGTCATTGCATCGCTCAATCGTTAATGAACCTTTGCTAACATAATTGTTACTATAATTCAAAGGTATGAGTCATTAAATATTAAATATGCTTATGTATTTCTAGGAACTGCATATTCAGAGAAATTCCTGCCTCACAGACTTCTATCACAATTGTTGTTAACATATATATTCGTCCAGAAACACATAAATGTTAAACATTGAATTTAAGCAATCTAACATACATTTATTGGAACTATCTGTATGGAACACTGACTAAATAATCATTGATTACTGTTAATTAAATCGTTAACAGTCGTAAGAGAGGATATTCACCTGCAAAATATATACGAGACAGTACGGGAGCATTGCAACGTACTGTCAAGGCATGGGGTGTACGGATCATAATAAGTTTAATATCGACGGTGTCTAATACCAAAGCACGATTCTCAAAGAAGGTAAGAATGTTGAGGCTGCGTGGAGAGGTCGGTGGGGGGAGGAAGGGTTCGCGAAGAACCAGCAGCGAGGAGAGAAGCAAGGCGGGGAAGGTTTTCTAACCTTGAACAACTCCTTGAAGTAAGGGCTGCACGCTGAAAGGACAACCTTGTGCGCCTGGAGTCGTCTACCATCGCAGGCGAAGGTGACATCGACGAAGTCCTCGTCATCTCTGAGGGCCTCGAATTGGCTGGTGATATTAGCTTGAAAGTTGTTCCAACGCAAGCAAAACTGCTGCTGGCTATCCGTCATTCTCCTCGCTCGACTCCCTTCGTACACCTCTCACTCCCTCTCTCTTTTGCACCGAGAGCCCCCCACCACCCACCCTCTGTTCGTCTCACTCTTACTTTCACCTTCTTCTGCTTCTGTCTTTTTTGCCGTTTATTTCTTTTTTTCTTTCTTACTGATGGCAGCGTTGTTCTTTCCTCGTTGCACACTTTGACTCCTCGAGCGTATCTTTCTCTTTCTTTGTTACAGGAGACACTTTTGGAAATTTTTCGAAAGATATTTAATATGGAAGATTCATTGAGACGAAGAGGGTGAGGGTGGCTTAGCAGGTCAGGCCTGTTTTACTGCACCCTCGTGCTACTGGTTCGAGATGAGGCTCTCATTACTCTGGAAAAAAAATGGCAGGTGCAAAAAGTGCAATCGATGACTGAAGAGGAGGTGTGTACGTGGGGAGAATCGATAGACGGCTTACCAACATTAAGAGATAAATAAGTAAATATTCGATGTTTAGTACCTTTCGTTCAGACCTTCGAACTTTTATGTTACGCTTACTTTCGGAAAAGAAATTTTAAAAAATTATTATAGTTTGTGGCATGTTTTAATTAATGTGATGAAAAGACTTCAATTTTCCCTACAAAAAAAATATTTAATCCTATGAAGTTACTAGCAATTGTATCTAGAGGTTTTCCATAATCTTGTATTCCTTTCCGTATTCCTGGCAAAATGATTTATTTTTTCGACAAATGACTATAATTAAGCAACAACAAAACATCTTCTTAACGTCTAGCGTTAGTACCAATAATACTAGCATGCAAAAGCATCAATTTAAGAGAGAACCCTATAATAGTCAATGCAATCTTTAATTGTATATAAAATATTGCTTCTCAGCTAGTAATTTTTGTTAAATTTAATATTACGGTTTGGAATTCAAAAAATATGAATGATTTGTAACGTTGCTGTTTTACTAGTACTAATGTCAACTACTTTACATTAATATTGCACAATATTATACATCATTATATGAATTATATCGAAAATATGGGAATTGTGAAATATGTATAATATTCCTAATAATATACAAACGTAATAAACACATATATTATATGTGTATATTGTGAACAATATATTATAATTGTATTTAAGATGAGTAATACTTCTATATTTGCAAGTACACAAATATATGTTTTATGTAAACAAAATATATGTTTTGTATATTATGTAGCTCGATGAAGGATATAGCTATTCAATTCTGCTTTAACAGTAGTGTACGCACGGATTCTTACAAATTCAGTCAGAAAATTAGAATTTTTAATATAATCAGATTTTTATTTCAAATTTGGAATTTTTAATATTTTGAAATATATGACATTAAATATGTAATTTCTTGAACTACTATATAATTGAAATTCTAAAACAATGGATTTTTAAATTTGCATAATACTTTATATTACACAATTAAAGCACCGGATTCCTTTCGCGCGAATTGTAGTACAGAATTATTCATGATTTGATGAAAATTTTATGTCCTATATTCTCACACGATTTAAAAATAAAGTGCGTTGTGTTGTTTGAAAATTATTCTTTATTACTGCCCCACACGCGTGTCAGCTCGTATGCATCTTTCCGTTAAAATGTAATAACAGGCGTTGAAAAAGCTATCATAACGCTTTATATACGGTTATCAATTATTTCTAATGAAGTCCATCAATCAAACAATGTTCCGAAATGTATGTAAAGGTTATTAATATACTGAGAGAAGTGGTAGTCAATATGATTATGTAACTATAATTACCATAAAAAACTTTCCGAATTATATTTTATTATCATTATTTTATTAGTTGCCGAAATGATGGAAAAATATATGCCTGTTATAAATAATAACTGCACAATAAGTAATTGGAAGCATCCACACATAATAGAAGTCGAGAAATTAGCTACCGAAATAATAACTTGTCTATCTTGTGCAAAGATTTAATTCAATATCAAGCTTCGTAAAAGTTTCGAAAATATAATACACATTTACAATATTATATAATATTATAATACACAGTGGGTATATTTCATATTATATCCAATATTGACCGCAAACATTTTGTATTAAAAATTATGTCATGTTTCGTCATGCGGAAAATTAAATTAATCAAACATAATTTTGCAGTTAGCATGTGTATAGAATAATATAAACATAACATAAGAAACATAAGGTTATATACATACAAACATTTTCCTTTTACTATGAAGAACATCTTATAACAACAATGACATGAAAAATAAGAATGTAAAAAGTAAACTAATGAAGCTCGAATCCGAATGCAGTAATGCATATAACTTAAATGTGGATTAATTGTTGTCTAGACATTCGTTTCGTTTGTTTATATATATTTGAGAAAATCGGAGACTACTATATTCTATTTAAAAAATGCTATAATTTCCGTGATTTCAGGTAATGCCTCTAGGTCCCGTCGTATTCTAAATTCAACGAAATCTTATCACCCGGTATACGAACGTCTTCGTAGCTTCGAATAGCATCGGGCCGTCATGGACGCCCGAGTTTTTTTCGTAAAATAACCATTTTTTAAAATTTCCGCCTCAGTGAATTGCGATAAATGTGAAAAAGATTTGATAAAAACGTACGATAATCCTGGATATCTGACAGTTATGTGACGCAAGTGGAAAATGTCAGAAAGACAGGTAAGATAAATTTCTTTGTTTTCCAATTATTTTCATAGTCCGTCGGTGTGCACTTTAAACCTTCTACTATTTTGTCAATAAAAATTATTCAGGGATAAACATGTATATATATAAACACGAAAAATTCCTCGAAATAGTAGTGCTCATTGTTTTTAACCTCGTTCTGAAAGGTTACTGCGGGCGACTCAATCGATACGTTGTCCTCGAATTTCGATTTCCTGAGTAACAACGAGTGCAATACACTGTTTGTTAGTTATTTTCAATAACATCCTACTATTCTTGACACGACAAAAATGTTCAAATTCTCTAGTAAGATAACTGTAACCATTATTAGGTTAACCTTTGTTTCGTATGCGTTTTTTACATTTACTTCGAACGGATACAATTTAACATCTATTTTTCCTATCTCCAGGCGTTTTAAATACAAAATCAAAAGCCATGACTTAGAAAATCTATGCATGCCTTTTGGACATTAGTTACATAATTTATTATTTATAATTTGTAGTTTGCAACAAGGCATTTATATTAATTAATCTTGTAATCAGATTGTAATATCAAGTGTCAGTTGATTCTAAGTGGATTAAAAATGGAAATATTTTAAGATAATCCTTAAAACGTATATATTAATATATGCAATCAATTATTTATTTTACTTTGGATCTTGGTTTTTAAGTAACAAAGTTCTAAGTTTCAAGTGAAAACACCATGTGCATAACAACACTTTTATTGAAATAAGTAACAAATTATTGTAAGTGTAGTTTTTAGAAATTTTATCAAGCATATTATTTGAAGCTACAAATGTATTTTTATTCTGCAGTGTATAGTTAGATGTTTAAACTATATATTCTAATGCTTTAGAAATTATGATATCATACATGAGACTCTAATCATACAAGTTCAAAGATTATACATTATGTACAGATATAGATTTATCATTATTCGGATTACTTTATTATAGTTATTTTTTTATTTTGTTTTTTTGTTTCACGTATTTTTAAGTTCAATTAATATACTTTTGTAATAAATGTATCGTAAAAGCATTCATTTTGATTTTATAATAAAAGACAAGCAAATAGCAAAGATACTTGTATGATTTCATTTTTATTTTTGCAGAATTTACACAGTCTCTTCTTTCGGCCATCATTGCGGTTTCCCTAGAGGAAACCAACAACTGTATACTACGTCAAAGTGAGTTTCTAAACAACCTTTAAATCGATTATGTAACGTTAAACTGTTGAGTAAATTAGCTTGACAAATTTTTTGTCTACCCATTTATTTTGCTTCTGCTAAATTCATTTTCATGTGATACGAGGTTCCCATAAAATCTATTTGAGTACCCTATTTTTCAGTTGTTATTACTATTAGTAACATTATTCAAAATAATATTCTACTAAAATAATAAATTAACCTGCAGTAACATAAATAATTAATGCCCTGTGTACAAGAAATCTACGGATAAAAGGTATTTCAATTTTTCTTTACCTTTCTGATGAATTAAGAAAGCAGCAGTTCTATTAACTTCTCACAGAAATCACAATTTTTAAGCAAGAGTATGTAGTATTGACTACCAACAGATTAACGCAACTGGTGCACCATATCAGACAGCTGTTACTTTAATCTGGATACAGATAACTATCTTAGAATTAGGTACATACATATATTTCGGTATAGTCAGTAAAGAAAGAAAGAAGGATACAATATTTTTTAAATGTTACTTTAGAGTATTCATCTGCTAAATATGATCATTTCGTATAATATTTTCTTTCAAACGGTTAACTAGTTTAGAAATGGTTACTAATTTTGTTTTATATAGAATATTGCTATCGGCAATGTACCACAAGTCTCCACCATTTCATTCCTTTTTTAAAATAATTTTCTAAAAATTTAATTGCTTTCTTCATCGCAATTTCTTAAAATATTTCTTTTCACCTTGCACACCTATCGTTGCTATACTCTTAAACGTCTCTGTAAATGTTATCTAAGGCTGACTTTTTGTGTCATGCACATTCAGTGTTGAAGTTTTATTTTTCTTATGTTATAAACATTATTGTATAAATTAGCGTTTTGACATCAAATCTGACCTGCTTATTGCTTTAAGTAAGTGCGTAAATAACATGAATACATTCATCGTTTCACGAAAACGTGCTAAAAAATCTAGAGACTTTCGACTTTGATTATACCCTTGTTATCAGCTTCTGTCAAGTGATAAAGAGGACGGAAAAAGGCAGTCACGTTTGTAAGGGTCGCGGTGCTCAGAAGTTACTTAGGTGTTGAGTTATCCGTCAACAAATGTCGCGATATCTGTCTTCGTTTTATTTCGTATAATTTAAATTGCGCATCATTGTCGAAATATCCTCGTATAATTCAAAGTGGAATTCAAGTGCAAGTTAAGCAATTCTTTCGCGTATAACGTTGTCCCGTTGAAAATCGTCAATTTTCGTTAATCATTGTTGAAACATTTTGTTGGCGAAAAAATAATTCAAATATTCACTGTCTTGTATGCAATTGAAACATAAATTATTAATTTATTTCGCTGTCTGTAATTGAAAGCAAGGGACAAATAAAATATATTAAAGTTTCTTAAAAACAAATTTTCTCATTAAAATACTTAATCAACCTGTCATCTAAACTGAAAAAAGTCCGGTATACTCTGTAGGAGAAGGTTTCGTTTCTAAAATAGTAGCTCTCTCTGCGAACAAAGATAGAAGGATTTAAGAGTCACCGACGAATACTTGTTTTTATGCGTGGGACAGACGAATGTGTAGTGGGAAATATTCTTGGAGGTGATAGTTTACAATTATTCCGAGAGAAATGTTACTGAGAGGAATCGCGTTTGCTGAGGCTAGGCGAAGTTCCGCCAGGCGTATTTTAAAACCCCAAAACGCTGGTTGCGAAAAGGATAACGCTGAATTAACTTACGATGGAGTATTTCAGCGTAATTTGGGTGCAAAAGCAAATACATGTTTCCAATCAGTCGGCGGACACAGCCCTACTACGACGTACCCCCTTGTAAGTTTCTGCTATTTTAAATGCTGTTAACAAAAAGGAAGGAGAAACGACAAAAATATGCACGGGTAATGCTCCACAAATGTTATTAAGAAATTATGTGTATCAAAACAATTCATGCAATCTTTTGACCCATGAAATTCGGCCTGCTTTCTGAAATTATAAAAACGACGTAAGTGTGAATTAATTGTGTAGGTAGTTAAAATTAAATTTACAAAAGGCATATATAAGTAATTCTAAACCTTGCCTTTCATGCTTCTCAAAAAGAAATAGGGTTGAATAAATTTCCCCGTACTCAGAGTGTCTCGGGTATTTTCTGGAAATAACTTTAGGTTTATCCTTAAGATGAAAATGAGAAAAACTGTTTGTTACAGATTTATAAGAAAATATTGTTGCGTGAAGTAGGTAATAATGGATTTTCCATTGGAGCATACGGAAGATCAACTGCGTTTATCTTGTCTGTATAGTCACATAGTGTCTATTATCTGATAATGATTGATATTTCATATCATTGGACACAACTGTTGGTGTTAATTAATTAGTGTCAATTCCCCATTTCGATCTGGGTCTTATACATATTTCGAGCGCATGTTTATCTGCTTATAACGTTACAACAAAACGTTTATTACCAAATTAAAAATATCATAAAAATGTTTTTCTTATTTTTATCTAAAACTGTCGAAGTTTGTTCAGGAAAGCTAGGAACACCTAAACCTAAACACCTAAACATTTACGGTTTTTTTACTTTTACAGAAATACGACAATAATGATTTGCAGGAAACTGTTTGTTCCAATCTGTCACTGCTTTTTTCTTTGTTTAGCATGCGCATCGCTGCGAAAATTGTATGAAAATGAATGTATTCGCGAAATTTGTGGTCACATCAAATAAAAATTCGTAATTGCTACTTTGTTTCTTATCACAGTTTGATAGCATATCGATGATAAAACCGGCTGGAAAATTTTGCTAAGCATTCTGCACGCTAACAAATTATTACCTTTTTTAAATACATATACCAGAATCGGATATTTGCAGCATATGGTTTTACACAAACAGTTAACTGGTTTTCTAAAGAGAAGTCAAGTAAAAGGAATAAAGAAAATATGTATTATTATATACGGTACATATGTTATTAACAGCTATTTATGGTTCGGTGTAGACTTATGTTACAGGGAATAGTTAAATCAAATTACAAATAATTCTATATTATAAGAGTACTGAAACATTATTGTTTTACATGTTATGTCTCATATTCTTTTCAAGTATTGACTCAAATTTCTTGAAAGCAATTTAAGACCAATACTTAATTATAATTCTATATATATTTATTTCTTGTTTGTTTTAATATTTGATAACTCGAAAATAAAATTTTATGCTTCATAGAAAGCTGTAGCATATTGTAGTCATTTCTTGAAATTTAGGACCAATAATTAATTATGATTTTTGCTTCTGTGTCCTTTAATATTTGTGGCTTCTAAAATGTCGTTCTGCTTTGTAAAAAGGTGTAGCATATTGTTCTTTGAAGAAACCCTAAGGCACGTGAACTTGGTAGCTATATACACTTGACAGAATGCAGCCCATATGCACATTTCTGTATTAATAGCCTGAATTCGTTCTTTTGTACATTCTACTAGCGTATCGTCCTTGCCTGGCATTAGGTTTCAGTTGCTAGTGTTTACTTCGAGGAATAGTATCGCGAAATAGAATCAATATTTTACTATTACCAACATCTAGCTGTATTGGTGTATTTTATTTGCGAATGAATTAGAAATATCGTAAGTTTCAAAAAGAGAAGAAGGATTTTAATTTCTTAGTACTTTAACATTGATTGTTAATTTATTACTTGAAAGACATATTTTCGTATAAATATCGTTCCTTGGTACGAATATTAACTAAAATACAATTAACAAATATTTATCACCCGATATTGTCTCATTTTGACGATCAGTTAGAACAGTTTCTATTTAGTTCCATGATGTATGCATTTACAGTGAAGAACAAAGGTGTTTGTACTATTAGAATGTGGAGTTAAGGTAAGCTATATTTGCTAAATTTTTAAATACATTGAAACAGACACGTGCATAAATATATGTTATACACACGAGGAATTTTTAATTTTGTTATCTTATAATATATAATTGCTCATTCTGGTAACATGCAAGTTTTCTTATTTTCAACGTTGCATTTGTACAAATACTTTTGTTCCACACTTATATGAAAAGTCGTGATAAAGACAGCGAAGAAATGAATCGGTTCGTTACATCATATTTTACATTCCACTTTCTTGATTTAATTAGAAACCTGATAAACTTCAACCCTTATCCAAACTTCGAATTTTGATGCCGCCTGCGAACATGTGTATCAAATTGTCAAAAATTTTTGTAACGTAATTTTACTGGATTACAGGCGTGTTTAAGTATTGTTTCACAAATTCTTTGGAAGATCTAAAAATTCAATACATTTTGAAGTACGTACATATTTCTAATTAAAGATTCCTAATGAAAAATTCTGCAATATAATTCGAACGGAATAAAATTCCATTTCCTGATCAATCTTCTCTCTCTCTATATATATATATCCCCCACGCCACCCTCTCTCCCTACGTAAATGAACATTAATTACATAGCCTATAAAAAGCTCGCTCGTGAAACCTTTCTTGAGTAAAACAGACGTATTATAATGAAAATCTATCAGTTTTGTTAATTGTTTCTTTTTGTTCATTGAATGTCGATACAGGAAGGTGAGGCGATATCCTTTGTCGCCACAGCGTCCAAGCTGGCCGCCGTGGAAGATGCAGCTCCAAAGGGGCCCCCCGAGGCTTCGATTCGATCGAAATCCACCGCACTCAAAGTCTCACCCACGGCAAGGGCCACACTTCAGGCCCTTCGATTACCCAGAAATAGGATATCAGGCCCCCTTACGCCTCCAGCAGTTACGACCAAGGACGCCGAAACCATCACTGGTGAGTTACGGTTTTTTTTTATCCGCTTGTCCAATTATACTTTTTCAGTGACATTTTGACAACCTTTTGAATAGAAAGTTTGTGCGTTTGCTGCAATGTCCTCACTTTTGCTCAGTTGCCTATTCGAAGTAAACGAAGGGAAATAGGCAAGGGGGCGGACCGTAATCGTCGATAACAATTGGTACGAGTAAAGGAATATTTGAGGAAAAATTGCTGGCGCATTGCTAATAGAAAAGGAACCGTTTTTCGTTAGAAGAACGCTCGTCCGATGTAAATTTCCTGAACTTTTTTGAATTGGAGAAAAATTGAAGAATTAAATGGTGAACGGTATACCCCCGATTTTGCACTATTAGCTTCTTATCTATTCAGACCTTCGTCAAATTATCTCATTAAAACACAAACTTTAAAGCTGTGGAGAAATAATGAATGTTGTTTGAGAATATTTCATGTCCAAGCAACGAACAGTCTACGAGAGAAGAGTGGAAAATTCGTGGATAATTGAAAAAGGTTAATAGAGACTAACGGAATTGATATCATTAATTCAAAAAGGTAGTTTCTGTAAAAATAATGTAGCGATAATAAGGTACTAATAAGTGAAAAAATCCCAAAACTTTTTGTCCAACCCAATATGCAATGTGTTTATTAGCAGCCTTGTTTCCGAAATCGTGGTACAAAAATGTGATAATTCCCAGTATAAAAGGAACTCGAAAACGAAATTTTTTCATACGAAACTTTGTTATCAAAAAAATTGAATTCAAAAATTTGAAGAACTCACGTTTAACCCTTATGTTAGCAACCGGGTAACCGATTAGGGAATTTGGTATGTTCTGGTAACAATATCACAAAACACCTCTGGGTCCCCATTGTTCAGATGTTTCTACATCGACATACCAAATTTAAATAAAATTTATTCGCAATTTTTTAAGTTATAAAGCTTGCAAAATTTATACGCCTGTCTGATAACCGGGGTACCCGGGTACCCATATAATAGAGGAGATTTTTAGGTGTTCTGTGCACATAAACATGAACCAATTTTTAACCAGAATGATATATTTATTTATTAAATTACAATAATAAACAATTCTGTGGATAATTTCTGCATATTGCTATAGTATTTACGTGTTTTTCGTCGTTTCTTTTCGAGATCAGCCTGACACATATAACAGAATCCCACGACTTTTTTCCTTCAACTGTTCGTATTCTTATGTAGAAGTAGAAGGAATTTCGGTGAAACTACGTAAGTGCTCCGACCTCTCCAATTTCGATGATTTGTGAATATGTTGTAGAGCTCAATATACTGCGACAACGTTTTCCTATACATATAACCGCCGCTCGGCCTTAGTTTTCGAGATATTTGCCAACAAATATAGCTACTGCTACATTCAATTTTGTATATACGTGCACGCTCGTGGCAACGTGTGGGACCGCCGCTTATCCGGCGGTCTGCATAGGAAAAAGTTGTTCCGGATACTCAGTTCTACAACATATTAACAAATTATCGAAAATGGAGAGGTCGGAGCACTTACTTAGTTTTACCGGAAAAAGTTGTTCCGGATACTCAGTTCTACAACATATTCAAAAATCCTCGAAATCGGACAGGTCGGAGCACTTACATAGATTTACCATTGTAAAAAATTTAATAGGTGGAATTAACCAATTTGGCTAATGTACTGATGAAAACAGTATGGGGTACCCGGGTACCCGGTTACGAGACAGATGTTGAAATTTCGGCTGCTAACATAAGGGTTAAACACATTATTATCGATATATTATCGCCTGGGAAAATATTGATTCGACTGTCTCGAAACGGACGGCCAGTATAAAAAAAAATCCTTCATTCTATATATTCGACTTAATTCTGAATTTTTGCATAAGCGTAAGCAGGTTTGATCTGTGTGAATGATATTTTTATTTCATACAATTATACTTAATGCACTAAAAGGAAATTAAAATGTATTCACATGGTAGATAACAGGGTTTATAAGTATGTACCATTGTTATCCAACTGTAGGAAATTTGAGCTACGCGTTGCCAATAAATATCTCCCTTTGTCAAGCATCTTTCAGAGATGAAAAAACAGATTCCAAACAAATAGAGAGCTTCAAATCAATCGTAATAAAAATGTATTGCGTAGAAAAAGATTGTTATTCATGCAAAAAGATTAATGTACACTAGACATGGCATAAAATTGAATGTATAGTGGGGTGTCCCATAACGAACGAATTCTGCTGTAACGAACAGTTTTTCTGGTTAAATCAAAACGCTTACGAGTTTATCAAGAGAAGTCGAATTGATGATTACTCACCCTCCACTTGTTCATAATTTTTTTATAAATTTACACATGTGTGTAATGAGTAAAATTTCAACATAATATATTAAAATTGTAAGACATATATTTTCATGCCCTTCTCTTTGGTCACAGAGGATTTTATGTTACAAAGGCTCGACTGCATATGTATCCTATAACTAACGAACACTATAACGAACAAGGTTCTAGAACGAATTAGATTGTTATAGGTACCCCGCTGTATGATATTGGCTGAAATTGAACAGTCATGGTTTTCAATCTATCACAGAAATTCATACGGCGACCATACGTGCCAAAATATTTATTCTAAATACAAGCTTTACCTGCGTTGTATCAATTTTCACCCAGAGGGTAATTACGTGAAACTGTATTTTCACAAATTACGAAGGAAATCAGTCAACCCTCCACAGCTTGATTTCTTTTTACACTTTGGCCAGATTATGAATAGTTTATTGCAAAAAATGATTTGTAACGCCGAATAGAAAATGGTCGCTGGGGTACAAGAACACTTTGTTTTCAATGAGGTGCGCCACCTGCAACAAACTCCGGAAGATTATTAAAATAAGAAAAATATAAAGGTTGCAAAATTTAGATGTCGAGTACGTGGTTTGAAAGTCTCATTGCTTTATAAGCGGCTAAGAACTGTTGGTCGAACAAACCTTTCACGGTTTTTCACACGTTACACATTTAGCACCGTATCACTGTCACTAAACTGGCTTCAAAGAACAAGTATTCTAAGGCTAAGTAAACGTTCTCGAATGCGACGTGTAAATTAAGGAAGTGTTCTAATCTTTGCGAACTCGGAGGAGGAACTATTCGCTCTGTTCTCGGGGACGAGTATTTTATGGTGGTCCGTGTACCTCCATGGCGAACGACATTCGCTACCGGCAAATGATGATTACTTCTCTCTCTCATTATCATCATCGTTATCGTTAGGATCATCATCATCATCATCATCATCATCGTCATGACCATCATCATCATCATCATCATCATCATCATCATCATCATCATCATCATCATCATTATCATCATCATCATCATTGACTTCGTAGTCTTCGTCTTCGTGATTATAATCATTATTGTAGTGGTCCTTATCGTCAAAGTAACATGCCCGAATAACTTTTCTTCGGTGTACAGAAAAAGAGGAAGTAACTGATAAAAGTTCCTACCTCGATGCTTTATCCAACTAAAAAGTTTATTATCGTAAAAGTCGCGTACCTATACATTAGGTCTATTTTACCTGCCGTGGAAAGAAATTAAAAACTTTCGCCAAAGTGTTGCACTTTAACGCTTTCTTGGAATTAGTGTGCTATCTAATCTCAAATTTGATTGTCTACATAGTTACAGTATGAACCTTGATTGATCGAATGATAATACATGCCGAAATTGCTAATAACATACTTGAGTCGATGACATCAGAAACAGAAACATAAATATTGTATATCTTTATTTATGTAATAAATGAAAATGTGATTTTCTTTATAAAGGTCCATACATGATGTAGGGGAAAGGCGGGTAGCCTCGTATATTTTAATATCTTTACACCTATGTTATATAAAAATATAGAGAGATTTGCAAGTTAGTAGTGACATATACGCAAAGCGAATTAGATATTGCAATCAATTTTCTTCTCGTTAAAAGTTACATTACTGAGCCATTCAATTTCATTGCCTGCTGTTATTTACAAAATGCAAATGTTGTTACGCGTTTTATTGATTTTAGTATTAAAAATTCAATATATTGTAAGTTCCTTAAACGTTTAGCAATATTACATTTATATTATGGAAACTAATGACAAAAATATTGGAGGAAGTCAATCGAACACACCTGGGCCTAGCATGGCGGGTATCCTCGGACACTTTTACGAAGCTCAAATTTTAAAAACAATTAATTTAATTATTGTAATTCCTTTTCAGTTTATATTACATTAATATAATGTTGCTATTTTATGTTTATATTACATTAATATTAATGTTGCTATATTATTTTTATATTACATTAATATAGGTTGTTGTTGAGAGTTCCAACGCGAATCTCAGAGGCATCCGTAATGTCGGGTTTATAACACGGTCAAGAGACGCAATATGTCTTTTGCGGAGCAACCTTCGAAGAAGATTGGTTCCAATGTAATAAATGCAAAGATTGAGTACATAAACAATGTACAATTATGTTACTAATGTGATGTATGTAAGTATACGTGATACCACCTAAGTAATCATTGAAAATGATGTCCAGGGCTATCCACCAATTTTTCGATTGCGTAAAAACGTAAAAACTATAACTGACAAAGTCATTCGGTTTATTTCTTGGAAGTGAAATTTGGTTAAAGTTGATTGAAGTGCCCGGGGCATCCGTCGTTCTCCTGTTTCTCTTTTAACTTTCATGGTTTTTATTATTTCTGCAGTAAGCGCTACAAATTGTACAGTATATATACTGCATATTATAAGTAGAAGAAACTTTATTTAAAATGATTTCATTTTAATATTAATTTACGAAAACATTGGTGAAGGTATAATATCAAACTGAAAATCACCACAACAAGTAATAAGCTATTGCGTCCGAGAATTAAATACTTCGGCACCCATTTTTTTATACCTAAACTATTTGTTCCATTCTGTTCACTCATTGAATATATTTAAATTTCAGCAATGCACTCTACTAATAACGATCTAATAATGATAACGTTCAAAAGAAATAAGCTCATGTTATTTCTGATCGCTCCGGTTAATTTATACTCACATCAGATCCCTTAACCCTAATTTCATTCGTTCAATTTCATCAGTTGATGTACTAATTTATTCAGCAAATGATCCTTCATTAGGTATTAAAATTCGTACAACTCCTGGTCGTATTAATCAATGAAAGCTGTTTCATTATCGACCAGGAATTTATTATCGTCAATGTTCCGAAATTTCTGACATAAATCATAGAATTATTATACCAATTGTTATCGAGAGAATTGCATTAAATAATTACAATAATAGAATTAAAATATAAGGAATTAGTTACATCATAACATTTGAATGTCGCCCTAAAGTTAATTCACGAACGATGATAAAGGTGGAGCTACAGTTTCGGGCAATACCTTTCAATGTATGCGGTGAAAACAATATTTTATTTTTAATCATTTCTCCTCGAATCTTAATTTATTTAATCTACCTGTCGTCCCCGATAAACCGATTAATCGAGGCCCTACTGCATATTATACAGACGTGTCAAATCAATGACTCTTCATGTATAATATGATAGATATCGAATACACCAACTAGCATTGTCATTGGATATCATCCTTATCATTAACGCATGCACGATTCGAACCTTCGTCAAAGAAGACACGGTGTATCGAATCAGCTGACGAGATAATTTTACGATTCTGACGGTGATGCCGAAATAACTAACGTACTTTGTTGCGTGGCTCCAAAAATAACCGACCTATAAAGGGTCGGTCATTCCGTACTCCTTAATAGTATACATTTGTTCACTATCTAACCCGTCCATCGTTAGACAGATCAATTATACAGCGAACCATTTTCTCTAGTTAAAGCACGATTTGTTTAATCGTTGAAATTTCTAAAAATCATATTGTAAAGTGGGTTTTATCATCTTCGATCGATTTGTTTAAAAAAAAAGGGAAATACCTTCTTCCCTATTCTATTCTATATTCGCAACGTCTATGTTTTAAGCGAATAAGTTGTATATTTTAAAAAATTCTACGTCTTGAGGACGACAGACACGATAGTTTTAATTGTAAAATTATTTGGTAAAAGTATACTTATTTTGTGAAATTTTGTTTACTTCAACGTACCTTATTTTCTTACGGCGTTTTAAAAATTCTTTTATTCCCTTTTCGAGTTAATTTATTGCATTGTATTTTACAATATTTTAATGTGGGTTTTAATATATTCATCGTAAGTGCAATGCAAAGAGGAAAGCAATCAGAGGAGAAATTTGTAGGAATTGATTTTTTTCGATTGATCTATTCAGGGTTCGGAAAGACACAAAATTGGCCACACGCCAATAGAATCGTGCTATTTTATTCTGTCTCACCGAGCTTTAGGTTCTAACTCAGTTCAACGCGAATCCGTCTCTCCAGAATTCTACTTTCGCGAATTTTTCTTTGTTCAATGATTCAATGCCTATACGATATAACTCTCGGTGGTGTTATGGATACTGAAAAAAAGTTTAAACCCGGCTTTCTGGAGAGATAACAAGTGTTCTGTGAATCTTTAAGCAGCAATTAATGTGACACAATTTTCATTTCAATATCGGTAAATAAGGGCCCTTCACTCTGTGCAGGATAGATGCTAATTACTCTGCTATCGTAAATGTACTTTCATTCCATTTTTCTTTGTTCTCGGCCTTTGGATTACAAAATTTCATGCTTCTCGTGAATTACATACACAAATTTTTATCCGGTAATCACATATTTTCCTCCACTGGTTAACACGTTACGAGAAGAAATCTGCATTGTTGACCTCCTCGATTTTTTAGAGACACGATAAAAATTGTATCTCTTTCAGAGAAAAGTAGCAAGTGTAAAACTAATTAACCGCGTACGTCAAATCTTAAATATTAATTAATATTCAAGTGATTATGTTTAAGAAAAAGGAAATGTGAATCTACGAGTAAAATGAGTTGCAATTAAAGTTATCGAATTACGGATTATGTACCTGGGTAGTGGTGAATCCAGTCGGCCCAGTGGCCCAGCGAGGCTTAAAAAGATTTTCGAAAAGAGGGAAATCATTCTTGCCAAATGGAGAGATGGTACGATTTTTGATCGAGTATATTTTTCATTCAGCAAATTTTATTCAAATTATATTACCACAAACGTTGATTTTGCACAAATGGATCTTTGTTATCATGTGAGATTTTCGCTCACCCTATGGTTGACTTCATGCATAAACTGTTAGATGGAAGCACTAGTAGCTACTGATATACCCTAGTTCATTGACATATAGCTATAACAGATTATCAGTATTTTATGGCTTAATGCTTATTGTATCCTTCACTGTGGTACGATATCGTTTCCTTACTAGCATCGATACGCCACTTTTTTTGCAGGTAACAATCAACTGTTCTACTCTTATTTTTGTAGAAAGTAAACCGATAACATAACGCGTTGTCGTACAGGATTAGGTATCTTCCACACCTACGCGTAGTTAGATATCTTTTTATGTTTATTAAGAGAGACAAAAATAGATGTTTGGATCATATGCAGGCTGTGATTTAGCTGGAAACGTGTAAATATCTCGAAAGATATGGATGACCGGGAAAAAGTTTTGAAACGGATGTGTAGGGTATCGGGGTGCATGTGTGATGTTAATATTTATTTGACTTTGAGATGACCTTGAGAATTCACCCTGTTTTGATTAAATTTTTAAAATGAAACCCATATCGTCTACTGCATATTCTTGTAGCACTTTGGTGTTTTCAGAAGACTACATACTTACAAATGCATTTTGTACTAGCCACAGTGAGAATATCGAATCTTCTGTGCCAGCGCGCTGGTATTAGCGTTACCCGGGACTTCGGAATGTATGTACACACCGCGGCGAGGATATTCGGCCGAACTTTCAAAAAAGAACCGTTTGTGTGCGTGCACACATATGTATATGGTACATTTAAAGTCACTGGTATTCAATTTTCATTTTTTCTTCAATCTGCTTTCCGTCCAGTAGGATGCATATTTCCATCGTTTGTAAAAATTGGTGTCCAAAGTTTTCCAGGATTTCTGGAATTAATTCCCGACGTGCGTTTATGATACGTCTCTGTAAATCACCTATTGTATATAATGAAAACTGTTTGTTTTAAATATCCCGAAAGGAAAAAATCGCACGCGGAAAGTCTGGTAACTAATCGGGGAAAGTAATGTCCAACCAATTTCGTAGTTGTACGGAAGAATGAGGAGGAGTACCATCGTACTGGAAGTAGGATTTTTGTCTTAAATAAAAATCGCATGTCATCCGAAACAATTTGTAAGTTTGTATCTAAAAATCATAAATAACTTTCTCCAGTTATATTTCTAGGCTTCCCCGCACTGTACGTGCATACATACATCAGGTAACGCTAATATCACCGCGGCGGCACCGAATATTTCATATCTCGATTCGGGTTAGTGCAAAATGCATATATGTGAATGTAGCGTTTAAAAATGCCTAGGTGTCAGATACGCATTGGTATATCTAAGCAATATGTAAGCTTGACGAAGTGTATAGAATATAGCAAATTGATTGCAACAATGTATATAGAAAACGTAACGCTCCTTGTATTAAGTATACTGCAGGTTACTATTCTGTCGTTACACTTCTAGCAACAATAAGATACTGGAAATCGTTTTTCATGCCAGATGCTAATTTTTTACTAACATCTGTACCCTTAAATTGCTAAGCAATTACAGCATTATGTAAAACACAGATATTAAAGGAATACGCTAAATTCGCCTACGGTTATAGGAATATCTATTTCTATGCTAATACAACGGTATGGGTACAATCAGTCCGCTCTAGTCGATCGTTTCCCAAAGAGTGCCTCGTCGTTGCATTCTTGCCCGGCAAGAAGGCGCGCCCCCGGTCCCACGACGCAGTACCTTCAAGGGTCTGGTTTACGACCCCCCAATGTTTACGGGCCCCGCTCGCCTATCGGCCTCGTAGCGACATTTTCCAGATGAATATGCGAGGCGCTCCAAAGCCTCGGGTTTTCCTACAATTGTGTTTTAAATATTATCTATAACATTCAAATTGAAAAGGACTTTACGTTTCTTCAATGAATGTTTGATAATATTTATGAAACTTGTTCGATAAAGTAGGAGGATTATCTGGTGCATTTTTTACATTTTTAAACTGTTTTGCCAAAGAAATAGGGGGCAGAGCAGTGAACATAATATGCATGTACTTTGTAAACATTTCTAATTATTGTACTTTTACCTCTCCAATTCACCTGTTTTTCTACCTTCCTTTCATTAAACATTTGCATAATTACACAGAACTGATAACGCAGTCCAACTTTTTTATTTACCGTTTGTCGAGTGTAAGCCTTGAGGTCTGTTAACCACCTCTTCTTAAAATTGTTTTGCAGCGTCTATATTGACAAAGAGCAAAAAATCATTATTTTAATCACTTAATCCACTCATGCTCCTTTTTTTATAGTGTGTGCAAAGATTTTTGTTTGGATAAATAAATGTTTAGGTCGACACTACCCAATTTTTTATTATATTAGGATAGGTTTGAGTTAAGTTTATATCTTCTAAAAACATATAATTATTTTAAATACAATGTACACGATTAAAAAGAGCAAAATGTACAATAAAGTAATAATACGGGATATTCTAAGACGTCCAGGGTCACCGTCTAAATCAAGTTCATCTATTTCTGTCTTATTTCCATCGCCCAGAATTGATAAAAATTGATTGAGAAGAGCTTCTTCTTTAGTTATCGACCTCTCAGAACCACGAATCTAGAAGCACATGATTCGCCATAATAGCGACGTTTACTACATTTGTCCACTGCAGTGGTCACGTATTAAAAGTGATTTCTAAATTTCTTTGTAGCTGAAGGATACATTTCGGACAATCCCGACACTTTCAATACATCGTTAACAATTGGAATGACAGTTATTACCTTTAAAAATGAGCAATCGTAGTTCTAAGTACATGCATATGTATGTATACAGAACAATTCGATGAGCAGTCAACTTCGCACAGCCGACTCAATCGCGATGCGTTTCTTCCCGATAAATATCGCACTGGTATGACAACGTCATTTTCCTATTGTTTAAATCTTATTTCAAACTGTACCGCACTCCCAACCAGTAAAGAAGGTCCCTGAAATAACTACACACTAAAGTAATAAAATATGCTTCTACTATAGTAGTCAGATGTAGTTATCGATTTAAATCAATGACAAAATAAAAAATTTTCATGCTTTCCCAAATTTGACCTTTCTATTGCAAAAATGTAAAAATTAAAGACGACGCGACTGATTATATTGCAGTCTATATTGCGATTTGCAGTCAAAATCGCGTTTGATCCTCTATTCAACAAAATTGAATCTACCGTCCCTTCTATGCCCAAAAAATGCATATTTCGAATTGTTGAGCCAGAAAGTGGGCTGAATGTTTGGCTTTATTGAAAATCAGGGTTTTGTTAATTTACTTCCGTAGTTGAAACTAATTCTGTTGCGATCTCCGGAATTACCTGATTACTTTCAACATTGAACTGTTAATTTCCACAACTTCTTTGTGGTATTGGAATAAAGATGAACGATATGTAAATAATGGAGACTGTACGGAAATTGTTCTTAAGAAGTACATGATAATTTATACCCACATACACCTATCTATAACTTTGAAGTCGCATATTTTGCATCTATGTATATTTTTATGTTTTGTTTGACTTTTATCAATCGTTTCTCAAAATTGTAGGCGTTGCTCCATTTTATTGAAATCAATGTGTTTATTATACTCCAGCAATAAATGTGAATTTAGGGTCGCAAGTGCTTTTCTTATAAAAAAATTATCGAAAATGTTTGCAGCGTGAAAAGAAATTGGGACACAGAGTGTTAAAATACATACATGGGCGTAAGTCTGCGGTAAAAACGAAAAGGTTAAATCAGAATATTCTTCCGGACTGATACTGAAAATTATACAGAAAATTTGCTTTGGACGGTCGTTAGTAACCTTGAATAAACTCATTCGTATAGATCATTGCGTTTATTTTCAAAGTGCCTGTCGTGCATGGACAAAAAGTGAAAAGAACGAGGCTGACCTTCATATCTTATTACCACCCAACAGGATAAAACTATTTTCACTGTACAGTGATCCCTGCAGGACTATGCAACTTTTTCACCAAACAATTTCACAATTTTCTGTTCCATGAAATTTATGATAACTTTTAATAAGAGGGGACAGTTACATATGGTCCTTTAGTGTTGTGAAAATTAGACATTCGTGTAAAGCTTTATCTTTATACACTGTCTTTGCTTGCCATGTATGATTGACCCTTTTTTCATTAACATAAAAGTAAATTCTATATCATATCTCTATTTGAGTTCCATTTAACCACTCTCATTTTTGTAATTTATCTAACGTATACATAAATATAACAATGTCTGTCAGTCGCTCTACCGTTAGATATAGCTGGCTTCTTAAGCGATAAAGATAGGTGGAACACCATGTACATGAACGTAATTGTATTAGGCATACTTAGAGAGTGGTAGACAAATGGCTGGGCGCAGTAGGCGAGTCATTATACTGAGCCACCCTGTATACAAAAATGATAACTATTGAAATAATTGCTCGTTTCGCTTTCCTTTTATTCTATCTTCCTTTATAATATTTCAGTTGAATATGTACGTAAACAGCAATAGACGAGCAAAATAGACAATATAAAATTACTAATTATGTAATATATGTATATTGAATATAAATGTATTATACAGGCATCTTATACCTGGACTAATTTCTATAAAAAGTGTACACCACAGAGTACTAAGTTACATCAATCGAATAATTGACCAATTGTAATAATTATCAATCAATGCCTAAACCGATCACTAATAATAATTTGTCCATGCTTTGATATAAGTGTAAGAAGCATGTATAATATATTTTGTATTACTTATGTATTTTCTAGTTTATTCATTGAGGTCGGTTTATGTACGCAAACAAGAGAGATCTAATTAAAGCTAAATACATATAGAAAAAAGCGTAGTCTTTTATACTGCATCGTGTACCGTGCCAATACTTTTGTCCACCACTGTATATCAGGTTAAGCATTGATATAAGTGGCTTTGTATTTCTAGTTAATTTAGCTTGGCAGCATGCAGTAGAATCGATTACAGCAATGCCTCTCACAGTAACCGCCCGCTAACTATCGTAGACAATGAATGTTCTTTGGTTTCATCGTTATCCGACGCGATTAAGTATTTCATATTATTTTTATGCCGTCAGTCAGACTTCGTATACTTCTTGCATAGCAAAAGAAATGCAGTCTCGGATGTTCTGTGTGCAGAATTCGTAATAAGAAAACATTGAGAAATACTATTTCATACGATTATACATTATACGTAATACGATATCTCTGCGTATTAAATCTTGTTGCTTTTTATTTGTGCGCATCACGGTTCGATGGCCGTGGCATGAGAAATCGAGTTAATCGTATATAAAATAGTCACTTTCCAGCTTCATTGCCATAATCGCTACTTAAGAGAAACTGTAATAAGGATCATTTTGCAAGCACGCTTTAAAATATATTGTTGCAAAGGAACTCCGAGGAAATCGAAAGCCCGCGAATAGTTTGAATTTTGAACAGACAAAACGTACGAGTTGCAGAAGAAATTTTAATTGCACACAGATTAGGGCGGATGGACATTGTTTAATAAATAATCTATGAAGAGAATTATTATTTCTACATAATATACATAGATATGAATATGATATGTGTATAATATACGTATAGTTGGCTTCAAGGGAAACATTATTTTATTTTATTTTGCATTTGGATAAACCATTTTCTGAAATAATTTGTAATTCTTTTGCGTCACGTAGATACCTATGTATGTATGCATTTTATTTGAAACCGTTAGTCAAAGCAAAAGAAATAAGTTCATTTCTACGTAAAACAGAGCTGTGGGAGCTTCGTGTATGATGGTGGAAAAAGGAAACGACGCGTCGTTTCGAAGGGAAAAGGAAGGGAGGAAGGAAGGAAGGAAGGAAGGAAGGAAGAAAGAAAGAAATAAATAAAGAAAGGTTGGCGTTTCGTCCTAGGCCTGCTAGCTAGCGGACTCGTCAGTAAGGCGTGCTAACTGGCTCTGCCTTATCGTTAGGCACAGGGATAGTAGGATAGTAGGGGATGGTCGGAGGTTATATAAATACACATGTAGTCACAACCACCTTCGGAAGCCGGATCGTCGAGCTCGTCCCCTAGTGGTGTATGTGGGAAGTGGCCCGCAGTAGCCGTTCAATAATTTCAATAATTTCAATAATTTTTACAGTAAAAATGATCAATTAATTGAAGTGATTCATTATTTCAAACTGCTATTGCTTATTGACATTTCAAACAAATTGAAACAAGTATTTCACAAGAAAACGATATCCAATTTAACATGATAAAGCCGTTTAACATTTTGTATTGCACTAAATGCTACGAGATGCTCAATTATTGCAAACTATTAGACAATTTTGTGCAAAGTGTTTTACGAATAGCGTACAGAAAAAGTATGCACGCAAGTGCTACATTTCGCAGATTAAGAATGTAGAAAAGTTATGGAAATTAAATATAAATAAAAATGAAATCTGTTATAGAGGTCTGCAGTGGGGGTGAACTACCAGAAGTCGAGATTGTAAGTTTGCTTGAAGAACAAATACCTAGGTACCGCCTGCGAGCCGATACTCTTACTCAATTTCAAGGTAAATGTAAACAAATGAATTACACGAAATTAATGTATACACGCGTGGGCATATAATTTGCATACAATTTTCATTCTTTATGGAAAATAAAACGCAATGATTATAAAGGGTTTTTGAACAAATATTTTGTCCAATAAGTTCCTGCGGTTTTCATTTCGCAATGAATTTGTCCTATGCTTATTGCAAACGCACGCTTATTGAATACTTATTGCAGACCGTTTTATAGCTTTTATATTTTTCTTTCAGAACTGTTGCGAATTGTTTCGCATTTTGCAAGTAACAGAAATGGTTTAACACGTTTGCAATCAGCGTCGCATATCAGTGACGCGACGATTCCGTTTCAAAAATCCAGCGTCACACATGCGACAGTGAACAACTTTCCAATTACATTCACGTGAACAAACAAGTTGTCTCTGAATTTAATACTTGTATCGTATAAAAATATAAAAAGCAAAGCACGGGGTATAGGGAATTTAATCGCAGTTAGGAAACTGCCGACCCTGCTAAGATATTCGTACTGCCCTTGATGGAAATGGTGCAAATTACTGAAAAACGGTCTGAAAATGAATTTTGAGCTGCATGCATGACAATTTTTGCGGAAGGGATGAGCCACACGGGTTCGGTGGAAATAAGAGTTGCTCTGCTAAATAATTTAAAAAATTTAGCTCTTGTAAATTTTGAATTAGCTAATGGCTAAATCAAATACGTAATCGATTAATTGGTGCAAAGTACATTTGGCAGAAATGCCCACAAGAAATCGCACGAGCTTAATGGACAGCTAAATCAAATAGATAAGTCTTTTCGGATTGATCAAGAAATAAGGAATTTTTAGTAAGGAATAATAGAGTTTTTTAATTATTTGCGGCATTTTATTAAACAATGTATATTACAATGTATGTATAATGTATATTGTTTGTTTCGAAAGATACGAAAGCATCTTTTATTGCAGACATTCGACATTACCTTTTGGTCAATCCAATATTGTACAAATTTATGTAAATTACTTTACATTGTACAATAATTTGAGCATAGTTCCAATTCAAAAGCACACGAAACGTATAAACTTGACGGGATTTTGTTGATAAATAACTCGGTACAAAGTAATGTAAATACTCAAAAAATTATACAGAAATGTGCCTATTGCAAATTGCTTACCATTAGATTCTACTGTTAAATGTAATATCTGAAAAAGTTTTCAGCGTAAACATGTGAAAAAATAGTTTTACTAATTGCCCTACATATTAGCTGAACAAACGAATGTACCGCATTAGGTGTCGGAAAGAATCATCCGTGTTTCTCATCGAAATCCGATCTCTACTTAAACGACAAAGAACTGAAATAAATTCCATTTAGAGCAATTTTTTGTTTGCTTTCCTCGTGGTGACAAGAAATTTATTAATCAAACCTTACATCTGGAGAATCATCTTCCGCGATAGTTTTTAACAATTCGCGATGTCTTACGCCAGGGGCAAAAGCGTTAACATAATCTTCACTGGTATCTCCCCATCACTCGCTCAGCATTCGAATGCTATTAAACTACAAACTTCGAGACCATTAACGGTGCAAAATTATCGGTACATTTTCAGACCTTAACTGAGTTAAGGGATGTATCGACAGAGTAATGCGGTAACGACCTAACTAGGTGGCAATCGCCTGTGGGTAAACCCGATCTGTAAAAGAATATTCTAATTACATCTGAAGATTGATCGCTTGCTGATTGGGCGTCGTCGTACATCAACATGACTTGACTTCCCTAAACAAATGGTCTCCCTTTCTCCAATTCGTCGCTTAAATTAAATCGGTGAAATTTGAAACGGCATTGATAAAGATTAAAGTTGCTACATGTGCTGACCCAAAATCAAATCAGCAATACTATTTTTTCCTCATTTTTTAATTTATTATTTAAGGGGGGCAATTCATTTAGCACGCCTCAAATGAGGAGTTTCTCTCTCTCATTTTTTTTGAAGATAAAAAATTAACGAATCTATTTGAAATTTTGTTTAATACTTCATTTAACATTTAAGATTATAAAAAAAGAATTCGTTTTAAAAATATCTTCAGTTAGCTTGAACGCTTTAGCGGAAAAGTTGTTCCATTTCGTGCAGTGTAGAGCTTCGTAGAATTGACTTAGAGCAAAAAATGATGTATTTTCATTTTGTTCGTGGATTTACGCTATAGTTATACCTAAATTTGCAACAAATTTTGCGCAGCTGATCAAAAATACAGAGCTTTGAAAAATAATTGTTTTTTTTTTTTTTTAGAAAAATTTGTTGTAAAGATCTGAAAAATATATGTTAGATCGTTTTCTTTTAATGAACAATTAGGTATAACTAGAAGAGAATTTATTTATCTTCAAAATCCACATTGATTCAAGTCAATTAGTCCATTAGTTTCTTCCCTATATTGCACGACAGATTGAAGAAAGTTGTTTTGAGAAAAACGCGTTTATAGTTTTCGATAGAAAAAGAGTAAAGTTAAAACAGGCATACGCGGAAAGGTATTTTTCAACGGGTATAAATACGTAGATACCTTTTATGATACATGTACTTGTATCTGAAACAACTCTCTGTACAAATATATGAAGAGATTCGAGTCAGTTCCACTCTGTAGAAAAATATAGCACCGCAAACGTGTGCGACTGCATGTTCCGACTGCTTGCGCGCATAGCAGCGAGCGTACGGTACCGTAGTCGGTATTTGTTACACGTTTAAAAAGTTTGATTTCACTATAAAACTTGCTGGATAGTATGCTATACATACAAAACTATAGATTTATGGGGAAAAAATTTGATTTCTTCGACCAGTTAAATGAATTGATGAAATAAAACCCTCAAGTTACTGTACTGTTAAATTTGCTGTTCGTTCTCTGCACGAAATTCTTCTTTGAATTTCTAATATCATTCAGCTGATTTGTAATCTCATCGATTTAATTGAACAGCTGATAGTTTCTAATGTAGGCCGCCCTTCGTATCCCACCGAAAACAGACAATGCGTGACCTCTTTTTTGCGCAGACACTGGGCCTTGCTGTCGATGTTGTTCATTGCCCCCCATCAGGGTCCACAAATGCTTCTCTACGTGTCGGATTATCGTAAGGAATCCATTTGTCGTCTCCCGTGATAATTTTGCGCCAACGATTCTTTTTCTTAGTTTGAAGCGATTACATAAGTTCTGAAACCAAAAGCACAGTATTCTTTCCTGCACCTGACGTTTGAAGACACGTCGATTGTTCTGATTGAAATATTGTACAAATTAAAAAGGACACCCTTCAGACTCTATATAAAATTGTATAAGAAGTTTTTAACAAGAGGCACACATAAATCTGTTTGACTTTTCCCTTAATCGTAATTGCTCTTGCTCTACGTTCAGTCGCTATGTAATTGATAAATCCAAGTACATAGTATGTGTAAGTTTATTAAACTGACGTTGTTCACTATTCCTAGGATACGAAAACTGCGATTGGTATATTCCATCACCGGCCCTAAAAACGATTGATACTGATTTAAAATTGTCACCAGACCAAATCCGGGAAACTCTCAACTACTTCAGTAAGTAATAGATCTTGTCAGCTTATTTAACTTTATTTGTCCCATGTTTTTCTGTGCTAGACATTAAACGAATGACCCTGGTAAGTACCTGGTAAGTGATTTCAAACTAGCATTAATACATTTTTTGTGCCAGCCATATCCACAATTATTATTTAGCTTTAAAAAGAATATTTAACAGGAGTAACGATGTTCTGACAAATCGTTAGTGCTTTGAAAACCTATGGATGTTACGTATGAAGTATCGGACGATGAATTTCTACAAATCGCAAGTTGCCTTGCCTTAAAAGGATCGTCTTAATGTTTTCATATTATGACTGAAAGTCCTTGTACGGTGTTAAACAGAATTTACGACGAGACAATTGTGGCTTACGTTAGCTCTTAGTTTTCAAATATTTCATGTTAGAATCGCGTACGGAAATTGTAAATCATGTATCAACTTCATAAGTCACATTTACAATTTAGCTTGCTTTTTTTGCCGATAAGGTAACAATTTTTACGATAAAATTCTACCTTTATCGTTCACTTGTTGTTATCGTAAATTTGTGATAATATTGTCGTTACTCATTCATTTGTTATCTTACTTCTTTATTTTCTCCCTTCGATTTTTCTAATTTTGCAATCTTATATTGAAATTGTTTAAAAATTATGCAGTTTCAGTTCATTATTTCTCCAAACGACAAACGTTGCAAAACATCGTACATCATTGTATATACTGAGTTTGTTAAATTATACTTTTAATCAGTACAGGCTTCGCGATATAACGGAGCAATATATAGAACGAATCTCTATGTAACACTCGCAAATTAAGCAGCAATTTTATCGAATCGTTTTATGAACATTGTTTCTCCTAACTTATGTACTCCATGTGCTGTGAAAATCTGATTATCCCTATCTGTATGTTTCTGTTTTATTTTATATGAATGATCGTGATAAACAATTTACATTAAAATAGTATCTTTCGTAGACAGAATTTGCAACAACAATACGTACTCAAAATAAAAGGGTTAAAGCCCATCCGTTTTTATATTTAAACTATCATTTTACGCCAAACCGATAACAAGTCAGATGCAATTAGGCGCTCGTTTCATCGAACATCCAATCGTAACAGTCGCCCGGAAGACTCTTAACCAATCGGAGAGCTTGACCCGGCAGTGTTGCTGGAACCGCCATAGTGTAGCTTAGTCGCCGCTCGTCTTCCACGTTGGAAGGACGTTCTGCGTCTCTATCTGTTATTAGTATGTATGAAAGAACTTATTTAATCACATGGTGAACTATTCGATGAACTTTTTTCAAGTAGTGTCTGTGACAGAAAATACTCCGCAGTGAATCAAATATTGTGAAATGATAAGAAAGAGTGAATTCTTTCGTTAATGGAGCTTCGCATTCTTGCTTATGACGTATTCTCGGTAATCTACGCGTGGAATTTGTTTTCCCCTCATGACAATTAATACTCTGTAATAATCCTACGTATAAGTTTCGTTAGCAACAAATCATAGAAATTTTCGCAAGTTAACGGCGCAACGGAATTTTCATTACCTTTGAATTAAAATTTGAACAATTTGATGCTCAATGACATTTCATTGCAAAATAATAATAAATATTAATGGACTAGAGATTTCGCAAACATCCGTGAGAGCGATACACTATGAGTTTGAAAGGCCGTCACTTTTCATGCGAATAGCTTTACATAATAAACTCCATTTGCTGCTAGGTTCTTAAGTTTGTAATAATATTGCACTTTGTATAAAAATCGGAAAGAAGAAGCGAAATATGTTTTCAGTATGCAATCGATAATAGAGAAATTGCTTGCATTCGAAGAGGCCAGACGTGCGATTATTTTGTGACACTTCGTGCAGGTTAGGTTCAGACAGTTTCATATTCGTTACTTTTTCGTTTGATTATTGAGTTAAATTGCTTTCGATTTCTATTTTCTTATATAACTGAAATTCTGCAGAAGATGGTAATCGATGTACATCCCGCAAATCATTCGTACACTATGGAAAAATGTTTCGTAAACAATGGATTCTCTGAACATGCGTAGACTGGTTAACTTAGGTTAGGTCTAGAAAAAGATAACATATTTTATATAGTTTGTCTCCAAAAGAGTTCGAATATAAATTATATTAAATATTCACCGATTTAAGACCGTTTAATTAGATATGACAGGGACGCATTCTAATTGTATCTGAAATGGTTTTTAGGTTATGACCCTCCTTATATGTTTCCTTTATAATTTCAATAATACACTATACTTTGCAGTTATTATTAATTTTCTCAATGTAAACGTTGTTGACATGCCCCTGTTACGTTACTTTATGACATCTTTACAAATTAGGCAGTGATAAAAAGAATCATTGTACGTTTGATTATAAGGAATCTTGCATAGATTAAACATAGTTCTACTGTTCTAGACAATAATTTAGACAAATCCAGCACGATTTTAATTGCTTCGTTTTCGACGGTGTTTAAAAGGAGGGTATTTAATTTGAAAGAAAGATTGTCTACATAATTATGCTATAAATTTCTTTCCGAACCAATTTGTTTTTAATCAGATTAATAATTCTGAAACTTATTTGGATGCTCCACGAATATGGAGGTCGTTTTCGTTGATTCTGGAGCACAAGTACAAACACAGCGCATTTTAAATTGCATTAATCGACAAATATTCCTTGCGCTCCGATTGTTTTATGCATATAAACACCCTTTTATAAATATGCGTATTGATGAGAACACTTTGAAGGAAGATTTCAATTATTTCTCTATCGAAAAATTGTAAGAGATAAAAATCTTTCGATATTTTGCTAACGAAGAACTTTTTAGTTTGTACTTGAATCGTAGAGTGGGATAGTTTCAGTCTCGAAGAAAGACAATTGTATTGTCTCGCGGTAATGCGGAATTAAGATAAGCTGGACTCGACGAATAAGTTTGCTAGATTCTTTATTTGGTAGTAGCTCGTGAAATTAAGTAATAACTGTCAGGAGACTCAGTTACGCTTAACTTGTTAAGGCAAACCCCGTGCAATTCTTTAGACTTACTTACTTACTTACTTACTTACTTACATGCATATACATATTTCCTCTCGTTTATTCCCGACGCTTTCTCATGGAAATAATCGGCGAGTTAAGTGCTAGCCGAGAGAAAATACGAAATATAATGGTTTATTGTTTTCGAAACTCCGGGACTCTTTCACACCAATTTATTGCCATCAATTTAATTAATGCCTGTAATTAAACATCGAGCACGGAAATCGCGTATTATACGCTCGATTTTCACTTGTTCTTGCGGTTGTAAGAATGCATGAACGAGGTATAAAAATTCATTGCAAAACACATAGTACCGTACTTTCAGAGTTCATTGCACTTTGGTAATAAATTATTGAAATGTTCATATTAGAGTTAATTCACGCAATATATAATGGGAAACACCTGTTCATTGATTAATTTCGTATATTCCTGCGATCAAATCCTGTTAAATAAATTCAAAGAATTGGGTAGTTGTAGAAATATTGGTTTATCACGCCAGTGTAAAATTGTGTGCATAATCCATTGTTTTATTATTGGACCTGGACACTCGAAACTGTACTGAATTCTGTGCTGATAGGAAAGATCCGCGTCTGACCTATAATAACATTGTTATTTTATCGTTGCTTGCATAAATGCTGTCGATCGATCGATCACACGTAGGGGTACTAGATTGTTTCCTTATCAACGGTATTGCGCATTCTTTCATACGAGCCCTAGGAATTCTCTTCTTTCTTTTTTTTTCCCCGATAACGTTGGCCCGTTTCTGTGTGTTTAACTGCGCCACGGTAAATTGTAATGAAAATGCATATTGAAAAGTGTTTATTTGTAGCGTTGCCGTTAATTTGCGAACACTAATCGAAATTGCATTCGTTAAATGATACCATTTAGCAGTGAAAATTGAAGTAATTGCGCGACCGAACAAGGAACAACAAAAAATGGAGATGATTTAATACTAATTATTCATCGCGAATAGACGAATGATAAAACAATAGTGAAGCCATCGGTGAATCAAACGAGCCTTTGAAGCTTACGTGGACAGATTTGCGTAGATCTCGATCGCTTTTAGATCGGGAGATGGTTATGGGGACATGAGCAGCGAGCACGATCCGCAAGTGTCCAGCTGGAAAGTAAACGCGAAGTTTGACGAAACTTCATGTGCAAAAACGCACTGTCAAGGACAAACGAGCGTAGATCGTTCTTCGAAAACGATTGATAAAATCGAAAATGTCTTACGCGAAACAGTTGAAAGTTTATCGGAAGATTGCGCGCAAAGGGGAATGGATGATGCAGGGAAGTGTTCCCAGGGAACGCCGGAGGATTCCCATGGAGATTCGTGTTGCCAAAGAAATGAACGTTCCCAGGGTAATTCGGTTTCAAAGAGTAACGAAAGTCTTTCGGAATGTGCCGTTGCTGAACCAGGAAGTTGTTTGCGGAGAGCGAACGAAAATGTTGCCGAACGTTCTGGTCCGACAGCTACCTGGGGAAGTTTGTCCCAAAGGTACCAGTACAAACAGCAATTCGGACTGTACGAAAGTCTGACGAGCAAATCGGCTGAGAAATACTTTACTAAACTAGAAAAGACCCCGACCGACCCTTGGAAGATGAACGAAAAATCATTGGAAATGTTGACAAAATATTCCTATGACGCTAGTCAAGAAAGTCCCGCGGAATCGGGCGCACCAGAATCTTTCTGGAGGTTCAGAAACGATGAAAGTCTTCCATGGAGATACGAAACAAGTTCACCAAGAACCTCAACTTTTACTAATTTGGCATTGGACGTGTCTTATGCTGGTTTGGACACATCTGGACTTCTGAGTGCGGACACTAGTAGGGGAGAAGCCCAGAGAGATCTAACAGAACTCTGGGAAGACTACAGTGTGGTGGAATGCTTGGAAAAACGATTGTCGTCTAACGATGAAAGTACACCGGAAGAGAGAGTGGAAGCATTGAAGGAAGTCTTGGCTGATAACGATATTCACGAAGGGGATGGAGTTGTTTCGGATTTCTTGTTCCACGTTGCAAGAACAAAGCACGGGAAGATTTATATCAGGGTTATTAGGACAATGCTTGTTAATCGAGGTAGGATATGAATGACTTATGTTATCGATTATTTGCTCTTAGCGTTTACGAAATCGTGTATGCATAGCGTGTCTGCAGACGTATCTCTGCTTGAATAGAGGAGTAGAAGAAAAGGTGAGATATATATATGTATACATATGTAGGGAAAATATAATATTTTTATCCCACATTTTTTATCTATTGCATTGCATACAATTTATTGCTTTAAATGTTGAGATAAAGATATTTAATGTACATCACGACCCCCATATTACACAATACATTTTACCATATATGAATTAGATATAATCAGTGACCAACGTTCATGGAAACTGTGTAATGTGTCAAATCAACTAGATTACTTGAAAATTATATATAATATACAGGGTGTAAAGTCCAAGAATATCCACCATATTTTTTTTTTTTTAGACATTTCCAGTAATCTCGATAGGGTGTTTGAAACAAAAGTTAATCCACATTAACCTGGCTACAAACTCCGACAAACAAAATTTCGAAAAAAGTTAAGGACCCCTTGATTTCGCCAAATAGCTCTATGCATTTTTGACTCGATAGTGTTGTAGTTGTCACCAGGGTGCTATTCAACGACTTATGTACTACACTAGGGCCTTCGTATACCCTTGGATTCAAAAATGTTTGCTCAATGATTGGAAACGCTAGTCTGAAAATTTATTTGATTCCTATAGATTTAATTTATTTCGCTTGTGGTTAACAAACTGATTAGTTTGCCAGACCGAGTATTGCCTTAAATATGTAGTACAGTTGAAATAAAATAATTCTCCATATGAATGTTTTCGACCAGTGAGCACAAAATTTTGGAATTCAAAGTCATGTAAAAGTCATATTGTAGTAGGATGTTGAATTGATACTGGTGTCAAGTACAAACTTATCCAATATGCAAAGAGAATTCCCAAAAATCAAGATGTCCTCGGCTTATTATTGACGAAGCAAATTTTTGAACGTATTTGTTATTACAGTTTGTAGCTAAATTGAGGCTCAATGTTGTTTCAAACATTTTTCGCGAGATTATTGGAAATGCCTACAAAATGGTGGATACTCGTGTACTGTACACCTTGTATATGAAGAAGGGAACCGCAATTTCGATCTTCTTCTATTTAAAGTGGTGCTCTAGTTATACTTTCGTTCACATTAATTTCTTTGTGAGATTCGTTTCTCCTCTTAAAATTCGCTGACCAGCTATTGGTGGAACAAAGAATTCTCCGAGTGGTCGTCATGTTCCGTTTATATCCAACTATTAGATGGTACGCTGTAGATTTTTAATGTAATTACCTTTCCCAAATTCATATACAACAAATTTCAGTGCTCGCTAATTGCTGTAATAATTGGTAGAAGTCAAATGTTTTAAAAAAGGTTAAATTTTGTTTGATTTCAAACTGTTTACATAAATTAAATAGGTATGTAATGTTTATTTATACGGATAAACAAAAAAGAACAAAAGAATGAGAATTTTGTTTGCATTCCAAGATGTTTTCACGGGGGTATCTGGTGTTAATTATCATTGCAAATAAATTTTTCTAAAAACAGTTGGAAATTCTTAACTTATCGTAATCAGTAATGACAGCTGATAAATCCATGCGTCGTGAAACGAAGTGGTTGTTGAGTTCGCGCTGCAATGAGCGGTTTTGTATACGCAATTGAAAACATTGTAGCTCGAGCACTTCAGAAATTCATTGGTTCTGCAATTTGAAACCGTGCTACTCAAATTGCTTTTATAATTAAAGTTAGTTTACTGCGTAATTTCTGCAACTTTACCAAAAGTTCATAATTGTATCCTTTGTCAACTGAAATGTAGTACATGCGATGGAAATAAGTACGTTGGGACTATAAACGCGATAATACAGTTTACTCTTAAGATTCCTGATCTGCGTAAAACCGAGCATAGTTGTTATAATATTTTGCATTCTATAAGTACTACCATAAAAATCACAAAAAAACAACATTTTGGTACACTTGCAAACAATCTTCATTTATTTTTCTTATTTTTTATTGTTGACATTGGCTTTGTTATCGGGGGGAAATTAGCCATTCAGTTTTAACAAAAGCGTTGGGGGTATAATTAGTAATTGATTGTACCCGACAAAGAAAGCATAACACTTCATGTTCCGGTCAATCATTGTCATAAGGAGATTAATCAAGTTGATCGAGTCGCTGATTTTGATACTATATTTAATACAATTTGCATTATAAAATATTTCTTCCTCTTCATACTTTGTAGATGAAGATACTTTATAATTTCATCTTGTTTTCATTCATAAATTAGTCGTTGATATTTTACCTACATACATCGGTCTTAAAAAATATTAAATGCTATGAAGTATAATATATTAATTACTGTAATACACACGCTGTATTATACGGTCCAAAATGTCGATGCATGCAAAGATAAGATCTGTCATTCATCTGTCTGTATAGTATACGTAATTTTAAATCTGGAGACAAACAAATCACTGAAAGAGGGAAGCGGAATCTCGAAAATCACTGAAAATTCGGTAAACTTACTAAAAGGCATGATGCCAGATATATCTCACGAATTATTAATAGTTTTTCCGGCAAATGCCGAAGTGTATTGCGAAGCTTTCGAACGAATCAAGAGCAAATAAAATTGGCTTCTGGAATCGTAATACAATCCTCCTGGTTCTGTTATCGACATATTTGAAATGGTTAAAAACCTCACCAATGATCATTCTCTTTATATTTAGTATTTCGTTAGGGAATAACACTGAACGACAGATCAAATTTTTAATTATAATTTTTCTTATATACCGACAAGGAATCACTCGACTAAAACAAGACAATTTTTCTGACATGATACTTTTGGAATAAAAAATATTAGACCTGCAGTCTCTTTCATCGACGTAGCTTTACATTTCGGGGATGAAATTATCCCTCATAATTGCGGATTCCGAAACAATTAATAATAACTGCTGTTTGGAACATACAATGAACCCTATAATGTTTCACAAACAATTGTGTCAAGATATTCATATTATTTATTTCGAAAACTTACGAATGGGTGTATTTTCGTGGTCCTTTTCACTTTGCTGATTATTTCAACATATTTAAATGTTTATAATCTAATAACTACTTACACCACTTTATTCGTGAAACTTTGGAGAATCATTTGAAGCCAAGCACAACTGAATAACTGTAACCGCAAAAGTACAAAACACTTCCAAAGTTGAAAATTGTCGGTTTTTTTCAAAATTGATATTTTCAGAAATGGTACGTTCTGGTGAAAAACGGATTGTTAGATTCGTATTCAGCATATTAAAGTCTATAGGAAACGCCTATTGAAGGTTACAAATTAATTAAAAAAATGTTGAAATTTGTCGAATAGTGTTATTAACAGCGAGAAGTGATGTTCTTGCACCGTATGTACAGTAACAATAAGTTCAATAATACTACTACTATTTTAACGAAGGCATGGATATACCCAATGGTGGTTTAAATTATCATTCCTATAACATTGTTGTAATGTTGACTATTCGTACTAACAATACTTTATGGTCAGGCCTAGGTTTATATAATTTCTGCTTTTTGCCTCGAAATACCAAATGTACTTCATGACGACAACTATAATACTTCACTGCTAAACGTTGTACCGTTTGAATTTCCCTCTCGCTATGTCCCGCGCATCTTTGCGCGCGCAGCTTGCTCTGACAGCTATGCGACATGGCGCTGTTGTAATTTCGTCGTTTGCCTCGTTTCGTGCTTTAGTCGCATTTTTTAACGACAAAGTGCAATTATTCGCTTTCCCATCGTGAGTGAACAATCAAGCAATCTGTTAATTAGTGCTGAAAAGAACGATTAACCGCGGAACTTGAAGAACTTCAAGAGAATTAGTGAAATGTGCCCGGTGGATCCTCTGACGTCAGAGGCGAGGTATTAACGCGTTGAATGGTAAGTATTTACTTCGAAATTAAAACGATGTCCCCATGAAGTTCTGAACATTATGTTGATGATTAAAAATGACATTCTTTCTTCCAACTTTGATTACCAATTTCTTTTAACCATTTTTACGTCATTTTAAAATATACTTGGACGACAGTTTGTTAATTTTAAATGCCACTACATATTCGGAAATTTGCAATGTACCGATGCAATCGCTATGAATGTATTTGGTTTACCTTTTGCGCAAATTATAGCAGATAATTTTTCCTCTTTTTAAAACTAGTTCGGCAAGCTATGCGCGATGAGACGCCATTTTTAAAAGCTTCAAGCTTTAGGCCCCTTTGTTTATTTTTATTTTTTGTCTTCTCTAAGTTGCGCCGGCAATATACAAATATGTATGTACATGCGAAGCTTGTTACCTATATTACTTGACGAATCTAATCGCACCAATGTAAAAATCGAATATGAAAAAGTTCAAATCAATTGTAATACAAAAAAGAGGCGTCTTGCGTATAATAGTAACTACGAAATAACTACGAATATCGACATTTAATATTGCTTTAAATTTTGTTAGACTCTTCGATTAAATTTTCGTCATTGAGTCTAATTACATTGGGCACTCTTATCTAATAAAATTGGTATGCCACACTCATTTCGTATATATCTGAAAAGTACATGGTAACAAATAAATTTTTATAAAGAAATAGTATGTACGAAGTCGAAGCATTCATTTAAACAGTTTACTATTAACGCATAATATGCACCTTGGAAACATTTTAATTTTCATTGTTTACATGTTTTACGATATATAAAAAGATGTTAAATAATGTTGAACGGTTCGAATATTGCTAGCACTTTTCTCGAATTATTTAATCGGAGTGTCACGTGAAATTCACGCTATACGTATTTCTCGAATTGAAAAACGCGCTAAGTACAAGGTTTAATTTTTTTTTTTTTTTTTTTTTTTTTCGTCAACGCCAGGTAGAATCGTTAACGATATGTAACGATGTCTAAGAGATTGTTTGGAGGCCAACTGTCTCGGCGAGTTATGCAACCATTTAGATTAATGCATGCCACCACGTGGTCGTTCTACCGCAACATAGCAGTTGTTTCCTATCATTATTTATTACCATTTTGCTGTTATCTCGTTTTGTGGAAACGAACTTTAATCCATGCATCATATCTTTTCTGAAGGAAACTTTTTGTCGTATACCTCCGGAGTTTTGTCAAGATTTTGTATTCCACTCAAATGGATACTGTACAATTCCCATGGATGGCATGGAGAAACATTAATATTTGTCCCGAAATGTTATTAATTATTTTATAAACATTTATATTATCTTCCTCTTTCATTCTCCGGTAAAATGTTTATAATATCGGTGTTTCTAGATTCGTATGGAGAAATATCAAAGTATCGGTAAAGCATAAAATTAGTCACACACGTGAGTAAGACTTGCCGCGCAGTTCCATCTCTTTTCCTATAAATAAAGGATGAAAGAGTGTCATAGACTCGGTTTATCACTCCAGTGAATACTCTTATGCAAGCTTGAGCTCACGGAAAAATCAATAATCACCTGCGACGTTTCTCCCCAAGATATTACGTCAGAATTATTTGTTTGTACATTTAGCTTTAATGGCTACACCGTAAATTAGTAAAAATGATTCCGTTATTGTACTACTTCCTCTGCTAAAACATTTTCTTCAAAAGGTACACTCGATAATAACGGTCCTCCGTGTTCCTGATGTGGTGTGGCCCCGTGTTGCTCTTTCATGACTAAAATATTTTTCGTTTTTTTAAACCTTTGACTACTAGCAAGTGCTTATGCCGTTTGCAGTATTCTTCGATAAATGTTTGCATCCTTCGTCCAAGTATATTTTACAATCCAACTCCAGGGCCTTGATCTAACTTAGCAACTTCATATTTTCAGTCTAAGTTAGCGTGATAGAATCATGATATAGTTTAAAGAAAGTTTGTGAACTGTAAAATATTTAAGACTGGGCTTATCTGATCATTTTCAATTTATTCTGGGTTGTTTGGGAATGGAATGTTCCTAAATAACGTGTAGGAAGTTGTTTATTGTTCGATACTTATTGTTAGAGTAGCAAACGAAGTATCGTTACAAAAAATTCTCAATTTGGCTAAAGCGAAATGATAATGTTTGCATAATAATGCTTCGAAAGATGTTCCTTTATTAAATTGTAAAATTGCATTGCTGTTGCAACAATGCAGATAATTGTTTGGTGCGAATGACCCTTCGGGGTAAATAAGGACGTCCGGAATTCAATGGCTGAATGGGAATGGTTCTACGCTACCATGAGTCCATTCATACAATGCAAAATCCATGGTGGTACCTTTGTATTAGTAGCAAAATATGTTTCTATACCAGATAGGCTTCTTCTTAACGGAAATAAAATCAAGGTAGACATTGTTTTAATAATTTACTTGCAATGTTACTGTAGCAGACCTTATCTTTTGGTATCAGAATATTTTGACTCCCATGTTTCAAAAAATGTTAGATTTTAAATGGAAAATATAGTCAAATCGATTGCTTCTCCAGTATATTTGTATTAACATTGTTCATCGAATTGGAAAGTATTTTTTATTGAATGAAATTTCTTGTCCGATGATCTTCAAAAATTTGTATTATCAGGGGTGATCGATAAACGTCGAGTACGGATTTGATAATCGTTTCAATAGAAGTATATGCTGTTACGAAATACAAGGAATTTCATTTTTCTTCATTACCTCTTCATCCGCTTCGCTGGGTAAACGTGGTAGAGCAATAAGAAATGGGGGAAGTAAAACACTATTAAAGACTACATTAAGACCTTCGCTGTCGCCATAAGAATGTTATTATGCAGAGATGATCTAAAAGCTGGTTCAATAGTTATTTCATGGCGTTGCGTCGGATATGGGCATTAAATTAATTTATTAAATATTGTTACAAACGCGATAAGATATCACAATGTTAAATTTATATTTCTGACAAACCACTACGTACTTCGGAGTCACCTTCTAACAACCTCAATAATTACAAACTGTAAAGCAAATTTGTAGAGAACAACTTGTCGAGGCCACGATTGATTCACGTGGAAGATCAGTAAAAATGTGTACATCGCGGGAACGTACATGGCAGCGAAGGTGTTAATTGAACTTGAACATTTACCAGTACAGAGAAGAGTAATTCCAGATTCCGAGGAAAAAGTAGTAGCCGTTATCCACTATGATACAAGCGCTTTATTGTGAAAAACACAGTTGAACCTTGTGAACGTATTAACCCTTTTGTTACTGCTATTGCTATAGATTGGCGAGGAGAGGAAATTGCGATTGGTCCACCAACTTCTTGCGCTTGATTCCTGAAAGACTGTTTCTTGTAGAATACTTCATGTTTGGCAGTGTGGTTTAGTTCTGAGCGTTGACTGATCAAGATTTCGAGATGTATTCCTTACGGGGGTAGATTTGCCAGTTTCTAAATATATCTAGATCTAGCGATATGTTCGCATGTCGATGAACACTTGAGCGCAAAAGTATTAAGACGCAGGCTGGATTAGAATAAATACTTGCAGAAAAGTATTAAAATGATTTGTTTCGTGTGCATTACATTAGAGTATATGTATATCCGATGAACAGTTTATGAAAAATCTTACCGATAACATTAAATAATCATAATAATAATAATAATTAATTGTTACAACAATGATAATATACAGGGTAGAGATTAAATAACCGTGCCCCAATGTGGACCCTTTCGTTCGCGAAGTAACCTGGTTCGTCGGAAGTGGCTCCTTGGCAGTTGGTCATTGTACCGATCCTGACCTGTCTTAACAATTTTATGCCACGAAACGCGCGTCCCGGCGATCGATACAGACCGATACACAGGTCTTCCCGTCGGCAACCGATCACGCTACACGCAGAACACGGCATCAAGAGCCGATTCCGCCCTGTGTGATCGGTTTCTATCGGCGATTCTCTTCTAAACGTGGAAACCAGAAATCGGCCCTTGATGCCGCCTTGTACTGCGGTGCAGCGTGATCGGTTGGCGGCGAGAAGGACTCCGACGCGCCATGGCCGTTTGCACTACAATCACGCCTACTTTCGTTAATGTGCGTGTCGTGTTCGTATGGGAACAAGTGCGAATCAGATTGATATCGATCGGCGACACGTGCGTACAATGACCAAGTGCCGAGGACTCACTTCCGGGGTAGCAGGTAAATTCGTGGACGAAAGGGTAAGTTTATTTAACTACCTTCTTCTAATATCAATTACTCAAACATTCTTCTCATAAGTAATAAAACACTTTGTTCGTTTCGGATAACAAATAATAACACAAGGCGATGTAATATTTGACGTACGTTGCCCCTCGATGCAACCGATCACGACCGCGCGCTCCCATTGGCCAGTGTTTTTCCTTAATAACTGAAAACCTTCAAACAATATTTTGGTCAAGGAAAAAGTTGTTCAGAATCACCTCAGCTACCCCCCATTTCCGGATGCTTCACGAGTTAAGAGACACCCTGTATATGTATATACATATATGTAGTATGTAGGGTCATTGTTCCGGTGAGGGGCTTGTACCTGTACGTAAAAGATCAGTGTTTAGCGGTATTTCTCGGTTGCACCCTTAGAACCCTTATTAAAACCGAAATACCGATATATTCACCGGTATTTTTTCGGTTCTTTTTACTTCATCATACAAATATTTATAAAAAAGTATACCGGTATAACGGTATTAAGTCCCTGGTTCAGGTGGTAGAAAGGAGGCGGAATAGGATGGGATTCAATGTAGTAGTAACGTCCCTATACGCAGTTTTCAGTGTATAGTACTAAAAGTTTTTCATTAATATTTCGGAAACGAATGAATGCCCGCGTTCAAAATTACATTTGGGCTCTGTCCCCAACATTCCACATCTCCTCCGAGTATCGCACCGTCGGGCCACTGGTGCTTTTCGAAACTGCAGCCGTTTGTAGTAGAATCTTTTCGAGCCGCTGTGTATGGCGTCTATACGTCATCTCTAACAGTAAGTTCTGGAATTTAGGATACTTTAGAACCCGCTAAGTATGAGGTCCCGGAAGGCACTGGGTCTTGAAACTTGGATTTACTTGCGCGTGATAAGATATCGAGGCAGTTCTAACAGTTTCCGTACCCTCGATGAAGTTTTGAGTTAGACGTTCCAAGGTTTCTTGTATAACGCCTTACCATTCGTATACGACATCGTACATCGCGAACTGATTTTTACAAGTCTAATTCCTTGGGGGCAATATCTTACGACTCGATGTCGTTCATTTGCCACACATATTTAAAAATTCTATATACATGTATGCATAGAATATTTTGTACGTTTGAAACTAAAGCGTAGTTTTCCTTTCCAAGAAACATCTGAAATACAAAATGTATAATACTGCAGCATTACAATGCCGATAAAAATATCTTGTTCGTTTTCCTTACATACTAGGCAACGTTTTGTTGAATGGGATTTATTTTCCTCAGAGACTGTTTCCCCAGAGAAGCACCGACAACCCAGACGAAGTGGTAAATTTGTTTCGAGAATCTGCCTTCCTCGATGCATGCAAATCAGTTCTCGAGACATCTCGTCCGTCGATGCAAAAGCCTCAAGCGTGCTTCGTAGCGATTATGCCGTTAGGTTGGTAACACCTCGCTGCGCTTATACATTGCATTGCATTATAAATAACGTAATTAAAAACATAAGCGTACGGTGGAAGCTTAATTTTATAGAATATTGCGTACGTCTAATCCTTTCGACTTGTCTCAAAGATGATGTTTACAAATCCTTCGCATGCTAGCTTAGTTTTGTATGAGCAGTTACAATAAAAAAAAGATTAGAAAGAGCGGGTGCAGCTTATCTGCTCTTCTTTTTCTCGGAGTTTTCAAGACCACCTTTAGTTTCTTTTACAGTAAAGTCCGGATATGAGGGAAAGCCTAGGGACTAAAGGTTCGCTTATATCGAATGCTTCCTGCATTGTTTGCAATTTGTCGACAGCGTCGAACGTAGAAAAGGACAGCGAGTGAAGAAAAAGGACCGAGCAGCTTCTCGTTCTTTTCACTACCTATTATTTTCTGCGGTCGAAACTTATTACCGTTAACTAAGCCAATAAATATAGTCCAAATTGTATCGTGTTTGGTGTCATTTTAGCCAGTAAAGTGTCACCAGTTTCTAGGTAAAAGTTTCATAGGAAAAGAATAAGAAATAGCAAAGTTTCATCGTTCAGTTAGTATTAGTTCACCGATATACCCAATCCAGGATCACTTGACACTAATTGACAATCGAACTTCTGGGCATTTCAAGGAGTATTACTCCTCAGTGGTGGGGATAAACTCTTCGCTTATATAGGATACCACTTTCTCGTTTACGTAGAGACCTCACTGTACATAAATAAACCTACCATTTTGCACATCTATCTTTTGGCGTATATATCTTTTGAATGTTTATCCGGGTCATATAGGAAGAAAATATTTATTATAATAGTCGCCGCATTCGTTATAACATCCTCTGAAAGATGGGTGTAAAACAGCTGTGGATTTTCACATAGAACAAACTGAAAGCGGCATTGAAAAGTTATCTATAATCATCTTGAAGCTCTAATTGTACCATGTTACACCAGATAAACAAATTTTCGGTCTACCAACCGACCACAAAATGATCTAAGCTGATCACCTATCGTGGTTTACCTTGTATTGTAGAGTGTACACATATATGGTGTATTGGCTCGAAGAGTTATTCTTTAGATGACGTGTTCCGTTGCAAAAAGTTGCAACGCAAGATGCAAAATATTCTGATTAGCTGAATTTTTTTGGACAGAGGTTGCAGTTCACGTTACGTAAATGCTGAATGGATGCGCGGAGGGTTTAGGTGACGAGGGAAGTCTGGCTTGATTGTTCATTAATAATTTATGTTAGCATTCGTAGCTTATCTCGACGTTTCTTATCGTTAAACATCTGTTTCGCACGTTTTTAATGTTTTACGACTTAACGTAGGGTGCGAACGGTATGCATCAAGTAACTATAGGTGACCATAGTGTGTATCCGGTAATTATTCCACGATTAGGCACTAATGAGATATATAATACTCAAGTTCACAGAAACGAAAGTTAATTACTATTATTGAATATGGCACGTTAAATAAAATACCTATTACATTTTTCTAAATCAATGTATTTAAAACGGCTTAGAAGGAATGTCCTTTCACTATGAGATACTCTCTTGAACTGACTGAAACCCCCAATGAGAACTAGGATCAACTTGTACCGACGAGTGCGAATTGTTTCATTTTTCAACCTGGGCCCTTTTGACTAGTCAAGTACATACAGTAAGACATTTCTATGAACGTTGAGTCAATTTTGCTCTCGCGTTAAACATTTCATTTACTATCGCTAGTAATTATCCAATAGATATACTGAATAATTCATAATTAACGTAACATTCGCATACTGATATTTCGATGTCCGAGCTGCGTAGAAACATTATTGTCCCTATTACGGATTGGATCATCTTTCAAGGCGGAGAGTAATAATATTGTCTAATACTTATGACTAATAATTATTCTAATGTGCACGCTATAATAGTATAACAGTTGTAGTGAAGAAATGGTATCTTGTATATACTGCTCACTTAAAACATTTAATACAATTATAAATGCATGATAACAGACGTTTACTGTGCATAAATTGGTATAAAAATGGGTTTTTAGCATACTTTCCTATTTACAATTAAAGATATTCATTCTTCTCCTACAGGATATTGCATAAATGAATAACGATGGTTTTTGTGAAAACATTTTTCTTCTGGTATTTATGGAGGGTGTCACATTTAAGCGCGAATGGTGGAATATCTCGTGAAGGATTGAAGCAATTAAAAGAAATGTGGTGTTGATGAAGTAGTGGAGGGATTTGAAAAGCCAGGACAATTCTTTTTAAAGGGCTACCCACATTTTTGTACTCGTAATATTATAGCGAGCGTTGAGACGAATACAACGACTTCCTATATCATATTATTCTGTTTAATAAAACCATAATTAGATACGATCGAAATTACGTTAATTTCTATTTGTGTTTGTAAAAAGGTGGTCTTGGCTTTCAAATCGCCCCCGGTACTTCACCAACACAAAAATCCACTACGCCACATAACGTGCCTCTTTAAATGAAATTACTTTCGTACAAACATTTTTTTAATAGCGCAGTCCTATACGAAATATTCCACCATTCGCGTTTAAGCCTAACACCCTGTACACACTACCACTTAAGAGTGTCTGGACAATCCATAGGTGTGTAGTAATGATACATAAATGTTATGTAATTGTAGTACAATTACGAAACGTAATCTGTAACATTTTCTTCGGGAGTAAATAAGTTGTAGACCAAATATTCCTGATTCAAAACTAACCAATACTGCGGCAAAAGTATGTTACAATTGTTTCTAAACTAATTACTTTCCACGCTGCCTATAAGCATTTTCATCGCCTGGGTCCTCGAACATTTGCCAGCTCGCACTTGCAATTAGTACCGTGGAATTTTCATCAAGCTTAGCATTTATGGACACGAACTTTATTATCCTATTGTATTTGAATTCAACGATTTACACATCAATGACAGGCTGTCTAATTTTGATCTGTAGTAACGAGAAACTAGAATGCAATTGTAAGTTCTCTTATTAATCAAATAAATTGTATTATGATAAATGAACGAGTGTCCGAACACTTTCGAGCAGTAATGTATGTTGCTAAAATGTTATTACTACTTGGAAAAAATGATGTTTTTCAATTGAACCAAACTAGAAACAGAGATGTAGAAACCTACAACAGAATCACTTAGCGTAGTACTCAATCGCCATCGCGATCAATTTTAGCTTAACAACCTATCACAAATACTTTCGGTAATTATTTAGAAGATTGATCCTCGCATCGACTCCGACAACCTTGAAACAGGTTATAGAGATCATCGTTCTGTACAATCTTCCCCTATACACATTTAAATGTACAAAATACGTCAATACTTCGTACAACTGATTGGAATCAAACGCTGAACGCGACACAGAGGAGATCTATGGTGTATAGGACGAAGCGGGATATGAGACGTTATCCAGTTGCTGTGTGTTCGAGCCGCATTATATTCCTTGAAATTCATTATCTGTTTTTGCTTTTTTTTTTATTAATTACGGTCCGCTCTTATGGCGGGCGCAAAACAACAAAGCCACAGTCAGCTGGTAGATTTCGAAAAAAGTTAAAATACCTTGTTTAAAATATCAGAAACTCTTGTTTAATAAAACCGTCTTAATCATTGCACAGAATGATTACCATTACAGCGAGCAGTAAATTTAACCCAAACCAAATTCACGCCAAGGCAACAGATGATCAAAAATATTTTCATGAACGTCTCCAAAACTAAGACCCAGCTGCGGTAACATGTATGGAGAACAGATGTTCAGAATGAAATAGACCAAACTTGTAAACAATTACTATTCTTTCAAGTAAACTTTTAACGCGTTGAACGCCGTGGGGGTCTCCGGTGACCGGCGCGCCGTGGCGATGCCGAGCTTAATGAAATCGTAATGTTCAAAATAAATGACAATGCTGAATATTTGCATTGTTATTACAATGATACAACGAAACTTATTCATCGTAGAACACATGAAAAAATCTTTTATTTGAAATTGTGAGCATGCATATGGTAATTATATAGTAATATGCATCGCATATCCGAAAACTCGTGCCGGCGCCATGGGCCAGTCATGTAAAACTTGTCCGGCATTGGACGTGTTAATATGATATAAATATTTTATAAAAGGAACCTCTATATTTCCTAATGTATGTCAAACCATTGCTTTCACCTTAGAAATACGTTGTCCCCGAAGCAGTTACTTCCTTACAGATCACAGATTTTCTACATTCTACGAGTCTTGCATCTGGAGAGTAGATAACCAATCGGAAACAACGAAGTGGTATTCGCTTTCCATGTATTACAGTACAAGTCTCTTCTGCTAATACACCGCCTACTAATTCACTTCCTGCTGTTCTCAGCGGCGCTTTATTATCATAATAATTAATTTGATACAATCTTTGCAAAATAGCCCTGTTTATCGTTCGAATGATTGCATCGTCTTTCGTAGGTAGAGCGACTTGCTTTACACTTCGATTTGCGTTATCGAATTGTTCCATATGCAAACATGCTATTCTACCCATTTTTTAACAAATTTCTTAGGTATTAATATTACAATATTTTTAATGGTGGTACCTAACTGCGACTCCAAATGCTATTCTTGGTCTTTCTTGTTTTATACGAGGGCAAAGGGACCTCTCGGAGCTGCTCAGCATATGCAGCGCTCATCTCGAAAAGATCAGTGTGAAAGGGTTAGAAAGACATCGAAAGCAAACATGTACCGATGGAGACAGTATATTTATAGGTTGTCACGCCCTTTCCCACCCCTAACTGTGCTTTCAGGGAATGACACGGGTATGCTCTTGTGTGACTCACTGTACGAGAATCTCCCTTGTTTCCACCGGGTTCCCGGGAAATCGCACAAAAAAGTAAAAAAAGAGACAAGTGTAATCGAAAATCATAAACATCTTTCGAAGCAGAATTGCATTTCCAGCACACAAAATGTAGCATCATTATGTCAGGTATACAGTTAGCATCTAATTATTTGGATTCGAAAAAGTGACAAGATACGGAATGTTCAAGCTTGCAGGTAGATTTTGAAATATTAGAAGAGAAAACGAGGAAAGTTGTATGAAAAGTGTGAGAAAACGGGGAAGGTCCTGGAGGGGTTTAGTAGTAATTAATAAATACAGCTAACGAATCAGCCGTTGCTCCCTGTCCTCCCTGGGTTCCCGGCCGATCCTGGCGGAGGCAGAAAAGACCATTCCGAGCAATACGCTCCTGGAACCGGAAGAATCTTCCGACCAGGAGCAACTGGATCCGCAAGAGGATGATCCTTATGAGTACGACGAAGACATCAGACCCTCGAACGAGGAATCACCGGAAAACGAACGCTTTCTGGTTGGAAATGGTCCTGGCTCGTCTGGGATACCTACGCGTTGCTGGGGATGCACCGGCTGCAATGGAGTACATACGCCGATTTTCCTGTTGGCTTCCTCTCCAACGGAGCCGCCATGTACCTGCATTTCCTGTCAGTAATTCACTAACTATGGAGATCAGTTGAAAAGGCTTTAGCTTCTTTTCCTTTTCCTTTTCCTTTTCAGTTATTTTCACTTCAACCGTATGAATTCCAAAATTCCTCACACGTAATATATCTGTTCAAAATAACTAATGTACGGGGGCAATGTTATAATATGTACATTATATATGTACGTAGTTATAAAGTTGATTGAAACGCTAGATAGATGTTCCTGCATTAGTTTTCGACATTATTTCTTTTGCTTCTTGATTCACTTTATACTTCGAATAAACTTTTGCCTTCAGATTACTTGCTACGTACTGGTCTTGCACCATAATTAATCGACTAATATTAGTAGTAAATTAACGCATTACAGATTGTAATTGTAGACCTATTTTGAGCAAAAAAGGTTAATTTATTGTCTGTTCACGCGTATCGAATTGTATGTAAATCGAAAACGTTAAATTGAATACTCGGCTGACTTGTAACTTATAAAATTCATTTACAAAATATTGCTCATCTTTTTAAGAAACGGCTGGTACTGAAGGGAATTTTTAGTACCGGTCACTTGCAAAATATCACCGACTTAGTTCTTAGTTCAATTGTGCGAGAGGCTCAGATGGTGTTTCATGCTAAATCGCACTTGTATGATCATTTTCCATTTCATAAATATATTAATAGACACTGTTTCGCCATAGTATACTATTTCCATACTGCACTTTCAAATCACCAACATCAGACCACAACTCGCTGTTGCACACTAAAGTTGATTTGTACATACTTAAATTCGATCATCTTATTGTTTAGCAAAATAAATGGCAGGAGAGACTTACCAAGTTAAACATTGAATAGAAAACAGAGAGATAAATATCTATATATTCTCAGAAGAAACTAATACATAATCCTATTGCGAACCGTATTAAATATAGCAAAACAAATATAATGTTTTGCCTATTTATTTGACGTACACGAAAGTTGTATAGCAGGTAAAATATTTTCTTCTAATTCAACAGTTACATCATTTTTTAATACCATATGCAGGGTGTTGCCCCTCAAACTCAATAACAGAAATTCGTTCAAGTATTCAACGAATAATTCGGAACGAAAAATATAATAGTAATCATAATTCTATATTTTCGCTTTATAGCTATAAAATGAACTTCGCTGTACACAATGATGCATCCTTCTGTGCACAAAATTTATACAGTATAGATGTGTTTTATTACCGAGATAAACATTGTGCATGCTTGTCTCAAGGTAAGTGTTTCCTGGTAGTGAAATCAAAATAAGTTCAAGGTATTCAGTCTATGTTTTGAATTTGATTTCCTTACTGCCTCCATAGTGCTCCCAATGTTTCGTAGTAGTCCGATTACAAAATATGTCGATATAATAACGTTCGTGTACGGTGTCTGCAACGGGAATAGTACATCCGCCATAGCTGAGTATCAATACCGGTATTTTGAGCGCACATACCAGCTTGCCATTCTACTTTCCAAAAGTCTTCCGAATTTAAACTGTGAGAACTATGTTAAGAAGTGGAAGGTGGGCAATTTTGCGTATAAAGGAGAAATTTTTAAACGAACACGTTGCAATTGTTATTTATTGAATTTCTTACGGAACATCGTGTATACAGGGTTATACAGGGTTATACAGGGTGGCCCGTTAGTCTCGCCTTATTCTGACCTTATACGTTTCGGATAAGGAATAAAAGTGTAGAAAGTTATAAAACGACTTGATAATTTAATCGTTGTTCATGAATGACGAATAACTGAACATTATTCTTAATTTAAGACGATGTAACATTTTCCGTACGTTGCCCCTCGATGCACCCAATGTTTTTCGTTAATAACTCAAAAACGAAGCTTCATACAATATTTTAGTCAAGGAAAAAGTTGTTCGGAAGCACCTCAGCTACGCCACGTTTCAGAATACGGCGAGACTTACTGACCACCCTGCTGTATAATATTAGCGAGGAATGAAAAGCTATTATTTTATATAAATGAGAAGATAAGCATAATTTGCATTGCACAAGTTTATTTTATTTTTTTATATAGGTTGGTCGAAATATTTAAATTATTATCGTTATTGCGTAACACAACTTTGTTTTCGAACCATTTCTTTGTGTAGCAGCGTTATTCATTCCATGAAACTAGATGGAAGTATCTATTAGAAAAGTTCTATCGAACTTTTCAACGTTAGCCATTTCGTTTCACAATAGTCAATAATGGTGGTAATTATAATACTCTGTTCACCGTTTCATAAATTTTACATGCAACACTAACTTCTTCCCAAAGTATGGATCTAAAACATTTAGATGGTGTTCTGACCTGTTTATTATTAATCTTCTGCACTTTGTTAATAGTTATTGTACTTGCAACGGGTATTTGTCTTTTTCTCTCATATTTGACGCATTTCTGAATGGATAAATTATTATATTATATTGAGCATAAATTTGATACAAATATTTATTACCAAAAAACAGAATGATATATATTATATAATCCTGAGACGCATATTATAAAATTAACAAATTAATAATCGTAAGAGTACTAGTTTTCATTTACTGCATTTAGTATTAAAAAATACATTAGCTACGGTGAAATGTTCATACATCAAAACTGTTTAATGAAATATCTTCTATAAACGCTTTATAATACAACATATAATTGATAAACTCATCTGTGAAAATGTTCTGTCCCTTGCAAAACAATTTTTTCATTGCACTTTTACAAAATCTTAGTGCAATCTTGTGTCACATACGAGCTTTACCCCACTCACTCTTTCCAATGATTCATCAATTTTGAATAATATTTTTTTTATACAATTGTTTTTCCTTTCTCACGCACTATTCAAATACATTTGAACGTAAAGATCAATTAATGCAAACAGTAATTGAGCAGTTACATGGAGCAACATCTTTCAAATTGATCGTGCAACAGCATAAATCAGAAACTAATACTTTTATGAATATTTGCATTCAATAATAGACAAAAGTATTGATGAAGTGGGCAAGTCAGTATACAAATTGTACATAAACAATATTTAGTAAAATGATCGCTCATCTCCCCATTTTTCTCTGTACACTTTTATTCGTAACGTTTTACTTACCTATGTATAAAGACAGAATTACGTGATAAAATTAGGTAATATACAATTAATAAGATACATGATGCGAGTGTTTTTAATAACGGCATACACAGCTAGTAGACAAAACTGTAACAGATTGTTTGTTATAATATCTTTCCATTTCTATAACATATTATGTATTAATTTATGAACAGTAAAGATTTCTTTGAACGTTCTGTTCTTCTTTACAATACTATGTAAAAGTCATTTTACAATTACTAAAAATAACGCAGGTCATACGATCAGGACAGATTATTCTGTTGTTAGGGGATGGATGAAAAACTTTTTTCATCTGTTATAACATAGTTTAACGACAGCTTCAACCTAATTGTAGTAAATCGTCAACTCAAAGCCAACTTTCAATTCCGTCGATCTGACTTTAGATTTTTTTTATATAAGCAAAATATATTATAATCATTTCAAGCTTTACTTAAGTCTTAAGATGTTCTAGCAGCACTAAAAAATGTCGATTGGCCTCGCCATTCATGGTTCACCCTATGTAATAAATCAATATATTTCCCGTCAATAAAACACCTGCGTAGTACATTATTATTCGTTACGTGCTATCTACTTTGTTAACGTTATTCATTTCATGTATATAAACAAGCAAGGTATTATGAATAACGAACCACATAGAAGAAAAAAGGGAAACGAGTAATTGCTTAAATTGAATAGTTGCAAACATTTCTATGGATACCAAATCACGTACTGTCCCAATACTCTTGCGTTCACAATATGAAATACGACACCAAGCGGCACAATATTTCTCATACGAAAACGCATTAATTATTTTGAGCAGTACATTGCGAATTATTTAAACGAAAAATTGACGACGAGTGTAGTACGAATAACAACATGGTTGCAGAGATGTTGAAAACCGCGTCATCGAGGTCTTTTCTCGGGAGCGCTCGTGATTCACTTGCGTGCTCCATCCACATTTCACTTTTCCTATTTGCTCCTTAACCGTTCGCTCTTGACCTTGGATTCTTATAGCCTACGACGAAGTCATTTCACCAGAGTTCGCCATTCCATAGATTCCATTGAATTCTTACATTTCGTCCCAGACCTTTCGTTGCTTTCGTTTTAAAGTTTTATGCAAGCGTGTTATATACACGTGTTCTAATTTGTGCTGTGTACAGGGTGTTCCGTTTTAATCGAGCATATACAATTTCCATTGCTTTTGACGATACGAAAAATTGTTGTATTCATAGAGGCACATATTTATTATGCGTTAATATTGTTTTCTTTGAGATCTTCTTGAGACATCTTCATCTTTCTTTTAATGGTTAGATATGATTTTGTAGTCCATAGCCTTGAAGTATGGGGAAAAATGAATTGGATTCTGCGAATACATTTGCTTTTAAATGACCTTTGGTGAATGATTGCAGTTGAAAAATCTGTATTGGCGAACGTTTGAAATCATTTTCTGATTTTGAATCTCGGACTGCTCTTAACTTATTATTGCAATCTAATAAAAATCTGAATTAATGTTAAATTCCACTACACACCGTTGTCATTGCCGTTTATATCGCATAGAAATATCGATATACCCGATTGCATTTATAGTTCTTCGTAGAAAAATCATCACTTGGAATTTGGAAAAAAGCGTCGATGTTTTTACCGTTAATTACCGTTAATTAAACCAGCAAATATGGTCCAAATTATATCGTGTTTGGTGTAATTTTAATCAGAAAAATATCAGCTATGCTGTGCAAAAGTGTCATAAGAAAAGGATGAGAAATAGCAAAATTTCATCGTTCGATTAGTATTAGCTCACCGATATAACCCAGCCCGGATTGCGTTAAACTGATCGCCAATCGAACTTCACGACGAATCAAGGGGTGGGGATAAACTCTTCGCTTATATCACGTAGAACTCTTTCGCTTATTTCGAAGATTCACTGTATTCTGTGAAATTGGAAAGTTGGAAAAGATATTGCAAGTGCTAAGTTGTAATATCTCACCCTGTGTACGTACATATACAAAGTGCTCAATTTAATCTGGCCACCTTTAACGTATGTTCTTTCTTGTAATATGAAAGAACAATTACAAATGGCAGAAAATGATATCTCAGCTGAACTTAGTCAGCTGTATATATTATTTTATTTTTGGAAAATATATTCGCCACGTTTTTCATTCTACTTTATTCCTACTTTATTGTTTCCATAATGCTTAGATATCCTGGAATTCCCGATGTTTTTTTCCCCCACCACACGTTACGACATTACGTGCATCTATATTACGCGATTTATTTTCTATTCGCGCTTTGAAAATTTGTTGCCGGCCAAACTAGTGTGTTCTTACATTATTTGGTATATTTTTCAGCCACAGGCAGTGCTATTGACACGAACTCGAGTTCATGCACCTTTGTTAATTGAAGCACTGCAATGCAGTATAAGGATTACTGCCTCAATTTCGTTTTCCTTTTTTCTCGTATTTGTAGAACACGGTTAAACGGTGGTTGGGAAGGAAAGCTACGCGGCCCAATTCATTTGTACGTGCTGTTTTCTCTATGTACTCTGCGAAGCAATTTTATTATTTTGCTTAATATAGATATAACGAATTTTGTTGAAAAAGAAGTTTGCAATTGTTTAATCGAGTTATGTTAAGGTTGATGTAGTGAATTTTTTTGATTTGTTTGCACGTGTTAGCAAGTGTCGTTCGTAAATACAAGAGAGATAGACGGGGAGTTCCTGAAATTTGTATCCAATTACATACTAATCAAAATTTAATTTTCATAAAATACTTGCAGTTCGTTGAAATTTTATACGAAAATATATTAGTACACGTTTCTTTGGCAATTATGAATTCCAATGTGATTATAATGCACAGTACTATAGAAGTATATAAAAACATATTCCTAAATGCTCATTAGAGCATTCATATTATAGGAAAGTAGCATCACTGCAATTTCCGCAGGAAATACATGGAAATTAAACATAGATATATCGAATATAAAAGCGATCAATTATTAATATTGTAAAGTATCTCTTACAGACACATATCAAGATTTTCCTAAGAATTTCATATATAATAAACAAATAGTCAGTGTGAGATTTATTTATACTTTATATGTAGATTACTATCATGTTATGTTGCTCAAACTGTAAAACACTTCCCAATCAGAGCGCCTTGCCCCAAACACGTGCTCTACGGACGCTCTGATTGGCCAGTGGTTTCCGTTAATGATTAAAAGGTGAAACTTCAACCAACATTTTGGTAACGGAAAATGTTGTTCAGAATCACCCCAGAAACCCCCCAATTCTCGATGTTCAGTTGGTTACGGGGCACGCTATATAATTCTACTGGCCACGTAAATGTACTTACAGTTTTGGTATAAAATGCCTGCTATATGCGAATTATATAAATAAAACAGCATATTACTTTCTAGAAGCAGCGTATTGCCTGTTACTTGAATTTCTTTGTACGTAATGGGAATGGAAAAAACCCATGATAATATTGGGTTCAACAATAAGTAATCCGCTATTTCTTCATCAATTTTATTATTTAGTAACAAGTGTGATGGCTTTACCGTAAACAAAAATCAATGCTTCCATCCTGCCAAAATTTCTAGCGTGCCAAATGAGAATAGAAAAAGTTTTGAAATAGAATAATTCCTTTTACAAATGAATTGTTTCACAATGCGTTGATAGCAAGCCATAAAAAGAATCAAGAAATAGTGGATTATTTATTGGCATGCCTAATATTTTCATGCAATTATGTTTATATTATAACGTAATAATTATACTTTGTTGTAATGTATGACATATGTTGTAACATATATGAGATATTCGAATGAAAAATAAAACAAATGTGTGAACCGGTAAATAATTCATACGGCAAATAGGTGCCAACATGTTCGTAATCAATGATCAATTCAGTTATTTTTTACTCTCTGGCACCACTCTGTACAAGTTAAAATATATTATTAAAAATAGTCGTTCGTTCCAAAGATAACAATATTGTTCTTAGAAACCCATTTACATACTTCGGAAGACAAAATATGTACAGTTTCATTGTTATCAATTTAATCTGGATCCATATAGGACAATCTCATAAATATATTGAATAATGTATATACATATATATTACCTTCTAACTTGATGATATTATGATTGCAATTTTCGGACGTAACGGAACTGGCTTCACGAAGAACACAAATGGGAAATATTACGACTAACAAGGGAAGTTACCCAGATGAGCAATTAGTTTAAGGAAAATAACGGTTAGCAGTATTAGTATTAGTATTAGTTAGTAATAACTAGTACTAATAACTGAAGGGAGTGTCATTCCCTTGGAAAATTGGATATCGGTTAGAAAAATGGCGTCAAAGTCGCCAAATAAGCGGCTCCGAAAATGGGTACCAATGCCATTCTTCCGTTATTCTTTAGTGTTTTTTCTTTTTTTTTTCTTCTTTTTTTTTTGATTACGTGAAACTATATGTTCCAGTTACTTTATTTACATGTAGATAGAAAGAAACCTAACGAATAACTTTGACGCCATTCTTCTAACCGATATTCAATTTTCCAAGCGAATGACACTCATTTCAATTATTAGGAGGTAGAGTACTGAAACTTGTAATCGTTATTTTTTTCTAACTAATTGGTCATCTGAGTAACTTCCCTTGTGGGATACTATGACGCTCTATAACCAACTGTGAATAAAATTAAATATGTCTATTTAAAAATATGTTGAAAAAGGAAAATTACATAAGCAATAACTAAAAATCTGTAATGTGTGTTCCTGAAACTTTCTTGAAGCATACAAATTTTTTTCAATAATAATCTTGACCCTGTGTTGAATGCAACGTTATAAAGAATGAATACTTAAGCGTTTGGCTACGCACGGAACCTATAGTCGCTCGGCGAGAGATGTATTCCCGGCGCCCGACGCTAAATGCTCGTTTAACCCTCATACGGCTCTCATTTAAAATGACGTTGAAGGTCTTCCTGTTCATTTTTCACCAATTCCATGAAATAAAAAGAAATTATTCGGAACAAGTACAGCTACTCATTCACCCCTTGCCGTATGATTAAGTTTGAACCAGCGCGTGCCATACTCAAGCCCAGAATCGCGGCGCGGTGGGACATCAAGCATTTGCTGATATACTCGATATCCTTTAGCCGTTCGCATAGAAATCAACGCAACGCAACGGTTTTAAATGTAAGGAACTGGGCGAAAGCAGTGGGGAAAAACGCCAATTTAGGAGTGCATAAGTCTTTCTTTATAAAAGACTTTTCATCTCCACCACTTTCCGCGCTAATTTTTATATACACATTAAGACTGGGATGTATACTTTATGCTCTATAAAATTTGGCTGCAGCCAACTGCAGCTGCAGAGGTTGTTGCATTTTTTATGGAATAGTTCGATGCTGAAAACGCTCGCGCTGATACGATCCTACGGTATACTCCCGATGAACGGGCCTCGTTTTTTTTTTCACGTGAAAACGGTTGACTGGAAGAAAATTGATTGACATATTCCATCCTTGTTTACTTTTTGTCGCGCTTATCATTGTTTAAATAGTCTTTCTCCTACTAATTTTATTTTTTATGGATACTAAATATTTGTGTACTGGATTCCGTTCGTCTTTCTCTCTAGGATGTATGTATATCTTGCGCGTTATTGATATATTTATATTATTAATTTTTGTTTAGTAACTACCTAAAAATGATAACTGTTGTCTTTTCCGACAATTCACAAGAAAAATGACCATATTAACCATTGAACTATACTATAAGAAATGCAATAACTTTTGCAGCTGCAGTTGGCTGCAACCAAATTTTATAGAGCATATAGTATACACCCCATTCTCACCGTGTATATAAAAATTAGCGCGGAGACGAGTGGAGATCAAAAGTATTTCATAAAAGAACGCGTCGAAAATTGGTTTGTTCAAACGTTCTTGAAAAAAAGTATGAAAGAATTTCTATACAATTTTTCTCTTCATTTTTACACACTCCTAATTCTTGTTGAAACAGTTCGTGAAAATAGAAATACCATTGAGGTCCTGAGCATTAGATAACAGGTGAAAATAGTATTCTTCATTTTTAAGCTATCTGCAATTTTTAACGCTTATATCCCTTGCCACGCTTAACAACAATGGATTTAAGAAATGAATATGTCGTTTTTAGCTGCTACAGACATCTATCTTGATATTGGATATAAAATTATAGGCCTACTCCGTGTTTTGATTTTCGACTTTTGCACTCCTAAATTGCCGTTTTTCCCCCCACTGTGTCAAGCTTTTCTCCTTGGTGAGCCACCGAGTCCCCACTACCAGTCCCTTCATACGCCATACATACTCCTTTGCGCAATAAAGACTGGCTGAGGCACAGAGGAAGGCACGCGTGAGCCACAGATGGCTCGCGAACCACGTGCCTATCTTGTATTTCTTATATTCGGCCCGAAATCCGTTCCGAATCATATTATTCGTTGTTCCAATAATAAATGCTTATCCAGAACTATGTAGAAAAAATAAAATCCAAATTGTTCAGAAATTACCAAAAGAGCGCATAAAGGTTAAGCGAATCGCACGTTTTGTTTCTGAGCTTTCCGCTGTCAAAAGGTGTACAAGAAAATTAAAATTAATTCAGGAAAAAAGCTGATTACGAAATAAATCATCTGCATTCTTGAATATAGAGTAAATTCCCCCACATTGTCCATCAGCTCGGAATCGAATTGGGACGACTTCAGCCTCGTAGACCACCGTTGTAGTTCGCCGAACAAAAAAGGGGACAGCGAATAAAAGAGAAAGATGTAATAGAAGCCCGAGCAACCGAGATTCAAAAGCTAGCCTACGAAATGCTATAATAAAGACGATGCTTAAACTTTTTTGTTTTTAACTTCTTCTATATGAAAGGCTTGATAACATATTGCTGAGATTATTTTCACGAAAATGGAATCTAACGTAATATAATTTAGACCACATTTACTTATTAATACTTATTTAATAAAACATTTCATTTTATTATCGTCTTGAATGAAATACAATGGGCCGCATATGTGTTCGTGCACCCATCAAAACAGAATGACTTTTGTTTAAATTGAACCAAAATTCTTGAATATTTTGGAGAAGTTAGAAGGATTAGTTTATTAGTGATAATTTAATACCAAACAACCTACATACTACTTTACATTTCGCTAATTCATAATATATTTAAAAATCTTTATTATTATTACTTTTTCGAATGTGACTAACAGCACATTCTTCTAATGAAATCGGGGCGATAATGGAGTAAAATGAAATAATAATTGTATCGTGTTAGGTCTTATTTTAATTAGAAAAGTTTCACCAATACAATACACTAATTTTTAACCAAAAAAGGCAAAATCAAACAAAATTTTGCCCTTGTATTACGAAATATCAAGTCATCGGTTCTAAAGAGAAAAAAAACACGCGGAGTATTATATTACATGGTAATTGACTCGAACAAAACTGCATAAACTTAGGCATGGCGCAAGGATTACCGTAGAAACAGTGATGGGGACAATATGAGAGTCACGCCGGTAAGGACAATGTGGGAGAATTTACTGTACATGAATGAATATATGTTTCCACTTAATTATAATTAGACAGATATTATATAATATTACGTATATAGTTCCGAAGAATATTGCACACAGTGTGCAACAAGTCAAGCTATAATTCTTAATATAGAATATGAATATGTGATAATTTATACATAAAAAATTCAACAATATTGCAATACCTAGTGCATTTTGTCGTAGGGCTAAATTTTAACTAAGAATACGAAGATTATTAAAATTAAAATATCATTCCTAACGTATTTACACTTTTTATATTGTTATTACATGTTAACTTTTTATATCTGTCTTTTGGTTTAGTGTTCGTTCTGCTTGTAGAATTAGTTTATTATATTATTTAATTCATGCTTCGTTATTATGAAATGCTGGCACATAATCTATGATAACATTTTTTTCTATTTATTTTCTACCATTTATTATTATGCACCATGAAATTAATGCCTGTTGTAAATTAATATACGAGCAATTATATGTCGTTTCAGTTCTATGTAGCAATCGGGTGAGCCAAATGACCAAGACTTATAATGACATAGAAGCAGTTACAAGGCTTCTAGAAGAGGTAAATGTGGCCAATGATACGTATATGTACACAGCTGCAAAACGTATATCCTTTTTCTTGTTGTTGCGCAGCATTTAGTATGCCGATAAAACAGAGTTGAATATTTCCAAATTTAAAAAATTTTCACCAGTTGGGTAAAAAAGCCGAATGTTTACTTTTCTGTAACAAAATACTTAATAATTAGATTTAAAAGCTGAAGTAAGTACTGTCATCTAGAAGAAAATTTTACGAATATGAATGATGTAGTTTCATTATATAATATGTTCAATCATAAATTTTCATAATTTATAAAATTCCGCGTTCGTGATGCTGATCAAAAAGAGTGCGGCGGGGCATTGCTCTATGTATCGAAAGGTTAAATGAATTACCTGTTAACTTGCAGAAAGAAAAAGACTTGGAACTGACCGCACGTATCGGCAAAGAACTTCTATCGCACAACCAGAAACTCGAGACCACAGTCGCCAGCTTAGAGTCCGAACTGAAGGAAGCCAATGAAAGGATTATTCAATTTACGCACGAACTCGGAAAGAAGACAGAGTTGATACAAATATTGACGAACGATGCTGAAGAATCGAACTCTGAAACCGGTACGCCCACCGGACTCCGTGGAATTAGTCTTGACTTGATGCAGAGGAAAATCAGCACCCTCGAGGGCGAAAATAAACAGTTGAGGACCGAATTTACGAAATTGATGCACGATGCTGATCATTCGGAGGAACAGGAGGCAAAACTCGTAAAGGATATTGCCAATCAACTCGGTTCGTTTAAAACTTTTACTTACAATTAAATACTTGTTAACAATTATGTTATCGCTTTGCGGGTTTAATGATGAAAGGGAAATCGATAAAGCAGCTTGACGACATAGTAGACGACACTAGTAGTTTTGGGCTTATAATGTATATACATATATCTAAAATGTGTATGCTTTTTGCATACAGCGAACGCAAACATGGAGGTGGACGGAATAACAGACGAGTTATTTAGACAAAAGGAAGAAAATCGGCTACAACACGAGCAGATAGTCAGTTTAACAGCCAAATTGGCTGAAGCGGAGTTGAGATTGGCGCAGTTAATGGTCGAACATGATGAAGTGGGAGCTACTTTGCTTATTACGAAGGATAATCAAAACACTCTTGCAAATGAACTGGCTGAATTCAAAGACCGATACGCAGAGGTGAGATCCTAACCGTTTCTGTTTCACTATTCCTCTTTTTGTTCTACTCACAAGGAAACATACCGAACAAACAAATTTATTGTTACATTATCTTAAGAGATACAACAATTTACATAATGCCACCGGGCTACGGCCGCACGAAATACACATGTATAGGCATACGGGCGACTATTATTTTGAGATACGCATTAATCATACATAACAAGGTCATCTAATATAATCTGATTTGCAATAGTAATATTAACTACATTAGTATGCATTGCAGTATGATATTGTTAGGAAGTAGTTTGTTGCTTGGAAATTAATATCCGTTAATAACAAAATTGGTATAAAATTTAGAGAAATGATGGACATTAGATTCGAGGAGGCTACCAGCTTCTTTACTTTTATGTATAATATACATAATATACGTAAAAGTGTATATGTACTGTCTACATTGTATATGATCGCTGCTGAGCAGGCGCTGTTATAAAATGTATTCGACGGCTACGCTACACGATACTGAAATAAAACACCTTATCATACCGAAAGGCACAACGGGAAGAATTCAACCGCTACAGATTTCGAGTTTGAAAAACGTTTGCTACACGCTTCTCCGACATAATTATACGTTTCGATTACGATGTTAATATTATTAAGCTACAGATCTTTTCAAATATTCGTGGTTTAAGAGTACCTATATAAAATTCACTCATTTTACAAATCCAGTAGATTTTTGTTGCGGTGCAAATTCAGCACCAACATGTGACATTTGTGGAAATGCTGCTATCATTACTTGCGTGTAGTGTAAGAAATCATTTTGCTTTCGACATTTTTTTTCGGAATACCATTTCTGTGAAACTTATGTTCCATAAATTCACAGTCTCCATACTATTAATATTAATATTGCATATTTATTCGAAACGAAACGACATCAATTATTAAATTTTACGAAATAATCCTCGTCCGATAGCGATCGTATACATAAAAGTAAAGAAACTGGTAGCCTTCTCGAATTTAATGTTTATTACTTCTCTAATTTTTATACGAATTTTGTTATTAACGGATATTAATTTCCAAGCAACGAACTACATACTTCCTAACAATATCATACTGCAACGGATACTATGTAATTAATATTTGCACAAGTTATTTTCTGTAAACCTCACGCAGTATGGAATAGAGGACAGGTAGGCTAATAAAACTTCAGTCCCCTTCAATTAAACACTAACTTTATTAATATGAAACGTCGACGCATGAAAATTCTCAACGAACAACGAGTCTCACACGATACTCACAATACTCTCTGCTCACGATATGACTCTCTTAAACTCTTCAAACTATTCTGCTCTATTCTCAATCAGCTCTCCTCTAAGTCTCCCTAAACTCTGGTTCTCTGGTTAGTTTCTCTCTCATTCTATTCCTCATTTGCTCTCAGTTATTTAGGAATCACACTGCAGATATTCCTTGGCAACAGTCGATCGCGTCCATTCCAACCCTTGTCCCGCTGGACCCTCCGTTCACTCGATCGTCTCAAGTACTCAGCTCCAAATACTTATCTGTCTTATCTGTATTTCCAATCCCACATTACTATTGATCCGCGCAAAAAATATTAATATTTCAAATTAGTGAATGTATAACAAACATTGGATGTTCAGTATTGTATTACTATTGCAAATTTTAGATCATCGTTCATCTCGATGTATATCTCGTACGGCCGCAGACCGGCGGACCCGCGCGTTGTGCGTATTATATAAAAATGTACAAAACTGTAGGAGGAAAATCCATCATAGTATATATCAATGGATTCAGATAAAAATTTCTGTTCTTTTTTGTCATTATGTAAATTGTTACATCTCTTAAAATAATGTAACAATAAATTTGTTTGTTATAAACAAATTACTTTTTACAAAATCTGCTCAAAAAACAATGAAACGATTGCTGAAGAAGTGTTCTTACATCTGTGACTGTTTTCGAGATACAATTTTTCTGCTGAAACTTCAAGGGGAGATTACACGCCTAAACTTGCGATTTGGCCGCCATAAAATATGCGCGTCCTTTAGTTTCGCCTGCTTACTATATCCAAATTTCATCAAAATCGGAGGCAGACAGTTCGGTATGTTCCCTCGTTACGTCTTTACGAATCGTCAGGGGCAAAAGGAAACTTTAAATCGACTAGTAGCTTTGGGTTGATTTAACGACAAAACTATCACGACTGGTCAAATTCTCAAGTTTTTCTTATAATATTCTGCATTCATTTTTATCGCTCTGGTCACTGGACTTCACGACTTAATGGTTAAAAATTATTTGGTTTTTTATTGCCCGTGCAAATTCACTATTACCTGCACTCTATTGCAAAAGTTATAACTTTTATTTGACCAGCAGTAACAGGTATCATATACAAAAATTCTCGGTAGGTTTAGTGTTCATCCTATTTAACATTGACTGAATTTAAGTTAACGTCGAATAGAACTAAAAATGCATATCATGTTTTCAATGTCAATTGCATTTAAGGTGGTGAACTTACTGGCGGAAACTCAGGATCAATTAAGAAAGCAAAGAAAAAAAGGTATGCCAACAGTGAGAGGAGGATCCTTGTTTCCATCTCTGGGCGCTGCTCCACAACCAGATTCAATTGCCTCGGAATTAGAATCGTCTCTTTACTCGGAGCTCAGCTTGGATTCTGGCATCAGTACTGACAGAATGTATGTTTCCGTTTTTTACATGATATGAATATCAATATTTCCTCAACATTGTTACTACAAATCAACTACCAATTTATATTTTTAATATCATACAGGCCAACATATAAGAAGGTCTTCGAAACAGTGAGAAGCGCGTCAAGGAGTACGTCTTATATGGTCGACGCAAATCAGTTCCCAAGAATAGGTTCAATGACAACATCCACTTTATCTAGCGGTTCTACTGGACCACGTATGAGTTGTGGGCAAGTTCGACCATTGGCATCAGCATTTCCCAGTTTGGATTCCGCTGGCCATAGCGATTCAGAGGGCTCCCTTATTACAGATTCAGAAGATTATCCGTAAGTTGATATTTATGGAGCATTGTCATAAATTGAGGGTATTTTGCATGTGAAATGCGTCGTAGTGTCTTCATTATTTTTGCCGATGCAAACAATTTCCGAGAGCATAATCGTTTCACTCGCAATCAGACATTGAATATTCTACTTTAACCTTTTTTCCACGGTCATTTTGTCCGAGCATTCGAGACCATTGATGATTTTTCGATAACAGCAATATACTTTTATTAGCGCACAATATCTGATAGAGAATGGTTTTCAAATATGTACGATACATGAACCATTAAATTACTTCGAATGGACAAATCGTGATAATTTGAAGGCGTGCATAGTTCTTGAACAAAGACATTACGATGTACACCATGAAGAAAACGACACGTGTATCGAACGAAATACTATTTCTGAGAAATATTTTGGTGTATCTGGCACATAAAATTTGTTAAATGAAGCATTTTCTGTAAATTTTAACTGTCAAACTGTATAGATGGACGTTTTTATGGATTTTACAGAGGTCCACAGCAAACAGGAGTGCCAGGCGCACCTGGTGCGGCAGATTTAGAAGCAGCTCTTCGCAGATTGACACCTGCAGAAGTTCTCACAAGGCGTGCTTGCCTTACCACTGGCGCAGGATACAGTTATGATTACGATACTGGAACTCGGTCACCTTCGACCTTTGTACCTCTTGGTTGTAGAACTCCGGACAGCATTATGTCCACAGGAAGCAGCGGCAATTTAAGCGGATACAGTGGGAATTCTTGGAGAATTCCTGAGAAGTTGCAGATAGTGAAACCTATCGAAGGTTCGCAGACCCTGCACCAGTGGACACAATTGGCTACGCCTACTCTCGGTAATATTTTATAATATTTTAGTAAATTCGTCGAAAATTCGAGATAAATTCTTTATTATCCAAAATGTTTGAAACATCATTTCTTACGCGATTTCCCTTACAACAAAACGTAGCAAATACTTGAAGGTGCAGACAAAATTCGGTAACTCGAAAACCCCTATAAAACTAGAATTGTGTTCATTCCGTTTTCCGTTCGGTTGTTAGAATCTTCTGCAACTCAAAATACAAACCTCTTATAATCCGAATTATTTGCTAAATGGTTAACTGTAACTCAATTTCGGAGAAAATCTGCCTGTTCATATTGAAGTTTACCGTGCCGTGCCTAATTCAGATGGCAAGAGAACCGGAAGTGCTGAATTTTCTACCAATGGGACGCGTTTATTAAAATAATTTGAACGGTGCAGAAATAAAAATGATAGCATATGGAACTTCAATGTTACACGAAATAGCTGAAGCTTTTGTTATGTCAGTAGGCTATAATGACTTTAGAGTTAGAATGGTTGGCTAGAAAAATTCAAATCCAACCCATTTGCAAAGCTTCCGGAAAACAAACTTTCGTTCGTTAAAGAACTTAGTTGTGCTTCGAGTTACCAAAGTAGGACGGTTTTACGAAATAATACGGCGATTTCAAATTGAGTGTATCGTTTATTACTCAGGCGGTCTTTTGGAAGAACGACCGGGCGTGAAAACTCGAGGTGGGCGCGGCCTGGAGGATTTAGGCCTGGTCACTTTCAGTTTAAGTGACCTTGAAGAAGACGAAGAGTACACCAACCCGGGCAAACTCTTTCAAGACACGGGTTCCGTCTACACCTTCACTAATAGCACCGTTCTTCATCCTGATGATCATACAAGTGTAACTCCAAGTATCGTGGGTAGTAGAGTTGCAACTGCACCTAGTAGTGCTTTAAATTCTGGTATGAGTACTCCGAGAACGTTAAGCAGAAGGAATTCGACTTCAACATTTTCAACAACCCTTGGCCTGGCAAAAATGTTAAACGAAAGAGGTACGAATGATTCACCATTGGCGATATACAGGAAGGGTGATCCATTTAAATAAGACTATCTAACTATCTCTTACAATTCTGATAATACAAAAAGTATCTGCTGTGGTATTTGAATGATGTCCTGGAATCAATATGGTGCAAAGTATTTTTTTTTCCCCAAGGTTATTTTTCAAACTTTAGAGTTTTTTAGGCTCATATCGTTATGGCTATTTAGTTATATTTGAAAACATCGACAAAAATATACTTTACAGCAGTGTTTCTCAACGTGGGCCCCACGCCCCACATGCACGAGCAATAAATAATTGCTAATAATTACAATAATATGGAAGAATCTTCAATTAAAAAGATTTCGTAATTATATGTGTGGGAGCTTCGTGCATCGGCTAATATGATGGTGGAAGATGAAAGGGACGGAAAAAGAAAGGGAGCCGGACCGTCGCACTCGCCCTTAGAGTAGCGTATGTGGGAAGTGCCCCCGCATGTCTTGAAAATTTACTTCCTGTGTTTCCTCAACAATTTCCTAGTGATTTCTTCTTAAAATGTATCATTTAAGTTTCTTCGGTGAACAACTCAATTTTTGAATGTTAAAAATTATGTATATGTTACATAGGGTGCATAAGAATTTTAGAAAGGCTTAGGTGGGGCATGGCACAAAAAAGTATACTGGTCCCTAGACACCATTCAAATCTTATATATGTATAAAATAGTTTTTGTGTCGTCACAATTGGAAGATTTATTTGTGTGGGTTATTTAAATGGACCGACCTCTATAATGTAGCAGCTATAGATAATAAATTCATAATGCATTTTTCTTTATAAAAACAATGCACTATTGCATGCACTAAATTCTGATATGCGTATCTCAGTTATAATGAAAATCTTTGGTGAGGAAGTTAATTAAAATAATTCAATTGTTACTTAATATAGGCATAAAAGCTGTAACGCCGTCTTCTCAACGAACTCCAAATGGGGAAAGAAATTTTACCCCTACCGCAACACCTTGCAATAGTCCTGATGCTAGCCCTCCAGAAAGTCGGTCTAGTTCTCCAACTCGAGAGAGTGGTCTATCTCTGGGATTGTTGTCCAGCGGTGCTGAATTATTAAAGCGAACGTTTGGTGGAGAAACAGATGTACGTAAGGATTGTGTATAATTTTCTATTCCCGTAACATGCTATTTCTTAGGACGTGTAGCTTTATTGCTCCTAATATTAATTACTAAGGAACGCACATGTTACTCACGAGGAAAGTACCTAAGTACAAAAAATATAATAAATGCTCCTATCGATATACAATCTGTGAACAGGTTTACGTCGCTAATTCGTTGGTGCAATTTATATCATTAAATGGTCAACCATTTACGTTTGTAGAACCGTTTTTATTTGTTTAAAAGAATTTGAATTAGTAGTAATAATTGAATCGGTTACCATCTACATATATATGCAGTGGGTGATTAAATTATTTCGGGCAGGTACAAAAATTAGACATTATGTGTTTAGCTGAATGGACAAAATTTATCATACAAAAATGCACGTGGCTGTCTGCAAAATTTGAAAAAGAAGAAATCCGCGTGTGTTCAATAACCAACTGTATTTAGATATATTCGCAACAGATATAAATATATATTTGTAATTTTTATGTATAATTTGATATTACTAATTGATGCGCTCGTTTTTCCTGATTATTATTTATTTTAACATTGTTAAATGATAGCTTACGTGTACATTTACGGTATTGCAGATATATACATATGTACGAATTTCAATTTTATACTATTCGGCGAATACATTTAAATCATTGTCATATATCATTAAAGATATAACAACAATAAGTTTCGTAACAAAGAAGGTATCGTTGTAAGTGTACTTTTAATTCTATTCTTGATCAAACATCCAATTAGTGATAATGTTGAAGTGTTCATAATAATATGATCACCTCACTGTATGTAGAACTGCATCCTGTGCATTCATAATCAAACAAATTTGCATGCGACAGTGTAAAAAATTTCATTAGATCTAATATTAATTCGACTTCTGAACAGGCCAAAAGAGAGCGAACTGTTCTGTCCAGATCGGAGAAGAAAGCTCTTACCAGCATCCGTTTAGTAGAGAAACTCGAAAGAATCGGTATCGACACTATAATGGCTACAACGATTGGCTCCTCTATCGCTCCATTGGCGCTACAAGGTTCTTTGTATAGCCGACGTTCCAACGAGAGTCCTATGAGCCAACTGATATTCTCGAAGAGTTCCTTGTCATCGAGTGGAAGTCAAGATAAACTTTCACCTTCTTCTTCCACTGCTAGTGATTCCTCGTTGCCGAAACGGAGTATGTACGACAAGAAGAAGGGCGAATCCGTACCAAAGAGGGAATCAAATAGACAAAAAGGAACTGGTGCTCGAGCTATGAGACCTGATCTCGGTCAGGTTACGTCCGCGATTCCTGTTACAGTTACAAAGGAATCTCCTGCGCAATCCGCTTTGGGAACTATTAGCTCGCTTCTGTTCGGACGAAAGGGGGGATTACTTTGAGACTATTATTTATTGAGCGCAAACTTAATTACGAACAGAAACTGGGACAAGTTTTTAACAGAACGTAACGAAAGATTGTCGGAGCGATGACAAAAATTTAGACAACTCAATTCATTTCACTTCGATCAAATTTATTTTATACTGTACTTCGACGTGGATTATAAGTTATCCTTTCTGTTTTATAATCCCTAAATTTTATACATAAATACCTCGATATATATATATATATGTCAATATATATATGTCAAACGGAGAGAAAGTTACATATTCAACTTACTAAAAAACAAGATATCATAACATGTATTCACGTTTTTAGTAAGAGTGTAAGAAAATTTAATCTGTGCTATTATTTTGTACAATTTTTGTTGAAGTGTTCAATATTACCCGTCTTTACGTTACAAAGGCACGATATTTTAGCTATACTATTATTGTCGATACATAAATTGACAATAATCACTTATTTACTATTTCTATGAAACATAGATATGAATGGCCACTACGATTTTAATATTAATTTAACATTCCTATTAGTTAGCAATCGTTTCTCTCCTCTTTCCTTAATTTTGAAGTTTCATCTGTAGGATTGTTTCGCTTTTCTGCACGAATTGTGATTGTAAAAAATGTTCCAGGTATTACTTTTTTTTTTTTCAAAGTATTCATTTATAACGATCCATTTCTTAGGCGTTTTACTGCGGCGTGGAGAATGTTTTAGAGGGGAGTAATCCATGTTATTCCAATATGTACAGTATTACGTTCAACTATATCTATATACATATTTCATTAACACTGAGCTGTTCGTTTTCTCATCGCTCCGACGATCTATGATTACTAGAAGTCCCATTATTATTACTCTAAAAGCAGCTATTTCTCACCGATTAGTTTATTTTTCAAATGATTTATTGTAAATAAGTGATTCGTATGTGAACAGAGTGAGCAAAGGGACATTACACAAAATTACATAAGTGAAAATCAAGACAAACATTTGTAAATGATTATTTGGAATGCTCTTCAATAAGTGAAGATCAGTTTATAGGCGCGTGCAATGAATAATTTCGAAACAATTGATTTACACACGTATAAAGACGAAATGTGAATTAGGAAAATGTATTATGTAATTTAATTTGCATTGTATAGAGAATACCATGATATAGTAGATAATACTTAAAAATTACTTAGGATGTTGCAACCATGTAATTTGAACTGCTGCATTATTCATGCGATTTTTATTAGCGATTATGATGTTCCTTTCTATGTACAAAGTAGGGATACGTGTTGCGAGAAATCATTGAAATTATTTATCACGAACCTGCATTGTCTTTTGTCAATGAGAATAACAATTTTTCTGAAAGTTTAGCATGAATTTAGTACTACTACATCGATATATTTATTTGTACTTTAATTTGGTACATGCTGATGTGGCTAAAAAAGGATAGAAGAAAGATAATAAAAAAATAATTAAAAAAATGCAATGTTAATAATGCACGGTGCAGCATATAAATGACTTCACGTAATACTAAATCATAATAAAAATAAATGAATTTATAAGGAAAAGGCAAGATTGCAAGAGATGATGCGATCAAGTTGATTAGTAAAATCAGAAAATAAATGATTAAAAGTCGCAGCGAATTTTGTAGGTCGGAGCACAATTTCTAAGGACAACATTTTTAGGGTGCTTAAAAGTTTCTCGTTTTCCTTTAATTAGTTTAAGAAATTTGCCGCTAATCGATTGATTATATTTTAAATTGATTAATTAATTGCGTTACTATTGTCGGTCTTTGTTGAAAGACTGAACACTTAGTATTTGTGATTAATTAATTGTCGATTAATTGTTGATCAGTAAGCAAAAATGTTTTTACTGCTCTGACCGTTTCTTTATTCGACAAAGAAGCCTTGTAAATAATAAGTGAGTTAATGATTAGCCGATTCACAGCTTATACACATGTACTGATTTTAGAATAATACGATGGAAGAGTGAAATTAATCGCTTCAAAGTAAAACGTGAAAAATTAATTAAACGCATGATTTTACGTTTTTATTTTAAACCAATTAAACAATTTTAAATGAAGTGACCAACAATTAAGCGATCAATGATTGATCAATTATATGTAACAAAATACTTTTGTAAATAGTAATCTATTACTATGTGATTTCTCTTATTTCGCCTCTTTTTTCTAATCGATTACGATTAAAAAAATTGATTGCAATGTATACAATGAGTTTTATGGAAAACTACAGTTTTATTCGTAAATGGACCCGTGTCTTGTACGATAGGAAGGATTATTTAGCAAGTGCAGCCTTGTACATAGACGAGTACAGATTAATAAATTAAATTGAAAAAAATCCACAAGTCTTATGGTTTCCCTTCAAAATGTATTATCGAGATCATTTTTTACTGTAGTTAGAACTAGTTCCTTGTAAAATATAAATTATGATATTATACACATGTACATATAGTAAGAAGTACTTTTATTTTATTTTATTTAAATATTTATTTATGTATTTTTTTTACATAATATTCTTATTTTTACAAGATTGTGACCCTTAACTGCTTAATTGTTTCGAAGTTCGATTAACAACCTTAACAATATCTGAACATTTACTCTATTATATTTGTATGTTAAAACTTGAACGACCACTGATGTGAGTACATTTCAAATATGTAATACGGAAGTTCGGTTAAACGGTACACAGATAATTTATAGCAGTTTTTATTATATAATAGACCATGATTTTTAACGTGTACAACGTATACATTCTTTAACATATGCATATAGTTTATTTAGTAGCTTTAGACAGATAATTTTGTAAAAAAATCGTGCATGTGATTTCGTAGTTGGCAACAAATAGCAACATATCAATTTTTTACGATTTTTCAAGCAAAGGTTTTATTTATTTTACCGAAACAAAAATACATATTTGTATAAAGTAACATAGTCACAAAATATGCTTGTTAAGTTATTTTTCTGATTGTTATATATTATTGTTATTTGAAATTTAGATATTTCACTCCGACCCGGGTTTCCCTACTTAAATTTTCAAACACCCTATCATACATTAATAATCACACCAAATAAGAATAAGGTATGAATATAGTAATACAGGTGCACCCGTGTCCAGAAATACACGTGAAATGGAGATCTCTATTATATATAGTATGTATAAGATAGGCGTGAGATCTTAAAAATTATAGTTCACCAACATGTCAGGATGGCCGAGCGGTCTAAGGCGCCAGACTCAAGGTTTGAATACTTTGCCCGTTACCACGGGTCTCTTTGGGGCTTCTGGTCCTCTCTGAGGGCGTGGGTTCGAATCCCACTTCTGACAAATTCTTTTTACTATCCTTCACAATATTGTTTTTCATTTACGGTATTTAATAATTTGATTTGACTTAATAAATATAGTTGTTATATGTATAGAAAGTAAAATGGATTCGAAATTGTCAACATTAATTACATATAGTATGTGTAAATGGAGGGATACATAGATCTTCTCACGTACAAATTAGTTTTATTTGGATACATATCTCTTAGTAAGTAAGAAGTCATTTGCCATAAGATATTAGGAAAATTTTCTTCATTCTCCATTTATTTTTCAAGTTATTTATACTAATATTTTCGGTAACAATTATTTATATTATATTTATATAACAACTAAGTCTATAGAATGACATACGACCTCCGGAGGTAGTCAGACCACCACGATATCCTGTAGTAGCCGCCACATGCTTGACCGCTGAACAAAACAACCTCTCAAGAGCAACCTCTCGACTGTTTGGCACGTTTTCTTTGAATTTTGCGGGGTTTTCTCGGGGTTTTCTGGATTTCTCCTTAGCGAATAAATACATAAACAGTTTCTCTGCAATGATAGGGTATATCGGTGAACTAATACTAATTCAACGATAAAACTTCACTATTTCTCATCCTCATCCAAACACAATATAATTTGGGCTATATTCACTGGCTTAATTAACGGTAATAAGTTTCGACTGCAGAAAAGCAAATTTCAACAACGTAGGAAGTATCCGATATAGGCGAATGTTCAGCCCCGAGGCTTTCGCTTATATCGAGACTTTACTGTACCACCACTTATTCGAAACCGTATCGATGGACATGTGATATACATACGTAAACACATGTAACTGTGAGTTGCCCAACAATTTTCTTGTCAGGAAAAAATTGTTGCTTTATAGCTGGTCAGGACACATGATTCGCGGTATTTTGGATAACACGGATCCGCCGGGACACAAATAACAGGGGTTCGACTATACGTATACATATACATACATATGTATTATATGTGCATATGTAAGTATTTTAGATTGATGTTTTTAAAACAATTTAGTTTGTACAACTGGGGATGTTTAAGATCATAAAACTAAAATTGGTAAAACTACGGAAGTGATACTACCTCACCGATTTCGATAATTTTGTGAATATGTTATAGAATTAAGTATTGTGAACAACTTTTTCCTATGCATATTTCCGCCGGCCTTAGATTTCGAGATATTTGCAAGAAACTGTAGCTATTATTACATTGAATTTTGTCTATACGTGCACACTCGTGGCAACGTGTTCGGCTGCCGCTTATCCGGCAGCCTGCAAAGAATCTGTATACCGGCTGAACTCATAAAAATTGTACCTCTAACACTAGATAATAATCTGACAACATATATACTATTCGCAATACATTTATTAAAAATACACAGTATCAATCGATTATAGAAATATTTGCAGACCCTCCGTATTACTAAATTATTTTGAATTAATATTTTAGTTAGTGGATCACATTTCACATTAATAACTTGTTTGAAAAATTTGAAATGCAAACACTCGAATATTTTCGAATACCGTTTTTATTAAAATATAATAATGCTAAATTATTGCTTTCTTCTATATATTACAGTTTTAACTAGTCTTTTTCTGCCCTTCCTATTCATTCAACTTATTTCGTCTTATACAAATTTAAACTTTCTCCGATCATATCCAAGTTCTATCGAGATCATGATACACAATTTTAGCAGTTGCTGATAACCAACACGTCATATTCGGTAATCGTGCTGAATGTTCTCAAGCATTAGCTAATCATTAATTAACTAATAGAGAAAAATGGAGACAGTACGACCTTGTGGTTGCAAAGGAATAAGATCCTGTCTACTTTGTGAAGCTGAATATAACATTACAAAACCAAACCTTACAGCCGATTTAGAGGTTAGAATTAAAACGTGAAAGATTATAATATTGTTTCGAAATTATACTTAATGTTAACTTACATAGTCTATGCAAGACTTTACTTTTATGACAATTTGTGTGTCTACCAATATTACTTCGAAATATTCTGTCAAAGTGTTCGGTTATAAAAGTGTCATAGGATTTGTCAACATTCAATAATACAGTATTATCGATAATATCTTAATTAATAAAACTTTTACTTTACGTATAAAATGTAACATGTAACATGTTTTTAGTGTAATCTTATTTTTTATGCCAACTAAGATGCATACTATTTTATAATTCTTTATACAATAGAACCTCCATCAACCGGATCGTATTAAGTGCGGTCTCGATTATCCAAGACGTCGAATTTACTAATAATATATTTATAATCGCATCTCCTAACTCTAAAATTAATAACGAAAGAGAAGTTACAGTTTTGTAAGTGGCTGCTTACAATGTGAGGAAAAGAATTGGATTTTAATCATTTCCACTTCTATCTGAATTTGTTTAGTTTACCAATAAATAATCCACTACTTCTCAAATAATATTGTTACTTCATAACAAAACGTTATAATACAATTCATCTAGTATAATAATTACTGTCGTTTCTGTGGATTTTACCACATTTTTTTTACACATTTCTGCACTTTAGAAAAATTAAATTCTCAAAATGGTTAACTTTGATGTGCATAGGACGTTTGAAATAAATACAATGACATTGTATTATCATTTTTATGCAACTGCAATGTGTTTGGCCTCAGATATTTCAGAAACAGTCGATTAATAATAAAATCAGTGTCTCCCTTGATTTGAAATTTCTAAAATTCCAGAAACAATAAGAAAAAGTCTATAAGAAGTAATGGCAATCACTTTTAGAATTGGATTGTTTTGTAATGTTTTGTTAAAACATTGATTCTCATAAGTCTCATATGTTGAATCTGCAGTGCTACAATGAAAATGATACATTTCAGTATTCTACATTCTGGGCAAAATATGTAGCCCCAAGGGACGGTCTTTTCTTCTAATTTGGTAGCCAATGTGTTAGTCGTAGTCCTACTGTAGTCTTAGTTCATTAGTTCAACCTCTGAGTCATAGATTGTTATTATATAATATTGCAGAAATGCTCTACATATGTGTATTGTCCTTACTGCGATAAGTCGTGGCCTGGGTGGGATGTTGACATTTATAAAAATCATCCCTATCATGATGGAACAGCCATAGAGTTCCCTGGTGTTTATATTAAGGTAAACAGTTATTCTCATGATTATTTTGCAATATTACGTTATTATTTGCAATTTGAATAATTCATTAAATTAATTTTCGTTCAGCAATGGTGTTGAAAAAAACAAGCAAGTAATCGAAAAATGAAGATACAAATTTTTAAAATAATATTCTCCCCAAAAATTATTGAAGATAAAACTATTTTGTTTTCATGTACTGGAGAACATATTGAAAAAATGTTAGTTTGTTTACTTTCAATATAATTATGATTCGTATAATTGAAATGTTATTTTATTTTTACTTGTATGCAAACAGCTAGAATTTCTAAATACTTGTGAGATTAAGGCACTGGTTGAAGCGATTGAGGCAATACCTTGGGAAGCCTCTCAGAGTGGAAGGAGAAAACAGGTATGCAAAGCGAAATCATTCATCTATAATCATTAGATAACTTGTATTATCATTGTATGTATTATTGTATGTATTATCATTAGAAAGAAACAAAAGTTTCTTTCGCTGCTTAAGTGTTCATTTTTTTTGGGCAATGGTTAGTCAAACACACTGACTGATCCATGGCTGATGTTAGGGCACTCAGTTGTTTTCTAGCTCTCCGAGAGTATCATGTCGTTTGAATCGATAGTGTCAGTGCTGTTATGCGTGTATCGAAAGATGGAAAAGCGGAGAAGGCATTTGGATTGAATTTGAATTATTCTAGCCTCTCCCTCTCCTCCCTTAAAATCTTGACTTTCTGATTATTACTTATTTATTTCTTTAAAAGGTTCTGTTCGTTATAAAAAATTGAACTGTTTAAATGAGATAAAAATCATGTTGATCAATATTTTACAACATCAAAAAAATTTTAAAACATGATATCATGATGCCTCCAGAAGTATCAAGGAGAATGATGAAAAAGAGCGTATTATTTAAAAATATTGTACTCTTTGTGATATTGTTTGCAGTGAATATCTAGTAAGAAGGGGAAAGAAACTTTTGTGACAACCGAATCGAACATAGTACAGTAGAACTTTGTTTATCCAAAGCCATTGGAGACATACAGTTCATGCTTTGCGAGTAGTTCATATAGTAGAAGTTCACAGATTCCTCCAATATCTATTATGTTTTGTTCACATAACACTCGCTTGTCGTTATTCCTATTAATATCTTGAAATGTCATGCATCAATTTGGATATAAAGTTGCGACAATAATAATAACACAAGGAACAGTTTTAGTTTCCATTGATGAATTTAATCTCCATTTATTTTGTAACACAATTAAATTCGCTCAATTTGAATTCAATAAGTCTTTTACAAAAATATGAAACAATTATTAAGTTAATGACCAAACGATATAACATTGAAAGTTAGGAATTGTATTAAAAGGATTACTGCAAAATTCTGTAACAAATGTAAATGTATTTTTTGCTAAGTCCATAACTAGGATTGCATTTTAGCTATTGTGCCTGTTCATATAAATGGAGTTACCAATGACAATAATACAGATAACCAGTGGTTAAGTGAAATTTGATTTCGACAAATGGAGTTATATAGTCTAATGAATATAAACATGAATTTAAAACCATTGAGATTCTTTATCGCTATAACAATAAATCATAAACAATCACGGAATGAATTAAACGATTTAAATAATAATTTTAAAAATTCAGAATTTTGGTCCAAAGTGCAATTTCAAGAAAAGGAAACTGCGGTTGGGTTCCTTCAATGGTTTTCCAAAGTCGACTAAATTTGTGCAAGAAAAATTTTCTGAAATATCTGTTCTTAACGGTTACCAAACGGTAGAGCAATGTACTTTAGAATATGATCCAACACGTGGAGCTTCGATAGATCCACATATCGATGATTGCTGGATTTGGGGTGAAAGAATAGTTACCGTAAATGTCATGGGCGACTCGGTTCTAACAGTGACTCCGTACTATGGTCCAGATACGAAATACAACTTAGAAAGTGTGGCTGAGTACTCCACGACACGTGGAAACTTAAAATCCGATATAAATTATAAGGATGAAAATGGCAAAAACATTGTTGTGAGACTACCAATGCCAGAGGGATCTCTCATGGTTCTGTATAGCGCTGCGAGGTAATCATTTGATCCATATATTTATAGCATGTCAACTCTGCAGAATTACTTGAAATATTTGATTGTATAACATGTACAAGCATATATGGGCGTTGCCTTTAACACCACTCTATACACAAAAGTAAATAAATAACTAATACGAAAACAACATTTTTTATCAAAGGCGTCTTCCAGAAAATTGACTATAATTGCCTGTTAAGAATATACAGTACAGAACGAATAGTTTGCCAACCCGTACTGTGACTTTTTTTTGTTTACGCAGGTTTTACTGTATTCACTGTACTCTCTGCATTGTTTTTCGGAAATTTAAGTGGCAAGAAAACAAACATGTTGCACTTTAAAATTATTTTCTAGGAAGGGATCATCAATTATATTTGTCGTACAATTTCAACACCACCATTGTTTATAGAATTATTTCAAATCTTGGATTAGAAAACAATTATATATCGAAAGTAATATCTTAATTAATTAAAATAGTTAAATTAAACACAGAGTTTAGAGACGCGTTTCTTAAAATATACGAACGAAGATATAACAAAAATGAATGAATAGACTTTTGATATTATTGCTGGAAAATATTTATTGCTGTATGTACAATAATACATATACATATAATTTTGCAGGTACAAATGGGAACATTGTGTTCTAAGAGAAGATGTAAAATCAAGACGGATTTGCTTAGCTTACCGCGAATTAACTCCTCCATATTTAACCAGCTCATCGAAAAATATGGAAGTCAAAGAAGTTTTGAAAAAGGCCTCAGTCTTTTGGTGAAACGTGACTAAAGTTTTAAAACACTTTATATACTAGTATAAAGTATTACTAAATACGTGTACTGTTAAAATTATATGAAATATTCATTTTACATTTTATTATAGAATACAGAAATATATTAAATCTCTTACATATATTATCTACAATTGTAATTATTAAAAACGTAAACGAAGCCTCGATTACTTCAAATTTGAAGTAGAAGCACGTTAAGATTTGGAACAATGGATACGAATGAATCTCACAGATGAAAAGAAAAATAAAGAGGACACATACGACGATAAATCCCCATAGAAAATAAGATAATCAATTTTCTGAACCTTCAAAAGCTGAAAGATATTGAAATATAAATTAAGATATTTTATTGCGAATTAGTGCAAGAAGAATACTAAGGTTTCTTTAACGGGTCAGAGGACATATAAACAACAGGAAATGTAGTGAATGGATCTGATTTTCCCAATGGCTGATAACCATTCACCAAACTTTCTCTCAATTCCCATTTACGTCTCTCCCTTTCTGTTTTCTGGCGTCTGATTGCTCGGCCCAACATGCATGCAAACATGATTCCAGTTAACTGTAAATAAACAAAATCATGGTTATGTAATTCGAAGTTTTTTTTCCGGATACTAAATATCACGCGAAATAGCGTGGTCCTAAAATGTGCCAAGCAATTAATATTTAGGGTGTCCCATTGTAATCTATAAATTCTAATTATAATCTGGAATAATTGGCTCTTTTGCATCGTAATCTAATTAAATATTGAGGTTTTTATGTGAAAAAATTATTCATTAGTTTAGAAGATATTTTATGGTGATATTACGGGTTTCGAATATAGAGTAGCAATTTTATTTATTGAACCGAAAATTAAAAAGCTGGGGCACAGTCAATTGGAATGAGTTCCTCTGGTGCAATGTATGAATTTAAAATAGCACCCTAAAAGGTAACAAATTAATTGCCCAAGCAATTGTAAGTTAGTTGACAGTCAATATTTTTTTTCAACATTATTGTATGTATTTCTGAAACGATTATACATTTCTCATAAGAATATTTGGAATCCCGCCGGCATTTTATTTTTTTTCAAAATTTGCAGCAAAAATACGATAAATACTAACCTGAATAAGAGCAATAGCCACAGCTCCGGTGCCAATATAAAGTGCACTCCTATGTATAATAACAGAAAGATGTTTGATACATCCAGTCACGTAAGGGGCACATGCGATGTCATCAGTATCGGGTGTACATATAACTTTTTCATTAACATCTGACCATGGTCGGCAAGATCGAGGAAGTTCCATTCCGTGTTCCTTCATAATGTCTGCCCAGTCCTCGTATCCATTATATCCACAGCAATAAAGCTGGTAAATAATAAATATTATTGTATAAAGATTTAGTGACTCTAGAACTCTAGTAATCATCAAATACTCTTCTCTAATCACATACTGAAGATTATGCAAAAATAGTAGTATCCATTCTGAAGCTAAAATTAGTTATTCTTATATGTTTCGGTAATACAAATATTACTCTCGATTGTAGAAAGTTGATAGCATCCGTAGCTTCCGGATTTTTTCCATATTCGTGCATGGTGACATTAATTTTGTCTGCAAGAAGGTTCTTTATTCCATCCTGAAGAGTGTAAGCTGCAATTGCAGCTGCTAATTCCAATATAAGAACTACCGAAAGAGACACTGCAAACTATAAACATAAGATATTTCTTGTCATTATCATATTCGAACAATACAGATAAGTAAATGAATAGAAAAGCATCACTTTTCAGTTTCAGTATTGGAAAACGTATTTACGCTGCGCTAGGGTAAAACATTTTGTTTCTAAATATTTACCGAAGTAAAACGTATATGTGCTTACTACATTTGAAAACAGTAAACGGATGAAAGTCAATTTCAAGACACTTACCACCAAAACCATGCAGGTGCTTTCCTTGAAAGCTCCACAGCAACCCAAAAAGGCTATCACAAAGACCAATATTCCAACGACAATCAAAAGCGTTGCTGGAGAAAAGTAACTGGTATCCAGAAAATGAGAGAAGTCTTCATAAACAGCATAAATTGTTGTGCCAACTGATATGATCATTACCCCTGTCAGCTGTTCACAAATAATTAATTCTAATAATTATACAAAATATCATATATTATATGAAATGAAAATGCAACGGGGAAGTTGAAAATGTAAACGCGAATAATGTATTTCTCTTCATATTTGAATGGTCTTAAACTAATTAGGGCAATTCAACGATGACTTCTTTATTTTACATCATTTTTTTTTATTATGTAGTGTGATTGCACAGTGAAATATCTGTTCATTGTGTGCATGATGAAAACTCGTGCCTGGATAAGCTATAAAGCTCCTTTCATTTTATTATATGTAATTCATAATAGTTTAATTACATAAATACTTTGTATAATTTTATAAATAATAATTTAATTTTGACCGGCATTACAAGCTCCCCGATATTTAACATCGCTTAAGTAAACTCACCCACCTGAAATACTGTTCAAGGGGATGAACCTTATACTTGTAACTGACGCTTAACGTAAGTTACGATATAATTCCTACATTATAATAGACCTTCATTTCATATCATCCCACCTATATTCTACACTTCTGTGTATGTATGTGGAGCACAATTTTTACCGCAATGAAATGCAAATGTGCATTGTTTTAAATACATGCGGCCTGCGTGAAGGGATTGAAAATCTCAAAATGTGTATTTAAATGCGCTACTTTGCATATGTGTTTGTCTGCATTGCGCACAAAATGCTGTAACAAATCGTCTCTTCGAAAATATGTTTGTATCTCACACTCAGAAGTAATGTATCTCGATTTCTATATTAGGACTTTACTCTTACGACTTGAGAAACCTAGTTATTTCAGGCAAAACGAAAGCATTTGATAAGTTTTTTTTACCAAAAATAAGGAACGGGTAATTATTATTATATATTATTCAGAGTAGTTTAGAAGTATATAACGTTAAGTTAGAAGTGATGAATTGCATGAAAATTATTGCTGCGAAATTTAAGGTTACAGACTTATAAATGTGAAGTCATTTCTATTTAAACGCTAGTTTGTTTATGGTCTACGTGAGTTTCGTATTTGTTCGAACAAAGGTTGTCGAACTCGCATTATTCGAGAGGTTCGTTTCTTCGATATTAGTACCTATGAGTAGAATACACGGGAATTCTCTTATCAATATCAGCAAGATTACGAGTTTATCTAAATTGATAAGACAAGCCATTTACGTTCGCGGGAGAACAGTGTTCAACTTCGATACTGACGCAGGAGGCGACAATTTTCATGCCCTTTAGGAAGAACAAAATCTTCTCGAATTCTTCTAATATTAATTAGCAGTGGAGAAATAAATATGTGTGGCCCGAAATAAATGCATGTCGTTAAGTTAAATAAAAATGGGTCGTTTACAACCTTAAAGAGGTTGTACAAATTATGACATTTACAGTGTTTAGTCTCTGTTTAAAAAATAAATTTAAAAATTACATCCTCAAAGGTGGCATACTATTTCATATATACCCTCTCCCCTTAGAAGTAATTACCATCCCATATCAAAATATTTACTCTTCTTGCAAATACGAAATTAGCAGCGGTCGAGAATGGAATTTATTATTCTACGAATTAGTAAACCTTATGTCTGCGAATTTATTACTCTACTGTGGAAGTTATTGTGCTAAATATCGCTGGTCTATTCCCACGTTATATCGTACTCGCTGCAATTCTATTACTGTTCAAGTTTTAAACGACCTATGGTTCTATAGCAGTTGTTTCATACTTATACCCACATAATATACTGACAAAGAATGACCGCTAGAACCGAGGACAGCCCGCACAGATACATGTTTCTTTCATATTTCGATAATAATCAAGCGCATAATTGTTTGCGATTGTTTCAACAATGTTTAGGGGTATACTTCTGACACACCGCGACCCCAACCTTTGGAGCACCTTTTCCTTTTTGATCGAAACAGATCTGTTGCATACATATACAGATGGGTTTGATCAGAAATATTGAAAATATTGCAAATATTGTTTGAATCTTACAGAAGAACAATATTGTGACTGAAAAACCGTCGGACCTCGGTAACCGAGGCTCAGGGAGGAGAAAAAAATCTTCGAACTGTGGAGGTTTCGTCTTATCGATATCTGTGAGTAAGGGAGAATTTGGCGAATTTTCATTCGCCTTGCAAGGACTTACCATGGATCGACGATTTAGCAAAAGTCTCAGCTGCCTGGTGTAACATTCGATTTCCTGTGCTAACAATTTTATTTCTACACCGTTCAAACCATAGCAATAAACCCTTCTTCTTCTCGCGCAATCTAAATTAGGATAGGCACCGCGATCTCTAGACGCAGCTGGGAGAAAACTTTGATTTATAGATGCAAACTTCGACTGGCAGATATCGACCTTCTCTAAAATCGAACAGCAAAGCTAAAGCAGCGCATCTAATAAACGTGTAGCAAATCATTCGAATTTTGGGGGATTTATATTTGGAGGCGCATAGGCCCCGGCTAAGAGGGGCGGCCAAATATATTTATTAATTTCTTTATATTTGCTGGCAATATTGAATTTTATTACCAAGAATCCTATACCAGTCTCTTATTTTGTATTTTATCCAAACACGTATACACGTATTTGCAGTGTGTGCAGTACTGTATTTCGAAAGCTGCAGCACTCCCACGATATCAAGCCACGAGCCACCCCTGTAGGAGATATACTTAAGTAATTTTTATTCTACATATGAACCACTATCAGAAGTACTGTCCGACGATCTAATTGATTAATAAATTATACTCTGAAAATAATGCAATCTATTCATATTCATTTATACATATTTATCAAAATATTGTGAAACTTTTGCACGCACTCAACGCGAAACGTAACAGAAATTCATTCTCCACTTGAAGAGGAAAATGATATTGTCCTTTTTTTTTCTTTGTCCTGACAAATCTACGAAATAAGGGTGAGGACAGTGCAAAGAGCTGGACATCGATAGCCCCCGCGTTGCAAGCTTTCTTCGCAGTAATAATTCATTGGGGTCGACCTCGCCCGGCCGATATCGATCCCTCTGTTCGTTCGAACGAAGCGTACAACTGCTGTAGGATCCACGTCCATGTCGAGGGTTGACCTAACTTGTTGAATCTCAGGGCTGAGTATGGTTATTCTCGTTACATTTTCTCTTCTCGGGGAAAATCGCGGTCGTTGTAGTTATCGTTGTCGTCAGCCTCGACCCCATTTATCGTTCTCGTTTCCTCTTGCAGCTCGATTAACTTGTGCCCGATATTTATTCATTTCACCATTCTTCTGTGTATGCGTTTCGAACGATTTTCACCGTCCAGACATTCCATGTACGTATGCACGTTTTTCGTATTCCCTTTTCCAATTGAATGTATATTGTCGATGTATTCGTAACAATTTGTACGAATCAAGTGTTGCTATCTTCGAGGAAAATGGAGATAACAAATTATGATGAAGGCAAGTTATATGGATTAAAGTACAGGTGCCATTGCGTTTAATACAACTTTCTGTTAAATAAAAGCAAGGCCTTTTTTAGGTTAAATTTTAGCGATGACACTATGGGACATATGGGACAGCCTGCACATACATACGTATATATAGTAGACGAGTTATCATTATTGTTTGCTTATTTCGTTCCATTAATTATTTGCCATGAATAGCTGACACGCTTTGACGATATGCGCCGCGTTACGTGTCGACCAAGCATTACATATATTATTTTTCCATCGTTCGCTCGAGTCTTTACGTTACATTGTACAATAATGCTTCTCCGCAGCGAATGAATATATATATATTAGTCAGTGTGGTTGAACGGGTTCTATCTACTTCTTATCGAACTTTTTGGTCTCTTCGAGCTATGTGTTTGATTCATTTCCATCTGGATTCGAATTACTGCTTTTACGCTTGGTTTTATATTATTCATACGCATATATTCATGTGCATGATAAATAACAGCACTGTGCTCCACGGTAAAGTTCGGCGAGCTGCCATTACTTGTGCCATAATTTATTGGTACTGAAACACTCACCGAGTAAGCTATCGTCATAGTCCCGATAAAAAGCTACCGATAACGCGTTTAAAGGAGAAAGAAAAGGAGCATATTCGACCGTAAAATATGAACGAAAAAATTCGTATTTTGCACAAAAGATGATAACAGAAGAACGAGACGAGCGAAATGGATATGATTCCGATGCGTGAAAACATTTTCGATCGATCGATCATGTAGAGACGAAGCCTACACGGCCAACGTAATGATGTATGATATACAGGTGAAAAGAAGATGATAGAATGCGGTTACAGACCACGAAGAGGGAGTTGACTGCGCAAAGCAGGTACTTGATGCAACGTAGGCCAACGTCGAGGTGTGTGGCCGCCATTTTGGTGTCCTCCGAGAATCCTCTTTCACGCAGGTGCACTACGGAACTGAACGTGGAAACACCTAAACTCAATTCGATGTGCCGCATTATCTACTGATAAAGCCGTATACGTACCGATGACATACGTAGCGCTACTTGCCAGTGTGCTTTTACAAACATCTTTTCGTTTTCCTCCTCGTACTTCTCTCTTGTCTTTTTCTCCTGTGTTATCATTTGTAGTAGCGTCCACGAAAATAAAACTAGATTTCCGAAGCTGCGATCGAACGCGCTTAACTGTAAGGACGTTCGTTTTATCGGAAAATCCAAAGTAGAAACATAAATGTTATCTCGCGTAGGTACTGTAAAACCTTCTCTGTCGTTTTTGAGATTTCAAATACCTCAACATTTTTATTATTGTATTCGATGTGAACTTTGAAAAAGATTTTTCCCAATGATTCTTTTTATGGAGATTACAACTGTAGGCATAATGAAGTAGATATAATATATAACTGATTAGAGTAGAGTCGGAACACTTATCATTGATGACCGAAATATGTACATATGTACATACGTATATGGAGAAACAGACCGCAAAGTCGAAATGACTTTTTAAAAAAGAACGAAACGATGGAAGAACTACTACAGAAAAAGAATGATGCGGTAACCAAGGAAAAAATAAAACTATTAAAAAACAAAACAGAGCGAAAGAAATGGTGGAATAAAGGTTGTACAATGGAACCTCGATGGTTGCACGAAAGCGGGACTGAAAATGCATGCAAGTATCAGGTTCGTGCAAAGAACGGGGTAACTAATAAGCTGCCTGAAACCTCCTACTTTGTACCACATTTCCCACTACAGTAATAAATTTATGTATTTCTTTTATTACCGATGACGGAAAACTAGTCCTAGCTTGTCTCTCTATTACCCATTTTTTTATTCTAACTACGCCAGCATCCCTGCCTCGTGCTAACGAATTGCGACAATCGAGGTTCACTTGCAAGTATCTAGATTGCTTTAAAAAAATACTGGAGTGGGAAGATAGGTATGCAAAGCATCAACGGAAGTTATAAAATCAATTTCGTTTTCAATATCAAAGCGAAATAGTTTGGCAAAAGGTGGTGGCAGCACTGGTCTATGACAGCGGCTCCCCCGTTTGTCGCTCACAATCAGTGTATCGGAATCACTGAACGCGCAAAAATTCAACTGATTTCTGGAGAAAGACGGTCTCCAGATTCGTATTCAGCTCATTAAAATCTACAAGAAACGCCCATTGAAGGTTAAAAAATCAGACACGTGCTGAAAATTAAAATTCTATTAAATGATTAAACATACGATATTGTATAAATATTTCAATCTGTTAGGGGGGTATTCTAGTGTGGCACGCGATTTTTTCAGCTGCTTTAAGGAATTTTTTTAAGACCTTACAGAAATATTCATATACTAAACTTTTTACTGTGTATTGAATTCATCTTCAACTGTAATTAAACATTTTTTTCAATTAAAAATATGAAATAAAGATGACGTTACAGCGTGCAGAAGCAGATCATATCGGAAAAAATGGCAATCGGAAATGGAAATCGATTTTTCGTCTTTTTCTATTTTTTTGTCATCTTTGGCCTAATTCTGGTACGAACGATAGCGACACACTTGCTGAAGATGTGTGTTAAAAATGGTCCCGATCGGTTCGCTAGAATTTGAGATATCCTGGTTACCATGTTATAAAACACGTTTTGGAGAAGAACGCAAAAAATGTAATACAACGCGTATATTGCGATAAAACTTGCTCGGCGCTCAGGTTCGCACTAAAATTTCGAAAACTTGGCTACCGCGGGTGCACGTGTACACTATGGACCTCCTGTATAAAGAAAAGGGACAATTTTGTCAAGAAAAACGACTAGTCACCGCCAATGAATAAGTGTCAAAAATAGAGAAATAGGCTTGGCCTAGTCCAAAGCTTGCCGTTTCGACCTCTGTAACTCTGTCATTTTTATGACTTTTGCAGATCTATTTTCTATAACATCTAATTTGAGAGAATAAAAAAAAATGGATTTTTTTAATAACTAGAATTCCCCCTTAGTATAACAAACACGTGGATGCTACAATATTTGTAAATGAAAATAAAATGGAAACTTTATTTCACGATATTTATTTACCTAATATATCGTACATAAATACCTGATATATGTATGTATATCAATTATTTGCAATGAAATCCAATAAATTTAGTTCCACATATGCCAAGTACACATTGGTACATGATATTTATTTATATTCTACTATGTGTTTTATACGTGCAATTTTACAATTTTCCATTTCTTCCGAAAACCGGCGAACGTACGAAATAAAGAAATACAACGTAAAAGATGCATCCCATGTCAATCTTAAGCGTTTGTCTGGCACGTCCTTTGATATAATCAATAATTTCAAAGATAATCGAAATAAGTCGATTTTAATTAGCATTTCATTATCTATTTCAATGTTTAAGGGCTCCGGGGCACGTTTTCAGGTTGTCCGATCAAGTTCACATTTTTCGCAGATTATTTTTTTATTAATTGAAACTATTCTGACTTTGACGTTTGCTGCAATTTTAGCTGTAGAATTTATGCAAGATGTTATGTTATATGTATGTTATGCAAGACATATCAATTCGGATGCAAAATTTTACATGCTTGTAACCAATAATACAAGTTACATTTCGTTTGCCTTACGATGAAAAGGGGGATAAATTATGTATTGAAACATAAACAAAACTTGGTATTACGATATTGTGTAGTCGGTACTTCAGCGTCCTTCGTTTAACTCATTATACATAACAGTAGGCAGAGTACGTTACGTCGTTACGTAAAGACACTATGTTTGTTTATAGACATTACACGGAGAAGATTGAAACGCAAATGCTTTGTTTATGCACCGATACAGTTTTTATTCTATAGGTTAAAAATTCGAATACATTAGAAATTGGCGGAGATTCACTGTTAATAACAAGGGTTAAAAAAAAAGAAATATCTTGCTCACTGTATATTTCTAAAAAGAGCAAAATTGATACCATGCATTTCAAGGCAAAATAAATTTTTTAAATCAACTACCGACGAGAAGTCGATCATATAAACACATTTAACTATACAATAAAAATATTATATTTAATGAAGAAAATGCGATTTTCTTAAAAAGAAACGGATTCCCAGAATTGCAGGTTTATAGTCTATAGTTTACAGAATTCCTATCTGCTAATCGTCCTCAACATTTTGAACTGGATTTCGTAGAATCGCATGGTTGGAATATGCCCTTCTGTTCTGAGAAAAACATTATCCGTCCAGGTGTTTTACCCGCACGTCTTTCATTCGTACATGCACGTACAGTTGAATCTACAAATGGCTATTTCGCTTTACAAATTAGGATCACCGTATTAGATTCTTTAAATTAAGAATTTTTTATATTTGCACATGTATTTAACGTAAGGAGCCCGAAAGTAGTCGGCACTGTACATCGACCGGCCACTACGCCCATACATGAAAATACAGACTATGACTCATGCGTACCATCGCATCGTGCGGACAATTCAGAACACGTTCATTATTCATACACGGAAAAGTATTATAGGACGGTGGTAAACTTCATTTCGAAACAAGAACGCTTACGGCTTACACCATTAAAATGATACAATACAATACACACCCGACATTTCTGTCTGCATTTATTCAGCATAAATAGTACCTCATATATGTATTCATAAAAAGGGATATAATAATAAGAAGAAGAAGGAGAACCTTTGCAAGAAAACTTTTGCAATTTCGCAGACCCCCGCCAAACTATTACACATCTTAGCTATTTTTCTATAAGAAATAGTGAATGTAGTAATCACTTTAAACGAATAACCTGCAATAGATGGGATACACGTGAAACTAATATCGGAACCACCTTGTTCGAAGACTGGCTTTATTTTCGATTATAAAAACTTGTACGACGGTGACGGATTTGTAACTCAGATTTATAAAATAAGAGTGATGTTGAGTAGGAATGGTCAAGGGTTTATAAAGGATCTGAAATATAGGAGTGGGTATGATAGCAGAGGTCGAAAGTAGAAATGGAAAATAGTTAGAAGCACAAGTCTGGTGATTAAACGGGATGATTCATATTTTATCTACAGCTTAAAATTATGTGGATCGGTACATTACAAACCCATTGGTCGTTCCAAATCTTATAATTAATACAAAATGAAGTATGCATAAGCAGGAAAACATAATTAAATATACATATATAATGGTTATCAAAAATAGTCTGATATTTCTCCATCATACCTCAACTGATTTTATTTAGTACTATGTAGATATTAGACAGGGTACGTTTATGCAAATTTTATCGCAGATTACTAATATCCAACTAATATCTTTATCTGCTTTTTACAAGAATAATCTGCGATAACATTTGCATAAACGTATCCTGTAATATCCACAAAATAATGTATTTAAAATATGCAGAATTCCAAATATATTTACATTGAATCGAATAGGAAAAAATATATATCTATATACATATATTGATAAATTATTGCACAAAACTAAAAAATGAAACATGCGAGAAACAAAAATATCGTATTTATTAAAAATGAATAAATTATTTTATTATTTAAATTTTTATTATTATTTATTATTTATCAGCAGTTTAAAATTTCCCGCATTGTTATGGGAATAAATAGTTATAGCGATATATTTAATTTGACTTGGGAAAATTTAAACATCAATTATGTACTTCCATACTAAAATACGGAAAATTTCCAGAATTGAAGTTAATCAGTTTTAGTTCTGGCTTATTTATGTATATTGCACCGTAAATTGTAATAAAGTAATAAGAAGCATGCAATAATATTTCACCTGAATATCTGTAATCTATAAATTATGCATAACAAACCTGCATGAAATAATTGTTAAACGGTAACGTAGATACTTGTTATTCCTTCTTAATGAACCGTAATCAGAATTACCAATTCAATTCATCAATGTACTCGATTAAATTGGATGTGTTGGATTCCGGGGTAAACGAAATCGTGTGCAACAATAACTTTTGCAAAGAGGTTTTTATATAAGGATACCGTGACGAGTTTGCGCGACAGAGTGATGGTATGCGTCGTGTCAAAAACTATTCTCACCACAATTGGTATTCCGCTACTATATATATTATGTGTTTTAGGGGGGAAGGATGACCTTAGCCCTTGCTGTGTCGCCTTAGCCAACGCGGAGTCTGGCCCTTGGCAGTAGTCATATCGCTGACTACTACCTTGGTGCATAACATTGACTCTGTCTAGGCCAGGATCCACGGGCCTTGCATATTATCGGTGACTCAAGGGCTGCGCATCCAACAGATGCAATTTAAAGCACATATAATACATTTTAATTGTGCAATACGTTAATAACAGAGTGGTTGAATTTACTACTTCACGTTAATTTTAGATACAACTACAAAAGGAATTTTAAAAGACATCTGGTAATAATGGCTTTGCTATTTATCCTTGCTTTAAAGCAAGCAAAACAGCAAAAGAAATTCAAAAATAAAAGGCAGAAGTGTAACGTACATAAATTCTAACCTACGAAGAGTATTCAAATATTGAAGAAATGATATAAACAAAAGGGGCGAATTCTATGGAAAATTTCATTTTGTTAATTATATACCCCTCATATAGCATAGAAACTTACTGGGAAAAAAACAAAATAAAAAATGAACTATTTGAAATATTCGGTTTATTATTTCAGAATTTTGATTGAAGTCCCTACAATTATTTATTATTTGCCTAACATACGATAGGTTAAATGTTGCTCTAGATAAATTGAAAAATGAAATATTTACCTCGATTTTTCTATATTCAACTCGAGTGTAATAAGAATATTGCCGACAAAGCTTAGTAATGAATAACAAACATAACTTTTAACAATAACGTTGCATGAAAAGTAATTCGGGTCTAACAAACCTATTGATTGAAACGAGTTGTGCAGGGAGTGTCTTCGAGCTGATGGTAGAAGCCGGAAAAGGGTGGCAACATTGTCGATTGCACATGCAACCGACTATCTACACATGTATGTATTTCTTGTCTTGGCGAAATTCGACATAAAAGATCCCACAATTAATTTCGTGCCTTTAAACATTTACAGTTTACATGGACTATTTTTCATCTATTACCCTTGGTTTATTGACAAACGAAATATTTTATTAAAAACTAAATGACAGGTTCACTTTATGTCTTACTCTCCAGCTACTACGATTAGTTTAAAGGCACCCTGCATATTGCGATTTTTGTACAGAAAATTATATCTACCTCGATCAACCGGATTGCGATACTTCACGGTCTCGATCGTCCAATAACAATTTCCTAATTATGTAAATTATGTGAACATACATACTGTAAGAGAACCCGAGGCTTTGGAGCGCCTCGCATACTCATCTGGCAAATGTCGCCACGAGGCCGATAGGCGAGCGGGGCCCGTAAACATTTGGGGGGTCGTAAAACAGACTCTTGAAGGCACTGCGTCGTGGGACCGGGGGCGCGCCTTCTTGGCGGGCAAGAATGCAACGTCGAGGCACTCTATGGGAAACCATCGGCTAGGACAGACAGATTGTAATCCATACTGTTGTAGTATTATAACAATTATAGATACATATCTTACCGTAGACGAATTGTGCGACTTTCATTAATAACCGTCTTACAATACGTAATTTTTACTGATCGTAAGATTAAATATAAGGAAGGGCTACTACGGTTTTTTTTTCAGACTTCAGCTTAATCTGTCTATCTGTTTTCTCTGGTTTTCAAAGTATTAACTAAGTATACAGAACGATATTTAAAACTGCAATTATTTTATTTATAGTTTTAAATATAAAGCGATGAAGACAATAGAGTAATGTGATATAGAACGACTATAGCCGGCGTCCGTCTCTGCGACTCACATCCTGGCCGCCGGCATCGGCGTTAGAAATGAAAGGGTTAAGCATCATTATGTATGAGAAATGCCACAGAAACTAAAAAAATTGTATTTAAAATCTTCTAATTATATTTACTGACTAAGGGGTCCTTCTTCTTATCCCTTTTTAACTAAATTTTAGGAAAAATAGTTTGACACTCTTTTATTTTATACAAATCTTATTGAATACATACAGTTGTTCTTCCTTTCCAATGTAAATCTCAAAACTTCCACATATCGTATTACTGGAAGTGTACATATAACATTAATATATACACATATACGGTGCTATATGCCATCATATTCTACAGATCATCCTTAAATCTCAGAAAGTTTCGAAAATACAATTTACCATATTTGTATTAAATATTACTGAATGATGTCCTGATCGTTGTAATGTTTATGATCTTTCGTTTATGATCGCCTATAGATTAGAATTATTTGTCGTATATATAACAGTCCCTCCCATTGTTGTAAACAATTTATACACTTTCGTAACTGTTTTTAATTGATCGTGCTAAGTACATTGAAAACCAGATTCCTATTGCCTGCAACAAATAATACATTCATGAAAATAAACCTTACATCACTGATTCTCCTCATGCTTTAGAAATTTATCATTTACTATACCAAAACGTAAAAGAGTAATAAAATTATGGTTCTATAGCACCTACTTAAATGTCTTATTACTTTTTTTAGTTTTTCCATTTACTTATCTTATGAAAAGGTAAGGTAATAAAAAATTTTTGCTGCACAATACCCTACTCATTTTCTTAAACAATTTAATATATTTTAACTACCTGAACAAAAGCAATGCCAATGCCGACGCCACCAAGTTGCAAGGCGTGGGATTTGATGAAAGAAACGAACTTTAAGTAGCAACCATCATGATGCAAGGTTTGCGATGAGCTGGTGCAATTTGCCTCTTCTGTAGCTCCCACTTGAACATCACAGCACGAAGAAGGAATGGCTTGGATTTCCGGATTATTTAGCCAATCGGTTGCGTTATTTGTTCCACAACAATCGAACTAAAACAATTCATAATCACGTGGACTCCCTATTTTTATTAAATATCGTCATTAGTGCTTTTCATGGCTGTGAGGCCGAAGCTTAATCAAATTTTATTCTATTCCATTCTATTCCATTAATAGATATCATTAATTGCATTCTTAAATAACTTTGTTCAGGAACATTTTTGTGTTTATTATGAACATCCGATTGAATAAAATCGTCATTAAATACTATTTAAAAAGTTTAGATACTAGCGGAAGTAATCGCGGAATGTACAGTTATATTAAACGAAAACAAAAGAATAAATGCTCCATGCCAAAGTTAGAAAAATTGAAGAAAACATGAAACTTTACATCATGCTGAAGTTTGTTCCATACGAATTTAATTTCTGGATTGCTTTTATACACGAGCATTGTATTTTTCATTCTATCTTGTATTATCGTCGATGCTCGAGCCCTCAAAACGTATCCAGATATACCACCTGAGAGTTCCATAATAAAGACGACAACCAACAGTGATGTAAACTAGAAACAATAAATTAGATGAATGGTACATTGACAAAAAATTTATTTTTTTGCTGATCGTGAACAAATTTTCAAAGGAATAACTTGCACAACGTTCATTCCAAGAGAATTAGAACAGTATTATCCCGCATAATTCTATTACAGAATTATTTACTATGAAACTAATTGTACATTTTTCAATTCATTGTTATAATCAATTGTGCTATCATATACAAGTTGATACTAAATGAAGAAAAGATATAACGATGTAAAGATATAATAAATTAGAATAAAAATATTATCCCTTATATTTTCGTTAAAGTATTATTGGCAAAACTACGGAAGTGGTACTACCTCATCGATTTCGATAATTTTTGTGAATATGTTATAGAATTGAGTATTGTGAACAACTTTTTCCTATGAATATTACCGCCGGCCTTAGTTTTCGAGATATTTGCAAGAAACTGTAGCTTCTACTGTATTGAATTTTGTCTATACGTGCTCGCTCGTGGCAACGTGTTGGGCTGCCGCGTATCCGGCAGCCTGCAAAGAATCGGTATAGCGGTTGAGCTCATAAAAATTGTACCTCCAGAATTGCATAGATATATCATATCAGATTTGGTATTGGCACCCCCTCCCCAGGAAATTCAAACCAAAACCAAAACCGAGTCTAATTTTCATTCATTCAAATATGAGTTTCGGTTAGGTTTCGATTAGATTTTTCTGGCAAGTTGATACCAAATCTCATATGATATATCTAGTTCTAGAGGTACAATTTTTATGACATCACCCGGTATACAGATTCTTCGCCGGCTGCCGGATAAGCGGTGGTCCCACACATTGCCACGAGCGTACACGTATATACAAAACTCAATGTAGTACTAGCTACAGTTTTTTGCAAATATCTCGAAAACTGAGGCCGAGCGGCGGTTACATGCATAGGAAAAAGTTTAGAATACTGAGTTCTACAACATATTCAAAAAGCATCGAAATCGGTGAGGTAGTACCACTTCCGTAGTTTTACCAAATTATTTGTAATGACGCTATCTGTAAGTTTTTCTTTCCATTAACTTAATGGATTGTAATAAATAACAAATTACCGTAACTATCATGCAATAATTCTCACGAACAGCGCCGCAACAACCGAAAAAGGCAATTAGAAAGATAATTGCACCGATCGCAATCAGCAGCGAAGGAACTGATAAAAATTTATTATCCAAGAAATGTTGATAACTGTGATAAACTCCATGGATTACAATGCCGATGGACAGTAAAATAATTCCTGTAAGCTGAAAACAACAAGATATTATTTAACCTATTTCTATTACAAATTAATTAATAGTTTACGATGTTTATTTCTAACATAAATGCATGGTAATGAAACAGTGTTGAAAAAATTATTCCCTGCTTAATCCTTTAACTCCCAGTTCTGTACGACGGTTGCGAAAGTATGTCAGACTTTGTCGCTGCTAAATACACCAAATTTTGTCAGCAAGAATCCGCTATTTCACGCATTGTTAATAGAATAGAAAATCAAAATAGCAAGATACAACATACAATGGTCCTCCATCTAGCTAGTGCAGTTAAAATATCTCGGTTGCTTCTCGCAATATAAGACAACATTTCTCGAAAGGGAATGAATGGTTTAAAAGGGGTCAAATATTCTGATTGGCAAAACTTTTTTTCTGCAACACGACAAGGTCTCTGTCGTTTCTTTAAGCGGATCGATATATTTTCATTCCTGGATTAATGCAGCCATCAAAAAAACAATTTCAACGGTACATACATATAATATGTTGACCTGCGCGTTACCTTGAACGGGATCTTTACTGCGCGATGGTGCCTCGTTATCCTCGCGGAACAGTCAAATGAGGCGCCAATTAAACATCCGAAAGACCTTTATTTACAAACATTACCGATCACACAACACACGGACGCAATGAAACTGAAACTCAATATCACTTTCTATTTTCAAACAAGTGTTGAAAGTAGTGTCACACATTCCATGATTTTGATTTGCTTTATACTCTGATTGCAACTAACCAAAACGCACGCGCCACAGTTACAAATTAATCACTTTTCCTCATTCAAGTACAGATACTGATTGTGCACACAGAGCTAATTTGTATCGGAAAACTGTCAAGTCGTAAGCTGCAAACAGAAACAAAGAAACTGCAGTACGGAAATATGATATAAGAAGATTTAACCAATTTTCCTGGAAATTCTTAATTTTTGTAACATTCCTTAAAGTTTCTATCCTCTTCAATTGAAATTAGTAATAAAAATACTTAAGAAACATTGCTGAAAATATATTTCCAATAGTTAACGAATGGTATAAGAATATGTACATGTACTGACAAATTACTATACATGTATTACTAAGGACCCTGACGGTACTACACCCTTGGGATGCTAAGGGTTGAAGGGATAAACACACTCTGGATTCCGATGGATTTTAGTTTTTCTTAAATAATTATTACAAATGATTTGCAATAATATTTGACTATTACTATGAGGTTACGACGAAACGTCTTATTCTGAAGTGTTGCTTAAATCAGTGCCTAGCCCTATTTACATTGCAAATTGGATCAATAGAAAATTAGATTAAAAGTTAGTCGCATCCAATTACCGAGTAACTGGAGAAACGAGGGTAACACGAAATATAAACAGTAAGCTGATTATAGGAGTAATTATACTATATCTACTATATTCTGATAATACTCTAAGATTTATGTATTATATATTATATTAAATACAATAAAATTATACGTATTATTTTACGCTTATTATAAAAAACAAATTTATATAATCAGATGTAATTAATTAAATACAATTATCAAGTGTGCAGTCATGTATCACAAGACGCAATTAATTTGTATATTCCGTTTCATTTAATAACGACATCAATTGTCATTATTCAACGTATAGTAGTATGAACAACAGTATCATATCAAATTTTAGATATTTATATAAAGCTTTGATTATACATGCAACATACATGATATTAAATACAAATGTTTCCCAACTGCTGCGGTGTCCGAGCGGTTAAGGAGATGGACTTGAAATCCATTGGGTTCTACCCGCACAGGTTCGAATCCTGTCCGCAGCGAGATTATTTTTTTATCGTATTTTCGTTCTTCATCGCCACAAATATTTTAATCTAATATTTACACGTAAGGAAGAACTTTTATTTTTGTTTACTACTGGTCATGCTTTTTTTTTATTTAACCGAGCTTACGATTCCGTGTAATTGAAATATTATACATTATGATAGCGTGGTAAAATATCGATATTAGTAGTATAACACATAACAAAAATATTATAAAATAGACAAATATATTCACAGTTTAAATATAAATATATTGTATAAATGCGATTTTAGGTAATACGCAATTTCTGGAATGTACAACTAACAAAGCATTAAATAAAATTTGCAATACGAAAAAAAATAATAATGTATTTATCATTTACAATAGCATTACAATATGCCTACCTCAAGGAAATATATCCGTAACTTAAGAACGGAAAAACAAGCCGCAAATGCACATGTATACATACATACATATATTGAATATCGATGCATCGGGCAACGTATGACGCATAAAATGATCTACAGAAAAACAGATCATTTCGCTTCGACAAACATGTAATTCACGGGGTTTTCACATTGAAATCTAAATATTGGTCATTACCCTATCATATTATCTATTCTAGCAGAATGCATAAACATCCACGATGTTTGTAAGGATATATTTAGGTTATACCTAGGTTAGTATGAAAATCAAGCGAAATTAAATTTCTTCTCTAAATCTCTTATGACCTTCTTGTGAAATAAAATTATTTAAAATATTCCTAGTAATACATTCGTCTGACAGGATGTTCATGACATAAAAAGAAAGGTGCACAGGAGGATCATATGGAACTGTCTAGAAATGACAAGTTCTCGAATCATAAAATAGTTTCAATATGGTGCTTCGAAAGGAAAATGTTTAAAACCAAAATTTAACTGTTTACTAATGCACTCAAATGGACATAACGTAACAAATAATTCAATTCTTTGAAAAGATTTGTTACTGTTATATGAAAAACTAAATCAACAAAATCGATGAATCATGCAAAAATTATACATTATTCGGAAAAAAAACAAGAATTACTCACAACGAAGAGTAGATTGAAGATGAACATCAAATATTTAACACATCTTGAACCAAGAGATAATTTCATGGCGTTAACCATATTTCACTTATAATTAAGGGACACGTTGTTTGTTAATTATAGAAAATAATTGTGTCACAACTGCGTCAAATTTCCTACGCTTTCCCAACGTCAAAAAAAAGCGCACGAGCCGACCAAGAACATCGCAACGACGATTCCACTACTTTTAGACAGTTATCGCGTGGCTGTGGCCAGGCGCATGCGCGATTTTGCTTCTCTGAACCAAGGTTACGAAACTTCAAAGGTTACCAACCACAAATCGTTTTTACTTTTTTGACTATTATTCAAATTGTATTAATACTGGCCGTTTCAATCAACTATGATCCTGTTACAAATGAAGATTAAAATGGTCTAATTAGCATTAAGTTTAATGCAGAAGCGTGCATCATTCATTGATTCAAAAAGTGATGAAATTAGTATCCAATTATTTTGTTTACTTAGTACGTACATATGTTTACATTGGAATCATTTATATGTAGAAATGCTAAAATGTAAATATTCCATTGAAATTTAACATATCAATTCTTCGCCAGGATCAGCGTAATGTTTAAGTTAAACTGCTCATGAAGCATACTTTAATATTACAAATAAAAAAATATAATATTCACACTATTGTATCATATTTAGGAACTCATTCCATTGTCATTTATGCATAAACTTTATTTCTTATCAATGATAAACGTAGCGCCTCGTCTAATATCTTGTTTAAGATTTCAGTAATGTATTTGTTTTATTTGTGTACAATTGTAGTACGTCAGCTTAAATAATGTAAACAGTATTATAATATGGAATATATATAAATTCTAGGGCGTTTAGCAACGGACCGAAAATAATTACATTAATAACATTTAATGACCCGAACAAATAGAAAGTATTAAAATATTCAATATCGTATCGTAACATAATACAATTTTAAATAATTTATTACTGGTACAACAGGATATATCCATTAAACAAATTAAACAATTAATAACAGTTTTCAAATAGCAATATTTTTCAGACCATAATTTACAAAACTTAGAGAATATTTCAGTAACAATTTTTTGATTGCCTATAAAATTTCGAGTTTATTATAAAATAGTTAACCCAATCATATTACTTATGTCTGTAACTATTTTAAGAAAAATTTTAATTTTGGTTAAGATTAAGAAAACATACAAAATGGAAGAGTAAATGTAACAACATATGATACGTGACTCGTGAAAGAACAAAGATCAAAACAATTTTACGTCTGCAAAATACAAAGCGACCGTTATATCGAACTAGAACAGGTGATGTACAGTGCATCGTACCTATTGTAATGCAAAGAATCAATGTTCAGGGATTAAAAGAACAGACCCAACTACGAATGGTATACCATATAGCTAACACTTCTAAGTATGTATGCACTTTTCATCGCGCTTCATTTTAGAATGGAAGAAAGTAATTGAATTTTCTTTCACAAAACAGTACCTATTCGAAACAAGATTTCTTTCACGAACAAGGCGAACATACACACATACTATATCTAATAATAACCAAATGTATAACCGCATGTTTAGAAAATTTTGATAAGAAAAAAATAAATGTTAAACATTATATACAGCGTTCAAAAATGAACGAAATATATTTACATAATAAACAACATTTTTTTATTGTTTGTTTCAGCGCAAGTATTTGTGATCGGAGGCAACAAAATATATGAAAAATCATTGTATCATATGAATAATAATGTGTGTCAAAATTGAAGGAAAAGAATATCAGCTTTTCACAAGCTTCTAAGAAAACAGAAAATTGTATTTCACGGTCTGAAATATTTTGTTTTACATTAGAAAAATGAAACAAAGGTAAAGCTTATAAATTTGTGTATAATATAACGAATAATTAAGCTTCAGGGTTAAGAAGAATAGAAATAAAAGTAAAATGATCAATAATAATATTACACCGTTACCGCCATAATGCAACAGCAAGGTGTATACGGTATGCAAGCAGTTGTCGGACGAAGCATTGACCCAGGGCCGTCTCATTAATTTTTAAATGACTATTTAACAATGGATAGGATATCTTAATATTTTTCGAACCTGCAAAAACGTTTCTTGCCTATTGAATAAACAAATCTTATACAATTTACCACCTGTAAAGTTGAATGTAACATGTAATATTTGTTTACAAATACTTATAATAACTACACTTCAAAAATTCAGAAAGTCAGCATCACAAAATATATCCCCGTTACAGTGAATAGAATAAAATAAAAAAGTATTTGCCAACATTTTTTCTGTATATATTTGTTCCAATAAACAGTATATGAGCAACTAAAATTACATATACTTATAGGGCATGGCTCCGTACGTCTTTTACAAAAGCAGTTTCCTATTGTGGATTTAATGATTACATATTATCTAATTGTATAGCCACTTTGAACCTTACGTACAAAAAATAAATTGTTAAAGAAAATATTTCCTTCATTACAATGTCATGATGTTGTACAAGAATTATTTTTCTAACTATTACTGTATAAAATGAAAATGATTTTCTGAAACAGTTCTTTGATCGATCAGTAAAAAATTGAGAAAGGTATAAATCGCGACATGCTACATTAAATAAAAAAGGTACGAAATTATAAGAAATAGTATCTCTTATAGTACGTGAAATGCTGTAAATGATGAGAAACGAATAAAGAAAGTAAGAAACTACATGTAGAGTTATTTATTATTAAATTGATCTTATCGTGATATTAAGTAAATGTTTTAAAATTGCTTCAATGGTTTTCAATGATATAGCGACAAACATGCCATATTTAGTTTATGACATGCGTATAGATAATGGATACTTTTGAGATTCGCAAAAAAAGATTGGTTACCCATGGTTCTGTGATAAATATCGTCGGCTGTGAGTAAATTACCGGGAAGGTGCGCGCGCATCCAAGTTAGCCAGGGTTTACCGATGAAAATACGGCTATTCCTCAGTGAGCTCTCGAAGTGTTTGAGACTTGTGTGTTATTACGGAATAATTTTTCAAACGACGCAACAACGCTTGTAACAATATTGAAACTTTTTCTACTCGATCCTGTATTTTTGTAAGTGAACAGTGAGTGTTAGCAAAATGGTTTCCGGCGGAATGGCCTGCATCAAATACCTGACGTTTCTCTTCAATTTGATATTCGCTGTGAGTACATACTTCCATGTTGCCTTCGTGACTATTTTCGTCCATAAGCTTCAACGGTGTTTGATATCGCCCTTTTAATTTTTCATGTTTGAAAACTCTTTAACTACAATTCCAAACAAGATTCCAAACGATTCATACGAAGTTGATTCATTGTTATGCATATGTGATTACAATGTATAGTTCCCATAACTATCAGCAAGCAACAACTCCTTCGTTTGAGTATATTATTTTTACTTCTCTCATTGCCGTTATCAATATTTTAGAAAGTAATATGATTAATTTTGTCTAATGTTTAATGTTAATTATTTTATTTCGAAATTTCTAATTGATATATGCGATACAAAATATTGATTTAACAAGTTCTGTAAGAACATATAAAATACAACATCTTACAGTTAGTTAGGCTTTTCGTATTAGCATTATTTCATAACGAGCGCTATTAAATAATCTATGCTTCTGTATGTGAATTATGTTTTCATGCGAGTATTATGTCCTCCCGTATTTCTCTCGCATGTATACATATATGTATATGCAACCGCCTACAACTTCGTAAATTATTACAGGCGCGTAAATTGCAATTGAATTCTTCCTTTGTCGATCTATTCGACCTGTATATCTTGCAACATTTATTTTATGTACTTAGAATTTTTAAAGCATACAAATACCCTAAAATAAGTTTTTACTTCAACGAATAACTTTTTGTTATTCCAACAAAAAGCTTGTAATTTGTAAACTACTTGTATATTTTATACATTATTTTTATTCTTCCTCATCTTCTTTTCAAGTTGAACACTGAAATGTTATCCTTTACAAGTAAGTTGCTGGCTGCATTTGTATTTAGTTTGCATTTTATCGTTCTTAGAATATAGTGATAATGCTTCACTTTTAATCATTCATGATTTAAAAAATATATTTTTGCAAAATTTTTGGAATGAGGTGCTTACTTAGTATTTTTAATCTTTTCTAATGCAATTTTGTTCTAATATTAAGCTGTAATTAATTAACTTAGTTACAAATTGTTTAAAAATTACGATTAAAGTAAACAAGCTTATTTTTATGAATAATAATTAAATGCTAGTATTCTGCGACTACAGTTACATAAAGTACATATGTTGTTAATTTGATTAACATGGAAAGTCAATTTTCCAAATGTTATCTATCATATATGTATTGTACAGTGGATTCCAGTTAATTAGGAAACATTGAGACTGGATTAATTAGTCCTAATTAAGTGCCTGTCTCATAAAAGTGAATTTCAACAGATAGGCAAAACCAGTAGTATTTGTTTCTGTTCTTCAGTATCTGTCCCAAATAAAAAGGGCCCCAATTAACCAAAATCCACTTGTATACATAACGTATCATATATGTGTATATATGTATACACAAAGAGATATCAATTTATAATTAGCTGTATTACATGAATTTAACTCGGTTAACAGTATTGACCGGGTACTTTTACTATAAACTTTAATATGTTACCAGAGACATTTTCATAAAATAGGAGAAAGCATTGACTGTTTAAACGAGAGGCTATATAGTTATTTTCTATAACATTGTATTTAGGCATTTTCTTACTACCGCTGACTGATTACCAAGCGCTAATTTATGAATGTATACGTTTCCATCATTCCTAATGTTAAACAAAAAAATAAATATTATTGTTTAAGGGAAGTGTTAAACTTTTCTGATTGCAGATCACAGGCATTGTATTCATCGCAGTTGGTACTGTGATACTAGTGGTTTACAGTGGCTACAATAATTTTATGGACAGTTGGTTCTTTGCAGCACCAGTATTAATGATTGTCATAGGTGTTATTGTGTTTATTGTGTCCTTCTTTGGCTGCTGCGGTGCTGTGAAAGAAAATCATTGTATGATAATAACGGTAATGTGTAATTTTAATTTATATCATCCCACGTAACACTGATCACAATTTTTCAAGTACTTGCAAGAATCGAACTCTTTTTTATTGCAATGTACAGCCAATAGAAAACTGATTAACTTTTGTTTAAAATATTTTTGGCAGTTTATTGCAAGTACTTGAAAAATCGTGAAAAGTGTTACGTGGGACATCCTGTATTTTTCAAACCGCATGAAATGAGTTTTTGTTATAATCATAAATAATTACTTAGGTATAGGAATTGAAAATATAACAGTATGATAGAAGCAAATTATCAAATTGTTCTCTATGAAATCTATATTTTTTTTGTCCAGTTTTCTGTATTGCTTTTATTAATCTTCGCAATGGAACTTGGTTCTGGTATTGCTGGATATATGATGCGTGGAGAAGTACATACAATGGTTCAAAATCGATTGAACAGTACTATGGAACAATATTCAAGCAATCCAGACATCAGTAGATCCTGGAACATTATGCAGCACGATGTGAGTTTAAATAATTATATTTTCTTATTAGTTATGTTTAAAGTAAGGAAAGAGTTGATTTATATTATTCTAGAAGTAACACTACAATTACACACATATCGATTATATTATTCTAATACATAATTACAATTACGTACCTATTTTCTTAACGATACAAAAATTTATATGACAGCTTTAACGCTAAAGTTATCATGCTTAGGTTTGCCCTCATGTCGGTAGGTTTAGCTTCAAAGTATTTTTCATGCCCAGAAAAATCGGCAGTTTACTTTATTGATATGGATAATGTTAATCACGATACAATTTTTCATTGCGTGTAAAATTATAAAATTTTAGTTACAATGTTGTGGAATGAATGGTGCATCCGATTGGGCTCGTATTGGATTCATAGATAATACTGTACCAAATTCTTGCTGCAATGAAGTACCAGCAGAGACCAACTGTGACTTGAATTCGATTCATATACATGAGAATGGCTGTATGAGTAGCCTTCAGTCTGCCATTGAACATAATGCTTTGATTTTGGGTGGCGTGGGTATTGGGATCGCTGTTATTCAGGTAATTTTTATTGTTTCTTGCTTAAGTTTACAATAGTCTACTATTATAGAAATAATTTTACAAAAATATGCAGATAATATTAATGGTATATTAAAAGAAAGAAGTACATATTAAACACCTTTTAGGAACAAAGTCCCATTACAACTGTATACATATTCCATGATAAAAACAGCAAAAGAAATTCAAACCTATTTAATAAGTCTCATCTTCATAAGAGTATTGATTATTTTCCATAATTGATACTCATTCTGCATTTAAATCTGTCACTCTTATTATGTGAAAAAACAGACAAAAATTGGGGATATCATGCCAAATCTAACTATTGTATGTTTTGTGGCTTGGCGTTATCACGGAAAATGCTTTACTTAATGTACGTAACTTAAACAAACTTAGTACAATAGAATTTTGCATTTCAGTTAATTGGTGTCATCTTCGCATGCTGTCTGGCGCGTTCAATTCGTCGCGAGTACGAGACTGTGTAAGCAGACAGATACCTACAACTTTAATGCCTAAAACTTGCACTCAGTCTCTACAATACGCTCTTCTCTGTTCACACTTGTATGTCAATCCTTTCTGTGTTCTGTTTAAGTAACAGAATATTGCACAAACCGCACATTGTGTATCTTTCCAACAGTACTGCACAAAAGAACGTATGAAAATTCACGTGAATACAAGTAATCAACTAATGTTGTTAATATAGTGATAATGTTGTTTTATATTTTATATCTGTGTAAATAACCACCTACAATTTCGATACTATGACCGTTCACCGATATTACCACTGTTCCTACTGCTGCAGCTACTACTATTATTATCATTATTACAATCACGATAACAATAGTAATTATTATTAACTGTAATAACCCTAATAATGGTAGTAGTGAAAGTAGTACAGCAATGGATACTTTAAATTTTGCATAATTTTGTACGAAACAAGTATTTTTGTGCAGTATCATGTTTAATGACTGTTTCCTTAAGACTGATAAGTTTTATTATATGTTAATAACGGGAAGATTTTTGTACCTTGTTTACAAAGTTTAAGCGAAAATTTAAGAATTATAAGTCAAACATAAATATGTTTATGTTAGAATTTCAATGTTGGATACTTGAATATTCACACATTTTTATACGATATGTGATTCATAGTTTTGTTGTGAAAAATAGATATAAATAGCAATGTACGTAGGCAGTCTGAAAAGTTCTTAGCCTGTCACATGGGTGGTGTTAGAAACTGTGAAACCATAATTGTATTGGTATGTTTCATCCTTTATATAAACACATGTAAAATTTTATTTCGATCTGTCAATTCATTCGAGTAGTATAAGTACTAAAGTATCAGCTGTTGAATATTAACGTGTCTTTGATTTTTTTAAACGGAAAAAATTGAATATCGTGCAGTGATTAAATTCTTTGTTTTGGATCGTATAACACCAACAAAAACTCATCCGAAATTGTTAAAAGTGTATAAGGATGCATCAACTTCACTTTTTACTGTGAAAAAATGGGCTGCTCTTTTTAAATCTGATCGTACAAGCCTCGAAGATGATCCCCGCGAAGGTCGTCCAAAAACTGCTACAACACCACAAATCATTCAACAAGTCCATGATATGGTGTTAGGTGACCGACGAGTGAAAGTGCGTGAAATAGCAGAGGTTATAGGCACCTCAAAAGTACGAATTGGAAATATTTTGTATGAAGAATTACATATGAAGAAGCTTTGTGCAAGATGGGTGCGGCAGGAAGACAATGCACGTGTACACAAGTGTTTTGACGATGGCAAAATTCGACGAATTAAAGTATGAATTGCTTGAACATCCAGCCTATTCACCAGATTAGGTTCCCTCTGACTATTATCTATTTGATGACGAAGCTATTACAGACGTGGATGGATATTTTGCAGACGTTTTGAAATCACACTTTAATGATGGTATTGAATTATTGGAAAAACGTTGGAATAAATGTATTGATGTTTCAGGAGATTATATTGAAAAATAAAACAAATTTTATGTCGAAGGAAAGTTTCTTTTGTTGTTAAGCCGAGAACTTTTTAGACTGCCCTCGTATGTTATTTCATTTTCTGTTTTAATCATAAACATGATAACCGTTATAATTGTTTAGAGGTGCCAAGCTTTCGATGTCAAGGAGTTTTAGTTTTCATTCTCGTATTTAAGTTTCACTCACAGTTTTATTCGATATAATCTACATATATTATTATAATTTTTATAACTTTGTATGGTATTTTTTCATGTGCTTTATAAACTACAAATAGAATTTTTGTAAAAAATACCAAACAGAGGATAAAAAACTGATGCTAATAGTTGTTAATTACACAGTTGTATTCGAACAGAGAAATATTTATTTAAAAGGCATTATGGTCAACTCAACAAGGATATGTATATAAACATGTTGTATAGTACTGCTACTTAAATTTCAATTATTATCTGTTTTCAATTCGATGTTTAATACCATTATGCCTTTTACCCAAGTAAGCGAATTTATTTAAAAGTATAGATAAAATTACAGATACGTTATTATTCCAAAAAGATGCTCTCAGAAAATCTCCATTTATGTAATATATAAGGGGCGTTGGTCATATAAAGTTTACATCTTGTTGGTGCAATAAATTATCATTCAAACAGGAAGCTTAGTTATGTGTTTGCAAATTTGTGTGTACGTACGTTGAAGAAACTTTGAAGCTTCCTCCATATTTTGAATGAAACGATACATCATCTGCATTGACACTAGTTCGATGCTGCTAACAAAAAAAAAAAACAATTTGTGATATTGAGACTGTACAATTCTTCAAGATCTTAATTTCAATGCAAACGCTTTCCACAATTTGGATGTCATATGAAATGAAAATATTTCCAGTAGAAATGAAATTAATTAGAGTTTTCTATACAGTGTATTCTAACTAAGTACTTCAATGGTTTTATTAGAAACATCGGGAGAAATATTTTCATTTTTATAATGTAGTACTAGAAACTAATAACTTGCAGACTAAAAGGAATTACAAAAATGGAAATGAGTACTACGTGTAACTTGTTTATTGGATCGAGTCACAAGAACTGTTTTGCTGATTATAACATATATGCAAATAAACAGTTTAAATTGATTACATTGAAAATTACTTAATCCATTTGGTTATTAAATTTTCATTCAACTGTAATCAATAATACGTATGTTCTTCTTCATTTCTCTGCCAAAAAGGATATTGGCTGCATCATTTTGTGTTTTTAATAAAACAGCAGTAATCTCTTAATAAATATTTTTTGGTAGTTTTAGTCTTAATAAGTGAAGTGTTAGTGAGAGGAGTTATACGTCCAAATTTAAATGTAAAGCCTAAATTATTATCGTTAATATTGCCGACTTGAATTCAATGTAACTTTAAATTAGCGTTATAACGAATAGTTTGTAACACAATATTAAATATTCTAAACATCCAGCGGAATTCCTTATTTTGGGAAGCGTAAACTGTGCACTCTTTCGCTTTCTCACGTTAGGTATTTAATATTATCTATTAAAAGCGTGCCTTTTGTAACAGGCCATTTAATTCATTTCTACTTCCAGTGAGACCGCAGCGCACTGATTCTACATCCATTAGGAGGCATTATAGATAAATATTGTTCGTCGTGCATTCATTATGAGAATAATTTTAGAGTCGTCGCAAACCCAATTGTATAGAGCTTGGCCGTAGACTAACTAATATTCATCTGAAGCCTAGCTTTGAGAAGAAAACAAACTATTGGAAACTATGATTCAATATACTGCCATTATCTGCCAAATGGTTCAATTCAAACCAAACATCTCTTTCTTCTACCGCGTTAGATGCATTATTAAAGCTTGTGGCATAAGATCGTTTAAACAGAAAAAAGATACCGAGGTTGAAAGATTATTATGTATTTTCCTCGATGTGTGATGCAATCTAAAAAGGTTGAGATAAAAATTGTCTTTCAAATTTTAATTAATTCTATGTGGCACTGCAAATTTGATTTAAGTGGCATATTTTTATATAATTCATTTTTAACTGGCACTTGGAGCTGGGCAAATGTGTTCCCGCGAGAAAATATCAATTTGACTAATATTCTTTGGAAGAAGCTAGTATTTGCAATAATGTAAAAGAATTTGAAAAATAATTGACTGATGCTTCTGTATTGACTGATTTTTCAAATCTTGAAATCTACCCTTTTAAAAAGATTAAAACTAATTGATACTGTAGAAAATTTTATAAAGGAATATAATAGGTAAAAAGTACGGCGCCTATTAAGAATCTATTACATTTCGGAGATTTATTGTGAATTCAAATATAGTAAATATTTCTCCAGCTCCCTATGTATAAAAAGTAAGACTATGTGTCATGTTCTATAAAATTAGATTTATTTTGATTGATATCGTCTTTATAGAAAATAAATTTACCATAAATCAAACAAAAGCATTTCCCAATGGTTTTACAACAAAGTGCAAACTTATTTAATTGCAGTCTTCTGAGTAATTTTCTGTTTGCTGATTTCGGTATCATACAAAGAATAGTGATTGCATTCTGCAATAACACTTTGAATGCTGAAATAGATAATAAAGAAAAACAGTTTTAAAGATTGGAAATTCTTGAAGACAGGTTAATTAGATTTATCGCAAAGCACTGTAAAATGTCTTTGTAGCTACATAATTATACGTTGCGGCCAGGGATATAATTCTTGAAACGATGCGAGTTTAAATAAGTGCAAGTTAAAATATTCAATGAATAACAATTCGGTACCAAAGATTGAACATTTCTGAGCCGATAAACTTTCTTTCTCGTTCAAGCAAAACAGCTTCCAAAAATAATAACAAATTTGTGCAATAAAATTACGACCTTGTGGCATTACGTCGATTTCACAAATTTTATTGTAATTAGTACAATTGTATTTGCAACTCTTGATTGTTTTTCTTGAAATCTGGCATATTTTGATAAACAAAAGCGAGAACAAATAAATATATGTATACAGTGAGTCCTCGATATAAGCGAAAAACTTCTACGTCGTATAAGCGAAGAGTATATTATTTATCCCCACCACTGAGGGATATACCCCTTGAAGTTCGCTTGGCGATCAGTGTAACGCGATCCGGGCTCGGGTATATCGGTGAGCTAATACTAACTGAACGATGACACTCTGCTATTTCTCATCCTTTTCTTAAGAAACTTTTACATAGCATCGCTGAAATTTTTCTGATTAAAATGACACCAAACACGATATAATTTGGACTGTATTTACTGGCTTAATTAACGGTAATAAGTTGGTATATTAACCCGTGCACTGGGCCTTTGATTTTTATCGATTGCCACGATCGCAGCTTCTCTTTTATTTTCACTACCTGCCCTTTTCTGCGGTCGAAACTTATTACCGTTAATTAAGCCACAGTTTCATAAGAAAAGGATGAGAAATAAAAAAGGTTTCATCCTTGCATTAGTGTTATTTCGCAGACACCACTGGATTTTGTTTTACCTTGGCTGCTCGGTCCTCTTTCTTTACTCGCTGTCCTTTTCTACGTTCGACGCTGTTGGCAAATTTCAAGCAATGTAGGAACTGCACGATATAAGCGAACGTCAAGACCCGAGGCTTTCGCTTATATCAAGACATTACTGTAATAAAGCAATGAATTGCTTGTTCGACTAGAAAATAATATAAACTTTTTATAAAAACAAATATTTCTATTCTTCTCAACGTATGTCATAAAAATCAAACAGTACCAAATCGTTAAGTAATTAATTTTATTTTGTCACTTACAGTAGTATATTATTATTGGTAAACGAACTTAGTTGTAAGTGAAGTTGAATCGCAATTATATGACGCAGCCTCGTAAGAAGAGATTACAAATGTAGATGGTAGTATTCCTTCCGGTTACGCGGATGAGATATTACATATGATTTACTTATTTAATTAACTAAGTGATTACATCCAATTAATTCCAAGTTTATCTCTGAATTAATAGAAATGATAGAAACAAGCAACTAAATGTTACTGACTTAACAAAATTTGTATGTCACGACTTAGTTTACAAGATAATCATGATTAGGAACGATAGTTCTTCTCAAAAAGTACTAGTCGAAAGATTAAAGTTGCCTAATTCCTTTGGGATGTGTAAACTGTTAATCAGTATATTTGATTTGTTCGAAAGAATTAATTTAAAATAGTTGTCGGTCGTTTTAGTGGAAACTAAGCACTCAACATATTGCGTCTTTAGGTTAACAATTAAGTATACATATAATAATCGTTTGCTGTTATTTGCCTCCTGTTTTCTTAGTTACAAAATGTGTATATTACAATAATTTTATTTGAAATAGTCCTTACATTGAATTTGCATCGTATATATTTGTTTTATAATATTTTCATTAATTCGTAGCTTGATTATTTGATTATTTAAAACAGATGTGTCTAATTTATATAGTACCCCCTCCCCTAAAGTTATATATAATAATAATTATATACTTTACTCCGTAGTTTAAGTTTTATAAATGTGTAGGTGTGTAAAATGTTCGTGTTAACTTAATTTCAATGTACATGCATTTCATTTTTAAATTGTATTAGATTTTTACACGTAAGGATACATCAGATGTTAACGATAAGATTTTTATATTCGAATACGAAAGATTCTCATTTAATGGTAATGTTTGTCTATATAGTTTCGTAAAAAAATCATAATCTAATATAATCGAAACAGAACCAACATTTGACCGTAATGTTATTTGATTGGCTGATACAAAAAATGAAAAGACTGACGAATATCGTACTGGAAACGAAAAACAGAATCAGTATTAAATGAGAAAATAAATCATTGTTTTTTTGTCGTATTTAGTCGCTTACAATATTTTTCTACTTGTATTTTACTTAATCAATTAATATATTATATTATTAAGGTTCTTTAAGAGCTGACCACTTTAGCACATCTTGTTCATATAGCTTTTATCAATATAAATAAAATATACTAAGTAATCATAGCATTTTTCTTCTTAATTCTAAACCCCTTCTCCCTTTACTGTTCAATCGTTTTTGCAAAGTTAATTATAAAACACAATTACAATAATTGGGAGGCTATTCCAATTTTTGCATTTCTTTTAAATTACGGAACTTCAAAGGAGATTGATAAAAACTTCTATACAAGCAGGGTCTTTTTCCTTTTATTTTATTCTATATTTACTTATAAGATTAGCAGACTAACATTTATTACCATACAGTATGCTCTTTCGTGACGTATTACAAGTATTTGTCGAAAAGAAATAAATGAAATAAAATCATAGGGAAAAGTAAGATAGGAATCCATTTAAACGATTTGTTTGTATCATAATGGCGTCCTTAAAACATTATTATCTTCAATTAATTACCGTCTTATGCGCTACACTTTTCTAGACAAGTTGAAATCATTTTCAAATAATTAAAGTATAACTCTTCCCAGATTCTTCTATACATTTTATGAATCGTTTAAACTATTTCCTTTACATAATTTTGTCTGATGAATTTTTTTTCGTCAAAAATGTCTACCTTCTCCCTGCTTTTTTGTTTAACATTTAAATTACAAAAGAGCAAGATCTACGTGCCATATATATATATACAATTTCAGGGGTCCAAAAGATCTATTAGATCATTTTATCAAGTACCTCTCACAGAATATATTTACAAGAATCTCAGCGACAGCAATTCCAGTCAAATCAAAAAATGATATTCCTTTGCGCGACACAAACTGTACAATTATTAATTAAAATGGTGGATTCGGGTTTCCGCAACATTCTCGGTTTTTTAAATGTTCTACAGCAATCGTAACAAATATGATTGTGACATAATATCTAAACCAGGGACAACGAACTGGCGGCTCGCGAGCCATCTGTGGCCCCTTCCCCTATCTAGATCTTCCGCCTCCACCCTCCAGCGAATTGGTGGCTCGCGTGCCATGCACGTCTTGCCCCTGTGCCCCAGCCAGTCTTTGCAATCTTTGCAAGGGAGTAGGGCGTTTTTAACTGGTAGTGGGAACTTGGTGGCTCTTGGAGAAGAACTTCGTTGTCCCTGATCTAATCCATTCTTTTTAAATTTATTTTTCACGAAAGTTAATAATACTATAGAACATAAATATCGTTTAACTTTAGCATTCGAACAACTAGTTAATATTCACTTCGATTAGTTAGTCCATTTAAACAACACGTTTGCCAGGACATTTCCTGAATATTATTCTTAAGTATTTAATTGTGAGAATTTATTCGTAAATCGGTAGAAAAAGGTGTGATGGAAACAATGGATTGCTATTTATTATCGTTAACATATAGGAAATTATGTTTATTTACAGTTACAGGATTTAAACTTTACGGGCCCGACCAAAATATAATTTCACGAGGCATCTCAGTACAAACTTAAGTAAACCGTTGCATTCAATTCATTACAATCGTTATTAAAATAATATATTTAACACTAAATTTATCATAAATTAGTCAACATTCATCTGTTCACTTTATTTCATTTTCGATGGTGATTATTAACGATCAAACACATTGTAATTGAAATAAATAATTTTCGGAAAGTACGTATTCCTTCTCCCACATCTTGCCTTGGGTGGAATGGAATATGTTTATAGTGAAATTAATTTCAATCCAATTGTTTATTATGTAATACAGCGTCAGATTTTGTGTTTCATTGGAGAAAGAATCCAAACGAAGTAGAGTAAAATATCAAAAATTCTAGAGGGCCCCTTAAGATAACTACCAGCCTAATTAATTACAAATCGGATTATTCGTACTGTTTATAATATTGCCTAGCCTATTCATATTAATAGGTACGGTCAATGGACGTACCATTTTAAATACTATCTCATCGCGAAATTTATGAACGAGCAGATAAACAAATCAAACGGACCAAAGAAAAGAGTGAGAACTTCTCACTTTCACCCCTTTACTCTTGAGTCATGCTTTTAGAAAAATTTTCATAATTCAAATTCTTCGCTATAAATATCAAAATAATTGACATGTATATGAATTCATAATTTCATTTCGTTGCCCTACAAAGGCAGATAAATCACTTCTATTCTTATTTTCTTTGGAAGACACGATACATTAAGAAATATTACTTTTCTTACAATTTCCGGAAACAATTTAGCGATTTGAAGTAGCTATAAAAATAATTTTTTCAGTTGGATGTATTTTCGAAACCAATCAAAATCAATCTTTTTTGTTGCGATAATTTATTGTTGAAATACGTTTTGGATGCTATCGTAAAGCTTTAGCCATTCAATATTTATAATACTTTCCTGATCTAAAGAGTGGGTCTGAGGAAAAAAAACAGGGACTAAAGGTTTGCGTGCGTTAAATATATGCCTGTGTGGTTAACCAAGTGAATTCACGAAACTACGTTCTGGAAGATATAAAGTTCATTCTAAGAGTTTCAGGGTGAAAAGGAGAGTAGTAAAGTTACAGACGCACGCACATTCATTCATCTTAGGCACATTTACATACTTGATATAAAAGCACATCACAATGATCGTATTGACGATCTCAAAGAGTCTTTCATTTAAAGCAAACCTTCGATAGATATACATATACATACGACAAATTGTCGAAGGTGCGGAGAGCCTGAACTGTGATTATTCGAACGATCATTTGTAATCACTAATTACGTTTGCTATAAAGCGCAGCTTACAAACATAAAAAAGGAATATCAAAAATTGGAAACTTCTTTCGTTTCTTAATACCTTTTTCGGAGAACCGAACATACTTTTGATTTCCAACTTTTGTTATCAGCGTAAGGTAATTCTCTTTAACGAGACCCACATATGGGACCAATACGTAGTTAGCAAGATCTACAGTGAATGTGCTAATCTTGTTGTACTTATTAATCGATGGTGGAATAAGTATTTGCAAATAATTTAGCAATGAATAATTTTTACAAATTTTAATAACCACGTAGTATAAATTTAAATATATACAAATTTCTTTGTTCGATTTTTTTTAAGCATTATTAATCAAACAAATGGTAATCTGCGGTATTTTTCGGACGAATATAGTTACAAAAATACCTAGCACTATATTTAAATGAGTTTGAACCGATAAGTAACATTTAAATTATCGAAATGAGTGAATCTTTTGATTAACTTTTATGACAAACAATTGATCGATCCGAATAATCAAATTATTAATATAATTAAAGCGGGCTCCCTTAAGTGGCAGTTCTTCGTTTTGAAGGAACGAGAATGACAACTTGTTTCAGAAAATCCTTCATGTGGCATAACGCTTTGTCCAAAGCCGTGCTATGCGATCATGTTCTTCTCTATTTTGTAGATACTGCGTTGCTATACTTCCCACTAGAGGGTCCGCTGTAACATGTAGCAATATATGTCTTAGATTTTTTACTTCGTATAATTTATCCGTTAACATGGGACAATCTTAGATGTACAGTCGAACTTCGGTAATTCAAAAATCTCTATAAGACTAAGTTTGCTACGTTTAGATACGTTACTTTATCTCTATAACTCAAAAGTCTATCAAAGTTTACCTCGGTAAATCAAAATTTTGCAATGGTTGTTTCCAGAATACGAACTACTGCGACTAATTTAGGTCGCAAGAGAAAAGGAATTGCTGAATTACTTCCCGCTGAGAAGCGATTCTTGAAATGATTTAAACGGCGCAGAAATAATAATGTCAGAATAGACAGTCCAAATGTTACACGGGAAAGCTGAGGCTTTTGCTAAGTAACTAGGCCACAATAACTTTAGAGCTAGCAACGGTTGGCTAGCCAAATTTTGAGTTGAGTTTTCATTGGTTAAAACTCTCTTACTCAGAAACTTCGGTAGGATGAAACCTCCATAATTCGAAGATTTTTGCTCTTCCCTTGCGATTCGAGCTACCGAGGTTCGACTAAATGATAAATATCGTTGAAGTTGCACAATACCATTAGATAGAATATTCTCGATATGAACATATACAGAGTATGACAGTATCGATGATGTCTGAATACATTTGAGCTGACTTTTCATGCAAAAGAGGGCCGAAATTGTGAGATCATGTCGAAATTTCATTGAGTATGCGCAGAACCGTCAACTGAGGAAACAAAGATAGGCGTAACGTACAATATGCTCCAAGACAGATCAACCCTAGCTCTTTCGACACTGACAAGCTCTACCCAAGAAAAGTTGAGGTATATAGCACCGAGTGGCGCCCGTGGCCAATACTGACGAAATTTGGAAGTACCAAAGAGATAGTAGATTTCAAACATAAAAAATCTTTGAAAAGGACTATAGTATTTGGGCCTACGACCGCTGGAGTATGTGGTACACTGTTGGAAAAAGGTGTCCAACATGGGTAATCTCGGTTACCGTAAGTGTTCCATGCAGAAAATATAGATTGAAATGTGTAGATCCAACACTAGCATAATATACCAAAACCAATTCTAATTCGATAGTAGGTTGAGTTAGTGTAGACGCCCCCCCCCCATGCGCCACACGATCAAAATACTACAGCTCCGTTCGAAAATCTATTTCGACAAAATACAATTTTTTATTCCAGATCTGCTATCTCGCCCGGTGCCTTCCTAAACTACAACCGCGTCGAATATGTAGTCATTTACATTTTTCTATTCTAGATGACACGATTGTAAAAGATATTTGTTAAATGTTGTAAAGAAGTACTACTATTATAGATATATCATCTTTACTTTTTCGTTCCCAACGCAACATTTATCTGCCTCTCCTCCTGCAAAGTATGTACATATGTATGTATAGGTTCAGTAGGCCTAACCAGTCAAAACATTTGGCCCGAAGGATGAGTATGTACATACTCTCGATTGCTGTATCTATCCAACGAGATATCTAGAGAAACGTTGTTTGACAAACACAGTTGTTTACTACGCGAATTTGCCCATGCTAGTCAAGTGCACAAATAAATAATACACTTTTCAAATCGAACATGCAGGAAAGCAAGTTTTGCACGAGGATACTTATTTTTACAAGTTCGACTTGCTTTTGTACGAAGAATCATATCGTCTGCATTTGTAGTATCGACAATGTCACACTCTGTTTAGCATCTTTAAAAAGAAAGTACATATTTATAATCATATTAATATAACTGTAACATTTATGAATTTGAATCTACCTGGATTACAATCTGTTAACAGAGAACAGATGGATAATAGAACCTTTGAAATCGTAAGGGCTGGAGACCAATTGTCCTTTAATATGTCCAAGCAAATTACACCCTGACTGTTTATGTTACAATGGTAGATGCGTGTTCGGAATGTAACCTAGAAACATTATGTTAATAATTAATTACATATTGGTAGTTTAAAAGGCCTGTTCTGCGGACCATCGGTGATCCGCAATGGCCTTCCCTCAACTGTACCACGTTTTGTACCGAATTTTAAAAATATGCAGAGTAGTAGTGCTTTCTCGGACTATAAAGCTGGACCGCTCGTCAAACCGAGCAGGGCAGTGACATGTCAATTTGAAATGGGTGCACATATACAGTATATGATATACTCTTGATCAATGTGTAAATGGTTTGAGACACTGCCAGTACAACGGACCCCAATTTCTCAAAGTTCGCGGCTCGATTTTGTCGGTGTCGCTAGGTTGTAAAAGAAAAAACAAGGATAGAACGATGGCCGAGGCAGCCGAGAAATTTAAATTAAATTATACAAATGCAAAACCATGCTATAATAAAAACGACAGCTTAACTTTTTCATTTTTAGTCTTTCCGACTTCTAACTTTTTTAAGCATACTGTTGAAATTCTTCCGATTAAAATGAGGCCCAGCATGATATGTTTCAGACCACATTGTGTTCCTATTTTTATTGCAAGGCATTTATTACATATAATTAAAAAACATAGTTTACTAATCTTCAATTTATTATGTTTCAAAACCATTAATAAATATTCAGGAATAATACATATATCTGTACAAATATGTACAAAATATATATAAATTAGCAAGATATAATTATATCGGAGATGCCGGAGGTGGTTATTAAACTTTATAATGAAGTATTTTTGATTTAATCGTCAGATATTTAAATAAATTTCCTCATGATCACCTACAAAATAGACATCTCTAATTTTCAAAAAGGTAATGATGTTACAATACAAATATAGTTGTCTGTCTTCTTTTTTTTATTAATTAGAATAGTGTACTAAGTGACAAGAATCCTTATTTGCCATGAAGTACAAAATGTGAGTCTAAAATATAACAAATAGTAACGGAAATAAAATTCTATATAATTGTTCTATAAAGTCTTTGCTATTCTGGCTTGTAGTTTTAAACGGTGAGCAGAACATTGTCTCTATATTTGGAGCATTAGAGTTTGTTAAAACATGAGCTCTATGAGCGTTATATTTCAGAAGTGGTTCCCATACTACAAACCAAGGATAATACTGCGCAAAGAATTAAAATTCTATCAAATACTTAAACTATTGAATAAAATGTATAGTTACACTACTAGTTACTGAACTACTAGTGTAATTAAAAATTAATTCATAAGCTTCGCATCTTATTGCATAGAACGCACCATCGGCAGCATGAATCGTCCGCTCTCATTCCACTTTTTTCATTTAGCTCTGGACGCACTATACACTGTTCGACAAATTTCAACTTTTTTTTTGATTTGTAACCTTCAATAAGACCTTCAATAAGAGTTTCTTGTAGACTTCAAGGAGCTGAATACGAATCTGCCATCCATTTTTCTCCAGAACGTAATATTTTTGAAAAAAATCGCACATTTCCAACTTTGGAAGTGTTCCGTACTTTTCCGGTAATAGTTATTCAGTTGCGCTTGGTGCCAAATGATTCTTTGAAGTTTCACGAATAAAATGATATAATTCCTAATTAGATTATAAACATTTAAACGTGTTTAAATAATGATCAAAGTGAAAAGGATACCGAAAATACGCCCATTTTGGCAGATGTTTTCCAATTTATTTCAAAAATTTCGGATCCAGGAGGAAATCTAACTATGCCACGCGATAGAACAGACCTTTCTGCTAAGGAAAGCACCAATAGAAGTTACAAACTCATTTTTGTATTGCATATACGAGCGAAATAGTTTGGTAAAACACGCGGTGGCAACAGTAACACTCAGCAGAAGTACAGTAATTTCTCGATGTGTAGCCGGCGAGAGCTGGTCGAGAGGGGTCGCGCTTCATCCCTACCACTGGGGGGATCTCCTCGACGCGACCCGGCTAATACTTGGGGTAACCCTTGAAAAGTTAAATGTCATCGTATCCCCGAGAAACAGCCGTCGACCATAACAAGTGGTCACAAGCGTTTCCCCTGGTCCGAGAGGGACTGTTCGGTAGCGCCCCTCCTTGGGCCGCAAAGATCGTTTGGAAGCGTCCCTTGCTCGCCGTACAACAAATTAACAAGCCGCTTTCCATCGTATAGAAGTTCAGTGAGTAAAAAAGAGGGAGACTCGGTATCTTCGTATCCCGAGACAACAACGATGCAACGATGGATCTTTTTCATTTTTATTCATTTTGTTCTGAAAATGTTATTACGACGTTCTTGAAGTTTTCACGCTTAAAATGAGATTAAAGACACGATCTATGTAATTTGGATCATATATGTATATGATATATGTATATCATATGTATATCATATATGTATATGACCCAAATTGTACCGCGTTTGGTGTTATTTTAATCACAACGGCCTCAGCAATATTTTAATAAAATTTGCAGAACAAAATAAGTAACAATCAAGAAGTTTTATAGTTGCATTAGTGTTGGCTTCACCGATACGCACCCTGCCCGTCGACGTCGGTGCCTGCACAGTAGCTGGGCTCTTGAGCCTCAGGTCAAATTTCTAAAAAGGCAATGTTACCCCTAGACTCAGAGTGCTCGAGGCCGGTCCCGAACTGCGATCCCTCTCGAAGAAATTAGTCTAGTGATTCTGGTACGCCGAGCGATAAGCGGGGAGCCGCTGACATAGAGCACCACTGCCGCCGCCACGTGTTTTGCCAAATTGTTTCGCTTTGATATTAAAAATAAAAATCTTTTTGTAACTTCCGTTGATGCTATCCTTTGCATAAAGGTCTGCTCTATCGCGTGGCATAGTTAGATTTTCTCCTAGTCCCTTAGTTTTTGAAATAAATTGAGAGATATAGTATTACCGTAAAAGTACAAAACACTTCCAAAGTTGCAAATTTGCTATTTCTTTCAAAATTGATTTCTTAAAAAATGGTACGTTCTGGAGAAACACGGATTACAGATTTGTATTCAGCACATTAAAGTGTACAAGAAACGCCTATTGAAGGTTACAAAATCAGACCCGTGTGGATCAGTGTTATTATTGACGCTCTCATAATATGTTTACAAACGGACAAATGAAATATGTTGCATTCGGGGAGGCTAAATAGATGCATGCATTTTGAATTTTGTATGTTGTTTGATTATTTAGATGTAAAGGCTACTTTGAGGTTTTTCAATGGCAAGGCATATCTTCAGTATTACTATATTCTAGCCCACGAAAAGACAGATTCCACGACCCAGACGACCCTGAGCTGACTTTGTGTCTTAAGCGGGAAGTTACCGCCTTAGAATACAACTAGCCTTAGGTTTTGTTAGGAGTATACCTGCCCTGCCAACTTTTCGGACATTTTTTTGTATGAAAAAAGACGAAATTACGATCGAACCATCGTACTCATCGACTCAATACTCCTTTTCACACATGGAATATATACAATAAAAACACAAAAAAAACGTCATCGAATCTGTAGACTAGCTCTGTACTACGTCGGTGCTAGGTCAAACTCAAGCTCAAGCGCCCCCGGTTGCTCCCCGCTGGAGCAACCGTCACCGTACAGTACAAACGTAATTCTCCTGTTAGGCAACTTCAATTCTAAAGTCTACATTACTATTCCGTAAAGACTGAAAAAGGTGGATTCTTAGTTCCGCTACAATCTTAGGCCGACCGCACATGAAACTACTAAGCATAAATGTAATTGGTTGGTGACTGAAATCACGAACTAGTTACTAACTGGTTAGTGAGTAGTTCGGCCCACGCAGCTACTCAATAGTAACAGAAGTTGCTTCAGTTAAGTGGGATGTACCATGCAAGCTAGTAAAATTGTCAGATACTGACTCTAGTGACGAGGAAGATATGATAGTGTACTATCATTATTGAAGACGAATACACAGAAAAAGAAAATATTGTGTTCATCCATAACTCTAAAAAAATATCAACTGTAGAACAAATAATCATTTGTAGCAGCAAAGGGATTGCACCAAACAGATTCTAAATTTATTGCTTTGTATCGAATGTCGAAGCAGAGTTATATGGATCTGGTGCAAATGATTGCTCCAGTCATAAGAAAGCAAAATACAAATATGAGATAATGCGTGAGTGCTGCAGTGAAAATACTGCACAGATGTCAGGAAAGTGGAAACTGTAGTTTCTAAGTGATTGAGAAGGCGAGTCACTCGGAATGAACTAGTGACGCGTCACTAATGAGTAGCGCCGTGTGCGGCACTAGATATAATTGTATTAGAAGTGGCTCAAAAGTAACTGATTTGTAACTCCTATCATTAATCAGCTTCTGTTGAGTAGCTTCGCGTGCAGACGACCTTACACTTAACCAGTTGTAAACTCCAAATTCTTAATAATATCCCTATCCCCTGTGAAAAAATAAAAAAAAAAGTAGTTCGATCGGATAAACAGTTCCTGAGATAAAAATTCCTGCGTAAAGCCCGTTTCCGCAAAAATTACAAAATGACAAGGTCTGTATCTTCTAAACAAATTATCAACCGAGAAAATTATGACTTAACCCCCCTCCCCCCCCCCCCCCTTTAATTTCACATGGACTACAACATATTTCATTTAGTATAAAGCAGCTTGATTTTAGTATAGCAGGTTTGTTGTATACATATATGTATATATCAATGCATCTAATACCGCTTAAATTTTTTATATATATTGATTGGTTACTGAGATATAGGCCGCAAAGTTGAAGACATTTCATGCTCCTTCGTATCTTAAAAATTGGAGCTTGTTAATTGCGTCAGGGAAAGTTTACCTTAACAAAATTGATATGTGAAATATTTTACCATTAAAGTAGGTGTTATAAACATAAATTTTCCACAGAAATAAAGTAACATATTTTTGAATCTATTATTGTAATTTCGTTTTCAATATATCATAAATCTTAGCCATATTATAATGAACAAGAAGAAAAACAAAGATGTTATTCACGGAGTTTCACGCTGGGACAAGTCTCTTGATATAAAGTTACATGTCAGCTATGATATCCAGTTGAGAAACTTTGCCCCTTTTTGCACCTTTTTAAGATATTTACATTTAAAGTATCAAGTAGGGGTATTTTCGGTCTGTGCCACTAGAGTGTAGTGGTGATATCTCGGAGAAAGGTTAATATATTTGTGAAAAATTTAATATGGTATAAAGAAATCTATGGAAGACACTAATATAATAATAATAAATAACAATAAATAATAATTAATAATAATAATAATGGGTCCAAGATGGTAGCTTGATAACATGATTCCTTGACATAAGTCAATTGGACAACATCACGAAGTCGTGAGTTCAGACTTATTCTTCAGACGTCTTTTACTTTCTGTTCGATACCTTCGACTCTCTATTGTCACACATCTGGAAACTATACCCCTATTAGTTACCTCGGCCCTCCAGTCATAAAATCATCTGGTCGCTATTACCCACTGAGTTTGTACTTTTTTTAGCACTATTCAACTATTCCAGAAAACGGTCTGAACGGACATTCCAATTATATAATTTTAGTAAAAAATGGGAAAATAGTCAATTTTGACAAAACCTAACTTAAAAGTAACGATTATACCACTAATATTAGATCGCCCATTATGAAAATTGCATTTTTCATCAAATATTTGAATTCAGCAACAACAAAAACATAAGAATACCAATTCTTATGAAAATCGTGTGAAATTTTGAATTATGGCCAGCTTTTCAAGAAATAGCACGACTGTGCGGCGGTCCCACACGTTGCCATGAGCGTGCACGTATGTACAAAATTATAATAGCTATAGTTTTTTGCAAATATCTCGAAAACTCAGGGCGAGTGGCGATTATACCCATAGGAAAAAGTTGTTCAGAATTCTGAGTTCTACAACATATTCAAAAGTCATCGAGATCGGTGAGGTAGTACTGTGAGGTACCACTTCCGTAATTTTACCGCTAGATTTTCCTGATTAAAATAAGGCCAAATACGATATAATTTGAATTATGTTTACTTGTTGATACTAATTAAATACGTACCATAAAGTCAGTATCAACAAGTAAATATAATTCAAACTATATAGTGTTTGGCCTCATTTGAATCAGAAAAATGTCACGGATACATTGGTAAAAGTTACATGTTGTTACGTATGAAGAATATTCCATACGTCGCTCTCAACGCGTTTTCGAGCTCGCGTCTGTAATGTGAAAAACGCCCTAAAATTCGAGTAGATTCGTTAAACCAATCTTTACTCCGTGATCCTTTATATCAGAAGTAACGCTCCCACAGATACAACTTAACCGCTCGAGTTGTATCGAATATTAATTTAAAAGGTACGAGGCAAACTAACATTTCCAGCGACTCCCTGATTTCGCATCAGGTTCGTCCGTACGCCTTATCCAAGCAGAATAACTATAAATACTCCAACCCAGTGGCTCCCCGATTTCGCATCGGGTTCGTCCACGAAATCTAACCCATCCTACAGCTCCCTGGTTTCGCACCAGGTTCGTCTGTATCCTACGGCTCCCTGGTTTCGCATCAGGTTCGTCCGTACGTTTTCCAACTTCCGAACAGCTCCCCGGCTACGCGCCGGGTTCGTCTGTGAATAAGCCAACCTCCTAGCAGCTCCCCGATTTCGCATCGGGTTCGTCTGCGAACTTCTTTCCTAGTGGCTCCCCGATTTCGCATCGGGTTCGTCCACGACGTTTCACCCTCCTGCGGCTCCCTGATTTCGCATCAGGTTCGTCCGCGCTTGACTCTATTCCTGAGGCTCCCCGATTTCGCATCGGGTTCGTCCTCGTTTCACACATCCCAGCGGCTCCCCGATTTCGCATCGGGTTCGTCCGCGCACCTTATTAACAAATTCTCATTCTCAAACAAATTCTAATCGCGTGCAGGACACGTTTCTCGAGCGAGTTCGCATCCCCTTTGACTATTTTGTATATAACATATAATAAGGAAATGTCTCCAATCAGTCAACAGTTGACTCCCAGATTTTTTTCGTAATCTTGTACGGTCATATGTAGTATCGTTGAACGCCACTTCCTAGTCGAGCGTCACTATCGCCAAGGAGGTTCCCCCCACGTGGAAGGGATAGTCCATTTGTACAGCCAATCTTTTCTTGCATTTTTGGTATCATAATATTGTCCAACACTTTCCCATGACCATTGAAATATATGTACGAGACTCACTTGTCACTTGCGAACAGTTCGAAAATCTGCTTGCAGAAGATGTTTCTAACAACTGAGTGGGTCTGATTTCGGTACATGTACAGAAGGGGGACAACCTCACCGATTTCAATGTCTTTTGCTAACAAAAAAATGGCTAACCTAACAAACTTTGGAACATCTTTTTTTGAACTTTTTTGGAACTTTTTTGGAACATCCAATATCCCTCCTCTATTTTTTTTTCACTTATGATTCTTTACTGCAACGTAACAATTGTAGCATAAGCACATTTCATGTAATTGAAATGTATAATGAATTTTCGACGCTTACACTACCAGTAGACTTTTCGTTCAAACCTCAAGTTCAACGCAACAGTTTGGAATTTCTTTCCGCATTCAGAATAGAATATCGAAATAACAAGCAGTTCCCTCTCGCATGCCTCGTAATGTCTCGATTAGTGTACCTCGCTCGGGACCGAATGTGAACACTAATCGTGTGCAGGACACGTTTCTCGAGCGAGTTCGGATCCCCTTTGATGTTGCGGCAGCCGAGATACGGGGCAGCGCTCCAGGAAAAAAGCAAGTTTAATAACCCCTGCACGTGAGCCAATACTAACGCGATCAAAATTTAAGAATAAAACTTGTTCAATTTTGGTCCGTTTAAAATGATACCAAACACGACATGGTTTGGACAATTTTGACTTATCATGGTATTAACAATTTTATTCTCCTTTATTATTATTTTCAATAGCAACTAGAATATATGTATACTAGTTAAAAGCAATAAGGTAATTAGTAGAGAGATTGTAAATTTGGAAGTAAACTCTCGAATCGCGAGTCTCTTACTTCTCTTAATCTTAAATTGCTATATTTAGATAATGGCAAAATATTGTTGTATTGTTACGTATGAAGAATATTCCATACGTCGCTCTCAACGCGTTTTTCGAGCTCGCGTCTGTGATGGGAAAACGCCCTAAAAGTCTTTCGGTTTCCATAAACAGATAAAGGGGTCCTGAGAACATGTGCGACCAGCTGCATTACGACCAAGACGGGCGTGGTCCGACGAAGACTTCTTAATTTCCTTATATGGAAAGTTCTAATGCGTTTCCGCGCATTTCGGGTGTATATAAACCCTCGAGGGGGGTTTCTACCCTCGTCGGTTCAGAGTTACATAGTCACGCGTAGAGTCGCGTCGTGCCACGCTCGTACAGAGTCAATTATATTAAGTGAGATTGGGCTTAGCGCACCTTTCGAATCATAGATTAACCCGTTAGAATCCGCTTGTCCGGTTGAAGTTCTTTCGGCATACTCTTAAAAGCGGCTCTCAGACCCCGCATCGCCAGTGCGTCAACACAGTGCAAATATTTAGGTAACTTACACATTTTATATTATTTCATCGCGACAATTACAATTGTACAGACGGCTGATTTGAATATATATACTATTTGTTCACCATTAAATCGAGTAGATTCGTTAAACCAATCTTTACTCCGTAATCCTTTATATCAGTAGTAACGTTCCCACAGATACAACTTAACCGCTCGAGTTGTATCGAATATTAATTTAAAGTTACGAGACAAACTAACATTTCCTGCGACTCCATGATTTCGCATCAGGTTTGTTCGCACGCCTTATCCAAACAAAATAACTACAAATACTCCAACCCAGTGGCTCCCCGATTTCGCATTGGGTTCGTCCACGAAATCCAACTTATCCTACAGCTCTCTTGTTTCGCACCAGGTTCGTCTGTATCCTACGGCTCCCTGATTTCGCATCAGGTTCGTCCGCGCTTGACTCTATTCCTGAGGCTCCCCGATTTCGCATCGGGTTCGTCCGTGCACCTTACTAACAAATTCTCAACCGTATTCCTTGGGTTTGTTACGTATGAAGAATATTCCATACGTCGCTCTCAACGCGTTTTTCGAGCTCGCGTCTGTGATGGGAAAACGCCCTAAAATTCTTTCAGTTTCCATAAACAGATAAAGGGGTCCTGAGAACATGTGCGACCAGCTGCATCACGACCAAGACGGGCGTGGTCCGACGAAGACTTCTTAATTTCCTTATATGGAAAATTCTAATGCGTTCCCGCGCATTTCGGGGGTATATAAACCCTTTGGTTTCTACCCTCGTCGGTTCAGAGTTACATAGTCACGCGTAAAGTCACGTCGTGCCACGCTCGTACAGAGTCAGTTATATCAAGTGAGATTGGGCTTAGCGCACCTTTCGAATCATAGATTAACCCGTTAGAATCCGCTAGTCCGGTTGAAGTTCTTTCGGCATACTCTTAAAGGCGGCTCTCAGACCCCGCATCGCCAGTGCGTCAACACCGTGCAAATATTAGGTAAATTACACACTTTATATTATTTCATCGCGACAACTACAATTGTACAGACGACTGTTTTGAATATATATACCATTTGTTCACCATTAAATCGAGTAGATTCGTTAAACCAATCTTTACTCCGTGATCCTTTATATCAGAAGTAACGCTCCCACAGATACAACTTAACCGCTCGAGTTGTATCGAATATTAATTTAAAAGTTACGAGGCAAACTAACATTTCCAGCGACTCCCTGATTTCACATCAGGTTCGTTCGCACGCCTTATCCAAGCAGAATAACTATAAATACTCCAACCCAGTGGCTCCCCGATTTCGCATCGGGTTCGTCCACGAAATCTAACCCATCCTACAGCTCCCTGGTTTCGCACCAGGTTCGTCTGTATCCTACGGCTCCCTGGTTTCGCATCAGGTTCGTCCGTACGTTTTCCAACTTCCGAACAGCTCCCCGGCTACGCGCCGGGTTCGTCTGTGAATAAGCCAACCTCCTAGCAGCTCCCCGATTTCGCATCGGGTTCGTCTGCGAACTTCTTTCCTAGTGACTCCCCGATTTCGCATCGGGTTCGTCCACGACGTTTCACCTCCTGCGGCTCCCTGATTTTGCATCAGGTTCGTCCGCGCTTGACTCTATTCCTGAGGCTCCCCGATTTCGCATCGGGTTCGTCCTCGTTTCACACATCCCAGCGGCTCCCCGATTTCGCATCGGGTTCGTCCGCGCACCTTATTAACAAATTCTCAACCGTATTCCTTGGGTTATATCAACCTCGCCGGCCTAGGCGTTGCCCACAGCCCCGGCTCGTAACAGGTTATATCAACCTCGCCGGCCTAGGCGTTGCCCACAGCCCCGGCTCGTAACAGTATCGACAATTATTCTTGTTCCTGACATTACATTCGGTGTTCATAAGAGTTCATAATTTTTACTGATAAGAAATTGTAAGAATTTATATCTACCTTTTTGATAAAGAAACTACGCAGAGAAGGGAGCTGGGTCATTCATGGCATCAGTAATAATAAGTAAATATATGTACTGTTCCAAAATATATGATTCTAGTTGGTATCGGAGAATGAAATTATTATTACCCTGATAAGTAAAAATTGTACCAATCATATCGCGTTTGGTGTTATTTTAATCAGGAGATTGTAACGGGCATTTTCGCAAAATTTCATTCAAAACGGACCAAAATTAAACAAGTTTAAATCTTGAATTTTGATCGCGTTAAGTATTGCCTCACGTACACGGTTATTTAAAGTTGCTTCTTTCCTGGTCGCTGCCGCGCGTCTCGGCTGCCACAACATTGAAGGTGACCTGCCGCTCGAAAAACGCGTCCTGCACACGATTAGTGATCGCATTCGGTCCGTGCGAGGTACACTAATCGAGACAGCCGATTCGAATTTACTTCCAATTTTATAATCTCAATACTAATTACCTTATTGCTAACAACTAATATACACACATTCTAGTTGTCATCGAAAACAATAATAAATGGGAATAAAATTATTAATACCACGATAAGTAAAAATTATCGAAATCATATTGTGTTTGGTGTCATTTTAATCAGGAGATTGTAACGAACATTTTGGTAAAGTTTCATTTAAAACGGACCAAAAATGAACAAGTTTTAATTTTTAATCGCGCTTGGATCAGTGTCGGCTTTCACCGACATTCGATCTGGGTTCAGATTAGATGCTCGGCGCTTCACGCTTCGCTGGTTCCAAGGGGAACCACCCCAAGTAGTGGGGATAGAAATGAACACTAATCGTAGACACAATTTTGAACACTAATCGAGACATTACTGTATTGTGCATACCTATCTAACCAGTAATATTTAAAAAAGTATTTCCATTTATGCCTTGCTTGGATTTATTTCGATTAGAAACATATGGCCCGTTCTCCAAAGAAAACAAGAATTAACCCAGGTAACCAGTAATAATAGATAACAATACTCCTCAGAACAATGCTAAACGCTTGGATTTACTGAAGTTGAGTTTCAAGAGTTAATACTGTATAACACCAAAGTTATGCACAGCTTTTATCCAAAATACAATTATGTACATAACAATATTTACTACCTTTCAAAAGATAGAAAAAATACTAGACCTAATTACGACATTGTTTTTACCTCATTCACTTCTATAGAATATAGCGTTCCTTATGCAGCATGTCCCTTTTAAGTGTCTACACCAGTGTCGACTTATCAATTAATATAAAAAAAGTATATGCAAAATTTGAGTTCGATCGGATAACGGGAAAACGCCGGGCCCTTAAACGTTAAAATAAGGAATTACCGTCTCATAAAATCGTTGTTTCCGGCGATCTTTTAAATTATTGATTATATCAAAAAAAAGTTTACATTCTACTACTTATTCGTACGACGCACAGTTATACCTGAACTGTAGAACATAATCAAGTCACCTCATTTTCATTTCGTATTTCATAAGAAATTGCTGTCTGCTTTTTCTTATTTCTGTTCAAGCCAAAGAAATTCTTTTGGTTATTCTTAACTTATTTTATCGGCAATGGATTCTACTATTATGGGTATGTGTACTTCAACGCTGTTGTCCTGATATAACGTTACTAATCATTAAATAGTTTCTTATTCGCGAGAAGCAAAGATTGATTTCAACCGACTTTTAAAAATATGTAAAAATATATACGCAAGTTTTTTTTATATTTGGTTCGTTTAACTTAATGATTTATAAGAATAAAGTTTATTTCTGCTATTACTAATATTTGGGAAATAAATTTTTTAAAGAAGAGTTGTAGCAATAAAGAATTAAAAAATGTTTGAAACGTGAATTTCTTTAGAGCAAGATAACAAAGTTGGCGGAATTTATGATTACATTTTGACACTTTTAAATATAAAAGACTGTCTCGAATCAATTAACAAAGAACTGCTGGATGACTTCATTTAAAAAGCGGCACCAAGTATGGATTGATTCCAAATTTAAGATACCAAAAAGGATTAAGAATTTATCAAAATATTCATCGACAAAAAAGATTGCTGTTTGTAGCCGCGGGAGACCTTGAAAATCATTCGGGGAATCATCAGAGAAAACTAAAAAACGTCGGGACTCTCAGTCAGTCGTGACAACCAGAAGAACTTAATTATGTTGCAAATATTTCTGCAAGATTTGGCTGGTAAGAACGTAAGCATGCGTTGACCTACAAGAACAATTGAACAAAACTAAATCCATTTTCTGTGTTACCAAGCACAAACAAATTAAAAAGAAGGGAAATATTACTTTTGTCCACAAAAAGTTTGACAAAAATTAAAATTGAAATTGAAAGAAAAATAAAGTGTTTTGACTAATTTTCATCAATGAAAACTTAACAAAAAAGTGAATTTCTTATTCTCGAATATAATGATCTATTTTCTGAAAATTAAAGTCTGTCTTGAAATAGTTGGAATACTTGTATAAATTATTGCAATTAAAGTTTATATATTACGCATAATAAGGTTAAATGGGAAATAAGTTTCGTATAAATATTTTAATTTTTTATACCTCTTATTCAGAAATATTGGCATATTTCAACTTTTTTTTTATTTTTTGTAACCTTCAATAAGAGTTTCTTGTAGACTTCAATGTGCTAAATACGAATCTACAATCCGTTTTTCTCCAGAACGGAACATTTGTGAAAAAATCAATTTTGAAAGAAATAGCAAATATTTAACATTGGAAGTATTTTGTACTTTTACGGTAATACTTATGCAGTTGCGCTTGGTGCCAAATGATTTTGCGAAGTTTCATGAATAAAATGATATAATTCGTAAATATATTATAAACATTTAAACGTGTTTAAATAATGATCAAAGTGAAAAGGATACCGAAAATACGCCCATTTTGGCTGATACCTTGCCAGTTATTTTAAAAACTACGGGTCCAGGGGGAAATCTAACTATCCCACGCGATAAAGCAGACCTTTCTGCTAAGGAAAGCACCAGTGGAAGTTACAAAATCATTTTTGTATTGAATATACAAGCAAAATAGTTTGTTAAACACGTGGCGGCAACTCAACAGAAGTACAGTGCGTCTAGCGTATCCGGTACGCCGAGCGGTAAGCGGGGAGTCGCTGTCATAAAGCACCACTGCGACCGCCCCGTGTTTTGCCAAACTGGTTCGCTTTGATATTGAGAATAAATATCATTTTGTAACTTCCGTTGATACTTTCCTTTGCAGAAAGGTCTGCTTTATCGCGTGGGATAGTTAGATTTCCTCCTGGACACGTAGTTTTTGAGTAGTTTTTCCAATAAATTGGAAGATATCACCCAAAATAGGTGTATTTTCGGCGTCCTCTTCCTTGGATCATTATTTAAACACATTTAAAATTTTATACTTTAATTACTAATTATATAATTTTATTCATGAAACTTCGTAAAATCATTTGGCACCAAGCGCAACTGCATAAGTATTACCGTAAAAGTACAAAACACTTCGAAAGTTGAAAATTTGCTATTTTTTTCAAAATTGATTTTTTCGAAAATGGTCCGTTCTGGAGAAAATTGGATTGCAGATTCGTATTCAGCACATTAAAGTCTACAAGAAACGCCTACTGAAGGTTACAAAATCAGACCCGTGTTGAACAGTGTAATCGTTTAATATCCGCAAAATGTAATGTTTGTGTTCCTCATTTCTGGTATATACTTTGTTGTATTCTTCCATTATATTGATTCTTTTCTATCTCTCTGCTGTATCATTTTCTATGCGCAGTTTATTTATAATTTCTAAACAAAACAAGAAAATTTACAAACTACACATAGTTTTTGCGATCCATCTAGCACGATAAACTATCCCAAAAAATAAAGATTTTATAACTTAAGCAAAGGTTTTGTAATCTTCTGGTCAGCTTTAAAGCCAAATACTCCACTGTGCGACGTACGGACTTTCAAACATTTTCAAACACTTAAAGTTTTTTAACGAATTATTTTAAAGGCCCCTTCAAAAGGTCCTTTTATAGCCTTGCTACAGTGAAAACAATTTTTAACTTCTAATAATTTGTTAAAAATGAAATACAATTAAAAGAAAGTAAGTCCCGAAACAAATATAAACAAAATAGGATACATTTGTTAGCCTCTATTGATACAAGTAATAATTAAAACATATTATAATTTTCCAGATTAAGGAACCAACACAATTAATTTTTTTCAGTTTTTCGAAAACCGTTCACAGTACGACAAAATGAAATACTATATAAAAGGCGTGTCGCACATAGGTTTACAAGTATTGTTTGAAATATTTTCTGATGTTATCAATAATTGAGTACATGATCAAAAGAAAGAAATTTCGTGAGCATTTAATGAATTATTTCAATATTTAACCCTTTGACTACAAAAGGCGTATATATAAGCTGTCACAAGTCCATCAAAACATTCTAATATAGAAGAAGTGTATTGTTTTTTGGGTACCCTCTTGTTAATGTTAAACGTAAAAAAATTTTGTTCCATGGACAAACCTTTTGCGACGACTGACATGCGAATATCGTCCCGTCTGTATTGAAGGTTGTCTGCGAGAGTGCGCCGCAGTGAAAGGGTTAAGAGCTGGGGGCTTGATCGCGCCCTCTTATGGGCCAGTGTTTTTGGTTAATAATTCAAAAACAAAGCTTCAACCAACATTTTGGTAAAGGAATAAGTTGTTCAGAGTCTCCCCACCCTCCTATCAAAAGCGGAAGGAGAGATTCCGGGTGACCCTGTATATGCGTATACAGGGTGGCACAAAAGCCAGGGAACATCGGGTTATAGGGTGTAACTGGGGGTGATTCTAAACAAATTTTTTCTTGACCAAAATGTTATGTATAGTTTCGTCTTTGAGTTATTAACGAAAAACACTAGCCAATGATAGCGTCCGTCGGGCAACGGCTGACACCGACGGAATTATTCGTTATTCGTGAATACGAAATACACTAATCAGTCGTGTAATAATCGTGTTCGATACGTTTATTTATTGTCCGAACGGAATCAAATGTTTTATTACTTATAAAAAAATGTTTTTTTTATCAGTACGTTTTCAGGCGGATAAATTATGTTTTAAGAAAAACGATTTGCGTAACTAATGTTAGGAAAAGCTAGTTAAACCTTACCCATTCGTTCACGAATTAACCTGCTTAACAGCTGATGTTGCGGCCGGCTTAGTATCCTTGCACGATCATTTCACTTCACGATAACTTCACTTGCTACTGTGAAATGTGGGGATACTTAAAAACAATTTATTGTTCCTACGTTTGAACATTTTGTAATATTCTGCGTTTGTACGATTCATGTTGCTCGTTCGGTTAGCAGCATGGCTCTGGCAGCTTAAACGTTCGCACTCGCTTCCACACAAGCGAGTGCGGAAGTTTAAGCTGCCAGAGACGCAGAATATTACAAAATGTTCAAACGTAGGAACAATAGATTGTTTTTAAATATCCCCACATTTCACAGTGGCAAGTGAAGTTATCGTGAACTGAAGTGATCGTGCAAGGGTACTAAGCCGGCCGTAACATCAGCTGTTGAGCGTTAAATAGGTCAGGATTCGCACAATGTTAAGCAGGTTAATTCGTGAACGAATGGGTAAGTTTTAACTAGCTTTTCCTAACATTTGTTACGCAAATCGTTTTTCTTAAAACATAATTTATCCACCTGAAAACGTACTGATAAAAAAAAATTTTTTTTATAAGTAATAAAACATTTGATTCCGTTCGGACAATGAATAAATGTATCGAACACGGTTATTACACGACTCATTAGTGTATTTTGTATTCACGAATAACCAATAATATCACATTATTCTTAATTAAGACGATGCATTTGCCGCACGCTTCCCTCGGTACCCTCGATGCTCCCATCACGACCGACCGCAGGTAATCGGTCCAGTGTTTTTCGTTAATAACTCAAAAACGAAGCTACAAAGAACATTTTGGTCAAGGAAAAAGTTGTTCAGAATCACCTCACCTACCCGCCACTTCCCGATGTTGCGGTAGTTACGGGCAGCCTGTACAGTAATGTCTCGATTAGTGTTCGTTTCTATCCCCACTACTTGGGGTGGTTCCCCTTGGAACCAGCGAAGCGTGAAGCGCCGAGCATCTAATCTGAACACAGATCGAATGTCGGTGAAAGCCGACACTGATCCAAGCGCGATTAAAAATTAAAACTTGTTCATTTTTGGTCCGTTTTAAATGAAATTTTACAAAAAGGTTCGTTACAATCTCCTGATTAAAATGACACCAAACACAATATGATTTCGATAAGTTTTACTTATCGTGGTATTAATAATTTTATTCCCATTTATTATTGTTTTCGATGACAACTAGAATGTGTGTATATTAGTTGTTAGCAATAAGGTAATTAGTATTGAGATTATAAAATTGGAAGTAAATTCGAATCGGCTGTCTCGATTAGTGTAGCTCGCACGGACCGAATGCGATCACTAATCGTGTGCAGGACGCGTTTTTCGGGCGGCAGCGACCAGGAAACAAGCAACTTTAAATACCCGTGTACGTGAGTATACTCACGTGAGTGAGTAGCAAACTTGTTCAATATTGGTCCGTTTTAAATGAAATTTTACGAGAATGTTCGTTACAATCTCCTGATTAAAATAACACCAAACGCGATATGGTTTGTACAATTTTTACTTATCAGGGTATTAATAATTTCATTCTCCTTTATTATTGTTTTCGATAACCATATCGTGTTTGGTATCATTTTAATCAGGATATTGCAACGAACACTTTGGTAAAATTTCATTTAAAAGGGACCAAAATTGAACAAGTTTTAATGTTAAATTTTGATCGCGTTAGTATTGCCTCACGTACACGGGTATTTAAACTTGCTTCTTTCCTGGGAAGCTTCCCCGTATGTCGGCTGCCACAACATCAAAGGGGATCCGAACTCGCTCGAGAAACGTGTCCTGCACACGATTAGTGTTCACATTCGGTCCCGAGCGATGTACACTAATCCAGACATTACTGTATATGTATACGTCTGGCGAAAGCTATCGCTGCAAACTATGGACGCATACATACAGGATGAATCACGAGACTTGCACACCAATATCTTGTTGACTATTAAGGCGGGTCCACACTTGTTACCTCGCCTGACACTGTTACCAGGATAAGTACCTAGTCAAGTGGTGTGGAAGAGATTTGGGAGCAAATGTGGAGTGTTTCTTGCTTCCTCATATCGTTACACATTAAGGCGGGTCCACACTTGTTAGCTAGGCCCGCTACTAACACCCGTTACCTCAGTTTTTGGTAACGAGGTTTGGTGTGGGACCTACTTCCTATTCTTCTGCACGTACAAATGCGTCCACATTTGTTACCGTACCGGGTTTTGTTACCTAGTCAAGTGGTCTAGGAAAGGTCTAGGAAGAAATGTGAAGTGTGTCTTGTTACCTCATAGTGTTACTTTTTACTTGGTTCGGCCGTTCCATCCGCTGTCGGTATAGTGACCCGCTCCAAAGAAAGTACTTGAGTCGCTTTTGAATAGTTATAGCTTTCTTTAAATTTGTATCTTTTCTGGCCACCTTTGGCCGGATTAGGTTGATTAAAGTTGATGATTCTAGTATAAAAATAGTTTCTAAGTCGTATATAATAAATCTTCATTATTAATAAAAATATAAAAATACTTATAAAAATATTTCACGAAGAACTTTTTGTTGATATATTGCGGAATTGATTTCTGCCCTGTCTGTCGATCAATACTAATGGCGTAAATTGTATTAAAAAAGGGAAACTGATGTGTCGATTGAAATTGCATGCACAATTCTTATTATCTCAATCCTACACTCAGATGGTCGAAAGGGTAACAATTACTCCGCAAAAATAGCGTTAATTTCGGCACGTCATAAACCTGACCGAGGGCCGAACTCGGCACGCACGCACACAGCCCCACATCGCTAATGGGGTCCGACTATATCATAGGCATAGGCCCAATGAGCTCTATCTCCCAAGACTAAACAGTCTACAATACATAGGAACAGCGCCGCACAGACGAGTTCACACATCTACAGCAGTTCATAGGGGAGCTAACACATTGGCAGTGGCGCAAGGACGAGTGCACACATCTACGGCAGCTCACTGGTTCCTTTGGAGCGGGTCGCAATACCGACAATTTCCCGATCAGCCGAACCAACTAACGAGTAACGATATGAGGAAGCAAGAAACACTCCACATTTGCTCCCAAACCTCTTTCAGACCACTTGACTAGGTACTTATTCTGGTAACAGGGTGAAGCGAGGTAACAAGTGTGGACCCGCCTTTATGTGACTCTCCCTTCTGTACAGTCAGTCCCACGAATTCTGCCCACCTGAAATATCTTTGTTATTTTATGTAATACGCAAAAATGTTTCAAACAAAATTTATAGGATTTAAACCAGTTAATGATGTTGTAATAGCAGTTTTTTGGCAAATGGACACGTACAAGATATGAAGCTCACTTTCATTTTCTTAGATGGAATTACTTATTTTTCATACATGATTTGGATAGAATGGTGAATTCTGAACAAAAAAGTACAAAGGAACATTTGTCCTAAAACATACCGTTTCTGAGATATTTGACTCCGTTGATCCTATTATGCGCATTATGAAGTATATTCAAAACTACGCACATTGGTATCCTATCGCCAACACTTTCATACGTGAAAGGAACATGATGAAAAGGTTTAAATATCTGACAAACGGTAAGTTTTGGGATAAATGTTTCGTTGTACTTTTTTTGTTCAGAATTCACCATTCTATCCAAATCATGTATGAAAAATAAGTAATTCCATCTAAGAAAACGAAAGTGAGCTTCGTATCTCCTTTCCGCGCCCACTTGTCAAAAAACTAATATTACTACATCATTAACTGATTTAAATCCTATAAATTTTGTTTGAAACATTTTTGCGTATTGTTTAAAATAACAAAGATATTTCAGGTGGACAAAGTTCGTGGGACACACTGCATATGTATACACAGGTCGCCTGCATTATTTAATTTGGTGTAACTGAAGAATTGCAATTATAACTTACAAGGGAAGTTCGGCAACTCGAAAATTCAGAAAAGTTTGATACCAGGCACAAATGTAGTTCATATTAGCTAACAACGGGACAAGTTTGGTTTCTTTTTTTCCATAATTTTACCTCCACCACACCCTATTTTTTTAAGTTCTATTTTTTGCTGTTAGATACATAGATAATCTTCGAAAAGCTCTTTACAAGCATACAGGGTGACAGAAGACTCTGGGAACATCGAGGATTGGGGTGTAGCTGAGGTGTATACAGGGTATTAGAAGACTCAGGGAACATCAAGAATTGGGGTGTAGCTGAGGTGTAGATAAACATCTTTTTCCTTGGTAATAATGTCACATATAGTTTCGGTTTTGTGTTATTAACGAAAAACACTGGCCAATGAGAGCGCCCGGCGGGTATCGGCTGACGATCACCTGCGGTCGGTCGTTATGGGGGCATCGAGGGTACCGAGGGAAGCGTGCGGCAAATGTTATATGGTCCTAATTAAGAATAATGTGGAATTATTCGTTATTCGTGAATAAGAAATAAACTAATAAGTCGTGTAATAACCGTGTTCGATATGTTTATTCATTGTCTGGAAGGAATCAAATTTTTTATTACTTATGAAAAAAATATTTTTTTTATCAGTATGTTTTCAGCTGGATAAATTATATTAAAAAAAAAAAACGATTTGCATACCTAATGTTAGGAAAAGCTAATTAAAACTTACCCATTCGTTCACGAATTAACCTGCTTCACATTGTACGAATCCTGACCTAGGCAACGCTCAACCGCTGATCTTAGGGCCGGCGGCTTAGTATCCTTGCACGAGCACTTCAGTTCACGATAACTTCACTTGCCACTGTGAAATGTGGGGATATTTAAAAACAATTTATTGTTCCTACGTTTAAACATTTTATAATATTCTACGTTTGTATGATTCATGTTGCTCGCTCGGTTAGCAGCATGTCTCTGGCAGCTTAAACTTCCGCACTCGCTTCGACACGCACACGCACACACACTGTCTCCAAATTTAGTGGAAATCGGCGGCAGATACCGACCACACAGGGCAGCGTCGGCCCTTGCGTTGACTCCGTCGTAGCGCGAGCGTTGGCACTACAATGTTATCACATTACAGAACATGTTCCGTGTGGATGCGAGTGCGAACGTTTAAGCTGCCAGAGACATGCTGCTAACCGAGCGAGCAACATGAATCATACAAACGTAGAATATTATAAAATGTTTAAACGTAGGAACAATAAATTGTTTTTAAATATCCCCACATTTCACAGTGGCAAGTGAAGTTATCGTGGAAGGATACTAAGCCGACCATAACATCAGCTGTTGAGCGTTGCCGAGGTCAGGATTCACACAATGTTAAGCAGATTAATTCGTGAATGAATGGGTAAGTGTAACTAGCTTTTCCTAACATTAGTATGCGAATCGTTTTTCTTAAAACATAATTTATCCATCTGAAAACGTATTGATAAAAAACAGTATTTTTTTCATAAGTAATAAAACATTTGATTCCTTTCGGACAATGAATAAACGTATCGAACGGTTATTACACGACTTATTACTTTATTTCTTATTCACGAATAACGAATAATTCCACATTATTCTTAATTAGGACCATATAACATTTGTCACACGCTTCTTTCGGTACCTCGATGCCCCCATAACGACCGACCGCAGGTAATCGGTTCGCACCTGAGCGCGCGTCGGCCAATGCCCGCCGGGAGCTCTCATTGGCCAGTGTTTTTCGTTAATAACTCGAAAACGAAACTATACATAACATTTTGGTCAAGGAAAAAGTTGTTTAGAATCACCCCAGGTATACCCGATACGCCGATGTTCCCTGGCTTTTGTGCCACCCTGTATAGAGCGATCCAATTTTTAATTTAGCCTTTTTCCTGTATCTTAAACAGTTTCTTATTATTCACGATAATATGAGAAATCAAGATTTCTTTGAAAGGGTGTTTTCACCCTTCGGACCGTTTTTTTAAAGCAGCAAACAAAATTGTTCCGTTGTTAGCATAATGTAAACTACATTTGTGCAAGTTTCAAATTTTTCTCAAATTCGGAGTTGTCGAACTTCCCTTGTGAGTTACGCCCTGTATCAATCCATCGATCTTCAGGCGATAAGCTAGCATAAGCGAAACAGTATTCCGTCTGCAGCGGTCGCGACAGTGATCGGCGCGCCATCCTTACGTAGAGTTTCGGTTGGGAGTATTCAGCATTCAAAAGGTTAAATGAATAAGTTAAATCAATATTATAAAAGAATAAATAAAATAAAGCACTACGCCATAGAAGAAAACAAGCAATGTAAAAGATAAATTTCGTTTTCGTTTCATACAGAATATAGACCATGAACAAATGTTAAACTTTATCTACTATTACTGAACAACATTTACTTAAATTGAAATAGTTGCTTCTCCAATTAATTAGCTGAACATATTGTCACTACGCCGGACAGTGACATTTAGATTTATGAATCTTAGCCGTTTGAGTGCCAAGGAGCGAGTTTGCACCTCCTCTGTTTCGATCGAAAAGTGCCAGCGCTTTAGGAATAAGACAAGCGAAGCAGCGCTTCTTGGCAGTTTTGAACCGGGAAACAGCAGAGACGCGTGACACTCAAACGGTTAAATACTACATATACTAACAGCCATAAGTTTGGAACCAGTCCTTTATCGTTACAAATACAACGATAAAATCTTTTGCTAATCTCGATTAATTCAGTATCAACATTGTAAAAATGAATAGTCATTCATTTCTTTAATTTGTAACTCTTTGGATGGTTGATTAAGTAACATTTAGACGATATTTACTAACCAGTTTGTTAAAAAATATTTGCAACACCAATGATGCACACTGCGTACTGTGCTACAGCAATAACATACACCAAAATCTACTTCGTTGATAGGATAATACAAAAACGGCATAACATTGTTAAACTATACTATCCAGAAAGTTTCTGGAATTACTTGATTCCAACGATTGATTAGTAGTACATGTTGTAAACTTAAAATAATGCCAACAATTAATATAACTGATATTCTACATAACACGAACACACTTGTTTTAAATAATTGATCATGGATATTACTGACGTACCTTTGGAGGTTTAAAGGGGTACTCTGGCGAAAAGTGTATGTCTAGGAAAAATACTCCTCCCTCGTAAACTGAGCCAGGAGGACCAAGTATTGTTGACACCCATTCATATAAATTATCTCCCTTAGGTCCTGCGCTATAAGATAAATACAGATTTATTTAATAGCTTATAAAGGGGCCATGATAAAAGGCTCTAATTACGCAAAGAAATGTAAAGCACAAATTATTACTTTTGCGATTAATAAATAAGTATTGTGATAAGAATCAGAGAAAAAAAAGTCAAACCTGCAATTTGGCGGTGGGTCTAATGTGATTTCTGCCAATTCTTTTTGTATCCTGCGACAAGAAGATTAGTTTAAGCTCTTGTTAAGTTTCCATGGCAGAGTCTTTTTAATTTTGGATGATGGATGTGCTACCTTTTGGCGGATGTTCCCAAAGCTTTAGACATCTTTGGGTTTGGCTTCGCTTCCTTGGTTTCTGGCTTATTGTCTGCCAGTGATGAACCACGCCCCCGGCCAGTTCCACTCGAACCTGCGCCCGATGACATGGCTCTGCAATAATTCAATGACATCACAGAAAGCATATTACAAATGTTTTTCTTATGGTTGCGGATTATGTGGATTAAACTTAAGTACAACAGAATTTTGTGTCATTCACTGGTTTCCGCAAAACGGCAAATTCAGCTGTTAGATTAAAAAAAGTGTCTAAGTGTGATGTAAAAATGCAATTACATAGGATTATCTGATCTGATAAGTGCATTAAAAATGTTTAAGAAGGACAAAAGAAAAACAAAAAATATTTTACTTATATCATATCGAATTATAGAACCTTTAATGGTATATAAACTGGACACAGGTATTTGGTATCATGTAGGTATTTCAGAAATAAAACCATTTCCAAGCATGTACAGTAACAGCCAGAAAGGAATAGTCGTTTTGAATATCTATTATAATTTTATAATTTTAAATAATACTAGTCTCTTATAATACATATCTATTTAAGCATTCAATTTCAACTCCATCTTTATAGGATTTTTTTCCATTTTACGTTGTCAATCATATTCTTCATAAAAACTAGTGAGTAACTACAGTGGATTCAGGTTAATTGAGACACATTGGGACCGGACTAATTTTACCCCAAAAAACAGCGGCCCCAAAAACGCGAATTTGAACAGAATTATAGTCATATTATAGCTTTTGTTTCCATTCTTCCGTATCTGTCCTAAATAAACAGCTGTCCCGTTTAACCGGCGTCACAAGTAACCAGAATCCACTGTATAAGCTGTTCAATGAATCCAATCATCTGCTATAAACAAAAGCACGTGTCGGTATTTAAGTAATATAGGGGCGTATTCATAGTCCTCAGATGTCGTAATACTTTTAATGCAAACTTCTTGAACTGGCTATAATTGTCGTAAAAGTTTGATCTCAATTATGTAAACCATCTGTTTGTGATATCAACAATGATTAACATTTACTAATTAACTTTAGTTAATAGCAGTGGCTGCTGCCGCTCTCATACATTTTGACAAATATATGTTTTGTTTCTAGCCGAGTATTTGACTCATTGAATGAAACTTGATATTCATACAAATTGCAATATACTTATGCACATAATGTGTGACAATAAATGAAACAAATGAGCGAACAATGTAAATTATCAACTGAGTATTAAAACAAACCTATTGCCCTGGTCTGCAGACGTCGAGAACTTTTAAGCGTAAGAGACAGTCAATGAGAATAATTTTACTATTAATGTAGTCTGTCCACACTGGAAATCAACAAATAGATAGTTCAGTCCTGAAATATATGTAAAACCCAGTAATTAATTTTCGATCAAAGTATTTGTTAAGTGACATTTCCAAATCTTTTATTTGCTTCAAATAAATTTTGTATTACGAGGTTAATAAAAAAAAAACCTTTTCTTTAAATGACCAATCACATATTCCATTTCCATATATGTATTTCAATATAAGACTGCATAAGAATTACAACAATATTTCGAACATATTTCAGCAGCTAAGTGTATATTATTATAATGTTAGGTTATGTATTTTATTGTTACGATTTCGAGTATTGAATAAAATACAATGAATTACACAAACAGTATATTACTACGAAGAATAAAATCAATGAAGCCGAATACAACAATTAAACAATTGTATTACGTTTCAATACAAATACAAATGAATTATATGCTTTTATAAATTGTCAAAGAAATTCAGCAGAAGTATTTGATACTTTGTTGGAACAGAATATACACAACAGAGTTATGGACAAAAGAAATCAGTTAAAATTTATCATACCAGTGATGTTAACAGATCCTGGAATTATACACTTCAAACAACAAATATAACAAATAGTTGTCAAGACGCGAAATTTATACAAAGCATACGAATTTGCACAGAAGCAGTGAAAATTGTATTAATTTTTTGTCTGCAGTTAATTAACCTATCCAAAAGATTCATGAAACACGTTACTGCCGTTAACAAGAGAAATTGCTGACCAAATGACAAAATATTGTATAGTAATTATCGCGAATTTCTGTTTTAAAAAGAGGATCATAGAACCATTCATGATTTAGAGGAAGAGGTGTGTTACCTCGTTGGCAGAAAGGGTAGCTCCCGAACGTTTTGAGGACGAACTTTAGAACCGAGGGTCGAACCTATATAATTCTCAAGTGAACCGGCCGAATTCCTTGTAGAACGTACTCTTGGAAGCAAGCGTGCTTCTCAGGTGCTGCTATGCAAGCTGGCGGGCTTCATCGTCGCTCTCATGTCCCGAAGTCACGATCGCGGCGTCTCTTTTCCCTCGGCGAGCGCCGAAACGTGCGCATCTCTGCGTCGCCGGATGTTGACTCTATCGCCGCCACGGCGATCATCGGTAGCCGACGCTCCTAGATGGATGCACTGATACGATTATTTAGGAATATGCAATACCAATTATGCGATAGAAATTCCCTATATTACTATCCTTATTATTTTATCATCTATTGAGGTTATGTTACTGTCATATGTATATTAATATATGCATAACATTTTTAACTAAAATATATATTGGCTTGATCAAACAAATACATATCCTCGTATTATTTGTCCTGGTAACAATCACTAGACATCAATTACAATTTGATTATAATGCGCAGCTATTATTGAAGATACACACATATTTAAAAACCAAATCAGAAATTTTGCTTCGCACAGTCATCCCAAATCTGTAATTTAAGGCAATGCATTTTTTAATTTAAGAAATTGTAACATACATTTTTTCTAAGTGAATAAATATTGAGATATAATTGAAGGTAAAATATTGAAATTCAAAATAAATGGCGATCGATATATCAATACATACATTAGTGTTTAAAAGCGACGCATTTATTTTAGAATTAACTAGGTTTCATGGTTTTTAAATACAACTTAATCGATTTATTATAATAACTACTGTGCAAAATTATAGTTTTCATCTATTTGCTCTTACTGAAATGATTTGACCAATTTCTCATTTTCATAGAATTGAAGGCACGTAAAATAAAAAGCAAGCAAGTACGACATTGCGATTTGCGTGACCTTTAGTCATAAGAGATATCTGCTAATCATGAGCATCTACAACAGTTGAATGTTTTCATTCATCTTTCAATCCGAAATATCGAAGGATCGAAATATTTTACGTGTTTAATTTTAGAAGCAGTTGCGTAAATTTCCAGTTAATATTTAGAAAATGGAAAAATCAGTGTTTGTAATCGTCTTTCTTTTGTTTCGCGTGTGTTTCGCTGGTAAGTTATCACCTATAAAACTTGCTTCACTTATAATCGTTTTAGACTGCAATGTGTCTCTATAAAATCTAAGAAGTTTATACAGTATAACTTTTAAATTAGATATTTATAACTAAATCTCTAGGTCCTTTTTTACGTTTTTGCTACATTTCTAACAAAAATATTTTGATAAATGGTATGCAAATATCAGAATCATGTTATGTTTAGAATTATATACAAGGAGAGACGCTTAACAGTATAAAGCGCAAATTAATATTTTCAAAAAGATGAATCATGTTTAAGAAATGTTATTAGACAAAGCTGAGGTATTTGAGAGAACACTTTTCTCGTACACGACAATATCAAGGACATTTCAAAGTCGTCAATTTTTGTATTGCAACTGCATATTTTACAGCATTTATAAGTATAACGCGCAGTCGAATAAATAATTACTACTCTTTACGTAGTTATTCCCAACTTATTATTATACTACTGTCGAACTTTCTTTAATTTTCATTTTCGACCGACATTTTAATCTCGTTATTATACTTTGCTCGTGTAGTTTTAATTGATAAACCCATAACCCAAGAATATTATAGTTGTTATTTTTAAATAATATCTATTAAAATTTATTTTAATTTTTAACCCTTTGCGCTCGACGACTTTTTCGGTCGAGGGATGCAGCAACTCGAGATTAACTCGCGCGTATGTGACGAGTATCTTACGGGTAACAAAATGATTTTATATGCAAATTGAGTTATAAAAACATTGTATGACAGCTAATACTATGTAAGAAAATCCGAGGGTTCGAAGCGCCCAGTATGCCCATCTGGGAAATGGCACCGAGAGGCCGATACGCGAGCGGGAACGGTATACATTTGGGGGTGCCGTAAAGCAGGCCCTTCAACGTACTACAGTACTACGTTGTGGGCCCGACGATCCACAGTGGTGCTGTTTCTCGAAAAGCTGGCCATAATTCGTAATTTCAAACGATTTTCATAAGAATTGGTATTCTTATGTTTTTGGGGTTGCTGAATTCAAATATGTTAGCGTCAGCGTATTTTTAAAGAAAGGAATATGGCTGGATTGGTGGAATACAATTCATTTAGGGTATAATTTATATTAGGGTCTTAGTTTATGGGCGTTCGGTGAGGTTGTTGTGCGGATGTGCAATCTGGGCGGCAGACGATGGCTAGTGGCTCGTTGCCACTCAGCTATCGGATGTCTTAGGATTGACTAATTTATGGCAGGTCTGGAGATTGTATGAATGGGTCCAAACATCCTGTTGGCAGGCGATAGCTGTTGACTACATTGGGTCTTTCAGTTATCGAGTGTCGAAGGGTGTACTGTTTAAAAAAGGAGAGAGAATGGTCGGAATGGACAAGCGGCCCGACGCCGTATTGTTAATGAATAAGGACTCTGTTCCTCTAGGATCTGGCCACGGAGTGGGGAAGGTTTTGCCTTCTGGTAAGAGGACTGTGATGAACCCCATGGCACTTGCCCCAGAACCTTGGAGCTTTACAGACGCCTTTTTACCCGGTTGATTGAAATTATAAAATAAGATCTAACAAATATTTTATAAAAAAATGCAATTTTCATAATGGACGATCTAATATCCGTGGTATAAACGTTGCATTTAAGTTAGCTTTTGTCAACATTCACTATTTTCCGATTTTTGTCTAAAATTATGTAATTAGAATGTCCGTTCGGTCCGTTTTCTGGAACAGTTGAATACTGCTAAAAAAGTACAAAGGGTCTCAGTGGGTAATAGCGACCAGATGATTTTATGACTGGAGGGCCGAGGTAACTAATAGGGTTATAGTTTCCAGATGTGTGACAATAGAGAGTCGAAGGTATCGAACAGAAAGTATAAGACTATAGTACCCGCAACAAATACCCCGAAGGCCTGGTTCCTCTGTCCATTACACTTTGTATCCTTTCGAAGTCTGAACTTACGACTTCGTGATGTTGTCCAATTGACTTATGTCAAGGAATCATGTTATCAAGCTACCATCTTGGACCCATTATTATTATTATTAATTATTGTTTATTGTTATTTATTATTATTATATTAGTGTCTTCGATAGATTTCTTTATACCATATTAAATTTTTCACAAATATATTAACCTTTGTCCGAGATATCACCACTACATTCTAGTGGTACAGACCGAAAATACCCCTACTTGATACTTTAAATGTAAATATCTTAAAAAGGTGCAAAAAGGGGCAAAGTTTCTCAACTGGATATCATAGCTGACATGTAACTTTATATCAAGAGACTTGTCCCAGCGTGAAACTCCGTGAATAACATCTTTGTTTCCTTCTTGTTCATTAAGATATGGCTAAGATTTATGATATATTGAAAACGGAATTCCAATAACAAATTCAAAAATATGTTACTTTATTTCTGTGGAAAATTTATGTTTATAACACCTACTTTAATGGTAAAATGTTTCACATATCAATTTCGTTAAGATAAACTTTCCCCGACGCAATTAACAAACTCCAATTTTCAAGGTGTTACGAGCCGGGGCTGTGGGCAACGCCTAGGCCGGCGAGGTTGATGTAACCCAAGGAATACGGTTGAGAATTTGTTAGTAAGGTGCACGGACGAACCCGATGCGAAATCGGGGAGCCTCAGGAATAGAGTCAAGCGCGGACGAACCTGATGCGAAATCAGGGAGTCGCCGGAAATGTTAGTTTGTCTCGTAACTTTAAATTAATATTCGATACAACTCGAGCGGTTAAGTTGTATCTGTGAGAAGGTTACTACTGATATAAAGGATTACGGAGTAAAGATTGGTTTAACGAATCTACTCGATTTAATGGTGAACAAATAGTATATATATTCAAATCAGTCGTCTGTACAATTGTAATTGTCGCGATGAAATAATATTAAATGTTTAAGTTACCTAAGTATTTGCACCGGGGTTGACGCACTGGCGATGCGGGGTCTGAGAGCCGCTTTTAAGAGTATGCCTTTTAAGAGAAAGAACTTGAACCGGACTAGCGGATTCTAACGGGTTAATCTATGATTCGAAAGGTGCGCTAAGCCCAATCTCGCTTGATATAACTGACTCTGTACGAGCGTGGCACGACGCGACTCGACGCGTGACTACGTAACTCTGAACCGACGAGGGTAGAAGCCAAAGGGTTTATATACTCCCGAAATGCGCGGGAACGCATTACAACTTTCCATATAAGGAAGTTAAGAAGTCTTCGTCGGACCACGCTCGTCTTGGTCGTAATGCAGCTGGTCGCACATGTTCTCAGGACCCCTTTATCTGTTTATGGTAACCGAAAGAATTTTAGGGCGTTTTCCCATCATAGATGTGAGCTCGAAACCGCGGTGAGAGCGACGTATGGAATATTCTTCATACGTAACAAAGGTACGAAGGAGCATCAAATTTCTTCAACTTTGACGGCCTATATCTCAGTAACCAATAAATATATTTAAAAAATTCAAGCGGCATTAGATGCATTGATATGTATACAACAAATCTGCTATACTAAAAACAAGCTGCTATATACTTCAAAAATTGAATTTTGGCCAGCTTTCCAAGAAATTGCGCCTTTTGGGCGCGCATGATGTAGCGTCGTGGCACTCTATTGTACCGCCAGCTTCGAGAAGGCACGGATAGCGACCCGTAGAATATTGTACCATTAGCGCGTAGTACCAATTTAATACTTGTTTAATCATCACTGGCTAATCCTACCCTAAAATTAGTCTTACAACTATTTCACTATCTCCATCACTACTTTCATTTTCTCTAACACTAAGCTCTTCATGAATATAATATATCTAGTTTTGCATTGGTGTAAAATCAAATTCATCTTCGCTTGAACTTATTTCACTTCTGAAATCCATATTTGTAGGGCAACGATGTCCAATCTGAGCTATCATCGGCGACATTCTCAGGACCATACTTACGGACGAATTTGAGATCAAATATCTTATTTCTATTCTAAGATTTTGTTAGTTTATACTGCCTAAGGAAGTAATAATAACTAATAATAACCTAAGGAACCTATTCACGAGCCAATGTAGCATAAACAAAGACTGGCGGCTCTCACTCGCTACTCGAGTTGCCGCATGAAACGCCGTGGCGACTGATTGTGAGAGTCACTTCTCGAACGCAAAGAGTTTTAATAAAGAATAGTTAACTTTATTATGTACTAAATCTTTACTAGAAAGCATTGTCTTATCAAGAGCTGAATTTTAAAGAGTACATTTGTCCACTTTCGAAGAATGCCGTTTCAACAAATTTTGTCGCAAAATATCATAAATCCTTAGTTAATAAATACCTACATAAAAAATATTTCCGATCGTTAAAAGGAGTATTTGTAAAGAAGAGAACTTTGATTATTAATAACAAATAAATGTCATTGCATTAAATGGGAATCGATAAAGATGTATCACGGTTATAAAATAAAAACATGAAGGAAATTGTTTTATTAATTGTTACGGACCAGGCTGTGTGGCAGCACGAGAGGCCAGCGAGGGGTATATTACTCAGGAATATGGTTATCAGTGTGTCAGTTAGGTGCGCGGACGAACCTGATGCGAAATCAGGGAGCATCAATAACGCACAAGATATACCTCGCAGGGATAAAGACGTACGGCATCCAATACACAAAAATTTAATATCCATAAAAAGTATTTAAATAATTTTATATCCATAAACTACTTAAGCAATGATAAACGCGACAAAAAGTAAACAAGGATGGAATATATCAATCGTTTTTCTTCTAATTAATTGTCAACCAAAAAGGCGGGCCCCGTTGATCGGGAGTCTACCATGGGTCGCATGAGTGCGAACGTTCTCGGCATTGAGTTATTCTATAAAAAATGCAATAACTTTTGCAGCTGCAGCTGGCTACAGCTAAATTTTATAGAGCATATAGTATACATCCCATTCTTAACGTGTATATTACGTGTAAATTAGCGCGGAGACGAGTGGAGATCAAAAGTATTTCTTGAAAAAAATTATTAAAAAATTTGTATAAAATTGTTCTTTTCATTTTACACATTCCTAATCCCTGTTGATACAGTTCCTGCAAATAGAAATACCATTAAGGTCCTGAGCATTAGATAACAGGTGAAAATAGTATTCTTCATTTTTAAGCTATCTTCAATTTTTAACGCTTGTATCCCTTGCCACGCTTAACAACAATGAGTTTAAGAAATGAGTATGTAGTTTTTAGCTGCTACAGACATCTATCTTGATATTGGATATAAAATTAGAGGCCTACTCCGTGTTTTGTTTTTCGACTTTGGCACTCCTAAATTGCCGTCTTTTCCCACTGTGAACCACTAGGGTTATTGTAAGCAAGGACGAACCCGATGCGAAACCAGGGAGCCGTACGAAGGGTTAGTTGTCGTGGACGAAGCCGATGCGAGATCGGGGAGCCACCAGGTTGGAGTTGTTTGCTTGTTTGGATTGTTACGTATGAAGAATATTCCATACGTCGCTCTCAACGCGTTTTCTAGCTCGCGTGTGTGATGGGAAAACGTCCTAAAATTCTTTCGGTTACCATAAACAGATAAAGGGGTCCTGAGAACATGTGCGACAAGCTGCATTACGACCAAGACGGGCGTGGTCCGACGAAGACTTCTTAATTTCCTTATATGGAAAGTTCTAATGCGTTCCCGCGCATTTCGGGGGTATATAAACCCTCGAGGGGGGTTTCTACCCTCGTCGGTTCAGAGTTACATAGTCACGCGTAGAGTCGCGTCGTGCCACGCTCGTACAGAGTCAATTATATTAAGTGAGATTGGGCTTAGCGCACCTTTCGAATCATAGATTAACCCGTTAGAATCCGCTAGTCCGGTCGAAGTTCTTTCGGCATACTCTAAAGCGGCTCTCACGATTAGACCCCACATCGACACTGCGCCAACACCGTGCAAATACTTAGGTAACTTACACATTTCATATTATTTAAGCGCGACAGAAACATTTGTATTTATACTGATATACAGAATACAAACCTTTAATATGGTCACTTATAAATTTGAGTAGGTTCGTTAAACCTATCTTTACCCCGTAATACTTGCATACTAGTAACAACGTATCCACAGACCCAACTTTACGGATGGTATCTGTATCTGTATATGATGGTCGTACGGATGGTGGAAGAAGGTAACAACGGGAAAAGAGAGAAGAAAGGAAGAACGTTGCAGCATTTCATCCTAAGCTTGCTAGCGGACTCGTCAGTAATGCGGGCTAGCAGGTCTGCTTTAAACACGGGAATAGTAGGGAATGGTCGGAGGTTATATACATAGTCGAGGAGACTTATGCAACCACCTTCGGGAGCCGGATCGTCTTGCTCGTCCCCTAGCGGTGTATGTGGGAAGTGCACCCACATATCAAATTTAGAGTTACGAGTCAAATTAACATTTCCCACGACTACCTGTGCTCGCATCAGGTTCGTTCGCACGTCTTTATCCTGTTACGAGCCGGGGCTGTGGGCAACGCCTAGGCCGGCGAGGTTGATATAACCCAAGGAATACGGTAGAGAATTTGTTAGTAAGGTGCACGGACGAACCCGATGCGAAATCGGGGAGCCACTAGGAAAGAAGTTCGCAGACGAACCCGATGCGAAATCGGGGAGCTGCTAGGAGGTTGGCTTATTCACAGACGAACCCAGCGCGTAGCCGGGGAGCTGTTCGGAGGTTGGAAAACGTACGGACGAACCTTATGCGAAAGCAGGGAGCCATAGGATACAGACGAACCTGGTGCGAAACAAGAGAGCTGTAGGATAAGTTGGATTTCGTGGACGAACCCAATGCGAAATCGGGGAGCCACTGGGTTGGAGTACTTGTAGTTATTTTGTTTGGATAAGGCGTGCGAACAAACCTGATGCGAAATCATGGAGTCGCAGGAAATGTTAGTTTGTCTCGTAACTTTAAATTAATATTCGATACAACTCGAGCGGTTAAGTTGTATCTGTGAGAACGTTACTACTGATGTAAAGGATTACGGGGTAAAGATTCGTTTAACGAATCTACTCGATTTAACGGTGAACAAATAGTATATATATTCAAATCAGCCGTCTGTACAATTGTAATTGTCGCGATGAAATAATATAAAATGTGTAAGTTACCTAAATATTTGCACTGTGTTGACGCACTGGCGATGCGGGGTCTGAGAGCCGCTTTTAAGAGTATGCCGAAAGAACTTCAACCGGACAAGCGGATTCTAACGGGTTAATCTATGATTCGAAAGGTGCGCTGAGCCCAATCTCATTTGATATAACGGACTCTGTGCGAGCGTGACTGTGTAACTCTGAACCAACGGGGGTTCAAACCAAAAGCTTTATATACTCCCAAAGTGCGCGGGAACGCACAAGAACTTTCCATGTAAGGAAATTTAGGAGTCTTCGTCGGGTCACGCCCGTCCCGCTCATGATGCAGTTAATCTCATGCTTGTGCTCAGGCCCTCTTTATTTGTTTAAGATAACCGAAAGAATTTTAGGTCGTTTTCCCTACATAGACGCGAGCTCGGAAACACGTTGAGAGCGACGTATGGGAAATTTTTCATACGTAACAAAATTGAAGAAAGCACGAATACCTTTCTTTTAGATAGAGAACATACTTGTCGTACCTAATTGACCTTTGACATTTTAGATAAAGATGAAAATTGTCCCAACATTATTAAACGAAGCCAGTGGACTAGTGTGGATGCCAAGAATGTGAATTACTTGATCATTCCTATTCTCTATGTCATAATTCAACATACAGTTACTCCAGAATGTAGTACCAAAAGTCAATGCATGTCTTCTGCTGAAAGTATTCGCTCCTATCATATGGATGTCAATGGGTGGAACGACATCGGTTACTCTTAAGTATTTTTATTACTTAATAATGTTTCAATGTTTTTCATCTTCTTTTTCATTCAACTGCTATAATCCATTACAATAATTGTGTATTGCAAAGGCCTTTTTGGAATAATCATTTAAAATAGCAACTATTTTTAAATAGTAAGTTAAAATGGTAATGTTTTTTTAAAGGATATGCACATAAATTGGGAAATACAAACAATAACAGTATTTCTCGATCTTTTTTGTTATTTATTATATCTTATCCAATACTTTTGTCTCACAGATTCTTAATCGGCGGTGATGGGAACATATACGAAGGTTGTGGGTGGAATCGAGAAGGAGCACATACATATGGATATAATAAAAAATCCATCGGTATTGGTTTCATAGGAAATTTTCAAGGTATTAATTAGATAACATTCTCGAAATATTCTGTCCCCTACTCTCTTCATTTTCTCTGCGTTTTATTTAGTTTTTCCTAATTTGGTTCTTCATAGAATTAACATTCTATAACAGTAATAATTTTTTGTCCAGCTGAACGTGCAAGTGATAAAATGCTGGATGCTGCGCATAAACTAATTCTTTGTGGGAAAGCGCAAGGGATACTTAGAGATAATGTTCGTGTAATTGGAGGTAAACAAGTTTCAAACACTGCAAGTCCCGGATCAGAACTTTATGGCCAGATACAAAATTGGCCAGAATGGGTTTCTAACCCATAATTATGATTTTGCACATAATTTTCTATACCCAGCGTTTATCGATATTATACCGCTTGAATTATATAATTAAGAGCAAGGTAAATACTTAATTAACATTGTACACTTAAATTTAGAATGAGAATAGTAAATGATAGGGAAATAAATTACATAATATAATAAAATACCAGATTCCTATCTGCATCTTCAATTTTATTATCCTTAATAAAATGAAATCAAAAATATTGCGGGTAAAAATTTTAGCCTTACACCATTTACCTATGATAATATTGACATTAAGTTTCTTGCGTAATTATTTCATTATGTTCCTGTTTAATATTCTGTTTACCAATGAGGTAGAAGACATTTTTGTAACAATATTTCTTTTTCATTCGTTATATCGAAATTTACAAGTTTCCTTTACTTTTCAGCATCTTATTCTTTCCTTTTTAACTAATTTGGACCTTTTAATTGATCAATAATTCATTTTATAGTTGGATCTATTGCTCTGCATAAAGTTGAATGCTATATTTAAAACTATATTTTGCTATATTTATTAATTATGCTACATGTACTAAATTCAGTATCTTTTCAGTAACTTATTTTCCACTTATTATACACAGTGCCCCTCTCATAACAGTATCACGAATCTACGAGTCGAGAAATTAAGACAATTTTTAGTCGAATGTAAAACATATTCAAATAATTCGACAGATCAACATTTTATAGATTTTTTTTTAAATATCAGTACCTACTCGAGATTTATTTCTTCTTAAGGGCCCCGACTCCATGCGCCATTACCTATTGCGTGCACTCACACAAACAAAGGAAAGCATGCACGTATACGCAATGGACGAGAGAGAGGCTCGATTTCATAGAATCGATTTTGCGTCTCCATAATTTCCGTTAATAAAACTTTCACGGGTATACCACAGACGGGTAGACTTCACCACAGCCCGATTGATATGTTTTAACACCAATAAATTCATCATTCGTTCAGGATAACGTTATTTATGAAACTGGCAAGCTTGAGACAGACATCGATGCAAGCAACAAGATGGCTGCAGCATCTTGACACACTTCACATTTCGCCAATATTGAACGATTTAATGGTTTATGCACTGCTTACACACCCTACCTAGCTTCCTTGAACTAGCACAAAATCACATAAATTCGATTTTTCACAATCTATCACTTCTGGAAAGCGGTGAAACGGTTCTACGATTTCTACGTCTGTGGCATTTTAGTTAATTTGGCCAGGTTATCATCAGAGTCGATAAAAATACAAATCAGTCGATAAATGTAAGTTATAATTTCACACCACGAACGGCGATTCATACGTGAATACCTGATGCGCGAACACAGACGCAGGTAAAACATAGTTGCCGCAACGTATCAAGACCTCTGTCACGCTGTGCCGTATCTGTTACAATTATAACCATCAGCTAAATGAATCGGGTCGAGCCGAGACGTTAATTCGAGCCGCTGCAAACTTTTTCGTAGGTTCGAGTCCCCTTGGCGTTCAGTGTTTTTACATTAATTTTCTTAAAGTACTAACTATATGGCAATGATCAATATTTGTTTACAAATGTTTTAAAAATATTTGTTAAATACTTTAATTTAATTGAAGCGCTTTTTTCTACCGCTTTACCAATTATGGTATTGTTTAATATTTCTAACATTTGGACGTGTATGCACGTCAATCTAAAGCTCAAAACGAGTAACTCAAAATTTCAATCATTAGGTGGTATGTTTCATTTATATTACAAATAAAGCTGCTATGTTAATATATGTGAAATATATTAACTACATTATACAACAATAATATAATTGTGATATAATAAAAATATATGTGAGATTATCGAAGGCGCTTGAATAAGTATTTAAATGATTATGTGGGCGTGTATATGTTGAAAAGTTGATTTGTTTAGCTCTCACACCTTAGTCTATACAACAATACAATCTAACCAAAGTCCTTTTTGACCATTTTATGCTTCGCTCTAACACAAGAGAAGTTATGCTAGACAAAGATAGACACAGCTAGACAAAGATCCACCACTATGATAGATAAAGATAAAGCTATGTACGTCTGATAGACCGTCTGATATTCACAGCAAGACGGGAATCTGTGTGACACCGGATACTACGACGCATGTCGCACGTGGCCCACGACTCGCCAGTTGGCTGGGCCTGACCTATGTCAAGCAGCAATATGAGCCTTCTCTCATAAGTTCAAAAATTATTTTAAAAAAAGTTAATAAAATTATATATGTATATATAGTACATGAAATACATCAAAAATATGAATAATACGTTCCATTATTACACACATGAATATTGCTTTATCAATCTATTTTGTTCAACATGACCCTGGAATCTCTTCTAATTTGCACTATTCTCTTTTATGTACGGCAAAAATCAAAACCTCAACTTGTGTCGATTCTATTCAAGTTTTCCTGAAAAGCAAAACTGTAATAGATAGGGCAATATCAACTATGTCTCCCTATTTTTCGTTTGTCATTCTACACAATGACCATAGCAATGAAAAAATTAATGAAATGAATTAAAAATTATCAATATATGCACATTCGGTACTCGTATGAAATAACTAAAAATAAATATTTTCTTTTATTTCTGATGGTATAATTGCATTCGCAGCAATAATTATTTGTAAAAAAGAAATAATAGTGTGATTTAAAAGAAAGGCGAAATAGTAGTAAAACATTACACCAGTTTTCCTGCACTTCATCTACGACTGTTCAATCTAAGACGACCCAAAATGGGCTTCTTACAGTAATACCTTAATGTTAGAAATATTATACAGGACCGTAATTAGTCAGATACATGGCAAGAGAAACGGTAGCGCAAAAAACATTCTAAGTTCAGATTTACGTATATTAAATTGAAATATTTAACAAATGTTTTTAAAATATTGGTCAGAAAATATTGATCATTGTCATATAGTTCGGAATTAGAAAAAAATTAATGCAAAAAAAGATATATCCGAGGGGGATCGAACCTACAAAAGCATTCAGCAGCTATGGCTATGTCCGGCAGGAATCAAAATCTCGGCTCGAGCCGATTCATTTCTCTGATGGCCTGGATTGTAACAGATGTGGCAACAGTGCGATGGAACCCTCTAAATATGTGATTTAGCAACTATGGCCTCCCACTCTCCGTTTATAATTCTGCCTAATGACATTAGATGTCACACCGTCAGTTTTTAATTCTGTATAATGACTTTAGATGTCACCCCGTCAAATGTCGAATCTGCAAATTTTTTGTTTGCACTAACGCCCGTTTCTTTGCAATGGCGCTTAGATCGATTCGGAGTTGGCCCCAAAGGAGTCGGGGCCCTTAAAATCCTGAGATTCAAATCTAGCTACAAAATAATTTCTAATTCAAACAGCTGTTCAACTCGTTCCTTTATAAAAAGTAAACATTTGTGGGTTCTTCGTGTATCGCGGTTGGTGCGATGGTGGAAGAAGGAAGCAACGGACAAAGAATGGGCGGAAGAAGGTTGCGGTGTTTCGTCCTGGGTCTGCTAGCGGACTCGTCAGTAAGGTGTGTTAACAGGCTCTGTCTTAGACACAGGGATAGTAGTGTAGCATTTAAAAGCGAACGAGCTGTATGCGTCGGAGAGAGTGCGAGAGAGAAATGCACGATCGCCGAAGCAAGCACGCATCGCCGCGGCGCGCAGTCGCGCATGCTAACGTTGCATCAGCGAGAGCAAAGCAGTGACAAGTTGCCCACACGACGCAGTAGACAACACTACCTTTTTCTATAACTTCTATTGTTTTAATATCACCTAAACTCTTTTAATAAACTTTATTTATTCCTACAGTAGGAAATTGTCGGAGGTTATATATAGGGTGTTCCCTAAGTATCTTTGCATCGGGAAATGGTGGGATAAAACTGAACTACTTTTTCCTTGACCAAAATGTTGTTTGAATTGCCAAGAAACGGGCATTAGTGTAGACAAAAAATTGGCAGGTTTGACATTTGACGGGGTGACATTTAGAGTCTTTATACAAAATTATAAACTGACGGTGTGACATCTAACGTCATTAGACAGAATTGTAAACGGAGAGTGAGAGACCATAGTTGCCAAATCACACAATTTGGTGGTTCTGTCGCAATGTTGCCACATCTGTTACAATCCTGGCCACCAGCAAAATGAATCGGCTCGAGCTGAAATTTTGATTCCTGCCGAACATAGACATAACTGTTGAAACGCTGGCAACTTTTTTGTAGGTTCGACCCCCCTCGGGTACATGCAGCGGGGCGATGCCTTCGAAAATCGGCCCGAAAGATCACTTAAATCCGAAGCCTGACATAGGTCAAGCACAATCAACTGGCGGCCGGCCGGCCACGCGCGTCATATTACAGACAACGTGGGGTATTATGATGCTAAGTGGACCCTCCCCGTATAGAAGGAAAATTTCTTTATGACCCGGTTTTCCTGAACTTGTCATAAAACAACTCTCAAATAGTAAAAATTACTCTATTGGCATTCAAGGAGTTTCAACAGTCATAAAGAAAAATGTTTTAAATAAAAGGTAAACAGTATTCAGACATCTACAAACTCCAATTAATGAAATTTGGAAAATAATTGTTTTCGTAAACAATTACTCTCAATTTAATTTTTTAAATGTTAAAACTTATTTCTAATTTCATAAAATTGTACCTGACGTTAAGCCCAAATAATAAATCATAATTTTTATAATTAAACTCTCTATAATTATAGTTAAACTATTTTTATAATTGAACGAAAATAAACTTTTACAAATGAATAGTGCAAATATATATATAAATCATTATGTGGCATTTCATTATTATGTGCTGGCATGGGCTTCTAGAAAAACATAAAACCATACTAATAAATGCGCATCTTACCTTCAAGAGGCCTATTGGAATATATGTTTAGATTTGGACTATTCTCTAAGCCCGAAAAGTTATAGTAAAAACTGAGCACGACCGTTCGCAAGCTTTTCTTGTAAGGATCCTTGTAAGTAAGTAAGTAAGTAAATATAATCCAAATTCTATCGTGTTTGGTCTCATTTTAATCACCACAATCGCAGCAATATTAAACAAAAATTTTAGCGATATAAGTAAGAATAAAAAAGTTACGCCGTTGCATTAGTGTTGCCTCACCGATACGAAGCATTTAATCTTTTACTGGTTGAACGCGGCCGTCGCGGCCGCGACGTGTCGGCTAATCAAAAGGTGCCGAATTACTCCGTCGACTCAGAACTATAGGGGCCCCTCCAGTGGTGGGGATAACTCGTAAGCATGCTCGGTAGAGATCATGGTGAGCGCCAAGAGAAGAATTACTGTATGCCTTACAGTTGGTCCAGAGCTAAATGAAAAAAGTGGTGTGCGGATTTCTCACCCCACTAAACGAACTACAAAGCTCGACCGCCTGACGAACCGAGCAGCGCAGTGCCATGCCGATTTGAAATGGGTGCACATATACAGTATATGATATACTGTTGATCAATGTGCAAATGGTTTGAGACAGAGTCAGTAGAACGGACCCCAATTTCTTGAAGTTCGCGGCTCGCTTTTGTCCGTGTCGTTAGGTTGTAAAGGAAAAAACAAGGATAGAACGATGACCGAGGCAGCCGAGAAATTTAAATGCCACCGTGTCGGTGTGATTACACAAATGCAAAACAATGCTATAATAAAAACGACAGCTTAACTTTTTTATTTTTAGTTTTTTCGACTCCTAATTTTTTTTATCATGTTGTTGAAATTCTTCGGATTAAAATGAGACCAAACATGATATATTTCAGACCATATTGTATCTTTATTTTTATTGTAAGGCATGTATTACATGAAATAATATAATACACTAATAAAAACACACAAAATATGAAAGGATAATGACACTAAATAAACGGTAAAAAGAACTATGCAAAATAGAATAAATAGTAACGGAAATGAAATTGTAAAAGGTTCTACTATTCTGGCTTCTGGTTCCAAACGGAATGAGCAGAACATTGTCTCTAGATTTGGAACATAAGAGTTTGTTGAAACAAAAGATATCGCATCGGCATGGTAACTCTACAAGCGTTATATATCGTATACTACAAACCAAGGATAATACTGCGCGAAGAATTAAAATTCTATCAAATACTTGAAATACTAAATAAAATGTATAGCTATACTAGTAATTGTTGGTTTTATGCTTTGTATAAAACCCGTGTAAGACAACAACAAAAACGAACGTCGTGAAGGCTACTATTATTATTCCTTCTTCTTTATTATTCCCAAAAACTATACAAAGCAATGCTAAGACGTAGGAGGATGTACTTGCGCGTAAATAGATAAGACAGTTCTATTTACGCGGTCTAAACAAGTGTTTCTCCGTTTACCCTCTGTTATTTCGTAAATACGACTGCTTCGTTCAACGATCGATGCCAGAATACCATGCGGCATCGTGATCGCTAAAAAGGACGCGTTGTCGGGGTTTTTCCAGGCGCGTATGGCTTTAAGGGTCTCGCTCACGTATTTCCCTTCAGCCTACGGTGTCTTATGGGTACGGGCGCTATCGGGCCCCGCGCTGACGTAACCCAGATGCCCAGCTACGGCGCTCGCAGCCGAAATCTCTTACACCCGGTTAAACAAAAATTATCCTTATAGTTCTGAGAATATACAGGGGTATGGAATTCCAATGCTTATACAAAAGTGTTTATATTAAGAGGGGCCGATAGGGTCCGAATGCTCCATGCTTCGCTTCTATATTCATTCGTTAGAGTTCCTCCTTTGAATAAGGACTTCTTTTACTATATAAAATGAAGTACTTTTCTTAAACTGAACTGTATATTATATATTATCACACTTCCTAATAATCTAGTTTTCCAATAGGTTATGGGCCCAGTTATAGTGTATATTATATGGTAGAAAATTGTTCAGTAAAAGTGAAAAGAATAAGTGACGAGTAAAAACTTTAGCTTATATACTGTTACGAGCCGGGGCTGTGGGCAACGCCTAGGCCGGCGAGGTTGATATAACCCAAGGAATACGGTTGAGAATTTGTTAGTAAGGTGCACGGACGAACCCGATGCGAAATCGGGGAGCCTCAGGAATAGAGTCAAGCGCGGACGAACCTGATGCGAAATCGGGGAGCCGCAGGAGGGTGAAACGTCGTGGACGAGCCCGATGCGAAATCGGGGAGCCATTCGGGAAGAAGTTCGCAGACGAACCCGATGCGAAATCGGGGAGGTGCTAGGAGGTTGGCTTATTCACAGACGAACCCGGCGCGAAGCCGGGGAGCTGTTCGGAGGTTGGAAAACGTACGGACGAACCTTATGCGAAAGCAGGGAGCCATAGGATACAGACGAACCTGGTGCGAAACAAGAGAGCTGTAGGATAAGTTGGATTTCGTGGACGAACCCAATGCGAAATCGGGGAGCCACTGGGTTGGAGTATTTGTAGTTATTTTGTTTGGATAAGGCGTGCGAACAAACCTGATGCGAAATCATGGAGTCGCAGGAAATGTTAGTTTGTCTCGTAACTTTAAATTAATATTCGATACAACTCGAGCGGTTAAGTTGTATCTGTGGGAACGTTACTACTGATATAAAGGATTACGGGGTAAAGATTGATTTAACGAATGTACTCGATTTAATGGTGAACAAATTATATATATATATATATATATACTTAGGCAAATACTTAGGTAACTTACACATTTAATATTATTTCATCGCGACAATTACAATTGTACAGACGACTGATTTGAATATATATAACCGGACTAGCGGATTCTAACTTAATCTATGATTCGAAAGGTGCGCTAAGCCCAATCTGACTTGATATAACTGACTCTGAACGAGCGTGGCACGACGAGACTCCACACGTGACTATGTAGCTCTGAACCGACGAGGGTAGAAACCAAAGGGTTTATATACCCCGAAATGCGCGGGAACGCATTAGAACTTTCCATATAAGGAAATTAAGAAGTCTTCGTCGGACCACGCCCGTCTTGGTCGTAATGCAGCTGGTCGCACATGTTCTCAGAACCCCTTTATCTGTTTATGGTAACCGAAAGAATTTTAGGGCGTTTTCCATCACAGACGCGAGCTCGAAACCGCGGTGAGAGCGACGTATGGAATATTCTTCATACATAACACGCGACACACGCAATTCATCACCTCGATGTGATTTCGACTCAACTCGAGCGAAACAGAAGTGCATCTCGTTACCAGGCACCGTAGCTCAATTTTTCTACCGAAACGTTGACCGAAAAGTAGCTTTCCTGATTCCCCCTAAACATTTCACATATATTCACACAGTCGCCTGAGTCCTGTCCCCACTACTTCAGTAAATAATAGTTCTACAATTGAACACTGTTTATGAGCAGAGGACGCTGAAATCAGTGTTGGATTTCTGAGCCGGTGTGTCAGTCACGTTTGGCCATAAAAGTCCATAAGATGACTTGTCTATTCCTATATCTCGTCAGTGAGGATACTGTGGTGAAATTAACTAAAATATACCATAAACGCCTCTGACGGAAAATCGGTGAACTATTCTTACGGCCGATGCGTGCAAATCAAATAATTAGATCGTACGTCTTCCAGAAGTGATAAATTGTGAAAAGTCCAATTTCTATAACATTGTGGTACTTCAAGGAATGGCTTTGGAATGCGATCTCAATGAATAAACCATTAAATCCTTCAATATTTGTTAAATGAACCATGCGATAAGATGTCGGCCGCTATCTTTAGCCATCATCGGTGTCTCTGGCTTCAGTTTACATTTGTAAGAATGACATTGGCTCAACCAATAGTGTTTATTGGCGTTCAAACCGACTCCACGGACCTATAGTTTAGTCGTACGTACATACCCACGAAAATTTCATTTACGCAAATTATCGAGACGAAAGTCTAGTTTACAAACTCGAGTGTCTCTCCTTTGTTGCGTGAGTGCATGCACGTACACGCCATGCGCGAGAGAGAGAGGCTCGGTTTCGTAGATTTGATCCCGCGTCTCGACAATTGCATTAATAAAACTTTCACGGGTATGCCACACACCGGTAGACTTCACCACAGCCCGGAAGGTATGTTTGAACGCCAAAAAATTCATCATTCCTTCAGGAGCACGGTATTTCTGAAACTGGCCAGCTTAAGACAGACACCGATGTAGGTGTTACGAGCCGAGGGCACAGGGGCGCAGCTGCGGAGCCGAGGATCGGTTATTTTAGAGTTTATTAGTTACGGGCAGCCAGATCGTATTTCATCACTGGGAGCCGTGTAGATAGGAAGTGCGTGAACTAGCCGGTGCCTATTTCATCACCGTGTGTCAGGGGAAGGTAAAGGTAATCGTAGACAAACCAGCGCCTATTTCATCGCCGGGAGCCACAGGAAGGTTTTCGTGGGCAAACCAGTGCCTATTTCATCACCGGAAGCCACAGGATTGTTAGGAAAATGCACTCGTAACTGATAGCGATGCACTTCGAGCGGATAAGGATATCTGTATGGTGGGGCGTTACTGCTAATGACTGGTAGAGGAGATTCCATGAGAAAAATGTGTACGGATGTCTTAACCGCATATTTTTTACTCTTTGGTTATACTATAGTCAGATTGTAAACTACAAAATCCGCATTTCTCAATCTGTACGGATTGGAAATATATACTGCCCAACAAAAAGGCCTGACGATATACCGTAAAATACGTATATCGTTTTAAAAAATGAACGTGTAAGAATTACTCGAAGGGGACTCGAAATCCGACCTCGCTGAGCGAAAATATCAAAATAGTCGATACGGAACGTACTCGAAGCTAGATTAATACTGAGCCGACGAGAACAAAATTCTTGCCCTTTTTATACCCTAAAGCCGGACCAAAAAGCTAGTGGGGGCACGGAATATTCCAAGGGAGTCCGGAAAGAGCCCCCAAAAGGGTCACATCATCGCGACGTCGCGGAAGGGCAGACTCGACTACATGCACCCTCGATTTCCAAATAAGGGCATAATAGGAGGAAGAAATGAAATAATACTTCCCACGTAACATAGGCAACATGATGGCTGCAGCATCTTCACATAAAATGGTCCTTTCTGACCATTTTATTACGTGCTCACTCGTGGCAACGTGTTGGGCTGCCGCTTCTCCGGCAGCCTGCGAAGAATCTGCACACCGTGGGAACTCATAAAAACTGTACCTCCAGAACTACATACAGGGTGTCAGAAGACTCAGGGAACATCGAGGATTGACATATAGCTGGGGTGTATGTAAGCAACTTTCTCCTTTTTTTTTTAACGTGTGTGAAATTTTTCATGAGACACTGGTAAGAGACACTGGTAAGGGCTCTGGTAAGAGACCGGGGTAGTGCCGGATTCCTACCGATTAAAACCCACACGGTGGCCTTCCTAAGCGACTTGGGAGGGCACGTGGAACCCTTGCGGACGTAACACCGTGCACTCCCACGCCATGGCTCAAACGCTGAAAGGAGATCCCTCCTGAGGAGGGTCAGAAGGGCCCTGCTTCAAAAATCTACAATTAACCCTCCGACCCGACGGCGTTTTGCGTAAGTCGCTCGCTACGTCCGTAGCCGGCCGGCGAGAATTGGAGTCCTAAAATGTCGAATTGTTCCTAAAGTATTTGCATCTTTGCCATATGCATAATATATGCAGTATTATACTGAATAATTAAGAAATTCATTAAAGTTTAACCTCAGTAACAGCTAGTAATTCAGCTTCGTGTGGTATATTTCGAAGCACTATCCTAAGCAGAGTCCAACATATCATTTGCGACACCAGAACCTACTATCTCTCGTTCTTCCACGTTTTGCATATACTGCACATTTTCTTTATTGCGTTTTTGTTTTTTCCCGTTGGGGATATGTTTGTTATAAAATGTCTTTCGTTTAGTCTATGTTGAGAATTCAGAGTGCATGGCATTGACGTCTTGAAACCAGGGAAGACCTTTCGCGTATCGTCATGTTTCAGTTCGAGGGTACGCGTCTGGTTTTCATCGAGTCGCAGCATCTAGCTGTTGTTTTACTATTTGTTGCGGAGGCTCGAGTTATCCCTTCAGCCGGACCGAAGGGTCCCAGGGTTCAAGGGTTCGACTCGGGTGGCCTCAAGGGTACTCGGTTTCTAGACTGTCGCCAATGCCAAGGGTGTCATAAATTGGGCCCGGATGCTGGGAGAAAATTTGTCTAGCGCTGTTTCCATATTTGGTAATGATCCCTTTCTCCCGCATCATAACCACCCTCAATATCGACACGCCTTCTTACATAATTAGACGAATTGCGAAAGAACCGGTAGGTTTCCTCCGACGGAGTTTGTGCCGAGGAAACCAGAACCGCTCGAGCAACAGTAGAAGCAACAATAGAGAATCGTGTGAACATCAGCAGTGTAACAGTAATAAAGTAACTATCAAACTCTGTTTACGAACAGAGTGTAGCAGCATTCTTAATAATTGTGAACAGTGTGTCAGAACAAAGAGTTTTATTCAACTACCACCAGACCTTGCTCGTCATATTTGAACACTCGTTCAAAATTTTGGGCTCTTGCACGCATCCAATGTGCAAGAGAATTGTCAGGGAATCGTGAAGATTTACGAACTTCATCCAAAGCGACGCCCTGCCATAACAGTCTAGCTACTGTATTGTCTGACGGATGTCTTGTATCTATGTGTTACCGAGCATCAAGAAAGTATTGCAGATTGTTTAGTTTAAATCTGAGGACTTGTGGGTCTACAGATACCCCAGAGACACTTTGGGAAAGACATAAGTGCGTGTCGAATTCGGTTCTGCCTGACGCGCGAGGAGAGCGCTGATGCATTCTCCGGGTCAGTACGAGGTACTGATGTCGGCCGCATACGACGGCCGGTGGGTTAGTATGCAGTACTGTTGTCGGGTCGGAAGGGTTAAATACCTACTGCCGCATCGCGCAGTCACTACGCAATATGGCCCCTCACTTGCCACGTGGAATGGCCGCCTGATCCCCAATCAAACGGCCTGTGGTCTCCCTGTGGGGACAGAAGGTTCCCACCATCCCATTCCCCCGGGGATCCCAGTCGGTCACGGAGGTTTGGGGTATAAACGCCCACGCCCCCTCCTGCCGACACCACCTCTACCGCGGGCACGGTCTGCCCGCTCCCTACCTCTTTCCGCCGACTCCTTCTGCAACATAACGTTTTCGCAGAAGGAAGCCAGAGCACTCCAAGTCGCCCGGTCTCGCAAGATGCCTGCGACGACCACCGACAGCGCGAGGTCCAAGCCCACCGCTCGCCTCAGGTCTCGGCGCTCCGCAGCCCAGGCTGGGTACTCCTTCAGCATGTGCCTCACCGAGTCCACTTCCTCGCCGCAGTGTCAGCACTGTGCCGTCTCCTACCTCCGGATACGCTGGTGGTACTCCCCGAAGCACCCGTGCCCGGTGAGCACCTCCGTCATCCGGTACGTAAGTCTTCCCCACGCCAGTTGACACGGCCTGTCTGGCCCCCCACTCGGCCACAGCGCGCTGCCGAGACCGCAGCCTCGAGGCCCTCAAATACTCCTCGCGATCTCGAGGAGCAGTACGCGGTACGCCCTCACGACCCTGATGGCCACCCTCCTCGCGGCGCGGCGCAGCATTTCGCGATTGCGTCGACTAGCCATCAGGTCACCACTCCACACGAGCGCTCCATACAGAGCGATGGACCGCACAACCCCCGCGTAGTTGCGACGCACCTCCGCAGCCGGGCCCAAAAGGATCGGGAGTATACGGCCCAGCGCGACCGCAACCCCCTCCAGTCGGGGAGCCAGACGCTCAAAGTGGGCCTCAAAACTCCAGTGGGCGTCCAGGGTGAGTCCCAGATATTTGTGACGCCGACCCACCCCCACACAAGACAGGCCCATGCACAACCCAGTCACGGGCGGCTCCCCCCGCCGAAGCCTATCCACCATGCACATGGCCACGCCCGCGACCACGCACGCCACGCCTAGCTCAGCGAGGCGCGCGGTCCCTCTGAAATCCTTCCCCGATATCGGCACCAGCGTGTCATCCGTGTAGCTAGTAACGCTGACATCAGTGGGGAGGGCAACCCGGAGGATGGAATCTTACACCATATTCCACAGCAACGGGTACAGAACCGATCCTTGAGGAACCCCGCAGTCTACGCTCCTGTTCTCGGTTTCGTCCCTCCCCGGGTACTCTATACACCAGCCGGCCAGGTAGGACCCGAGAATCCTTCTAAGGTAAGTCGAATTTGATTTAACGTGCTGTACCTGGCTCGAAGCCCTAACCAACACGGCCCCCATGGGCGCGGGATTGAGATACGCTCAATCAGCGCGCACTCAGGGAAAACCTCCCTGGTGCTACCTGTTAATCCTGGGTTGCAAGCCCCGTGGATACCCAAGGTAGGGTCGAGACCTTTCTATATCTCTACCGTACTCTGCAGGACGGTGCCCGAACTGTATTAGCGCAGCTCCCCGCCGGGATGTCATCATCCCTAACCTGCGATATAGGCTGTACCACTGCCCCCGCGAGTCCAACGTCAACATTTGGTTTACGACGGAGGGGAACCACCCCTCCGTGGGCTCACAGTCAACCCCCGCGGTACCAGTGTTTAAGCCATACTAGTCATGCTCTTCGAGACACATACAAGCCTCTACCTATGAAGTCCTTGCCGACCCCGGCCTGAGTTGGCCAGCTCAGGTGCGAGGGGTCGCCACTCCCCTGGGACACACCATAGGATGTTGACCAAAGGCCAACAATCCCAGGGTCCCTCCTGCGCCCTCAAGACACCCATCAAACAATCGTTCCCATTCTCTCACGTCTTCTCTTGAATAACATCACTGCAAATTTACGAAACCTTTCATACGTTTCCTTGCATCCTAACACACCGCTCACATCAATCACTCCATTTTCATTCACTCGCACACCACATTCCCTCAGGGATCGGATATCCTCATACATTACACATTCAATCATAACATGCTTCCAATCCTCGCATTCAGCACCACACATGCATGCCTCTATTTCAGTCAATCCTCGTTTATACAGAAATCCGTTCATACTACCATGGCCAGTCATCAAATACGACACACTCATTCCAGGTTCAAACATATCATTTCTCTCAGCAAACCTTACATTCTTGACATATTCATACGTGACACGACCACTCACCTCATTATCCCATCTACACTGCCATTTCTCATACACTCTGTCATTGATTAATTCCACACACATCTCTTCCGCATGCATTCTCACTTCATCATCAGTTATTATATCATTTATTCCGACACTCATACCATGCTTCACCTTATACACACACGCTCGACGCACACACTCCAAATCCCAGGGTAGAGCCCCCATTAGGACCTGAATCGCGGCGGTAGACACCGTTCGGCACACGTTAATGCATGCCAACAATACCATCCGCTGGCATTTATTTATCATTTTTCTTCCATATTCTAATCCAACAATCTCGCTCCATACACTCGCTCCATACATACCGCATGCTACAAACAAGCCTTTATATACAATTCTCATTGCACGTTTACTCATTCCCCATTCACTCCTTAACACACGTCTCATTTGTCTTACTACATTCATAACCTTCTTATATACATACTCGAGGTGCACTTTAAAGTGCATCCTCTCACTCATCCATACACCTAAGTATTTCATCTTACATTCATACTTAATCACTTTTCCATTCATTCGCACACTCGGCCTTCTCGTATTAGCCAACTGTCCGTTCAGCAGCATAATAGCCGCCTTTTTCTCTGATACACTTACTCCGACTGACATACCCCATTCATTCACCCACCTCATACACTCAAGTACCCTTTCTCTCCAGTTCCATTCTGTTCTGTCCTTCAATTAATATTAACAAATCACCCGCATAGGCCACACATTTATATCCACTCTCGGACAGCCTCCACAGGAGCCCGCCCATCATCATGTTCCAAATGAATGGACCACAGACAGACCCCTAGGAGCAGCCCCGTTCAACCCTCTTCCGTACAACCTCATTTACACCAAACATGCAAACCTTTTTCTCACTAAAATACGACTTCCATACATCCATCTCCTCGCATTCATTCAGAGCCAATGTCTCAAGAGCTTTATTCCATTCCACATTATCAAACGCACCCTTGAAATCCACAAACACACCGAATACATACTTCGCACCACATTTCATTCACATATCCTTTTACACATGCCCATGCACTCTCGGTCGATCGGCCCCTCCTAAAGCCGTGCTGGGCCTCATTCAAACGCTCATTCATTCTACTCTCCATTCTTCCAACTATCAATCGCTCCATCACCTTGCCCAGCACTGGCAATAAGCTAATCGGTCTATAAGATCCTGGGTCCGATCGAACCTTCTCAGGGGACTTTAGCAAGACAACCACTCTCGCAATCTTCCATTCCTCAGGGAAACATCCGCTCTCCAAACATACATTAAACAGTTTCAGCAGCCATTCAGGAATTGCTCTCCAAATCCTTCTTAACATCTCAGCATTCACACCATCTAAACCGGGTGCTCTTTTTAACCTCATTCTTTCAATCGCTCTGTTCACTTCATCCCACTTCATCCCATTCAAAATTCCTTACACGCTTTGGTACATTTATTCGTTCACATACATCACTCAGGCACGCAGCTGGGAAGAACTTATCAAACAACACCGTCACGCACTCTCTCCACGTGTTATACGTACATCCATCCACATTCAACGAACTCAATTTGTTCCTTACATTCTTACCTCTACGCATCTTGTATATCTTACCCCATGGATCCAGAGATGATTCCTTAGCAAACATTCTCCACGTATTCTCCTTTTTTCTACATACTTTCTTCTTATATTCATACATCCACCTCTTATATTCATTCATTCTAAGTTGCACATCATCATTTTCTCTATTTCTCACTCTTTGCCATGCTTTCCTGCTCCTTCTGACTTTCGCCTTCAGGACTTTTAATTCCTCTGTCCACCATACGAGTCCCCCAGTTCCACGCTTACTATACACTTTCATTCGTTTATTGTTCACCCCCTGGATCCATCTCATCACACCCGCAAGCAATCTATTCGCATCACATTCATTCATCAAATTCTCACCATGTTCTTCAGCACATTCTCTGACATCAATAACATATTCTTCCCAGTCCACATTCTTCATACTCCATTTCTTGCATACTATACACTCATATTCCTTCTCCATATTATATCTCATACATACCAATATCACGGTGTGGTCGCTCGTACCCCAGTCATTCTTTATCATCCATTCTCACGAGCACCCGGCTCGCAGTCCTTTTGCCAGAGTGACATTGATGTCACTCTGGCCTCTTAATCCTGAAAACGTATACCATTCACTCGGTTCATTCAATACAGTAATCCCATTCCCTAAGATCCATTCTCCAAGCATCCTTCCACGCATCTCATTCTCTCTGCTACGCCCACCATCCTTGCTATACCACAAGGGGGAGACAGCATTCGCATCCATACCAATTAGCACACTCTTCCCTTGGGTAACTACAGACACTCTGTCCATGTATGCCAGATAGGGCTCCATATCAGCCCCATGCCGGCAATACACGGACACTACATACATTTCGCCAAAGTCCCCGTTCAACCAAACACACACCCCCCATTCATCCGTATATTCACGCACACACAAAGCCTCCACATTTACGTCTCTCACAATCACTGCTGCTTTCAAACTTTCGCTCACAAAGACGTCCCATGTAGATGGCAGTCCTCGTACACACCCTCCCGAGACATACGGCTCCTGCAATAATGCAACATTCACCCGTTTCTCATTCATAACATGACCCAAATCACACATTACCGCATACGCTCTCTGACAGTTACACTGGATTACATTCATGAAATTTTCAGTCATCACTGATTGTGATTCTCTCTCTAGTCAACATTCTCACATACTCAGGGCATTCAGCGGACAAAACAGAATGGTTAGCATCCTTCCCTTTCATTCTACAATTCATACACACACATTCCTTCTTACACTTGTCTTTCAAATGTCCACTTTCACCACATTTTTGACATAATCTCTCACTCACACTCCATTCTCTCATCATGTGTCCAAACGCAAAACATTTGTGACACCTTAAGACATTTACAAACTCTTTCACTCTACAAGCACACCATCTCACATACACTCGCTCTTCATTCAGTATTACATCACGCACCTTTTTACTCATCTCGACAATTACATTTCCAACATTCATATCCATCTTATTATTCCTACTAACAATTCTCACTCATTCCATAAATTCCTCTTTCGTCACACCATATTCAGCCCTCTTAATATTCTTCTCATACAATTCAATCATAAAGCATTCATTCGTCAGATCATTCGGGACATCAAATATCAGCACTTTTGGTCCCACCTTTTTTGGGGGCTCCACCCTGAGCCCCAATTCAGCAAATTTCCTACATTCACTGATCATTCTTATCTCATTCTCGCTTGCTGCCTCAATAGCCACTCCACCACTTCTGGTTTTTCTTACTGCACGCACCCGAACATTCAACTCGCCACTCACATTCTTCATAACACTATTCTTCACTTGCTCGGTACTCATTTTCACACTTTCATCCATCGGCTTAACTACCGCAGCATAAGTTTTCGGTCTTACACGTTCATGCACAACATCCACACCTTTGGCCTGACCTTTACCACGCACACTCGCTCCAGTTACACTTCCATAACTCCGACTCTTTCCCTCTTCCATTCTTTTCTCACATTCCTCAATCTTACCCTCTAGCCTTTCATTCTTTAACATCAATCGCACTAACATCTGCTCATACTCGCTCACACATTGTAATATATATTCACTTCCTGTTTTTGAAATACGGTTCGCTTCCGCAAATACATATTTCCTCAATTTCGCACTCACGCTACCCATCTCATTTACTTCATTCGTACCAACATTTACACTTACATCCATACATCTACTTTTCGAGGCCCCAACACCACCAGCCTATATATCAAAGCGCCTTTTGGGCCCTCTCATAGGGCCACTGATCTTCTAGAGGCATCCCTCGTTTCAACTCCTTCTTTGCTCGCCCCAACCCCAATATCCCCAAGTTTTACGGATTCCATATAGATCCCACGAGTAGGGACGAAATACAACGTCACTCCCCGGGTGACGCCCTTTGCGGGGAGAAGGCTCATACGCTCAAGATTTCGCCAAGGTCTTGAGGTTTGGCCGCTAATGGCTGGTGCACCCACCAACCACGCCCCAGTGCCCTCGACTGGGACGCCCCTCTTCGCCGCGCGCCATAGTTTGGGGTGAGGGATTTTTAAAGAGGTTGTCATCCTCACGGTCCAGCCAACTAAGGCAAGACCCCCGTTCCTGCGAAACATGACCACGGGTTTACGGTATGCTTCCTACGGTATCCTTTACGGATACTGAGGCTGTTTGAGAACAGCCGCAGCCCCTGAGGGGTGGTCCGACGACATGGGGGTCACGGAGGAGGAGCTGGCCGTGGCCGTCAGGAAGATGGGGGCACGCAACACCGCCCCGGGTCCTATCGACGTGCCAGGCCGTGCCTTGGCTATGGCCCTGCGCGTCCTCGGGCCCCGCCTCAGGCGCCTGTTCGACGCTTGCCTGAGGACGGGGCGAGTCCCGTCCGGCCGAGTCCCAGTACGGATTCAGGGGGGGACGTTCCACGCTCGACGCTGTCGGCCGGGTGCAGTCCCTCTCGGACTCGGCCACGTCCCGGGGGGGGGGGGGGCGGTGAGCCTGGACATCACCAACGCCTTTAACTCTCTCCCCTGGGGCAGAATAGGGGGGGCACTGGAACATCACGGGGTGCCCCTCTACGTGAGGAGGGTCTTAAGGGACTACCTGAGGGACAGGTGGGTGGAATACCCGGGCAGAGGAGGCCGGCTGTGCAGGAGGGCGGTGGATCGCGCTGTCCCGCAGGGGTCGGTCCTGGGCCCCATACTGTGGGACATCGGATACGTTTCGGTGCTGCGGGCATCCCTCCCGACCGGCGTCACCCTGACGTGTTACGCCGACGACACGTTGCTGGTGGCCGTCGTGAGGGAATGGATGAGGACCATCCGGCTGGCCGAGACGGGGCTGGCCGCCATCGTCGACGGTATCCGGGGACTGGGGCTGCGGATCTCCCCGCAGAAAACCGAGGCCATGTGGTTCCATAGAGGCGGTCCTCGGAGCGGAGGAGCGCCCCGGTCCTGGATCTTGGTAGGGGGGGAGTACGTTCAGGTTGGGGACCATATGAATTACCTTGGTCTCCTCCTGGACCAGCAAAATCATGCTGCGCCGCGTGCAGAGGAGGATGGCCATCAGGGTGGCCAGGGGGTACCGCACGATATCCCACGAGGCGGCGCTGACGTTGGCGGGCACCATGCCCTTCGATTTACTGGCGGAGGGGGACGCTCACATCTACGAACGTCTCCGTGAACTCCGAGCGGGGGCGCGATGGTGTCCGGCGAGGAAGAAGTGGGAATTAGACGCCAGGCCCGGCTGACCGCGCAGAACAAGTGGAAGACCGAGATCATCGAAAGGGGAGCTGCGCAGCGGGCGGTCGTGGCGGTCCTGCCCAGCCTGGACGAATGCCTGGATCGCGGCAGAGGGACCCTCACCTACCGGGTAACGCAGGTGCTCACCAGACCCAGATGTTTCCGTGAGTCCCTGTGCCGAATACGGGCCGAGACGACGGCAGAGTGCCGGGAGTGTGGTGCTGCGCTGGAAACAGCGCAGCACACACTAGAGGAGTGCCCGGAATGGGCGGCGAAACCGCGCGTGCTAGGGGCGCACGTGGGGGCGGATCTCTTGCTGCCGAGCATCATCAGCAGGATATCTAGGCAGCGGGAGGGCATGGACAGCGATGGCTTCCTTCTGCGAGGTAGTCCTTTGCAGAAAGGTGGCAGCGGAGCGAGAGCGGGAGCTGTCCGATCACGCCCGACGCGAGAGGCGAACGGGCAGGACTCGCAGGACGGGTTCATGGCCGTGCGTTGGGGGGACCTGGCTGAGGTGGGAGTATACGCTTCGCCCAGCGTGCGTGCCCCTGAGTTCGGTGTTTTTCGTGGCCGGGTTGTGGCATGCTTGAGGAGGTGCCTTCCCCGACCCGTAGTGGTCCTGGGGGACTTCAATGCCCACGCCACTGCGTGGGGTTCCCTCCGGACGAGCGCTAGGGGTGACGTGCTGATGGGGTGGGCAGCTGGCCTGGACCTCAGGCTGGTGAACCGCGGGTCTGCGGCGACCTGTATGCGGTGGCAGGGGACGTCCATAGTGTGGACCTTGCGTGGGCCAGCCCTGACGCGGTGCGCAGAATCTCGGGCTGGAGAGTGGCGGAGGACGTGGAGACTCTGTCGGACCACCGGACCATTGGCCTCCACTGGTAGGCCCGCCGTGCAAAGCCGGCCGGGGGGGGGGGGGGGGGGGCTCCTCACACAATGAGGTGGGTGATGGGTCGGGTAAACCAGGATTTCTTGGCGGCGGCATTCCACGCCGTCGTGTGGTCCGGCCCTCGCCCGGGGGAGCCGGTCACCGCGGTGGGGGAGGCGAAATGGTTCCGGGGCATGATGAAGAAGGTGTGTGACACCGCCATGCCCCGGGCCACACCTCCTTAGGGGGGACAGGCCGTGTACTGTTTGATGCCTGCCTGCAGGCTGGGGAGTTCCCCTCATTATGGAGGAGGGGAACTCTCATTCTACTAAAGAAAGAGGGCAGGCCTGCGGAGGAGCCGTTCGCCTACAGGCCGATATGCCTGCTGGACGAGATCGGGAAGATGCTCGAAAGGATCATCGCGGGACGCGTTGCGGACCATCTTCCCGGGGTGGGGCCCGACCTGGATGACAGCCGATTTGGCTGCTGCAGGGGACGGTCGACGCTGGATGCGATTGCGCGCGTCCGGTCCCTGGCGGGAGTAGCCACGTCCCGGAGCCGGAGTTGTGCTGGCGGTGTCTCTGGACATCGTCAACACCGTTAACTCCGTACCCTGGGAAACAATAAAGGGGGCGCTAATTCGCCACCGAGTGCCCCCCTATCTGAGGAGGATCCTAGGGTCCTACCTGTCCGGCAGGTATATGGAATGCTAGGGGAGGAACGGGGTGGTGAACAGAGGGGCGGACTGCCGGGTCCCGCAGGGGTCCGTCCTGAGGCCGCTGCTGTGGGATCTCGCATACGACTCCGTTCTCCAGGCTGCCCCCCCCCCCCCCCCGGGTCTGAGCGTCACCTGCTATGCAGATGACACCCTGGTGCTGGCGTCGGGGAGTGACTACGGGAGGAACGCGCGCCTAGCTGAGCTGGGCGTGGCCTACATGGTCGTGGCTGTGGAAAGGCTCGGCCTGCGGGTGGCCTCCCATAAGACCGAGGCTATGTGGATGTTGGATAGGCGTCAGGAAGGGGAGCCGCCCGCGACCGGGCTTTGTATGGGCCGGTCCTGTGTCGGAGTGTGTCGGCGCCTCCAGTATCTGGGGCTCACCCTGGACGCCGGATGGAGCTTTGAGGCCCACTTTGAGCGCCTGGCTCAGGGACTGGAGGGGGTAGCGGTCGCGCTAGGCCGTATACTCCCAAACCTCGGCGGCCCGGCTGCGGAGGTGCGCCGCCTCTATGCGGGGGTCATTTCTATAATTCAACAATTACAGCTTCAAACATTTTATGCAAATCTATTATATGTATATTCTTATACTGAAATCATGTATCAGTTTGTTATTAATCTTTTAAGTACAAATCTCCCAGTTTCTCAAGTTTACGATTTTTGATTCTTCGAATCGTTCCTAGTTCGATAACTAGAGAATGGATGCTTATCTTGTTTATATAAACAAGTATAAGCTAACTAGGAAAAGCTAACTTTAAATAGGAAAAGCTAGGAAAAGCTAGTTAAACTTACCCATTCGCCCGCGAATAAAGCTGCTTCGACGGAAGTGGATCCTTATGTCGATACTGACCTTTCAAGGCAACCCTCAACAGCTGATGTTACGGCCGTGTTGGTGCACGGTCAGTTTTTCTACACCGTCACTTTCACTTTTTACAACGATTTACCCTTCCTACGCTTAAAAAAGTTGTGGCTCCGAAAAGGGCCGATTTAGTGGCGGTGGTGTCATAACAGGGTGGCGAGTATTGTCATAACAGGGTGGCGAGTATTGTCATAACAGGGTGGCGAGTATTGGCTCGATGTAGCCCCCTTGAATTTGGATACACGGCTCTGCGCGTCGGCGAACATTGCACTGCACTCTTTGCAACATGTCCCGAGATATCATGGCGAGAGCGGCATGAATTCGCGCCATCAATTCACGAAATAATGGAGAAAAAAGCAAAATCCGTAAAAACAAACCCTGTGTTACCGCACCGCGATCTGTCACCTAGTCAAGTTGTCTAGAAGAAGTCTGGGGACAAATTTGGACTGTGTCGTGTTACTTTATATTGTTAGTCGTTAGATACTGGGTTCGGCCGTTCCACGAGTTGTCGGTAGAGTGACTAGCTCCAAAGAAGGTGATTGAGTCGTTCTTCAATAGTTTGTTACGTAGGAAGTATTATTTCCTTCCTTCCTTCTATCATGCCCTTATTTGGAAATCGAGGGTGCATGCAGTCGAGTCTGCCCCTTCCGCGACGTCGCGATGACGTGACCCTTTTGGGGGATCTTTCCGGACTCCGTTGGAAGATTCCGTACCCCCACTAGCTTTTTGGTCCGGCTTTAGGGTATAAAAAGGGCACGAATTCTGCTCTCGTCGGCTCAGTATTAATCTAGCTTATTGGTATTTTAGCTCGGCGAGATCGGGTTTCGAGTCCCCTTCGAGCAATTTTCATACGTTTATTTTTTCAAAACGATACATACTTTACAGTATATCGTTAAGCCTTTTATTGGGCAGCATACATTTTCAATCCGTACATATTGAAGAATCTGGACTTTGTAATTTCATTTAGACTGTAATAAACCAAAGAGTAGAAAATATGCGCTTAAGACATCCGTACACATTTTTCTCATGGAATCTCCTCTACCAGTCATTTGCAGTAACGCCCCACCAAACAGATACACCTTAACCGCTCGAGGTGTATCGCTATCAGTTCCGAGTGCATTTTCCTAACAATCCTGTGGTTCCCGATGATGAAATAGGCTCTGGTTTGTCCACGATTACCTTTACCTTCCTATGACACCCGGTGATGAAATACGCACTGGTTGTGGGTAATTAACAAATTCTAAAATAACCGATCCTCGGTTCCGCAGCCGTGCCCCTTTGCCCTCGGCTCGTAACAAGTTATAGTTTTCTTTAAATTTGTATCTTTTTTGGCAATTTTTGGCCCGATCAGGTTGATTAAAGTTTATGATTCTAGTATAAGAGTCATTTATAAGTCGTATATAATAAATCTTTTATAAATGTAATAAATATTTATACAAATATTTCACGAACAACATTTTGTTGATATATTGCCACAGTGATTCGTACATTCCTGTCACTGAACATTAATGGCGTTAATTGTATTTAAAGATAGAACGCGGTAATGGGGGGCTTGCTGGGGTGTCTCTCAACAACTTTTTCAACTGATTAAATTCTTCGATGGTGTTATGTCAACATTATTTTCTGATATTGGACCTCGTTTATCTTCATATATTATGCTTTAATTATCACGTATAATACCCAGTATAATACCCAGTATAATACCCAGTGTGCCGAATCTTTATCATTGCATCTGAGCGATACTCAAACTATTAGAGATATAAAAAAATATTTAAAACGAAAGTTGAATTATTATGCCTACTGCTCCAGGGTCAGTGCGTAGTGGCCATGACTTAGGGTGCAGGGCGCAGGGGGAATCATTTAGAATACTTGAAGCCCACTACAATTCTTCTTAATGTAATCGTATATTATGTAACGCACCATTGCCGTTATAAAAAAAAGTTAGAAACAGGCAACTTATGTCAGTCATTTGGCCAGAAAAATGCAGTACCTATCTTTGAACAAATAGCCGCGTCCCTGTAATCAAATCAAGGAGTGCTATCGTGTAAAACCCATTTTCAAATACATATAGATTTGTAAGAGTGCTTAAAAATTCACTGCATTTTATTAATTTATTCGGCAATTAATTAATTTGTCACGTAATATACACGCGTGTACCATGAGATTCAAGTCAAGATTCATGGTTCACTCATTGTCATTTGTAACGAATAATTACGCATTTTACTCGAAACGCGGTGGAAATCAGTGTAATCGACATCCGATAAAAGAAGACAAATAATCAGAAAAGAAATTTACTTTTCGTTCCAAGATTATTGTTACGTCAGTGGCGGTTCGTAGTTAAAATTAGTGCGGGGGTAGCTCCAGAAAATTTTTAGCCTTTGTTTTTGTTTCGACCGTACGTCACTTTTTTGGAACAGTAACGACGGCGCGCGTCTAACAATTGTAAGTTGCCTAGACTGCGCTTCCCGACGGCAAATTAATGGCGGCGAGAACTTTTAGGCGATTAGAGAGCCTTTGAAGAACTATAACCATAGTAGCTCCTAATCAATGTGATATACTTTATTGAGAACTACAGCTCGGTTATTATAGATAGACAACGGTGTTATGGCTAGGTACAACTGTTTCTTACGCTGGTTAGTGGTAAACTAAAACTAAAGGCTCATCATGCTCTTCGAGGTGGACTCCGAGTGGGTGGAGTTCTATATGTTTTTTAAAACACAGATACTTTATTGGTGCAATCCGGCATAGCTCCCACCAAGGGTGCCAAATAAGACCTCCCCCTAATAATTAGGGAAAGGGAAAAACTCGCCGTGGGAAACCCTACGACGCGGGCGGCCAGCGTCGCCGCAGGACCGCTAATTCTGTCATCGGGCCTCACAGGCCCTTATCGCCTGAGTACAAAGAGGCCCTTGACTTTGACTCGTACGCCAGGAAAACTGGCGTCTCGACTATGAAAAGTCTCGCCATACTCAAGAATCCTGGCGCCTTGAAATAAACAAAAATTCCGTCTAAGGGCGGAACAGTTTTAATATTGCGTAAATGGCACTGCGGGAACGACAGTGCTCCCTCTCCCTCGCGTGCAGCTTCCTATGTGCGCATGCCCACACAATGAAACATCACGCCGCTGAAACTGTGAAACACACAGTTCCGTACAAAGATTTTGGTACCTTTTTCGTAAACTGGGGGATGTCTACTGACATTAAGCTTAAGGATTATATATTGTACAAGTATCAGGAAAGAATAAAAGAAAAAAGGACTCATTATATTATATGTTATCGACTATATCAAGTGGAAATAGGGGGTGCTACAGTTCCACAGTGCCTACACGCGAGCCGCCAACTGGATACCGTTGTTACGTAGGAAGCCTTCGTTTCCTTCGTTTCTTCATTATGCCCTTATTTGGCAATCGTGAGTGCATGCAGTCGAACCACCCCTTCCGCGATGACGCAATGGCTCAGTCCCTTCAAATGAATCTTTGGACTCCTATGGAAGACTCCGTGCCCCCACCATCCTTTTAGACTAATTTTCGAGTATAAAAAGGGCATGGAAATCACGATCGGGGCTCAGTATGGAATCCACTAGCTTCGTACCATGTCGGTGCCACCTAATCATACTGATACCCAGCGAGATCGGGTTTTGAAATTTAGTCCTCATGATTATTTATTCTTATTCCGTCCAAAACTGGTTACTTTTTCAAGTTAAGGCATAATAGACATAAAATTCTATCTGAACTCTAAAAATTAATCTACAAATCTTTGAGATACTAATCTAATCTGTTGAAATTTACTGCAACCAGTGTATTAAATAAAACAACTAAGTATATATAAAGTCTAGAGTAGCATTTATTTAGAACGTGCATTTCAAATGGCCAATCACAAATTAATAACTTTTAACTATACCAATCTCCTTGTATTTGAAGTAACTTTTGAATAACGATGTTCCATCTTTAAATAAGGAGCTTTAAATATACATGGTGACATGTAGCAGGCGATACTCGGGAAAGGAGACGATTCTCCATAAGTAAATAAATCTAACATAAAAAAGTATAATCTTTTATTGGAATGCCACGTTTCCGAGACAAATAATTTTGTATACCCATTTCTTTATGAAAAAAACGCTGACAAAAACAGTAGGAGGAAGGAAAGTGCCATTAACTTATCATTCACTTTACTTTACATATTGCAATCCGCATAACAAAACAGGCATGGACCTAAACAATGTTTGGGCACTATAGATATACATTGTATACGTAATTAATAACCATTTACATTTGTATAAGTGATACTTAAATAATAGCTTCTTTACTTTTTATAAAAAATGAAGATGTCTATTGCTTGGAACTTTCTGCCTTAAGTATTTTTTTCCGTTTTCGACGTTTTTAAAATAGACGCAGACATTTATTTAGATGCTAACAGTAACGGTGTTGAGAATGTAAACTGTATTTTATGCAGGAGAAAACAAATGATCCTTCTCTCGACATATATTTGTGCTGACAAAAAAAAGATAAATATATTTCCCCCTTCCCTCCCCCGCCCCTTCTCTTAAAAAGAACAAACGATTCGTGCTTAAAGAGAACTGGAATGTGACCTGCCTACCTTGAAAACTGCCGCGTATTCGCTTAATATATTGACCTCATCTTTGTTTGAAGTTAATTAAATAAAGAATATTGCGTCGAATTAGATTTGGCAATTCCTCTCCCTTCTGTACTATCTAAGCCCCAGATTATTTTACTTCACAGTTGCAATTGTCATAGGCAAAGAATGCTACATCTATAATTCTAAACAAAAGTTCGTATACTTATTTATTTATGTATGTGTATAACAAATGCGGATACATTTCGTATGCTACATATTATTTGTAAAATATTATTTTAATATTATTACGCAAGCAATACCGTATGTACTCTAATAATACCGCGCTTGAATCAGGAAATTGAACGTAATCGTAAAACCATAATAATCCCAGGTAATTACTCTCAAATATATTTCATACAAGTCAAATATGTTGCTAGTGCAACAATTTTCAAATAATCGCGCGCCAGTTTTCTTGCTGAAGACAATTTCGAATATAAATTATCGCAGAAGATATACAAAAAGATATGCAAAACATAGCACGCCGTGTTCCTTTACCGTCTACCCATAATTATTCGTCTTACCATCCTCATCCTTGTATAGGCCCAATACTTTATGATGACTTTTTGTGCTTGCAGCGAGATACATATGTATATAAGCCAGCCCAAATCGATCTGATCACAGTCAGTTCTGAAAATGCTGCGACCGTTGCACTTGGTGAGTAACTAACCCACAACGCGCGTCTCAATTAATTGCGTACGCGATTCTATTAACAAACGCTCTCTTGCACTATTCCTACCCATCCTTCACTCGCATGTAGATAATGACAACCCGTCTTAACTTTACTATATTACACACCTATATTACTGGGCAAAAGTATTCGGACAACCGAAATGTTTGTATTCATTCTCTGATGGGTCTGTGTTTCACATTTCCGTGCGAGGAGTAAATGTAGGTACATTTCCGATGTAAACATTCTAATTGTTTTCCCAAAGATTTATACGATTTGGAAGACCCAGTTACTTCAAACTTCAATCAAACTTGTAATTTAAAGTCTCGATAAAAGTGAATGCAGCATGAATTAAAGCCACGTAGAAGAATTTTTCCATGTGTGTGACGAACAAATTTCATAATATCGCGTAGGTTAACAAATAAACATGAGCTATCCTAACACATTAACAACGGGTTATTTTTATTAAAAATTTCCTATACGACGGGTGATTTTAATGACATAGAAAACGAGAATTCTCGTTTCCCGTCGGTAATGTGTTAATAAGTGACAATAGAACCACTGTTCAAGCAATTGATAATATGGAAATCGTTAAAGAAATGCAGCACGTTAAATCGTCCGATTACTCGTGTTTGGTACTATAAAAACATTCATTTTATTTTAACAATCTAAACAAATATTTAGCCTCGCTTATGTTTTTAACTTAACTTTACTCTACTCTATAAAAGATACGTTACTTAGAAACACTTTGAACTTATACTGCGTGCACGTAGAGACAATGATGGCGATTCCCTAACAAACATTAATACAAATCTCTCTCTATCTTTCCTCCTCTTTTTTTCCCTCGAGAAAACAGTGCCTAATTTTAACGAAGTTTACGTTTTCCTTCATTCATTAACTTTGAATATATTGATCGTTATTAATATTCATGTGGCGGCGATAAGCCGGCGCCACGTCTCCGCCTTAGGTTTAAGGCAAAACCGTTTTGTGACTGGAAGTATCGGATGTAGCGTGAGGTGCGAATGAGAAGTGTTAGTGGAGACGTCGAACGAATGTTTATCTCTAGGAAAGAGCGAATGCTTTCTGGGAATGCACGAGAAGCTCTGAGTGCATGGTGACCCGTTGTCGACCTGTGACACGTGGCAAGGATGTGTGTACCGGTGTGGGTCCGAATGAGTGAGAACGAATGATGTATAGAACGAAAGAGAAGCTGCGAGTGAGAGAATATATGGAGCGAATGGTGCGTGCGAGAGTCAGTGTATGAGCAGAGTTCAAGAAGAGTCATGGTTAAAGATTCGAGTACAATAAAGCTTGTGTCAAGTATTGAATGGGAAGTTATTCCATTCCCTACCACCATATCCCACATTCATATATAACATATTTATAATGTTTATAATGGCCACAAGGTCTTGTTTAAAATTAATAAAATTTTGTTGCATAATTGTTTGCAGTTGCCATTGTTTAAATGTATAAACAATAATGATTTTTTTATTGCGTAGGTACTTCTTCTTCTCGTGGTGGTTTTGGTGGCCGCCATTGAGGAATCTGCAGATCCTGCAAGAGCGGAGGCAGAACCCCAATTCGGCAAACCCAACGACTTGAACGCCGATGCAACGTATTACGCAGGGTAAATTGAAATAATTAATCGAAAAGAACTTTCTGTTCACTAAATTTTTGTAAACAATATATTTCTGACGTTGAGAATCGAAAGCACATTATTATCAAGACGAAACTAATAGAATTATTATAACAAATTGATCGTGCCAACAATGCCTTAGTAATGGGAACCAATTGCCAATTGAAGGGGATGGTCTTTGCTGATAATAGTTTAAAAATGTAGGCATCGAACAGTTCGCTACTTTTTACACAACAGTTAATGTCTTTAACGTTTACTACGTTGCTTTATTTGTACCCATGGGGAAGAGGGGTGTATGGTTGTGATAAAACTATGTTTCCTTTTAATTGATTAATAGTGAACGATTACGACTTCAGGTTAGTATATTATAATAAATCGTAATCAAGGTTTGAAGGTCTGAAAGATATTACTTACACTTGATGGTAATGGAGGAACTCGCTCGTATGTCGTTGTCTATTATTTTGGAAAACATAAAAAAACTGTTAATGTTTTGAAGAACAACCTACAGGTGCTAGGTGCTACAATCGATAAATTTGTTGAAAATGATTTTTAAGATATTACTAATGCTAGTATATATTTCAGTTCGTAGCACAAAATTTGAAAACATGTAGTAGGCAACGCGTGCCATTTTGTGAAATTGAGATCAAGATAATATTATTTATGGAACAGTCTTGTAATTAATATATAGGAAAATAACACATGTACATGTATAAAAATGTTATAAGCACTCACAATTATGGTTTAAGATTGTTAATTCTCCATGTGTGTTTTTTATTTATGGAAACTTGTGTGCATTTAATAACAATATTGTCGCGTGCTTTTAAGGTATTATGGGCGTTATGGATGGAACGGTTACGGATACAATGGCTGGGGCGGAAGAGGATGGTTTGGAAGACTGGGTGGCTGGTGGTAAAACGGGAGAAAATTTCAAATTCAATAAGATTTGTCGAAATGAGAGAATTGTTCCGTAACTTTGTTTCGTTTTATGATTATGGAAACTTGGGCTCTTCAAAGAACACATGATAACCATTTTTCGATAAAGATCTTTATTGTAACATATTGTTCCTCACAAATATATTTTATTCGCAACATAAACTCTCTAACCTTACCAAATGCTTTCATTTATACCGCTACTATATTATTATACTATACTACTGCTCAAAACTATTTGCCCACCTATGTACATGTGTACATTTTTTGTTGTTATTACACTAAATGTTTATGTTTATTTGCCTTATTAGACACATAAGTAAAAATAAAAGGTCTGCCATTAGGAGTAAAAAAGGATATTTCTTCAACACAAAAATTGAATTGCATGCTACACATCGCAATCTTCCGTTTTCCGGCTAAGCCGGTTAAACATGATCTCGCTGTATATGTATCATTTTTATCATTTTGTATGACTATTTATTATATATTCTTGAACAGTATTGTATATGCCCTTTGTGTTAGCAGTATCTAGAAAAATGTACCGATATGTGCATATATTCTTACTTTTCGTAGTGTGAGTAAATCTGATATTGGAAAAGTAGATAAGGAAAAGAGCAACTCGTAATACCTTGACTAAATTTGTTAGGAATGTCTGCGCAGAATTAAATTGACTTGAATGAAAGACTGGGAAAGAGACAAGGAGGAGGTATGTTGAGTGCGAGGGGTGCTGGAAATTGGGAAAATTTTACGGATATACGTTCAATATTCATTCGTTACCAATTATGAACATCCATTGCACGAATTGAACCCTCGTGTTCGTTTTTAACATAGAATATTGTCACAGGCGAGTATGAATATAACTTATTTTTAAAAGAACAATTACTTTATTATGAATGGTTATGACACGATATTTACAATGCTCCTGATCTTAAGTACATTACGGTCGCTGATCGAACGGATTCTGAATCTCGAATGAATCTTGAATGAACCCTTATGCCTTAGGGCCGGGAGTGCCAACTGGCAGCTCGCGAGCCACATGTGACTCATTCCCCTATCTGGAGCTTTCACCTCCACGGAACTGGTGGCTGGCGAGCCACGATATCGATATCGCCCTATCTAGATTTCCGGCTCCAACGAACTACAGTAATTTCTTCGAGAGCGATCGCAGTTCGGGACCGGCCGCGAGCACTCTGGACCCAGGGGAACTTTGCCTTTTTAGAAATTTGACCTGAGGCTCAAGAGTTCGGCTACTGTGCAGGCACCAACGTCGACGGCCGGGGTACGTATCGGTGAGACCAACACTAATGCAACTATAAAACTTCTTGATTGTTACTTATTTCGTTCTGCAAATTTTATTAAAATATTGCTGAAGCCGTTCTGATTAAAATGAAACCAAACGCAATATAATTTAGATCATACTTGCGTTATGCTTATGATCCATATTATATGATACAAATTACATAGATCGTGTTTAATCTCATTGTAAGCGTAAAACCTTCAAGAATACATCGTAATAACATTTTCAGAACAAAATGAATAAAAATGAAAAAGATCCATCGTTGCATCGTTGTTGTCTCGGGATACGAAGATACCGAGTCTCCCTCTTTTTTACTCACTGAACTTCTATACGATGGAAACCGGCTTGTTAATTTGTTATACGGCGAGCAAGAGACGCTTCCAAACGATCTTTGCGGCCCAAGGAGGAGCGCTACCGTACAGTCCCTCTCGGACCATGTGACACGCTTCTGGAGCGATCTCGGACCAGGCGAGACGCTTTTCGATCCCTCCAGCACCAGGGGAAAGACTTGTGACCTCCTGTTATGGTCGGCGGCTGTATCTCGGCGACGAAAAAAATTCACGGTTGAATTAGTGTCGTCACACAGCTACGAAGATATGTGTGTAGTCGCTCGCGAGCAACCCGTAGCTCCTTTAACTGGTGCGTGGGGACACGGTGGCTCTTGGAGGAGAAATGCTTGGCAGTGCCGGTTCAGCCGATTTCATCGTCCTACGCCCCTACGTGCTCACAGTGGCATTAATGTCGGGCGATTCTCTCGACGCCTCAGGTAATCTAAAATGTGTCGGCGTTTCGATATATTGGGAGGCATGTGTGAGGCGTATCGGTATAACCGTTCTCGTCGGGCAAGTCGAAAATCGAACGAATTCAAAAATATTGAATTTTGTCGTGGATACACTTGAGACGCCTTCTGGTACACGTTATTAGAAAAACAAGTCATACCACGGTCAGGGCTATATACGTTCTCGAGGACCGAGAAGTTTCATATCAATGCCTAAAACTCCCTCCCCTGGGGAGTTATCGGGGGGTGGGGGGTCGCTCTCCGAGCAGGGAGTACCCCTCTACACGAGGGTGGTCCTTCGGGACTACCTCGGAGACAGGTTGATGGAATATCCGGGTCGGTACGACCGGATGCGCTCGATGGAGGTAAACCGACGCGGGAGTCCCACGGGAGTCAGTCTTGGGACCGATTCTGTGGGTGATCGGCTATGACGCGGTGCTGCTGGCCAGCCGGAGGGACTGGAGGAGGGATGCCCCGGTCCTGGCTCACGGTAGGTGCGAGTTCGGTTCAGATTAGAGCCCGGATTAATTATCTCGGGCTACCCTGGACAGCAGTTGGCGCTTCGAGGTCCACTTCGACCGCCTGGTTCTTGGTCTGAAAGGACCTTGGTCCACCTACGCTCTTGGCCACCTACTGACCAACATAGGGGAAAACAGAGGAGGGCGTGTGCCGCCAATACATGAATATCGTAAAGTCAATAGCGTTTTACGGCGTCTCGATATGGGCGAGCGCCCTGATGGACGGGCGGCGCAGCCGACAGTTGCTACGCCGCGTTCAGAGGAGGAAGGCCATTAGGGATGCGAGGGAATACCGCACGATATCCCACAAGGCGGCGCTGATACTGACGGGCACCGTGCCCTTTGATTTCCTGGCGGTGGTGGACGCTCACATCTATCAGCGTCTCCGAAATCTTCGTAAGGGGGGTGCGGTGGTATCCCTGGAACGAGTAGATCAGGACAGAGTTTGTGGCCCTCGGTTCGTACAACAAAAGAAGAGTCGAACAAGGAATGTAAGGGATACAATAACAATGGAAGTGTTACGTATCGAGAATATTCTCCATACGTCGCTCTCAACGTTCTTTCGAGCTCGCGTCTCTGAAGGGAAAACGCCCGATAATTCTTCCGGTTATCGTAAACAAATAAAGAAGTGCTGAACACAAGTGCGCCCAGCTGCATCATGACCGAGACGGGTGTGGCCCAACGAAGACTCCTACACTTTCTTGCATGGAAAGTTGTAATGCGTTGCAGCGCATTTTAGGGCTATATAAACCGTTTGGTTTTTACCCTCGTTGGTTCAGAGTTACACCGTCACACGTAGAGTCACGTAGAGTCACGTCGTGCCACGCTCGTACAGAGTCAGTTATATCAAGTGAGATTGGGCTTAGCCCACCTTTCGAATCATAGATTAACCGGTTGAGGTTCTTTCGCCAAAGCGGCTCTCACGATCAGACCCCGCATCGCCAGTGCGTCAACACCGTGCAAATACCTAGGTAACTTATACATTTTATGTAATTTCATCGTGAGAGAAACATTTGTATTTATACTGATTCTCAGAATATAAACTTTAATACGCTCACTTATAAATCGAGGAGATTCGTTAAACTTATATGTACCCCGTAATCCTTGCATACTAGTAACAACGTACCTTATGATAAAACTTCACCGCTCGAGTTGTATCAAATATTAATTTAGGGTTACGAGGCGAATTAACATTTCCTGCGACCACCAGATCTCGCATCAGGTTCGTTCGCACGTCTTAATCCATACAAACTGTTACGCTATCGCGCGAACCGAGCTTCAATTCCCTAGTAATTCCAAATGAGATACTGCCAATATAAATTGTAACCGTCCACTGCGATAAGTAGTTTAAGAGCGAAATTCGAAACCAGAAAGGAAATGTACACAATCCTCGGAATATCGAGTCCTACGATACCCGGAGCCGGTCGACACATGGTTTACTCGAAACAAAGGAGCCTTTGATAACTCCCACCTACTCTTCGACGCGCTCTCCTGGAGTTTCGCGTGTTTTCTTCTGTCCCTCCCGCACTGTTCCCTTAGCTCGCGCGCACCCTGACTCATCACGCGGAAACGGAGCGTGCCACCTCCACGGCCCAGCCACAGCAAGACTCAACCCCATTGGACAAGACGAAGTCAAAAGGAGGAGCACGGAACTCAGGAAGAGGAACCAGAGCCGAAAAGGGAAGAAGGAAAGTCTCGCTGACCAGAACTTCTTTATCTCTTGTTACGAACAGCACTTTCTACGCTGATTTACAGAATAAACAGTCGTTCTTGTCACTTCATATTTTGTGTGTTTGATTCTTCCGCGCTTCTCCACAAGCAGAGCGGTCCAGCGCTCCACGGGCACCTGAATCCACGGAAACTCCCTATATCCCACCAATAGATACGCAACAAAACAAACTATTCCAACCTAGTGGCTTTCCGATCTAGCATCGGGTTCGTCCGCGCTTGAACCGCCTCCTACAGGCTCTAAGAGTATAATCATCATTGGGCAATTGTACCCTAAAATTAGTCTTACATAAATATTAAAATTTTGTTCTCAATTTTGAAAATTGTAATTTGTTTTGATTACCTTTTTCAAGGAAGAATGCTAAAAAATTTGTATGTTTTGTTACGGTCCGAGGGCAAAGCGGCGCTGTTACAGCCCTGAGGACCAGTTAATTAAGAGTTTGTTAGTTAACGGACGAACCGGTGCTCATTTCGTCACCGGGAGTGTTAGTAAAATAGGAAATGCGTCGACGAACCAAAACGTATTTCAGAACTGTGAGCCATTAGGAATGTTAATAAATGTAACCTCGTAACTTTTACTATGTTGATACACGTTGAGCGGTTAAGGTGTATCTATGTATTTGGTGAGACGTTACTGCTAATGATGGGTATTGGAAAATGAATTGTGGTAATGCGTCTACGTTCAAATAATAAAAGTCTATATTCTCTATTCCTTTCGTTCGGCTTTTCGTAACACAGTAAAACCTGCTGATATGCACAAAGATTCGGACCCAAGGTATGCATATAACCAAGCAGGGTGTCGAATCTATTCTCACAATCAGAAGCAGCTCGAGCCGAGCGTGACAATAGAAAGGGGGCAGACAGTGGAGGACAGAGAGAGGTCCAAAGAATCAAAGCGAGGTGGCGAAACGTATCGGCGAGACGATGCTAATGCAACAACAAAACTAAATGCGATATAGATCGAACTACATTCATTTGTGGATACTGATTAAACACGTACCACAAAGTACGAAAACGCGTTGCTCTTTTTAAACTAATAAAAACAGGATAACGTAAAATAAAAAAGTACATTATAATAAATATAATAATCCATTGAAATAAACAGCATTGAATTTAAATTATATTTACTTATTAGAATAAGAATAAGAATATAAACTTAATACAAAATAGTAACGTGCATTACAGTAAATACTGTAATACATTGGAATACATATAATAATACATTAAAATAAATAATAATAGAGCGTGACCTTAGATTGTGACCGAGGACGCATGCAAACATAGATTCGACACCCTGCTTGGTTATGTGTCACAGAGATAGTGCCTATCATCAAGCAGAGTGTTGAGTCTGTCAGATGCGGCTTTAACCAAGCTTGAACCAACAATGTATGATAAGGACTGCGTATCGTCAGAAAGACTATTTTGCATTATCCTTTTATTCTTATTTTAATAAGTAAATATATTTCAAATTATATCGTGTTTTATCTCATTGTAATCAGAAAAATCTCACAAATGGGTTAGTAAAAGTTTCATAAGAAAAAGGAAAAAATAAAAAAGTTTCATGGTTACATTGGCATTAGCCACACCGGCTGGGAAATGGATGACAAAGGCAATGTATTTAACTTTTTTTGCTCAGTGATGAGTTTCAATTAGCACCGGAGGAGCAAACTATAGTAAGCGATATTTCCAATTTTTTTGTCAACATACATATACATTGATGCATAGTTTTGTATATGGTGCTACTACAGCATCATATCTTGATTTTAGAGTATTGCATAAAGTTTTCGAGTATCAAACAGTCAATCGCGGTGTCTCTCGCGTTGCCTTACAAAAATAAGTTAGTTATGGTATTTAAGTCCCGAAGCTGTGGCATTAGCATTTCTTTGTTACGAGCCGGGGCTGTGGGCAACGCCTAGACCGGCGAGGTTGATATAACTCAAGGAATACGGTAGAGAATTTGTTAGTAAGGTGCACGGACGAACCCGATGCGAAATCGGGGAGCCACTAGAAAAGAAGTTTGCAGACGAACTCGATGCGAAATCGGGGAGCTGCTAGGAGGTTAGTTTATTCACAGAGGAACCCGGCGCAAAGCCGGGGAGCTGTTCGGAGGTTGGAAAACGTACGGACGAACCTGATGCGAAATCAGGGAGTCGCAGGAAATGTTAGTTTGTCTCGTAACTTTAAATTAATATTCGATACAACTCGAGCGGTTAAGTTGTATCTGTGAGAACGTTACTACTGATGTAAAGGATTACGGGGTAAAGATTGGTTTAACGAATCTACTCGATTTAATGCTGAACAAATTATATATATATTCAAATCAGTCGTCTGTACAATTGTAATTGTCGCGATGAAATAATATTAAATGTGTAAGTTACCTAAGTATTTGCACCGGGGTTGACGCACTGACGATGCGGGGTCTGAGAGCCGCTTTTAAGAGTATGCCGACAGAACTTCAACCGGACTAGCGGATTCTAACGGGTTAATCTATGATTCGAAAGGTGCGCTGAGCCCAATCTCACTTGATATAACTGACTCTGTACGAGCGTGGCACGACGCGACTCGACGCGTGACTACGTAACTCTGAACCGACGAGGGTAGAAGCCAAAGGGTTTATATACTCCCGAAATGCGCGGGAACGCATTACAACTTTCCATATAAGGAAGTTAAGAAGTCTTCGTCGGACCACGCTCGTCTTGGTCGTAATGCAGCTGGTCGCACATGTTCTCAGGACCCCTTTATCTGTTTATGGTAACCGAAAGAATTTTAGGGCGTTTTCCCATCACAGATGTGAGCTCGAAACCGCGGTGAGAGCGACGTATGGAATATTCTTCATACGTGACATCTTAATTCAAGTTTGTCACCCGAATCGAAGAGAAGAATGATTGATGCTTTAAATCGCAAGTCACAGTCGCAAAATAAAAATACAGAGTGGTACAAAAGCCAGGGAACATCGGGGTATAAGGTGTAGAGTATAAGGTGTAGGGCTGGGGTGATTCTAAACAACTTTTTTCTTGACCAAAATGTTATGTGTACTTTCGTTTGTGTGTTATTAACGAAAAACACTGGCCAATGATAGCGCTCACTGGACATCGGCTGAAGCGCGCTTAGGCACTAACCGATCACCTGCGATCGGTCGTGATGGGGGCATCGAGGGTACCGAGGAAAGCGTGCGGCAAATATTATATGGTCCTAAGTGAGAATAATGTGGAATTATTCGTTATTCGTGAATAAGAAATAAACTAATAAGTCGTGTAATACCCGTGTTCGATACGTTTATTCATTACCCGAAAGGAATGTGTTAATGTTGTTACTTATGAAAAAAACAATTTTTTTATCAGTACGTTTTCAAGTGGATAAATTACTTTTACGAAAAACGATTTGCATAACTAATGTTAGGAAAAGCTAGTTAAACTTACCCATTCGTTCACAAATTAAGTTGTTTAGAATCACCCCAGCTACACCCTATACCCCGATGTTTCCTGGCTTTTGTGCCACCCTGTATAAAACTAATTCAATTTCCAACTGACAACATGCCTGATATTTTTGAAATCGGGATTGAACCATTTGTTTGCTCCGAACTAGAAAATTCTTTACCAGGATTGAGCTAGAGCAGGTGATATTTCGCCGATTTCCAGATGCAACGTCCTCTTTCTTCCGCCACACGTCTTAAGGGGGTAGACACGGGTAATGCAGCAAGCTGTATACCGACAAAATATGGCCGCAAAACACGATTTAGTAGGATCCTAATTATTTCTTTATATGGCAATATTTTGGCTCGGTGAGGGCGTATTCGAAAGATGAAGGTTCAGCGGAGTGCACCAGATATATTGGTGAACGAGATTGTGTTGTCATTTAATAATATGAGCGTTCAAAGTGTAAAGAAAAATCGACAAAATACACCCGCAGAATAACAGTATTTTTAAGTCACTAAGAGACAAAATGTCATTCAACAATATATCTGGCGCACTGCGCTGAACCTTCCTCCTTCGAATGAGCCCCAACCGAGCTCAAAATATTGTTATATAAAGAAATTATTAGAATCCAACTAAATGCACTCCCACAGACGAGTTTCACCGCCCGTCGTCAATACTGTCGTTAAAACAGAGCACGTGACGTCACAAATTTAGTTGAGGTAGTTCTGACGAGATGGCGCCTACTCAGGGGGGCTGTGGCGGTGATACGTGATGGAAACAGAAAACTCTTGCACTTTTATCGACTTGGGATCTTTATTATTCTCTACACTCACGAGCTGTCGTGGAGGAACTCTTACCACTTCGGTAACTCTTTCTGGACTGTACTGTAAACTATGCTAAAACGCTATTGACTAGATTCAAAAACTTAAAGCTAGTGTTACAAATGTAAAGTACTTAAACAACTAGAACTAAAGCCTAGTGTCTTAAAACTAAATATAATAACACTAAGTGTCTTAAAACTAAATATAATAACACTAACCTAGTTAAATCTAGTTACGCCCACCGACGGTAACACAGGTCGCGACTTCACGACTAACGTCGGTAAATCCCGGTTCACCACAGGGCTTGTGGGGCAGTCCGTAAATAAACCACACATATAAATATTGAAATGAACATGAAAAAAACGAGTAGGATTTATTAACAATTAACAAATAGTCTACAGAGACAAAAACAACGTATAACGGAACAAATGAATTAGGATGGAGTCAAAAGGACGCTTTGGCAAGGAATGGCTTCCCAAGCGACGCTTTAAAAAACAGGAAACGTTCTGTCTTCTTCTCTTTCAATCCTGCAGCTTTTGATTGGCCGAGAGCATCCAGCCAATTATTGAGAGAGCGCCGGATGTATCTCCAAATCCATTGGGCGAGAGCAGCGCCAAGATGTTGACTGCGGTGGAAGGATGAATCTCCATGGCGGAATTCACGATGAGACAAATCTGCGACTCCGTCGATAAATGGCGCGCAAGCGAGTCGCCACAGGCTGTGGCCGTGATGGAAAAAGAAACTCTTGGACTTTTACCGACTTAGGATCTTTATTACTATCGACACTGCCGAACTATCGTGGAGGAACTCCTACTACTTCGGTAGCTCTTTTTAAACTGCAAACTATGCTAGGCGCTAATGACTAGATTCAAAAACTTAAACCTAGTGTTACGCTATCGCGTTAGTAGGCCTTAATATCTAGTGACATCGAATCAACGATCGACGATATAATTATAACTATCGATAGTGATAATAACTTAGGAGCGAAATTCGAAACCGGATAGGGGCACGCGATAAATAAAGCTGTACATTATTTATAGTGCAGATCCTAGAACACTTCACTTGGAAGTTTCTAAAACTTATTTACTACAGACCGTAAAAATACAGCTAAGTCTAAAAAGTCACGTACAACCCTTGAAAAGTCGACCCCACGATATCCGGGGCTGGTCACCACATGGCCTACCCCGAAACAAAGGAACCCTTGAGAACCCCACCAGCTCTTCGACGCGCTCTCCCTGACTTTCGCGCGTTTTCCTCTGGTTTTCCCGCACTTTTCCCTTAGTTCACGCACACCCTGGCTTGTCACGCGGAAACGGAAGCGTTGCCACCTCCACATGCCCAGCCACATCAAGATCCAACCCCATTAGACAGGAAAAAGTCAAAAGGAGGAGCAAGGAACTCGGGAAGAGGAACCAGAGGCGAGAAGGAAGAAGAAAAACCCTCGCAGCAGCAGAACTTCTTTATCTCTTGTCACGAACAGTACTTTCTACGCTGAGTTACGGAATAAACAGTCGTTCTTTTTAAACTTTTAAATTTTGTGTTTGATTCTTCCGCGCTTCTCCACAAGCAGAGCGGTCCAGCGCTCCACGGGCACCCGAATCCACGGAAATTCCCTATATCCCATCAATAGACTCGCAACACTAGGATTACAAATATAAAGTACTTAAACAACTAGAACTGAAGACTAGTTTCTTGCCCGCCGACGGTAGCGAAGTCGCGACCTGTGTTACCGTCGGCGGGCGTAACCAGATTTAACTAGGTTAGTGTTATTATAGTTAGTTTTAAAACACTGATCTTCAGTTCTAGTTCGATATTAGGTCACGTTATATCACAGTCTACTCTAGTACTAGCACAGCCTACTCTAGTACTAGCACAGCCTACTCTAGTACTAGCACAGCCGACTCTAGTACTAGCCATGCTGAACAACGTGGCAACACCGCATGTTTACCGATCGGGAGTCCTATTTTCAGTAATGAGAGTCTTGTTCGTGGGAATACAATTAACGCTTTTTTTCATAGAAAATTGTGTTAAAGTAAACAATTCTTTATCTATTATGTCTGAGTAATATATAAATATTATAACTATGGTAAGTAGAAGTGATATTAAAGTATACTAATAGTTATAAATATGGTATACATTTTGTGGACTCTCGGAGTGGTTTGGTGAAGTGATACATAATATTGGATATATTTTACAGTGGTTTTAGGAAAATATAAGTATGAAGCACAATAGAATCATCTTTGAACTAAAACGCAACATGTGAAAATGGATGAAGTGATATATAAGTTCATAGAAACCTGAAATAGTCAAAATTATTGATACGAAGTCAAAGAGGTTAAGTGAACACGGAAAGAGGTTCGATAATTCGTTACTGAAGGGAAGAGTTGTGCAAGTAATTATAAAATCGTATTAAAGGCTAACTTTATAATTGTTGTAAATTTCCTCACCACCCAAGGGGTATTACTATGGCGCGTTACCTTTTTTTAACATAATGGGTGGTTCGTCAATAGCCATATCATCCCATTTTATAAAATAAAATAATTTCTTATAAACTGTAAAAAAATAAAATAATCTTAGAATAGATAACAATAAATAAAATAATCTTCGATAATAATAGAAATAAAACAATAGGAATATAACATTGACCCGTTTGGGAGAAAAAAATGTAGTAGATATTATTTTTAGAAAACAAATAAATAAACCTTTCATATAAACAGAAAAATAAAGTATTAAAGTTTTCAACAATAATAAATAATCTTGAATAATATTAGTAACAAAACATACTCTGACATTCTCTTGAAATTCTGCTAATAAAACCTTAAATCTTGTGAAATAAAATTAATAATAAAAATTAATAAAAAGCATATATACATATGAAAATAAATAAATATGGACGAAGACAAATAAAAAACTCTATTAATGCATTAAAACATACTGGAAAGAATAAGTTAAATATATCAAAATTAATGTTATAAAAAGAGTTAAATTGAAAAACAAGCAATTGAAAATATAGTTTCTATTGAAAGTTCTTATTTTACGATTTTTAGAAACTATATGTGCATGCATTTCTAATTGATTATTATTTATAGTTTTGGCGTAATCATTCAATAAAATATTAGAAAAAATTGATAATAATTTAAACAAAATACTGTGATAATCTTTACCAAAAATGCATGTATTTGAAAATGCCAAGTGATGTATATTTGATTGAATACTAATATATGTTAATTTACATAAAATATGCTTATGATTTCCAGATTTCAGAAAATTTGATTCAAAATTAGCACAATTTATTATGGCTCTCATTATTGCACACATATGAGTAAATATGGTTATTACTTCTTCTGTAGGGATGGAAAGTCCACCTCTTTGTAAGTGATCAAAATATACATTATTTACAGTTGTACCTTTATCCTCCACAATTAATAATTTACATATATTACAATTTAATTTTTTAGCAACAGAATGGGACCCATAACCAGATATATAAACCTTAATAGAAGCATCAACAACACACGTGGATAAATATGCAGTATCCAAAATTTCTGAAAAAGCATTTACATCAGCAGCAAGATCACGAATATCATTACTGTTATCATCTTTGGGGAATAAAAATATAGAAATATAATTTTTTTCTTTTAGAATACTAGCATAATTTCCCTTAAAATTGGGAACACAACAACGCCGTGACATTATTAACTGATAAATATAGTCTGAAACTTGAGAGAAAATTGTCCAAAAATTCTATACGTATATAATAAATATAGCTTTGTAAAAATTTATATATGATTCTATTAAAATGTTATTAATTCTAAATTAAAATATATTGAACGAACAGTAGATGTTATTGAATATATGTGCTACACACAAAGATAAAGACCTGTATAGTTAATAAATAAAACTTAGCCGCATTATTGCACTTACTTTTAAATTTTCTTAAATAGCTTACTAATGATAAGCTCACATGGATTTGAAAACATTTGAAAACTAAGCGGGAAACTGAGAGTCCGATAGGGGGGACTGGGAGGCCGGTAGGGTGGGTTGGGCTAGGTGTATTGATATATATATCACAAACGGACTCCCGCTGTGTTGCCATTTTTACCTTCAGCACGGCTAGTACCACAGCCGACTCTAGTACTAGCCATGCTGAACAACGTGGCAACACCGCATGTTTACCGATCGGGAGTCCTATTTTCAGTAATGAGAGTCTTGTTCGTGGGAATACAATTAACGCTTTTTTTCATAGAAAATTGTGTTAAAGTAAACAATTCTTTATTTATTATGTCTGAGTAATATATAAATATTATAACTATGGTAAGTAGAAGTGATATTAAAGTATACTAATAGTTATAAATATGGTATACATTTTGTGGACTCTCGGAGTGGTTTGGTGAAGTGATACATAATATTGGATATATTTTACAGTGGTTTTAGGAAAATATAAGTATGAAGCACAATAGAATCATCTTTGAACTAAAACGCAACATGTGAAAATGGATGAAGTGATATATAAGTTCATAGAAACCTGAAATAGTCAAAATTATTGATACGAAGTCAAAGAGGTTAAGTGAACACGGAAAGAGTATAAATGAACACGGAAAGAGGTTCGATAATTAGTTACTGAAGGGAAGAGTTGTGCAAGTAATTATAAAATCGTATTAAAGGCTAACTTTATAATTGTTGTAAATTTCCTCACCACCCAAGGGGTATCACTATGGCGCGTTACCTTTTTTTAACATAATGGGTGGTTCGCCAATAGCCATATCATCCCATTTTATAAAATAAAATAATTTCTTATAAACTGTAAAAAAATAAAATAATCTTAGAATAGATAACAATAAATAAAATAATCTTCGATAATAATAAAAATAAAACAATAGGAACATAACATTGACCCGTTTGGGAGGAAAAAATGTAGTAGATATTATTTTTAGAAAACAAAGAAATAAACCTTTCATATAAACAGAAAAATAAAGTATTAAAGTTTTCAACAATAATAAATAATCTTGAATAATATTAGTAACAAAACATACTCTGACATTCTCTTGAAATTCTGCTAATAAAACCTTAAATCTTGTGAAATAAAATTAATAATAAAAATTAATAAAAAGCATATATACATATGAAAATAAATAAATATGGACGAAGACAAATAAAAAACTCTATTAATGCATTAAAACATACTGGAAAGAAGAAGTTAAATATATCAAAATTAATGTTATAAAAAGAGTTAAATTGAAAAACAAGCAATTGAAAATATAGTTTCTATTGAAAGTTCTTATTTTACGATTTTTAGAAACTATATGTGCATGCATTTCTAATTGATTATTATTTATAGTTTTGGCGTAATCATTCAATAAAATATTAGAAAAAATTGATAATAATTTAAACAAAATACTGTGATAATCTTTACCACACATGCATGTATTTGAAAATGCCAAGTGATGTATATTTGATTGAATACTAATATATGTTAATTTACATAAAATATGCTTATGATTTCCAGATTTCAGAAAATTTGATTCCAAATTAGCACAATTTATTATGGCTTCCATTATTGCACACATATGAGTAAATATGGTTATTACTTCTTCTGTAGGGATGGAAAGTCCACCTCTTTGTAAGTGATCAAAATATACATTATTTACAGTTGTACCTTTATCCTCCACAATTAATAATTTACATATATTACAATTTAATTTTTTAGCAACAGAATGGGACCCATAACCAGATATATAAACCTTAATAGAAGCATCAACAACACACGTGGATAAATATGCAGTATCCAAAATTTCTGAAAAACCATTTACATCAGCAGCAAGATCACGAATATCATTACTGTTATCATCTTTGGGGAATAAAAATATAGAAATTTAATTTTCTTCTTTTAGAATACTTGCATAATTTCCCTTACAATTGGGAACACAACAACGCCGTGGCATTATTAACTGATAAATATAGTCTGAAACTTGAGAGAAAATTGTCCAAAAATTCTATACGTATATAATAAATATAGTTTTGTAAAAATTTATATATGATTCTATTAAAATGTTATTAATTCTAAATTAAAATATATTGAACGAACAGTAGATGTTATTGAATATATGTGCTACACACAAAGATAAAGACCTGTATAGTTAATAAATAAAACTTATCCGCATTATTGCACTTACTTTTAAATTTTCTTAAATAGCTTACTAATGATAAGCTCACATGGATTTGAAAACATTTGAAAACTAAGCGGGAAACTGAGAGTCCGATAGGGGGAGACTGGGAGGCCGGTAGGGTGGGTTGGGCTAGGTATATTGATATATATATCACACCCGGACTCCCGCTGTGTTGCCATTTTTACCTTCAGCACGGCTAGTACTAGAGTCGGCTGTGCTAGTACTAGAGTCGGCTGTGGTACTAGCCGTGCTGAAGGTAAAAATGGCAACATAGCGAGAGTCCGGCTGTGCTATATATATCAGTATACCTAACCCAATCCAACCCACCCAACCAGACTCAGTTTCCCCATACCGGCCGCTCACTTTCCCGCTTAATTTTCGAATGTTTACACATCAATGTGTACTTATTGTCAGTAGGCAATTTTTTAAAATACAATAGTGAGTGCAGGGAGTTTCATTTATTAACTAGGTAGGTCTTAATCTTTGTGTGTAGCACATTTATTTAATAATTGGAATAATAATTGGAAAACTAGATTATGAGGAAGTTTAATAATGTGTAATACACAGTTCAATTTGATAAAAGAATACTTTATCATATTGGAAAGGCAAGATACCTCCTTATCCAAAGGAGACACTCTATCGAATCAGTTTAGAACATAAGCGCTGACCAGTGGCACCCTATGGTCCCTCTTAATATAAACACCTGTATAATCAGTGGCTTTCTATTCCACAATATATTCCCAGAACGTATAAGAGATCATTTTTATTTAACTGGGCTTTATTCAATAGATGAAACCAATATTAATAACATTTTAATAGTATCATAAGTAATTCTTTTGAAGTTGATTATTATTATATACATACACAATTTTTGAAAAATTCACAAGTTTCATACTAAATTATAATATATGTAAATAATTGATGGTGGAGCATAAAGGCACATCTATAAATAATATATATTTTGATCGCTTACAAACAATCTTTCCCTTCCTACAGAAGAAGTAATAACCTTATTTTCTTTATGTGTGCAATAATGGAAGCCACAAAAATGGTACCAATTTGGAATCAGATTCTCTAAAATCTGAAAATCATAAGCACATTTTATGTAAATTAACATATATTAATATTCAATCAAAGGCACATCATTTAGCATTTTCTGATACATGCATTAGTGGTGAAGATTTTATAATTACCTGTATAACCCTTCCATTCAGTAATTAATTATCCAACCTCTTTCCGTGTTCACTTAACCTCTTTGACTTCGTATCAGTAATTCTGTTTATTTCAGTTTTCTATTAACTTACATATCACTCCATGCATTTTCAACTGTTGCGTTTTACTTCAAAGATGATTCTATTTTGCTTCATCCTTATATTTTCTTAAAACCAGTCACACCGATACTCCGGGTCGTATCATAGTACACTGCTTCCTCGTCGAGCGTCACTATCGCCAAGGGGATTCCCCCACGTGGAGGGGATAATCCATTTCTACAGCTAATCTTTTCTTGCATTTTTGTTATCATAATATTGTCCAAAACTTTCACATGACCACTGAAACATATGTACGAGACTGACTTGTCAATTGGGAACAGTTCGAAAAACTGCTTGCAGAAAATGTTTCTAACAATTGAGTGGGTCCGATTTCGGTACATGTACAGAAGAGGGACAACCTCACCGATTTCAATGACTTTTGCTAAAAAAAAATATCTAACCTAACAAACTTAGTTTTTTGGAACATCCAATATCCCTCATCTATTTTTTTTCACTTATGATACTTTACTGCAACGTAACAATTGTAGCATAAGCCCATTTCAAGTAATTGTAATGTATAATAAATTTTCTACGCTTACACTACGCAGACTTTCCGTTCAAATCTCAAGTTCAACAATGCAACAATTTGGAATTTCTTTCCGCATAAAGAATAGAATATCGAAATAACAAGCAGCTACCTCTCGCATGTCGGTATTACCATTTCTATGCAGGAAAAAGCTGCTGTAATACCGGCCTTCCTAATCAGAGAGGTCACGTGCCGTGTCTACCCCCTCAACCCGCGCGATCGCCCAGCGACTCGAAGCTCCTCAGGCGTGTAGCATAAGAACGCGCAGGTCGCATTAGGGCGACATTCGTATCCGTAGATAATAACGTAGACAATAACGAAACAAAGCGCCGAAAACAGAGTCGTCGGTCGTTATTTTATTCAATTGCGGCTGATGATTTCAGTTTTGCATGTGGCATGTCATTCTATGTGCTGGCATGGGCTTCTAGAAAGACATAACCCAGATAGCCAAACCTGTTCCAACAGGCATTGCGTAGGCCTGTCGACAGGGCTATGTAAGCACACTAGCGACAGTCCGTTGTGTTATCTGCAATAAACAGCAGGGTGCCGGCGGGTAAGCAACAAAACCTGATTACAACAAATTAGCGGCCGAGACCTAGCAGGCCTGCTACGGAGAAATATTCAAAGTCTATCTATATATATGCACTAGTGCACTGAATTGCGCGCCTCTACAGGAGAAAGTTAGACTCTCGGATTTTTGCGACGCCATTACTGTAGAAAATCGAGAGTTCTTCCTCGTGTTCTTTAGATGTTATTTATCTATTTTTTTTTTTTTACGTGAGGGAAATCTTGCATAAGACATCCCGGTCTGACAATGGTAGACCGGGGTAGTGTCGGATTCCTAGCAAATAAAACCCACACGGTGGACACGGGGAAGTCAACGTGTATTTTTGTTAACCTATAACAAGATTGAGAAAACGCTGGATGTCGTATTTCAGTTATTTACTCAACGAGTGAGTTTATACAAGTGAATAAAAACAGCCACAATGCTAAGTGAGTTTATACCAGTGAATTAAAAAAGCCACGATGCTACTTGCACATACGTAAGTACACGTGTTTTAATATTCTGATTAGATATATAATACAAAACCAATCTTTTCCTCTGCCCATGAATTGCGTGCCACTTGTTAACGGATACAGCACTAATACTTCATGGCACTAAAATACCATTGAACCTGCAGTGTTTTATTGCTTATGCACTAGCAAGGGCATTTATTTTAAATCATCACGGACATACACCGAGCTGGGCTTGTTCTAAATGCAAAGTCTCTGGTGCACAGAGCAACCGCGGATATGTCTTAAGTGGCATTGATCATACCCTTCGGACTGATCGAGACTATTCTCAATGTGTGGACGAGGACCACCATAAAGAAGACAGCAGTCCCTTATCTTTGCTGCCTTTTGGAATGGTTTCCCAAGTTCCATTTGAATACATGCATTTAATATGCTTGGGCGTTGTGTAGAAAATATTATCTGCATGGATATGTGGAAAATATTCACGCAGGTCCAAATTACCCGCATCTCACATTTCTTATATATCTAACAGACTGAATAGTCTGAAAGAATTTTGCCCATCTGAATTTGGGAGACAGCAAAGATCCCTACTTTATTATTCTAAATTTCACGCAATAGAATTTCGACAATTTCTGCTCTATATTGGACCGGGTGTCGTGTATGACCTCTTGAATGATAATGTGGGGTCACATTTTCTATTATTTTTTTTTTATACTATATTATATTATATTTTTATACTATGATATATATATATATATATATGTTACAAATATTAATTTTTCCAGGGATCCATATCAGAAGATGAATAGTCAGGAGTCCAAGAAACTTGTTCAGAATCTGAACCTTGACGACACATTTTTATAGTTATCAAAACTGGTGAGGACTCAACTTTTTTAGATCATGCTACATCGTCCATAGTATCTTGTTTCTTCCATTCATACTAATGAATTGTACTTTTTTTTCATGTAAAGCAAGGCAGAAGTTTCAAGAAGAATCAACTCGATACGTGGTGCATGTACGAACACGCTGGCCTCAGCCCAAATGCAGTGAAGAAGAGGGATGCAGTCATCAAACAACGTAGAAATGAACAAAATACTAGCCGTGGCATATATATATATGTTATTATTATTATGTCATATAAATGAATAAAAACACATAATAATAATTTTGTATTGAGCTCATTTAAATGCCCCAGTAGCAGCGCTTCCCCTTAAATTTAAATGCCTGGTCGACTGTCAGGCTATTGCCTGGTCTGTCGCTTTGTCTGCTGGCTGCGGGACTGCCGGCAGATGGCTGCGATATCGCGGATACAGTTTTGAGCGAACAGTCGGCATAACCTGTCTAAAATTGCCTGGATTTGTCGGCAACCTGTTGTTTATCTGTTGCTAAATGGCTGATAGGGAAAACCATACTAATAAATGCGTATCCTACCCTGATGAGGCCTATTGGAATATATGTTTAGATTTGGACTATTCTCTAAGTCCGAAAAGTTATAGTAAAAACTGAGCACGACCGCTCGCAAGCTTTCCTTGTAAGGATCCTTGCCCATTACGTATAATATTACTAAGTAAGTAAATATAATCCAAATTCGATCGTGTTTGGTCTCATTTTAATCACCACAATCTCTGCAATAATTAAAAAAAAATTATAGCGATATAAGTAACAATAAAAAAGTTACGCCGTTGCATTAGTGTTGCCTCACCGATACGAAGCATTTAATCTTTTAATGACGCCCGACTTCTCATTCCTCTCTTTCTTTCGCTCGCTGAGCCTTTCTGTGCCCGCCGATATCGGTGTCTCCACGGTAGCCGGGCTCTGACTGTTCCGCCCAAATTTCTACGAACCCAAAGTTCGACCAAATTCTCTTGGCGCTTACGGCCGGTCCCGAATAGTAAGCGCCGAGCGAAGAATTACTGTAAATCCTATGTCGGACTACAAGTTTTGTCTGATACGCATTTGGATATAATCAATAAGTTAGAGGATAATCGAGAAAAAACGATTTTATGAGCATTTAATTAATAACTATATTTTTATTTCAAGGCGCAGGTCGCACGTTATCCGGTTGGGTTCCAATTTTGCACAGATTATTTTTTTGTTAAGTAGACATATTCTGGAGGGTGCCGTTCAGAAAATGTTAAAAACCATTTTCATCGAGAAGAAATATATACAGGGTGTCCCACGTAACACTTTTCACAATTTTTCAAGTATTTGCGACTTTTTCAAAGTCATCCCAAGATCGTGGTATACTAGGTCGCTGAATTCATCTTGATACGAACCATAATACTTTCAAGTCAAAAATACAAAGTGCTATTGAAAAAAATGAAGGTGGTCTTGACAATAATAATAATAACAATATATTCGAAATTTTTTATTGCAATGCATAGCTAATCGAAAACTGATCAACTTTTGTCTAAAATATGTTTTTGTCAGATTGTCCCAAGTACTTGAAAAATCGTAAAAAGTGTAACGTGGGACACGTTACACTATACCCTGCATATTCTGAACAACTTTTTCCTTGACCAAAATGTTGTTTGAAGCTTCGTTTTTGAGTTATTAACGAAAAACTCTTGCCAATTAAAGCACCCGTATAGCGCGTGCTCAGACATGCGATCGGGATCGGGTGCATCGCGGGGCAACGTACAGCAAATATTATATCGTCTTAAATTAAGAATATTGTGTAATTATTCCTTATTCATCAATAACAATTTAATTAACAAGTCGTTTAATAACTGTTCAATACTTTTATTCGTTATCCGAAACGAATAAAGTGTTTTATTAATTATGAAAAAAGTGTTTGGATACTTAATGTTAGAAAAAGGTAGTTAACTAAACTTCCCCTTTCGTCCACGAATTTACCTGCTTCGGCGGAAGTAGGACCTTGACACTTGGTCATTGTACCGATCCTGACCTATCTTAACAATTTTATGCCACGAAACGCACGCTTCGGGGATCGACACAGATATGATTCGCATTTGTTCCACACGTATACGACACGCACATTAACGAATGTAGGCGTGAATAGTGCAAACGGTCATGGCGCGTCGGAGGTCTTCCCAACGCCAGCCGATCGCGACCGCGCGCTATACGGGTGCTTTCACTGGCTTTCACTGTTCTTCGTTACTAACTCAGAAACGAAGCTTCAAACAATTTTCGGGAAGTCCCATAGTTACGGAACAACCTGTATACCTATATAGATACATATTGGGAACTGAATTTTGATGTCCTTTGTCGCCTATGCTTTCCCGCAGTCGACGTTTTTATGCCTTTCATTGCGGCAAAAAACAAATTTTTAACATTAGTTCAATTTCAATTTCTACCATGGTGAGCGTTAACATCATTTTGTGTAATCCGTTGGTCACGTTGCGAGTAACAAGAAAATGTTATGGAGCCCTTGAGAACCCGGAAATCGGATCTGTAGAAATTCCAAATATATTGACCGGTAGGTCTATTCCTATACCTCGCCGGTGGTATTACGATAAATTGAAGTTAACCCTACAAGTAAAAAAAACTGCAAGCATTTTTAAATCGCACTCTTGTTTCTTCTTTTATATGCTTTAAAATGTCTAAAAATGAAATTCAGTGTTAAAAGTTTATTATAACTATGTTCGATTAACCATTACTAAATTACTAAATTATGTGATTATAGATTAACTACACCATTGAAATAGTTATCTTAAATAAGTATATCGCTATAGGCAATTCAACGTAATTATTTAATGTACGCACAAATTATTATTAATCGAAAATCAAAATACAATATACATATAAAATTGAGCAAAATTTATTACTTTTATAATTGAACAACTATGAACTTTGTACAAAATATCAGTGTAAGACAATAAATAGTTGCTAGACAATGCTACACTTACAGTAGTGCGAAATATTAATTAAGGAATGAAGTAGAACATTCATGCTTTCAAATTTAGTTTAACCACTTCTTGGCGTATAACAGAAATGAGTTCCTGATTGATTAAAAATATAAATCTCAGACCTGCAATCTGAAAAAGGATTCGAAATATTAAAGATTATCAAGAATATTATTCACAAATACAATACAGTGTATTCCGGTTAATTGGATCCGCCATTTATTTGGAGCAGATACTGAAGAATGGAAACGAAACCTATTGGTTTTGCCTGGCTGTTGAAATTCGCTTTTTTGGGACAGCTGCTTAATTGGAACAAATTAGTCTGGTCTCGCGTGCCAATTAACCAGAATCCACTGTGCTTCGTTTCATATATTACATTGGTGACAATGAAGTAAAAAGTGAATACCTCAATGACACTATTATTATTAAGTTTCATTTTATTCCCGGCAAGAATAGGCCTACTATCTACAAATATTGGTCGCTTTCCCTCCGAAGAAAGAAAGAAATCTCCATTATTTCTTAGCCGAATAGTACCTTGCCTCCGTGAAATTTTCCAGGCTGGTCCTTCTAATGTTAAATCGACATCCACATTGTGATCTTTTGTCGAACGACCTACAGTGATCTGCACAAATAATTGAACAAACAAATAAAAATTGTGTTCAATAGAACGCATTAAATAACGTAAATTAGATAAGAACAGTTAGTGTCTAACAAAGGGTAAGGTGCTAGCATAAACTTCTCTTGAAAAATAATGTTTAATCAAATTTTCTATATTACCTCACGTGATCTCATTAAGTATCTAACAAGTCTTCCTCTAAGTATAGCCAATGTTTGATTATCGAAGTCTGGTGGATTCACGCCTGTTACGCTATCAACTAACACTTGCCATCTACTCAATTCATTTTCCAACACTTTTATCTCTCTTTTATTTCTCCTATCTGCTGTAATAAGCTCTGCATCCAGCAGTTCGTCTTTCTGTTCGATTAATTCTGTGTCGTTAAGCATCTCTTCTGCGTCAGAAAAATTGAGAACATGTTCACCCCGAGGTAAACTTTGTACAGTTTGATCAGGAAGCAGGTGATATTGTTTCATTAATTGCCAGTGAGCTAATAATGCTTTTGCTGTTCGAGCAGAATAGAATGTATGGGCATTTGCTTCTAGAAGTTCTTGAAATACTTCCATTATCGGTTGAGAACTCTGAAGCAGTATACAAAGTCCTTGTTAATTAAAAAATTATTCAAGAGAATAATACTCATTGAGTATAATATTAAATAATAAAGAAAGTTCTAGTATTTTTCCAAGCCGAAACAGAAATATGCGCATAATATGAAGGAATGTAATTCATTTATTAAAATAATTTATCTCGCAATCAATCGCCTTCTGCCAAAGGGAATCAAGCATATAAATATCCCTTTTATCACAGGTATGGTCTTTGGAAGTGAACAAGTTTTCCAGACCCATTTCCACACACTCTCTGTTTCTAAAGTACTGATTTCATAAATAATTGTCCAGATCATTACTGTGTTATCTGAACAGTAGTTACTCCTATTTTGAAGACTTGACATAGTGTTTGGGGAGTTTGTATAGCCTTTGTTCCCAGTTTTAGCGCATACAATACATAACCATGAATTACTAATGCTGGCTTATACCTTTTTCAAGCAAATATTACATTTTGACACCATTTTGTACAAGTACCATTGAAATAAAAACGTTGTGTACTTGATATCTTATGTAATATGTTCTATTATACTTTATTTTCACAGAAAAAGATAGAACTTTCTTAGTTATGTAATATTTAATGTCATTATTTAATCAATACTTTTAATCAGTTACCGATTTTACTGTACCCAAAAGATCTTCTTCCGCTTTACTGTACAAGGTCCTGGCTTGCACACTAGCAATTAACTCCGGATGTAAGTTACGCATAGCTTGGACTGCTACTCTTGAAACAGCGCTATCATAAAGCAAAGCGTACCATCTCTGTTGTATTTCTTGCAATGTAAAGCGGCAAGAAAATTTTGTACCCCTGTGAACCTATTTCGCAGCAAAGAAAGTTACGTATCTGTCCAAGGTGTAAATGATACTTAGAAAAGTAATATTACTTTGACACTTTTGCTGCCGATCTAAAAATTATTCTGCCCATTTTAAAACAGTGTTTAGTTATATTTTTGGTGTTACTCATATTTACTATTTGCACAATAAAAATTAAGTTCAGAAAATTTGAACCAAACACTAAATAACACCTAACGATATTCCAAGTAATGCCCAAACAATTGCAGACCTTCACAATCGAAACCCAAGGGGCCAGATAACTTTAACTGCCCTAAGTACGTCTATATTCTTGCCATTAATAATATAATATAGGATACATTTTATAATACAGTAGATATTGTACGATGCAATACACTTTATGTACCTCTCAAGTGTCGTTAATTCTCTTACCATTTGGTCCAAACAGATCAATTACTGTGCCATTTGTCAATTTTAAATAGATTAAGTTTAATTTTGTGGCAACATTGAATTTTCAGTTACCTAACTTAATCCACAAGTCACGGATTATCCTATTACTGACATATGGAATCAATGGATACATTATGAATACACCTACATTAACAGAGCAGATTTTATATATACATTTGTTAATTTTTAGTACTCTAAAATTATAGTTGAGTTTTCCATATTATAAACACCCATTATTCGAATACCCTGATACACAAACAAACTGTTTCTTACAACTCAAAACATAAATCTCCTATAACACCAATTATCGGCTACACATTTACATGCGCCATTTTATCTGTGCAACTCTATTTCAAAGAAGATTGACCTCTGCAAGTCGAAGTATCTGTCCATAAATCAAAACTTTGCGACAGGTGTCTCTAAAACTTGAGGCACAATGCTCGATTTAAATTATACGAGAAAAAGGAGCACTAAATTTGCTGCCACTGAAACTTGCTTATTAATATATTTCAGAGAGTGCAGAAATAAAATATTAGCATAGGAAGTCGAATGTTAAGTCATTAGACTATAATATCTTTAGAGCTAGGACGGTAAGAAAAATTTGACGCTAATCCACGTTCAAACCCTCTGTAAGTTGAATTTTCGTTCGTTAAACCTCTCTTACTTGAAGTTTTCGATCAGATCAAACCTCCATAATTCAAAGATTTTAGCTCTTCCCTTCAGTTTCGAGTTACCGAGATTCGACTGTGTGACAATTACGGGATTGCAGCTGGAGAAGGATTAAGTGGAAAAAGAGGATAGATGAGTTATGTAGAAAGCTAGAATTGCCCCCAAAAATGGAATCAGTCACGAAGATAAGAGTGGATTCGAACAATAACGAAGAAATGTTCGTTAGATTGCCAAACTTCGAAAAAAATGAGAGTAATTATGGAAAAATCGAAACTGCTAAGGGGATCACAAATTTATCTCGTTGACGAGCTGACGAGGGAAGAAAGATGAAACATTCCTCTGGTTAATCGAGAACAATTCTGATCTATACAGTTACATAGAAAGTATCCGTTTTAAATGAGAACAGCTAATATCTCGAGAAATATAGATGACAGGAAAAACGATAAAAATAGAAGTTGCAGTATGGCAAGCACATATTTTACTGCTATTTATTTGACCTTGATGATCCCGAAATGTCGTGTAAATAGCCGATTTAGATTTTTAAATGAAACCCCACATTTGTTATTAAATATTCTTGTAGCCGCCATTACAACGTTTCCAAAACACTACTTACATGTGCATTTCGAATAAGTCAATTTCACTTAAAACAAACACACAGTATATCAAAACATTTATATAATTGCCAAAGCGGTATGGGATACATAAATAAATTCAAAAGACACAGTAATAAATAAACGAAGTTTAGCAGAAAAAATGTAATTGTTCTATTATTTGAACACTTATGTCTCTCTATTAGTTCAAATATAGAAGGCTCTACTGTACTAAAACAAAACCGAGGGATAATAGCAAAAAGAGAATCAAGTATATACCATTCTTAGATCATTTGTTTGCTGTACGCCAGTAATTAATGCCAAATCATCTGTTGGCTTCCACCTTCCTAGATCCTTTGTTGCGTTCACCGAATGTGAATGATTTTTATTCTTCTTATTTTTTCGCCCTGGTGCGTTAGATGCCCCTGGTCTGCTTGTTCTCCTATTACATCTGTCAGATTGAGTAATATTTGTGGAAACCTGAATAGGGCTTGGTACATTCTGTTGCGGAATTGCAGATTCCATTGGAGTAGCAGAAATTGACACAGTTCTAGATCTGGATGCAGATTTGGTACTTGTAGCTGGAGGTTGCAAGTTGAATGTTGTTTCAACAAGTTCATCATCAAATTTTCTGCGCTTTATTGTCCGTGAGGAGCTGTAATTCAATAAAAAGAACGTATAATTAATAACTTTTACCACATCATTTTATTGCATCAGTCAAACAATATAAGTTTAATATGTCTTTAAATGAAATGTAATAATTACAAAATATTCAAATAGAATCAAATAGGCATCATTCTTGTGTTATATTTTTCTGTAAAACTATATTCTTTGTATAATAATTTTCACATATGCGTACATTTTAGTTTAAAGGAAGTAGTACTGTATTTAATGCAGTTTGTTATATGAAAGAAAAATATTAAAACCTTCTCAAAATAAACAATTACTATATGTACACAAATATTTTCTGTTTACACAGACAAATTGGTTACTCTTCAATCTAAATTGTATTACTATAAGAAATTAATTTGCAATAATAAATAATTTATTATATTAATAATAATTAACTTAAGAATAATGTTGTCATATTTTATAGTAGAATAACAATTAATTCTGGCATTGAATTGTTGAATAAGTGCAAACATTTTTTATTTCGCAGCAAACTATTCTCAATAATTTTTACCTATACGATATTAGTTCCACAACATCTGATTAGCTTTGTCTGATTACTTTGTCAGTAAAAAAGCTTTAATTTAATTAGGGCGTAATGCAGAGTTGACAAAAATGTGACTTTACCACTGGTCCACACGTAAATCAAGAAAGAATAGCTTATGCACCGATTTTGTTATGAATGCAAAAGAACTAAGAACAACATATCTATGAACATTTAAACATAAGTAATGAATTGAATAAAGTGAATGAACAAAACTTAACTTTCCAAAAAATGTAATCCAGCTAATAAAAACTATGATTTATAAGACTAATATGCTGCAACAAAGGATTTTTCAAAAGTAATAAAATACTAGGAATAAAAGTCACGATTTGTTTAATAAACATAGTTATTGTGTCATTGAATGTGTGACTGAAGATCCAGGACTGGCAAAACGCATCCCAATGTTTTGGACGTATCAACTAGGAGCCCATTAATACCTCAGACTATGAATTGTGTTAACTCATTAACTGTTGATCAAATTTCACATGTTTTACCCACAGAGCAGAAGTGAAATTTTCATTGTTTCAATGCATTACACTTTGCCATGATATGTAACATATACATCTATAATAAAATAAAATTCTGCAATGCTCTATGGTACACTCGAACTGTTAAATCCACATTTTAAAACTGAAGTGGTCTTTTTAAGACCTCATAATGGTGATGCGCCCCAGGGCTTCAAAAGTATAAATGCAGCTCTGCTTGCATCATTACTATGAAAATGACAGAGTTTTATAAATAATGTAGTGTATTTCACTCAGGTTGTCAATTAACTTCAGCACTGTCAGTCACAGGTAATCACCATGTCATTTAATGTGTTAATCAATGCTCTAATGTTACTGAGGCTGTGTAACGTGTTTGTGTCACTTATGATAAAAGTCATACTATCAAAAAAGGAGCATAAACAGCTTTTTCGACCTTATAAATGACAATCTTTACATAAATAATGCATTATAACTTGGATATGCTTTTTATTACAATGGAAGACATTTGAAAGCAATACTACTTAATGCAACAAATACTATTCTTTGAAACTTTGCCCACTGCCAATGTGATGGACCTAGTAAAGTACATACCATAAAAAAATGTTCCTGTTCATCAAATAACAACACAAACTTTTTGGACAACACAGGAAGCCTTTAGTATTTAGACCAGTGCCCATTGATATATGGCACTTTGTTGGAAAGCTCATGAGTAAAGATATTCAAGAAGGACACTCATTATTATTGCAAACGTCCTGTTCGGGAAATATAGATTAAAATGTATAGATTCGACACTGATGTTAGGCAGCTATATTCTTCATGACCAATTACCAACCCAATCTTCTAAAGAATAAATATTCATTATACTAATGCAGCCATGTAAGAGATTGTTAGATCTGTACATTGTAATCTATATTTTTTGACATAGATGTTTACCCTGTAACAATGAAAACCTTTGATGTATACAAATGTTATAGTGCAGCCGACAAACCAATATTATAAATTCATTTAGGAAAAAAATTTGATTGTATAATTATATATAGCTTATTTTGTATGTAATTATTGAATACTTCATGGAACAGTTATCAATTGATCTTCAAGGTATTAGTAATTCCATACAGAGTAAAAAATACATGTAGACGTTAGAAGTGAATATCTCAGGACTACTTGTTAATATACACACAAAATCTTGCAAACCATGATATCTAAACATGCATTTCGTATCATTGGTGGACGGAGATAGGATATTGATATGCACCTTCTACGTTTTGTAGATAACGGATCCAAGTTTGGAGATTCAATAGGTATACTTAAAAATCCATCACTATCGTGGGAAAATCCATGATTTACATTCGATGGAGTTGGAATATCCATAACTTTATAGGTTAGTTTAATGTAAACAATTAATCACCGACACACATAAAACTGTATTATGTCATTCTACGATAAATAATAAATTTCTAATAACAATTCAATGAGTACAAGTACTCGATCAATTTCATCGAAACTTAATATTGGTTTAACTAGTCAAAATCTTTTATTCTTTGCAGGGTGTATTTACTTTCGATAGAGAAAACTTTAGCAAAATATACAATAATGCTGTTGCCAACATACTGAAAAAATATAACCAACTTCAGCAAATACTAGTACCACAGCCTTGTTACGCTATCGCATTAATAGGCTGTTGCGTATCTATTGGTGGGATGTAGGGAATTTCCGTGGATTCGGGTGCCCGTGGAGCGCTGGACCGCTCTGCTTGTGGAGAAGCGCGGAAGAATCAAATACACAATTTATAAAGTTTAGAAAGAACGACTATTTATTCTGGTTTTCAGCGTAAGAGATACTGGTAGTTCAAGAATTAACGAAGTTCTGTTCGTGACTGGAGATAAAGTAGTTCTTCTCTGTGAGGGTGTTTCTTCTTTCCTTTTCGCCTCTGGTTCCTCTTCCCGGGTTCCTTGCTCCTCCCTTTTGCTGTTTCCTGTCCAATGGGGTGGGTTCTTGATGTGGCTGGGCATGTGGAGGTGGCAACGCTTCCGTTTCCGTGTGACAAGCTAGGGTGCGCGCGAGTTAAGGGAAAAGTGCGGGAAAACTAGAGAAAAACGCGGGAAGGTCGGGGAGAGCGCGTCGAAGAGCTGGTGGGGTTCTCAAGGGTTCCTTTGTTTCGGGGTAGGCCATGTGGTGACCAGCCCCGGATATCGTGGGGTCGACTTTTCAAGGGTTGTACGTGACTTGTTAGACTAAGCTGTATTTTTACGGTCTGTAATAAATAAGCTTTAGAAACTTCCAAGTGAAGTGTTCTAGGATCTGCACTTAGAATAATGTACGGCTTTATTTATCGCGTGCCCCTATCCGGTTTCGAATTGCGCTCCTAAGTTATTATCACTATCGATAGTTATAATTATATCGTCGACCGTTGATTCGATGTCACTAGATATTAAGGCCTTGTTACGCTATCGCGTTAGTAGGCCTTAATATCTAGTGACATCGAATCAACGGTCGACGATATAATTATAACTATCGATAGTGATAATAACTTAGGAACGAAATTCGAAACCGGATGGAGATACACGGTAAATAAAGCTGTACATTATTTATAATACAGATCTTAGAACACTTCACTTGGATGTTTCTAAAGGTTATTTATTACGGACCATAAAGAATTGGCTAAAGTTTATTAAACATGTACGACCTTCGGAGGGTGTCGGAATCCACGATATGTCATTCTGGCCGCCAGATGTTCTACCGCTGAACAAAGGGACCTCTCAAGAGCCACTTGACTCTTCAGCGCGCTATCTCTGACCTTCGTGCGTTTCCCTTAGTTTTCCCGCGTATTTTCTTAATACGCGTATACCCTGACGCCCTTACCGAGAAGGGTAACATTGCCACCTCCACGCGCCCAAGGGCCAGTAGGAACCCAAGGAGACCCGATCCCATTGAACAAGACGAAATCAAAATGAGGAGCACGGAACTCGGGAAGAGGAACCAGAGCCGAAAAGGAAAGAAGAAGAAGCTTCGCAGAGGAGAACTTCTTTATCTTTCGTTGCAATCAGTACTTTCTACGCTGATTTACAGAATAAATAGTCGTTCTTTTTTACTTTATAACGTGTGATTGATTTCTCCGCGATTCGCCACAAGCAGAGCGGTTCAGCGCTCCAAGGGGAACCGAACCAACATAAACTCCCCATATCCCACTAACAGATACGCAGCACTTACATAGATTGATTATTTTGTTGCGTATATATTGGTGGGATATGGAGAGTTAGGTAGGTTCGTTTGCCCGTGGAGCGCTAAACCGCTCTGCTCGTGGCGAAGCGCAGAAGAATCAAATACAATTTATGAAGTTTAGAAAGAATGACTATTTATTCTATTATTCAGCGTAAGAGATATTGATGGTTCAAGAAATAACGAAGTTCTTTGAATGAGGCTTCTTCTTCTTTCCATTACGGCTCTGGTTCTTCCTCATGAGTTTCTGTTTTCCCCCTCTCCTTTGGTAGCGGTCAATGAGGTTGAGTCTTGGTGGGCCTTGGTTCGTCCTTGGACGCGTGGAGGTGGTAACGTTTTCGCTTTCCGGTACGGACGTAGGGGCGTGCGCGCAAAGGGGAGAATTGGGAAAACTCGGTGAACGCGTGAAAGTTGCATGGTAACGGTAAATGAGGAGTCATGAAAAAAAACGTAGGAAAATACGCGAAAGGGTCGGAGAGTCTTACAGCGTTTTCTAAGGATATGCGTACATTAATTAACAGATGTACAGATCGGGTTAGCGCATATGTTCATCTGATTTTGAATTTAGCTCCCGAATTCCTGTCGCTATCGATAAGTGCGATGTTACTGTCCATTCAGTGTTCGATGTTACTAGACATTAAGCCTGACTAACGCGATAGCATAACAATTTAATACGTGAAGTTGGCACTGGTTTACACGTGGCCACGTTACTAGTAGGACGCAAAAGCGAGTATTAACTTCCAATCATCAACTTATAACTTAATTCTGTTTAATTAGTCCGTAATATCTTACGAAACATTTGGTGGAAAAGAAATATAAGACATGGAAGCATTAAACGAACCTGTTCAACAAGAGTTAATGGTGTAAGTTATCGTAACCTTAAAAGTGTCGAGATTTCTGAAAAATAAATACGGAACATTGCATACACATGAGCCTAAGAAAAATGTAATCAATTTATAAAAATATTGGAGGTACCGAGAAGTAATGTCGCTTTTGTATATATAAAAAAAATTAATTATACGTACAAGCGTCGTTCCCAACAAGTCTGGCAGTGGAAAACCAATTGTTGTTTAACAGTTCAAAATACAGCATTCTGTAAATATTTCATTGTACATAAAGGAGCACCTTACTGTTGTGGATAATGTGTGTCGGAATAGCTACTTGACATTGATTTGATTGGCAGCTATTGCTTTTTCCGTTTACAATTGTCATAAAGTACATACTTTCTGTCCCCTGTAATTTACTTTATAAGCAGTTGCATGTGATAGCCATTAAACTATACTCAAAAACATTACTTCCTGTTATCCGTAATAGTTCATGCATAAAATTGTGATACATATCAAGACATAAAACAAACAGACTGAAGGCTTTGGTTTTCCATGACTATAGAAAAATAAATATCGAAAAAATGTTATTGGATTTAAATGTTGGTAATATCATTATTGTAAGAATGTTGAATGGTTCAAAACATATGAAGGCTTTAATATTCTATAAATCGGATATAAATGTTTAGTTTCTACGTTTAATCGAGTCACCAGTTGTGCACCAAAGCATTTGGCAATTATGTAAATCTGTTGTTCTTGATATCAACAATTGATTGGGGTTTGATGATTAACTTGAGGTAATAACTATAGCTAATGCTTCTATTATACATTTTAGCAAGTGAATATTTTCTTTACAACTGGTAACTTATGTTGTTAATATGTTACTTATTAGTATATGTGAGAAACCATTGCTATTGTAGTCTTATATAACTAAAAATATGGATTATGCAATTGTATTTGTAGATTATGTTGTATTTGTGGCATTGGGATTGAACCTAATCCAGCAAACATGTGTGTGGCATGTCTGCGATCCCAAGTGGATGTCACAGAGAATATTCCAAAACAGGCAACACTACATTTTTGTAGAGGATGTGAAAGGTAAAATATTTTTGTTGGACATTTTCATATTAAATGGTTACATATTTGTTTTTTATATACATCAATCGTTTGGTATATTTTACAATATTTTAAAAGTATTTGTATAATGTTCTTAACCAGTTAACAATTTTTGAGGTATTTGAGTTTTCTTATTATTAAGAATTAAAAAAAGTAAAGCACAATCATACTCTTGCGTTTCTTTACTTGGAGGGAAAAAATGTATTGGATCAAGTTGCGAGAACATAGAGAGTGCTTCTTGGCCAGTGCAAAAATACTTTAGCCCTGAACCACCAAAGGTGAAGATGTGATAACTTGAGATAGACTACAATTAAAATAATATTCTTTAAGACCACACTGGGCTAGAAATTGCACGTAGATTAAACATTGAAAATATAAGAGTGAAGGATATTTATTGGTAGAAGAGTTATTATTGTATCATAAGTGCCAGTGATGAATGAGAATTGCCTTTTGTGTGCAGAGGGTTAATATCATACGGATTAGTGTACATTTTTGTTGAAAAAAGTTCAGTATATCGTAAAGTACTATATTTCCCAGTGTCTCACAACGATTTATTTAAAGTTAAATACCTTTACCACCTAACACATTTTCTCTTATGTATGACTAACAACGGAACATATCGAACTGTCCGTTCCCGATTTTGATAAAACTTCGTAGATATATTAATCAGGTGAAAATAAGGGACACATATTTTTTTTTATAGCCGCCCAATCGCAAGTTTAGTGGGTGAAATCACCAGCTTCAAGTTTCAGCAGAAAAATCGTATCTCAAGAACTGTCACAAATATAAGAAAACTTCTTAAGGAAAAGTTTCATGGTTTTATTGAGTTAAAACAAAAAGTAGTCACAGATTTTGTAAAAAGTAATTTGTTTATAACAAAAAAATTTAGTATTGCATGACTTTAAGAGATACAACAATTTACTTTTTTTCTGAATCCATTGATATGTTATATGATGGATTTGCTTCCTACAGTTTTGTAAATTTTCATATAATACGTAGATTGCGCGCGTCCAGCGGGCTGTGGCTGTACATGTATGGGTATATTTGAGATACGCATTTATTAATTATAACAGGGTTATCTAAAATCATCTAATTTGGAATAGTAATATTAATTACATTAGTATGCATTGCAGTATGATATTGTTAGGAAGTAGTTTGTTACTTGGAAATTAATATCCGTTAACACGTTAAGTGCTACATCAATTCCTAGGGGCAGACAGTGAACTTTTCGTTTGGGCGGCATCCAATTGCCTTTTGGAAATCGCCTTCGACCGTTCTCCATCCCATTCTTTGCCATCTCCATCTCGCCTTTTATTTATATTTTGTATACTAATTGCATTGGCTTCGCCATTCCCATAGGCCAAACGAAAAGTGAAATAAAATCATCACCGCGATATGTGTATCTTCTGTCTATACAGTAATGTCTCGATTAATGTACCTCGCTCGGGACCGAATGTATATTTTAGTTGTTATCGAAAAATATATAGATACATAGCCCAAACAGTCCATGGGCTTGGCGTGAATTGTAGATGCTAGTCACATAGTGGGGGCCGTCGATTGGGCTCGAGAAGAGAGAAAAGGAATAGCGTGTGGCCGCGGGCCGCCAGTTGCCCGGCTCTGGCTTAATATGTCCACCAAGATTCATAAAAATCGGAGACGTTAGGATATGTTCCCTTGTAAGTAATCCCAATAACAGATACTGAAACTTTATCGCAACCATTCAACTAACAATAAGTTATGAATTTTTCTATTTGTATAGTTATTATGTACGCTACATTTGATAAAAACGAATATGTACATTCTAACATTGCACTATTATGTTAGAGTAGGGCTCGCAATTAAGTGAACTTTCGGGCCGATTTTCAGAGGTAACGCCCCCCTTTCTCCCGTCCCATGGCTTGGCCCCTGCGATGACCAAGCGGCTCGAAGCACCTAAGGGGCGTAGCATATGAACAGCGGTCCATGGGACATGGGACGATGTGAAATCCTATTGATACGAGTGTCCCCCTAATGCTACGCGCGCAATGCTACTGCGGAGCTGCTGCACTTCGAGCCGATTGCCGATCGCAAGGTCAAGACGTGCGGCGTGAGAAAGGAGGCGTTGCCTCAGAAAAATATTTATACATAGTTGGCATCAATTTTGTTGCTCCTCTTAGGTAATTAAAGGCTATAGCCGGATAAGGGGGTCAAATGTGGCGCCAAACCAAATTCTGTAACTAGAAGGGTACTTACAGGAAAAAAACAAAAATCTAGTTTTTGCCCAATATCTCCCATTTTAACGAACAAAAAATTTTGAAAAAAATCAGAAACTTCTGCTATATAGGCACATATTATAGAACTTTGGAGATTGTTAAATTGAAAACCCGAGCTGTAGAAAATAAAAATCGTCAAAAAATGCTGAAAAATGCCGATTTTGTATTGAAGGAGTCGTGGTACTATAGTTATACTTTTTTTCTGTGTGCATATTATTGATAATACTACTCTCAATTTTTTTCAGAGTTTTAAATTCGGTGCGCCGCAGTCAAAAAAATTAAAAACCGATTTTTTTGTCGTTTTTTGCGGGTCACAGTAACTTATACGGCGAATTTCTGTCTGTTCTTTGTCATATAACTATTTTATGCAATGTTCAATGTTTTTACATACAGCAAACCAACATAGAAATTGAGGAAAGTAGATAAACCGAACCAATTGAAATTACGTTACTGCACTATACTCTTAAGTATTTCATGCATTTTCAACGACGGCGGTGATCCTGCTTTTAAGTGTCCGATTGCTAAACCGCTATAGAGTTTTTTGTAGATTCGAGCATCCTTCGGTTTCATTTTTTTTAACACTAATTTTTTTCTAATTCCTAACTATAAGACAATGATCAATATTTGCTTACAAATGTTTCAAACATATTTGTCAAATATTTTAATTTAATATACATAAATATGAACTTAAAGCGCTTTTTGTGCCACCGTTTCCCTTGCCACGTATCTTGCCAATTAGAGTACTGTTTAATATTTATAATATTAATATAATATATGAAGTGCATTTTCAGATGTCTTGATTGAACAGTTGTAGATGGAGTGCAGGAAAACTCTTGTGACGTTTTACTACTATTTTGCCTCCCTTTTAGACCACACAATTATTTCTTTTTTACAGATAATTATTGTTGCCAATACAATAATTTATTATTTATCGCATGTTTGGAACCTGTTAAAAATTGTAACACCCACAGAAGTACTTAACAAGTAACAACTAGCACCAATAATTAATCAAGACAGTGGTGAAGATTAAGAACTTTGTTGTAAAGCTTTTTTTCCATATCAATTGAAAAGATAAGTATCTTTCAAACAATTACTATAGTGTAGGAAATGCCAAACAGTACCATATTTGACAAGTTATATGACAAAAGAAATGGTAGCAGAAAAAGCGTTTTCAGTTCATATTTATGTATATTAAATAAAAATATTTGTAAGCAAGTATGGATCATTGTCATATTGATAGGAATAAGAAAAAAAATGAACCCGACAAAAAAGTCGGCAGCGGATTAGCAGTCGGACACTTATCCGCAGAACCACCGATACCGTCGAAAACATGTTACGTACTTTAGATTGTAAGGTAGGGAGAAATCGGTTTTTAACTTTTTTAACTGCGGCGTACAGAATTTAAAAATCTGAAAAAAATTAAGGGTAATAGTATTAATAATATGCATCTAGAAAAAAAGTATAATTATAGTAAAAACCAAGATTCCTTCACTACAAAATCGGTATTTTTCAGCATTTTTTGACGTTTTTTTATTTTTTGCAGCTCGAGTTTTCAATTTAAAAATCTCCAAAACTTCTATAATATGTGCCTCGATAGTAGAAGAGTCTCTGATTTTTTGCAAAATTTTTTGTTCATCAAAATGGGAGATATTGGCCAAAAACTAGATTTTCGTTTTTTCCCTGTAACTACCATCCCAGTTAAGTTACAGGGTTGAAACTTGGCACAAACTGGCTTTTCTTGATAATCTATCGAATGGCACCTCACAAGTTGAATTTGGTTTAGGGGCACATTCGTCACCCTTATCCGGCTATAGCCTTTGATTTTAATATGATGTTTCTTTTTAATAGATATTTGCAACCACCTGCAGAATGGATTCACGCTCCATTAGAATCCAAAGAGTTACTAACATTATGTTTGAAAAAATTAAAGGGTTTAAATCGGGTGAAGTTAATTGATGCTGGGTTTGTATGGACAGAGCCTCATTCCATGAGATTGAAGGTATTTCTTACTCTGATAATATTATCGTAAAAACTCATTTTGTTATTGTAATATACAGTGGCGAGCATATAGATAGGAAAATCGGTCCGTCAATACATACTACGTTGTTCTGAAGTTGAAGTTCTATCTTTTTCTCTTTGCACATATGAAAAGTATAATCCTTGAGCTCACTATGGAATTAAGTTTCGATAATTAGCTTAGTTTAATTGTTAGTAAAAAAAATACGAAACCTGGTTTCGCTAGTTTCGCTAGTTTCACTAGTTTCGCTAGTCTCGCCTTTTGATTTCGTTTGCTTATGAAAGATTTCGTACGTGCGACACGACCTCTTAGTCCAAATTCTATTAAATGTCGCCGAACAGTATGGACACTAATTTGTGCATCCATTGCTGTTGAAATTTCTCGACGAATGTCAACTGCAGTCCGAAATCGGTCGCTTCTGAAAGACTATGTATTGTTCTGCCGTGGCGTTGTTTTTCGTGGTCTTTCACTACGTATTTTGTTACTAACGCTCTCATTCACTTTGATTTGCTTCAATGCCTCATGGATAGCATTAATCGAAATTTTAAAACGCTCAAAAATTGCACGAAGTGTTAAATTCTCATTTCGAAAACTGAGAATTTCTAGGCGCTGTGTTGGCATAATATGTTTTCTGCGACCCATTTCCATGTCTAAACAGTGATGTTATTAACTACATTTTGCAACTACTACGCCTTTCTGCACTTTATAATTACATAAACTTATCAAAATATGCTCTGGAAATGAAGAATTCAGTTTTCTCTATTCAGATGCTCGTTAAAAATGTTACCACTAATAAGACTTGAGCTCTACTGACTGCTTTAAACAAAGAATCACGCAATGTTCTGGTGCTACATGGTAGCTTAGACTGCGAGTAACTAAACCTCAAAGTGTGATAAGGAAATGCAGTTATAAATACGAAACTATATTGTGTTACATATTAATGGACCTATTTATATGCTCGCCACTGTATCTTTAGATGAAACTAACAGTACAAGCAGAAGTAATGGGTGGGGCAGTGTTGCAACAAGTATTTATAGTTCAATACATCGTAAATCACCAAATGTGCGAAGACTGTCATCGAACAGAAGCAAAAGATTATTGGCGTGCTTTGGTGAGTCTAGTATGCATTAATTGTATTGACAGTAAAGCCAATACGCAAATATCAATCTAGCTTGTAATAATAAAATTTTCATATGTATTTATAATTTACTCGTGATAGGTACAAGTACGACAGAAGGCGATAAATAAAAAATCATTTTATTATTTGGAACAATTAATTTTGAAGTATAAAGCACACGAACAAACGCTTGGCATAAAACAAATCCACGGTAATAAACTTAAATTATTTGCAAACATTATTTGAACGAATTATGCATAGTCACTTTTTTTATATTATAGTCATTACCCTTAATTAACTGTTGGATCGATCACAAACTGTTTCAGAGGGACTGGACTTCTTTTTTGCAACTGAAGCCACAGCCCGAAAAATGGTCGATTTTCTTTCGAGTGTTATCCCTTGTCGTTATGATCATTCCAAAAAATTGATATCACATGATATTCGTAGCAACATCTACAATTACAAATTTACCTACAGGTAAGAATTGTGTGCATAGTTTGTAAAACGATATTGCATGGTCCTGAAATAATGAAACAACAAATACTACGCTCCGAGCTTCAGAGTAGCAATTTTTCTCATAGCTAAATCGATCACTTTTGGACGTCACCATCGGCGATTTTGCCCTAAATTGAAATATGTTGTAGTCCATGTGAAATTTGGGGGGGGGGGGGCTTAAGTCACCATTTTCGCGGTTGACAATTTGTTTGCGGACTTAAATCTTGAAAAAAATATGGCCATATTCCTTGAAGTTTCCCCTTCAAAAGGAGACTTTCAAAATGGCGAAGAATTGAAAATTGGCTTTACAATGAGCTGGGAAAGGACGCGGCGACCCCCGTTTCAGGTAGGTGAGTTGCGTGCTCCCGCTATTGTGGTCGGTTGCCTGCACCCGTTGGTCTCAAAGCAATACCAGCAGATCTCGTATACCACTAAATGGCTCTATTTATACCTCGAGAACAATATTAGTAACCACCCTTGGTCAACGACACCTTTTTAATTAAGTTTTTAACCCTGAGGTGACGCGGAAAAAATCCATTTGTTCGGTCATCGGGTTGAAAGCAATAAAATCATAAAACTTGTTTGGTTCCAGAAACATGAATACAATTTGGACATTATTAAAAATGGAAGATTTGTTTATAACAGCTACCAGAAGACCACTAGTAAAGAACCGTTTCTAAAATTTTTAATTAGACCTGACAGTTTCATGAAAATATTGTCGCGTCTCAAAAAACCCAACGCTGACACTACACGTTTGTTTTTTTGAATTTTATCTTCTTTTTATTGCCATTTTCCTTTAGAAGGTATGGCGGTACTTCTTATACAGGATGGCACAAAAGCCAGGGAACATCGGGATATAGGGTGTAGCTGGGGTGAATCTAAACAACCTTTTCCTTGATCAAAATCATATGTATAGCTTCGGTTTTGAGTTATTAACCAAAAACACTGGCCAATGATAGCGCCCGGTGGGCATCGGGTGACGGGCACTCAGACGCGAACCGATCACCTGTGTTCGATACGTTTATTCATTGTTCGAAAGGAATCAAATGTTTTACTACTTATGAAAAAAAAATTTTTTTTATCAGTACGTTTTCAGGTGGATAAATTATGTTCCAAGAAAAACGATTTGCATAACTAATGTTAGGAAACGCTAGTTAAACTTACCCATTCGTTCACGAATTAACCAGCTTCACATTGTGCGAATCCTTACCTAGGCAACGCTCAACAGGTGATGTTACGCTCGACTTAGTATCCTTGCACGATCACTTCACTTCACGATAACTTCACTTGCCACTGTGAAATGTGGGGTTACTTAAAAACAATTTATTGTTCCTACGTTTGAACATTTTGTAATATTCTACGTTTGTATGATTCATGTTGTTCGCTCGGTTAGCAACATGTCTCTGGCAGCTTAAACTTCCGCACTCGCTTCCACACGATGCCCAGCGGGCGCTATCATTGGTCAGTGTTTTTCGTTAATAACTCAAAAACGAAACTATACATAACATTTTGGTCAAGGACAAAGTTGTTTAGAATCACCCCAGCTACACCCTATACGCCGATGTTCCCTGGCTTTTGTGCCACCCTGTATATTCGAGCATCTTTTTTCCAATGTTCAGTTTCCGTGGTATTTTTGTAACGTGCACTTCAAATTATAGAAGAGTGGGCGAGTTGTTAGAAATGGTGCGTCTAAACTGCTGTAATCCTTTTAAGCAAACGGGACATAGGGATGTCGCGAAATTTCAACAAACAGAAATTTCAGTAGCTCAACCAGGGCCATCCCGCTTATCGTCCGGAGAAATACGCAATAGTAGTGACAGTTCCAGCAACGTTTAACGTCAGTAGAACCAGCTATTGCTGTAAGTTCAACAAATATTTTAACGTCGTCCTTAGGTGACTCATCCATTACACATAAAACTTTAAGATCTAGTAGATGAACATCGCAAAAAATAGAGATCTCATTTACAAGACACTAAAATAGTTAAACAGTTTATAGATAAATTTAATTCAGAAGTTAATGATAGTAAAAAAATACGTCTTCTCACAACTTTGCCGAAATCTTGGAGTTTTCGTAGAATTTTGTTTGAATTTCGAACTACCTATCACATGACAAAGCAAGCGAAGCAATTGCAAGTCAGTCACGGAATAATGTCTACTCCAAATCCCAAACATGATAGTCAATGATCAGAAACTACGAAGTCATTAGTAGAAAGTTTCTATTGGAATGACGATGTAAGCAGAGTAATGCCAGGAAAGAAAGACGTTATTTCAGTTAAAACAATTGAATGTAGGGAACATTTACAAAATCTTAAAGAAATTTATGCATTTTTTAAAGAGAAACGTTTCACAAAAAGATAGGATTTAGTACCTTCCCAAGTTTGCGACCGCTGGAGTGTGTTTTAGCTGATGCCAGTGAAACATACTCTGTTTGTGTTTGTGTCATTCATCAGTTTTGTTTACTCTGGTATCGTCCGCGAGTGCCATAGTCAGCGAGAGTGAGATGTGTAAGTGTAAGTGCAAGAGTGTTAGTAACAGTAAGGTAGTGGTGGCGACCCCACCACTGACTTACATACTCCAAAATATACGTAAACATACACACACACAACCGTACAACCACGATATCTTCAAGGAATCCAAACACACCGTCAACAAACAATACCCTAGAAATCCAAACCCGCAACGAAGCAGATCCTAAACCATCCTATGTAAACGCCATTAACAACGAGTACACTCCATCCAACAGAAACAGACAAAGAAGAACCAAACGAAAACAAAGTAACAGGCAAAAGAGCTCATTCAGTATCATCGGGCGATAATCACACTAACCTGATTGAACTAAGTGATCTATGCTTCAAGACACCATCCCCTCTAAAAGTAACCACAAAAACTAATATAGATACTAGCCCACTCAGCAAAAAACAAAGGCGCCCCACATCACCCTCCCCGACAAAAAAAATAATAGTCGATCTGCTAGAACCAGCTTTAATGAATTTTGAAAACAAAACCAACAACTACATCTTAGATTACTCTCAAAATTTAATCGGCTCACCAAATCCACTTGAAATAGCAAAATCATACGCCACCAACATCATAGCTCTGATCGAAATGATTAACAAGATTTACTGACGCAGCGCAGTATAAAAAAACAGGCTACACAGACTCCGCAAGAAATTACCTAAGAATTGTCGACCCATCCCACAACAAACTGGCCAACGGACATAGATAGCGATTCGTCGGACTCCAGCATACATTTAACACCTTCAACCACCTAATATGAAACAAATACTACAATGGAATATAAATGGGTGCTACGCGCACCTTGAACAACTCCAATTGCTGTTGAAAGAACACAATCCAACCATCCTGACTGCAGGAAACTAATTTCAAAAGACACCACCACCCAAACATCACAGGATTCACCACCTTTACAAAAAATAGAATCCGCGAGAACTACTCAAGTGGAGAAGTCGTCGTCGCAGTGTCAGAAGTATTCCATGCTACCGAAATTCCACTCAACACTCACCTAGAAGCGATAGCGGTGGCCACTTCACTTCCAAATAAGATCCACATCTGCAACATATACATTCCAAACAGCCAAATAATAAATCGAACAGACTTGGAAGAAATCATCAACCAACTTCCAACTCCGTTTCTCATACTGGGTGACTTCAACAGCCACCACACTCTCTGGGGCTCATATAAAACAAACGGCCGAGGAAAAATCATTGAAAAGCTACTAGATGATCCAGGCCTCATATTACTAAATTAGGGGAACCCAACCCATTTTACCATAAGTACGGGAAGATTCAGTGCAATAGACCTATCCATTTGTAGTAGCAGACTAACGCAACACATGAAATGGAATACCATAGACGATTTGCATGATAACGACCACTTTCCGATTAAAATCATCTATGATGATTACACTTCTCTCCCACTGAACAACCTCACACCAAGATGGAATATAAAAAAAATCATCAAATCAGCAGCACAAGAAGCTTCTGATTCCATAACGCCTAGGAAAAACCATAAGCCCAATACGCCATGGTGCTACGCGGAATGCCAAACCGCCAGAAGAGATACCCACCACGCATTCAGCATAGCAAACAAACATCCCACAATAGAAAATCTCATTAATTTCAAAAAACTACGAGTACTTTTCAGGAAAACAATTAAACAAAGCAAAAAGGATTCATGGAAGACATACGTAGCCACCATAACTAACCAAACTCGTGCTGAAACGGTCTGGAAGAAAATAAAAAGCATAAATGGAATAACACCAAAAACAGAAATCAAATTCCTAGAACTAGAAAACCAAAAGCTTATAACCAACCCAAAAGACATAGTAAATACCCTTGCTGAGACCGACCAGAAAAACTGAACTAATAGATATCCCGATAAAACCCGTTCCATCCTCCCAACAAACAACTTAATACAAACACACCATAACTCACACCTAGGAAATACTAGCACAGTCACTAGATTAAATAAAAAAATAACTTTGGAGGAATTAACGACCACTCTACAAGCAACGAAAGACTTCGCCCCTGGACCAGATCAAATTCCAAACCTACTTTTGAAAAAACTCCCCCAAAGAGCGATAAACCACCTGTTAGCAATCTATTACTGTATATGGACTCAACAAATATTTCTTGATAAATGGAGGAAAGCCATTATTATCCCCATCCTCAAAACCAACAAAAATAGGCACAGCCCGAAAGCTACAGATCGATTGCCTGAACAAGCTGCGTATGCAAAATTTTAGAGAAAATTATAAACAGGAGAATTAGATGGTTTCTGGAGTCAATAACATGCTAGCACCTAATCAATACGGATTCCGCAAATATCGATCAACAACTGATGTCCTCATCAACATCGAAACAAACAAACGGGACTTCTTCATAAACAACGAACATCTTTTAACAATATGCCTAGATGTAGAGAAAGCCTATGACTCAATATCACAAGCAAAAATCATAGACGCTCTCACCAACTTAAAGTAGATGGAAACACGCTGACATACATAAAAAGCTTTTTGCAAAACAGAAGTATCCAAGTCAGAAGCAACCGAACCTCCTCTGATCCAACAGATATCCGAAATGGTGTGCCGCAAGGCTCAGTAAAATCAATGTAATGCTATTCTTAGTCGGAATAAACGATGTACAGTAATGTCTCATTTCTATCCCCACTACTTGGGGTGGTCCCCCCTGGAACCAGCGAAGCGTGAAACGCCGAGCATGTAATCTGAACCCAGAGCGAATGGCGGTGAGAGCCAACACTGATGCAAGCGAGATTAAAAATTAAAACTTGTTTATTTTTGGTCTGTTTTAAATGAAATTTTACCACAATGTTCGTTGCAATCTCTTAATTAAAATGACATCAAACGCAATATGATTTCGCTAATTTTTACTTATCGTGGTCTTAATAATTTTTTCCCCCTTTATCATTGTTTCCGGTGACAACTAGAATATGTGTATATTAGTTGTTAGCAATAAGGTAATTAATATTGAGATCATAAATTTGGAAGTAAATTCGTATTGGCTGTCTCGATTAGTGTACCTCGCACGGGCCGAATGCGAACACTAATCGTCCGCAGACACGTTTCTCGAGCGGCAGGTCACCTTCAATGTGTGGCAGCCGAAACTAGAGGCAGCGATCAGGAAAGAAGCAAATTTAAATACCCATGTACGTGAGACAGTACTAACGCGATCAAAATTTAAGATTAAAACTCGTTCAATTTTGGTTCGTTTTAAATGCAATTTTACGAAAATGTTCGTTACCATCGCCTGATTAAAATGGGACCAAACACGGTATGGTTTGTACAATTTTTACTTATCAGGGTACTAATAATTTCATTCTCCTTTATTATTGTTTTCGATAATAACTAGAATCATATATTTTGGAACTATACATATATTTACTTATTATTATTGATGCGATGAATGACCCAGGTCTCTGCTCTGCGTAGTTTCTTTATCTAAAAAGTAGATATAAATTCCTACAATTTCTTATCAGTAAAAACTCTTATGAACACCGAATGTAATGTCACAAGAACGAGAATAATTCGCGACACAACAATATTTTGCCATTAACTAAATATAGCAATTTAAGATTAAGAGAATTAAGAGACTCTCGGTTCGAGAGTTTACTTCCAAATTTACAATCTTATTACTAACTACCCCATTGCGGTTAACTAATATACACATGTTCTAGTTGTTATCGAAAACAATAATAAAGGAGAATGAAATTATTAATACCACGATAAGTAAAAATTATCCAAACCATATCGTGTTTGGTGTCATTTTAATCAGGAGGCTGTAACAAACATTTTGGTCAAATTTCGTTTAAAACGGACCAAAAATGAACAAGCTTAAATCTTAAATTTTGATCGCGTTAGCATTGTCTCATATACGCGGGGGTTTCAACTTGCTTCTTTCCTGGAACGCTGCCCCGTGTCTTGGCTGCCACAACATCAAAGGGGACCGGAACTCGCTTGAGAATCGTGTCTGCACACGATTAGTGGTCACTTTCGGTCCCAGCGAGGTACGCTAATCGAGACATTACTGTACACAGGTGATTGTAACTTAGTCAAGAGTCTTCTTTGTTTTATTATATGGACCCCTAAAAGGTTAAATCATTAATTACGAAACTTACAATCCAATACAGTGTTTATTTGACTCTTGAGTACAAAACATGACTTCCTTTTTTTAATCAACACAATTTATTTGTATTCCTATTTAACAATGTACCACGATCTTCTTATAGCGTGGAAATAGTTCCAATATCAAGAGATAGCGTGGTATGTCTGCCAAGAAAATTGAGTCATCAACTGGGAGGAATAAATTCAATTTGTGTTGTGTACAAAATCACAAATTTCGTACATTTAATAGATGTATCAAGTGGACAAAGTATGCATAACTCTTTAATATTCAAAATTTATTCATTAAACTAATTTACAATTAAAAATCTAATTCACGAAATATTATCACTTTAGTCGCAGAGATAAGCGCTACACTTTATTGGAGGCATACTTTTAATAGTATTTGCGACCCAAAACAGTTAGTAGAATATACAGTTATGGATATTGAACCAATAAAATACAATGATAGAAGAGTCTTCCCAGGTCAAGGGGCAATTTCAAGTAAGGTAATGATTAAAGAGTTTTTACATAATGTATCGAATGCAATAAATATCTTAAAACAAGGATAATAAGCGAAAAAACAAAGAAAATTTAACATGGGATTCTAGTCAAACAGAAAAATTTAATCAGATATTATTTTGTAATTGAACTCAATTTTTCAAAAATTCATTATTCTTTTGTTTATAGCATGTAATATCTGACGTGTGGGTTGTAAGAAGTAGCGAGTTGGGAATAAATGGTAATTTAATGCACACACGTACTCATCTCGGGCACGTATTAAACTCTGGTGACACTGCTTTGGGGTAAAGAAAAATAATATACTAAATTAATAACATATAATATAATTGAACAATGTAATTGTAAACTGATTCTCCCGTTTAGGTATGCTATTAGTGAGAGTAATATCAACAATGAAAATTTCGAATTGTTGAATAAAGATTTAGTACCGGATATAATTTTAATAAAAAAGAAGTATGCAAATGATAGAACAGCCCGTCGTAGAATGAGAGCGTGGAAGTTAAAACGCATGTTACAAGACGGAGACAGTATGACTGATAATAAGTAAGAATTAATTTTATTTTCGTTTAAGTAGGAGCACATAATTTACATTTTTCTCACCATCGAACATTAAAATTTTGTTATAATACTATACAGGGTGTCAGAAGACTCAGGGAACATCGAGAATTGGTGTGTAGCTGAGGTGTAGATAAACAACTTTTTCCTTGGTAATAATGTCATACATAGTTTCGTTTTTGAGTTATTAACGAAAAACACTGGCCAATGTGAGCGCCCGGCGGGCATCGGCCGACGCGAAACTATGTATGACATTATTACCAAGGAAAAAGTTGTTTATCTACACCTCAGCTACACACCAATTCTCGATGTTCCCTGAGTCTTCTGACACCCTGTATTTTCTTTATATTAATTACACTACATTGGAAACAAAATTTAGCAATTCCAAATAAAAACAGGATAACTTGCCTCTTCATCGTTTCCTATTTTAGCGACTACGACGAATTTTTGGAAGATATTGAAGAAGATCCAGAAATAAGGCAAAATATAAACATTTTTAGAGATCGTTTGAAAATTCCAGTAGATACTAATGAGTTGTCCGATCCTTGTTGCCCACAAATCACTCTGGAGGAAATGCTCGATGATCTTGTCATTGACGAAATCGAAGTACCTCGAGTTTTATAATCATATTTGTAATAAAAATATTACAAAAAGTAACATCAATTGTCTTAAATATAACCTATTAAATTAGATTACGTGCGTCTGGTAACTAATTACTTTTGAGACCAGCCAGTGGTCTCCAAAGAGATCCCTCGTTTTTAATTCACACATGTACGCACACACCCGCCATCCCCGACTCGACGAAAACACGGTTTCAGTGTTATGTACTATGGACAAGCATGGTGTTTTTGCTAGAATATTTAGGCGGCGACATTGCCTTTAAGTCCACTAGCAAGGGAATCAGCCTATGTGATAGATCTGTAGGCAGAACTATAGTATTTAAACCCATGCTGTTGGAACGAACAAAGGCATCCAACAAGGGTATTCTCGGCTACCGCAAACGCTTCGTGCAGGTAACATATGTATAGTGCGTCCAGAGCTAAATGAAAAAAGTGGTGTGGGGATTTCTCACCTCACGCCCATATGCAGTACATGATATACTGTTGATCAATGCGGAAATGGTTTGAGACAGTGACAGTACAACGGACCCCAATTCCTCGAAGTTCGCGGCTCGCTTTGTCGGTGTCGCTAGATTGTAAAAGAAAAAACAAGGATAGAACGATGGCCGAGGCAGCCGAGATATTTACATGCCACCGTGTTGGTGTGATTACACAAATGCAAAACGATGCTATAATAAAAATGACAGCTTAACTTTTTTCTTTTTAGCTATTTCGACTTCCAACTTTTTTAAACATATTGTTGACATTCTTCCTATTAAAATGAGACCAAACATGATATATTTCAGACCACAGTGTATCTTTATTTTTATTGTAAGACATTTATTACATATAATTAAAAAACAAAGTTTATTAATGTTCAATTTATTATGTTTCAAAACCATTAATAAATATTCAGGAATAAGACATATATCTGTACAAATATGTACAAAATATATATAAATTAGCAAGATATAATTATATCGGGGAGACCGAAGGTGGTTGTTATACTTTATAATTAAGTATTTTTGTTTTAATTGTCAGATATTGAAATAAATTTCCTCATGATTACCTACAAAATAGATATCTCTAATTTTAAAAAAGATACTGATATTGCAATACAAATACACATGTCTATTTCCTTTTTTTTATTAATTAGAATAGTGTACTAGGTGACAAGTATCCTTACTTGCCATGAAGTACAAAATGTGAGTCTAAATATAACAAATAGTAACGGAAATAAAATTGTACATAGAAGTCTTTGCTATTCTGGCTTGTGGTTTTAAACGGAATGAACAGAACATTGTCTCTATATTTGGAACATTAGAGTTTGTTAAAGCATGAGCCCTATGAGCATTATATTTCAAAAGTGTGTTACGTATGAAGAATATTCCATACGCCGCTCTCAACGCGTTTTGAGAGTCACGTCGTGCCACGCTCGTACAGAGTCAGTTATATCAAGTGAGATTGGGTTTAGCGCACCTTTCGAATCATAGATTAACCCGTTAGAATCCGCTAGTCCGGTTGAAGTTCTTTCGGCATACTCTTAAAAGCGGCTCTCAGACCCCGCATCGCCAGTGCGTCAACACCGTGCAAATATTTAGGTAACTTACACATTTAATATTATTTCATCGCGACAATTACAATTGTACAGACGACTGATTTGAATATATATATATATATATATATATATATATATATATATATATATATATATATATATATATATATACTATTTGTTCACCATTAAATCGAGTAGATTCGTTAAACCAATCTTTACTCCGTGATCCTTTATATCAGTAGTAACGTTCCCACAGATACAACTTAACCGCTCGAGTTGTATCGAAAATTAATTTAAAGTTACGAGGCAAACTAACATTACCTGCGACTCCCTGATTTCGCATCAGGTTCCTTCGCACGCCTTATCCAATCAAAATAACTATAAATACTCCAACCCTGTGGCTCCCCGATTTCGCATCGGGTTCGTCCACGAAACCCAACCCATCCTACAGCTCCCTGGTTTCGCACCAGGTTCGTCTATATCCTTTTTTTTTTTTTTTTTTTTTTTTTAACGAGGTGGAAATCTTCAAAAAGACACCTCCTGCCCTGGGGACGAGCAGGAGGTAGTGTCGGATTCTTACCGACTAAAACCACCTCGGTTACCTCTCCTCTGCGCTTGTCGGGGAGGCCCCGGGAACTCCGGAGATTACATCCGGTGCCTCCCCACGCTCTGGCTGTCGCAGCCCCAGCCCTCGGGAGGGTCAGATGGACCCCCCTTTCCTACTTCTGCGCTGCGCCGGGGGTAACACCCGACGCAGCCCTGCTCTGAGCCGTTGGTTGGGGCGGCTCGGGTCCCCGGTGGCCCCGCGCACAGGGAGGGGAAAGCGCGGGCCGACGGTCTCCTTGCCAGCGGTGCGCCATTCCGAGGGGTACAGTGGGGGAACACCACCGCTCCCTCGGCCACGTCAGCGCTTCTCCATCTTCGGATCGCTGGGTGGGGGGGATATGGGCCCCCCACACATTCCCCGCCACTTAATCCAGCTACCGGGCGACCCTGCGGGGTAACAGGAGGACAAGCGTCCTCCCACAGCAGGGCCACCCATTCGCCGGGCGGTTGCTACGGTCGCCCGAGAGACGAGGAGGGAGTGCCTCCTGTCGCCTCCCGGGCTGACACCGTCTGTCACTACTACTGGAGGGGCGGGGATCTCGCCAGCGGGCGCGCCCGTGGCCGGCGAGTCCTGCCCCTCCGCCTCTCGCGTCGGGCGGGATCGGTCAGCTCCCGATCCCGCTCCGCCGCCTCCTTTCTGCGAAGGACTGCTTCGCAGAAGGAGGCCATCGTATCCCATGCTCTCTCGCTGCCCAGCATCCTGCTGATGATGCTCGGCAGTGAGAGGTCCGGTCCCACGTGCGCACGCAGCACGCGTCGCTCCGCCGCCCATTCCGGGCACTCCTCTAGTGTGTGCTGCGCCGTATCCAGCGCAGCACCACACTCCCGGCACTCCGCCGTCGTCTCGGCCTGTATCCGACACAGGAACTCACCGAAACATCCGTGTCCGGTGAGCACCTGCGTGACCCGGTAGGTGAGGGTCCCTCTGCCGCGGTCCAGCCATTGGTCCAGGCTGGGCAGGACCGCCCCGACCGCCCGCTGCGCGGCTCCTCTGTCATTGAGCTCTCCACTTGCTCCGCGCAGACAGCCGGGCCTGGCGTCTTATTCCCACTTCTTCCTCGGCGGACACCATCGCGCCCCCCGCACGGAGTTCGCGGTGACGCTCATAGACGCGAGCGTCCCCCTCCGCCAGTAGGTCGAAGGGCACGGTGCCCGCCAACGTCAGCGCCGCCTCGTGGGATATCGTGCGATACCCCCTGACCACCCTGATGGCCATCCTCCTCTGCACTCGGCGCAGCATAATTTTGCTGCGCCGCCTGGCCATCAGGGCCGACGCCCATATCGGGGCGTCATATAGGGCCATGGACCGCACGATCCCGAGGTATAGGCGGCGCACCCTCTCCTCCGGGCCCCCGACATTGGGGAGTAGGCGGCCAAGGCCGGCCGCCGTCCTCTCCAGCCGGGGGACCAGATTGTCGAAGTGGGGTCCGAAACGCCAGTGGCTGTCCAGGAGGAGACCGAGATAGTTCATACGGTCACCAACCTGGACGTACTCCCCCCCTACCAAGATCCAGAACCGGGGCGCTCCTCCGCTCCGAGGCCCGCCAGCGTGGAACCACATGGCCTCAGTTTTCAGCGGGGAGATCCGCAGCCCCAGTCCCCGGATACCGTCGACGACGGCGGCCAGCCCCGTCTCGGCCAGCCCCGTCTCGGCCAGCCGGATGGTCCTCATCCATTCCCTCCCGACGGCCACCAGCAACGTGTCGTCGGCGTAACACGTCAGGGTGACGCCGGTCGGGAGGGATGCCCGCAGCACCGAATCGTATCCGATGTCCCACAGTATGGGGCCCAGGACCGACCCCTGCGGGACACCGCGATCCACCGCCCTCGTGCACAGCCGGCCACCTCTGCCCGGGTATTCCACCCACCTGTCCCTCAGGTAGTCCCTTAAGACCCTCCTCACGTAGAGGGGCACCCCGTGATGTTCCAGTGCCCCCCCTATTCTGCCCCAGGGGAGAGAGTTAAAGGCGTTGGTGATGTCCAGGCTCACCGCCAACGCCCCCCCCCCCCTGGGACGTGGCCGAGTCCGAGAGGGACTTCACCCGGCCGACAGCGTCGACCGTGGAACGTTCCCCCCTGAATCCGTACTGGGACTCGGCCACGTCGGGACCTACCCGGGACAGGTGCCCCGAGAGGCGGGAAGCGACCACCCTCTCGAACAGCTTCCCCACCTCGTCGAGGAGACAGATTGGCCGGTACGCCGAGGGCGAATCGGCGGGCTTCTCAAGCTTCCTGATGAGGACCATCCTCCCCCTCTTCCAGCCGGACGGGACTCGCCCCGTCCTCAGGCACGCGTCAAACAGGCGCCTGAGGCGGGGCCCGAGGACGCGCAGGGCCATAGCCAAGGCCCGGCCTGGCACGCCGTCAGGACCCGGGGCGGTGTTGCGTGCCCCCATCTTCCTGACGGCCACGGCCAGCTCCTCCTCCGTGACCCCCATGTCGTCGGACCAGCTGGTCGGGTCCGACTCCCCGAGCTCCGGTGCCAGTTCTCCCCCCTCGTCTGGGGGGAACAGGGTGTTCACGACCCTGTCTAGGAACTCGGGGTCAAGCGTCTCCGTCACGGGGGGCGCCCATGGACGAATTTTGCCCATCACCGTCCTGTACGGGCGCCCCCAGGGGTCACGATCCAGGTCGCGGAGGAGCTCCGACCAGGCGTCGGCCTTCGCCCTCCTGATGGCCAGCTGCAGAGCCACCACTTGCTCCCGGTAGCCCTCGTGCAGCTGTCGCTCCCTCGCCAGGTCGCGGCGTCGTCCTCGACGGGCCCTCTGTAGGAGTCGCCGGGCGCGCGCGCAAGTGTGGCGCATCCGCGCTATCTCCGGCGACCACCAGTACGTTGCCCGTCGTTTTGGCGGGCGGGACCGGGGTATGGCAACGTCGCATATAGCCACCATACCCCTCTGGAGCCGCGCTGCCTCCACCTCGACGTCCACGACCGGCCCGGCTGGGATCTCGGGCCAGGCCACGGCGAGGGACGCCGCCATCAGGGCGTCCTCGTCTAGGCGCTTTAGCGCCCACCTCTTCCCACAGGAGGGGACATCGTCAGGGGACCCATGCCCCCCACCCCTCCTTCCCCTTCGCGGCGGCCCCCGGCCCCGGGTGGCGCGCACCTCCATAAGGATATAGAGGTGGTCACTGAGCGTTTCCACCTCCTGCGCCACCCTCCAGCCACCCACGCGGCTCACCACCGAGGGGGAAGCCCACGTTAGGTCGACGATGGACTCCCCCTGGTAGCGAACGCAGGTGCTGTCGGACCCCCGATTCAGCAATCGGAGGTCGGAGCCGGAGGTTCGTCTATATCCTACGGCTCCCTGATTTCGCATCAGGTTCGTCCGTACGTTTTCCAACCTCCGAACAGCTCCCCGGCTACGCGCTGGGTTCGTCTGTGAATAAGCCAACCTCCTAGCAGCTCCCCGATTTCGCATCGGGTTCGTCTGCGAACTTCTTTCCTAGTGGCTCCCCGATTTCGCATCGGGTTCGTCCACGACGTTTCACCCTCCTGCGGCTCCCCGAGTTCGCATCAGGTTCGTTCGCGCTTGACTCTATTCCTGAGGCTCTACGATTTCGCATCGGGTTCGTCCGTACACCTTACTAACAAATTCTCAACCGTATTCCTTGGGTAATATCAACCTCGCCGGTCTAGGCGTTGCCCACAGCCCTTGCTCGTAACATACCCAAAATGAATCCAAAGACAACATAATATGGATCACATTTTATTATTGAATTAGTGGGGCATAATGTATTGTGAGCAGTAAATGTGCGGGCCCTCGAGAACCCCAATTTTCCTTTCGGCTAAAAGATCGCGTGGATTGTGACCACCATAGTCGCCGGATTTGACGCCCCCCGACATTTTCCTCGATGCGTTACAGGTAAAAGAGCGTACCACGTACGTAAACAAACCGCATACGATTGTAAAGTCTACCGGTCACCCTCGGGTAGCGACTGACCTGGGGGTCGAAGGAGACGGTAGAACGGGGAAGACGGCGCGTGGATCTTAAGACAAAGCACTCTTGCCCAGACGCGCATACGAGACGAACGTGTTAAGTAGCGAGTGCAGCATAAAGTATAATAATCTATCTCCATATCTTGTATCCTTACCCTTACCTGCCGGACCATCCTTACAATTGTATCCAATAAACTTTACCATACCGTAAGATACGTGGGCTTATCTTAGCATATTTGATGAAACAACAAAATCCCCACAAATTGGGGGCTTATCCGGGATCGAGATTTAAGGTAATTTCGGTGTAGCAATTGTGTCGGTTCCGGATCTAGAATGGTAAAATACGGTGTGCTCACGGTCCAACGACTGAAAGAGGGACGTGCAGGAATCGGAGATGACTGAGTACCAAGGAAAGGAGGAACGGGGAACGGAGTGGATGCGTCGCGAGATCGCTCAGAGAGAACGCAACATGTTCCAGAAGGAATTAGAACTGGCACGTAGAGAAGTCGAGCTGATACAAAGAGCGCAGCAGCTGAATATAACGGGCAGCTGGACACGACCGGCAGAAACAGAGGAAGCGAGGTGGTAAGCAGACGTCCCCTACGCCCCTGCATTCGGGGAGGCACACCGAACGAGAACGAGTGTGACGGCGATCGCCGAATTGCTGAGCTACTTTCACGGGGACGGACCATATGATCATTGGGAACGGCAACTTTAGCTCCTACGAAGGGCCCATGGTTGGTCTGATTGTGAGCCCATGTTACTGCTGGGGTCGCGGCTGAGAGGAAAGACAGTGGAGTGGTTACATTCGAGGCCCGAGCACGTCGCGAGGACAACAGACGACTTGCTCAGGGAAATGAGTATGATGTTCCACCATCTGCCGAGCAGGGTCACCAGGAAAAGAGAGTTTGAAATGCTTCCATTGCCGGGAGTTCGGATACATCGCCTCCAAATGTCCTAAGAAAACGTCAGCCGCCGTGGACAGCTGCTCAGCTGAAGCCACAACGAAAGGGAAGTACCTCAAAGTTGTAGCGACAAATAACCGCGCTTATTGATACTGGGAGCGATGTAACGTTGATGCGCGCAGATGTGTACAATAAGATAGGCGCGCCGTGGTTGAACTATAACCAGGTCTCATTTGACGATATAGGGTTCACTTCCAATAAAACGTTGGAGGGGGGGGGGGGGGGTCACCACCACCATTGAGATAGACGGGTCGGTATACCCTATTACGACGCACGTCGTGCCCGAAGCACTGACGAGGCATAGCCTTTTATTGGGGGTCGACTTCCCCACTAACGTACAGCTGATTATCGGGCACGGGCACATCGAGATCCGTCGTATCGGCGAAACACGACGGTCGGAAAGCGATTTGCCCGAGGTATTGCAGATCGACGTGTGCGAAGAGGTAAACTTGGTCACTGTAGCACATATAGAAGTCGTGCGAATCAAAGAGCGTGTGGTGTTCCAGGTATAAAACTATGAGCCAAAGAAAAGACGCGAGGTTTATCAGCGGGTTAGGCGTTTGTCCATAACGGAACGCCACGAGGTGAACGGTTGTGCGTCGATTACCGCTAATTAAATCGCAAGATCATCAAGGATCGCTACCCGCTGCCCTTAACTGACGACCAATTGGACGCGTTGCAGAGTGCGAGGGTTTTTAGCACGCTCGATCTGAAAAACGGCTTTTTTCACGGTGCAATAAAGTCGCGGTGTAGGAAATATATATCGTTCATCGTCACAGATGGCCAATACGAGTTCTTAAAAGTACCCTTCGGCCTATGCAATTCGAGCAATTAAAAAAGGCATTGGCCGACAAACCTGTCCTAAGGTTGTATTGAGTCGACTCGAGACTGAACTCCGAATCGGTTACTTTTCGGTGTGAACCAACGCGGTCGAATAAAAGATAAGATAAAAGAATATTTGGGCGATCATATGACAGGCGAGACTCGAGATGTAGAAGCACTCTGACGCAAGGCGGCCGACAAAATCGTTGCGTCGCAGGAATACAATAGGTTATACTTTAATAAAAGGTATAAGCCACCTATTCGGTACCAAGAAGGAGATTTAGTTAAGCTACGCAACTTTGATAGCACTCCGACAGCATCAAAGAAACTAACTCCGACGTTTAAAGGGCCGTATATTATTAAGCGAGTATTAAGAAACGACAGATACATTGTTGCCGATGTCGATGGCTTGCAAAACACTCAGCGGCACTATCAAGGCGTTTGGGAAGGCAAAAATATGCGACCATGGATAATGTCTGCAATGGAAAATACGAAGCGTAACGATGAACAGTAGACCGAGGACGGTCTACTGTTGAAGTGAAGAGTATGAGAATGTATGTGTGTGTGCATGAACAAAGGAACGACGACCGACGAGTCAGTCGCAATCCGAATGGCAGCGTGTCGTGATGTACTAATAAAATTTGAATAAAGAATATATATATGTATATTACAAGAACATCTGTGCGTGTGGAAGCGAGTGCGAACGTGACGGACAGAATGGCTGACAGAGCCATGCTGCTAACCGAACGAGCAACATGAATCGTACAAACGCAGAATATTACAAAATGTTCAAACGTAGGAACAATAAATTGTTTTTAAATATCCCCACATTTCACAGTGGCAAGTGAAGTGATCGTGCAAGGATACTAAGCCGCACGCCCTAACATTAGCGGTTGTGCGTTGCCTAGGTCAGGATTCGCACAATGTAAAGCTGGATAATTCGTGAACGAATGGGTAAGTTTAACTAGCTTTTCCTAACATTAGTTATGCAAATCGTTTTTCTTAAAACATAATTCATCCACCTGAAAACGTACTGATAAAAAAAGTACTTTTTTTGTAAGTAATAAAACACTTCATTCCTTTCGGATAATGAATAAACGTATCGAACCCGGTTATTACACGATTTATTAGTTTATTTCTTATTCACGAATAACGAATAATTCCACATTATTCTTACTTAGGACCATACAACATTTGCCGCACGCTTCCATCGGTACCCTCGATGCCCCCATCACGACCGACCGCAGGTGATCGTTTAGCGCTTAAGCGAGCGTCGGCGGATGCCCAGTGGGCGCTATCATTGGCCAGTGTTTTTCGTTAATAACTCAAAAACGAAACTATGCATAACATTTTGGTCAAGGAAAAAGTTGTTTAGAATCACCCCAGCTATACTGTATACCCCGATGTTCCCGGGCTTTTGTGCCACCCTGCATGTAAGAGTAAACGTGTTCGGTTATAATGAATTCTGGACAAGGCGGATATGTTTTACACTATATTTGCTGACTATAGTAATACATGAATTAGCTAACGAACAAAACTAGAAGTATACGCGTGGCTTTTGCGTTTGTTTTCTCCAATCCCTTTTTGATCCATTTGTGGCGACTCGCTTGCGCGCCATGGCCGGTGATTCCCGCCATGGGAATGCATACTTCCACCGCACTCAACAGCTTGACGCTGTTCTCGCCCAATGGACTCGGAGAGACATCCGGCGCTCTCGCAATGATTGGCTGTATGGTCTCGGCCAATCAAGAGCTGCAGGATCGGCGAGGAAGGAGAAAGGACGCTTCCTGTTTTTGAAAGCGTTGCTTGGGAAGCCATTCCTTGCGAAAGCGTCCTTTCGACCACAATCTAGTTTATTTGTTCTGTTATACGTTGTTTTTTCACTGTAGGCTATTTGTCAATTGTTAATAAAGTCTGCTCGTGTTTTCACGTTTATTTCAATATTTATATGAGAGGTTTTTATTACGGCGTTCGCCACATATTTTGGTGACCCCGACGTGATTGTAAAGTAAACGTATTTTCGGAAGTGTAGTGTTGTGCAAGGCAGTCATGGCTACTCCGCGTACACCGCTGTACAATGTTGCAGCTACTCCACGCACTCCGCGCCGTGACAATGATGTTGATGATGCGTTGGCGGAGGAGGAGGCGTACGCGAGGACTTTGGGGGTGCCCAGTTTGCCGAAAGTCACCCTTGGCGACCGGGACGCGGCGGCAAGAACGAAATTCACGCGAGTGAATTTCGCAACGTAAAGCTGCCGACTCTGTGGCGCCACCGCACTTCATTCGCGGAGATAGTGTTGGGGGAGGATCACCCTCCGCGCTGCTTCGCGAGATGAAATCGCTGGGTGGCAGTGAGTTTCCGGAGGACATGCTGAAGACGCTCTGGATGCGGACACTTCCTGAGGAGCTCGTGTCCATCATCGACAGGTTGTCGTTGACCAAGGTGGCGTAGACCGTGGACAAGTCGATGGAGACATCGACGACTTTCAGCGTTGCGGCAGTTGCAACGACGCCGCGGAATGCCAGGCTGGACATGTTGGAGCAGAAGCTTGATGCCGTCATGGCGGGTATTGGGGCCGTGTGGCGCGTGTGGGCGCGCGCTCGATATCAGACTCCGTCGAAGAGCAGGAAACGAGCCTCGCGGTCAAGCGGCCCGCCGGGATATTGCTTTTCCCACCGGATGTTTGGGGAGCAGGCTAGGCGCTGCACACAGCCGTGCATTGCGTCGTTTCCCCTAGCGACTACGGGAAACGCCAGCAACCGTCCAGAATAGGAGCCATCTTGGACGGCTTCCGCACCGCCCGTAGGCTTCATACCTTCGACCAGCAGAGTGGGGTCCGTTTCTTGATTGACGGAGGAGCGGATATTTAACTGCTGCCGAAGAAGTTTGCAGGGAAACAACCTCAAGTTTAGCCGCTGCGTTTATTGGCAGCCAATCAGGCCATAATAAGCACCTGTTACGGGCCAGGGCTGTGAGCAATTGCATGGACCAGCGATGTTGATATTACCCAAGAAACTTGTTAGTTTGCCTCAATACTTTAAATTAATATTGAATACAACTCGAGCGGTTAAGTTGCATTAGTGGGAACGTTACTACCAACATAAGGAATTACCGAGTAAAGGTAGGTTTGACGAATCTACTCGATTTAATGGTGAACAATTTATATATATTCAAATCAGTCGTTGGTACAGATGTGATTGTCGCGGTATTTAACTAGTGTGTAAATTATTACCTAAGTACTTGCACGGTGTTGACGCACTGGCGATGCGGGGTCGGAGAATGGTTACAAGAGTATGCCGAAAGAACTTCAACCGAACTTGCGGATTCCAACGAGCTAACTTGTATTCTGATCGGTGCTCTAAGCCCGAACTCACTGAATGTAATTGACTCTGTACGAGCGTAACACGACGTGACACTCCCCGTAACTGTGTAGTTATTAACCAAAGATGATCAGAATGGAAGGGCTTATATAACACACGCGATATATATCGCCCACATGCTGGTGGGTGGGATCTGTCGGCCATCTTCGAGCCCTTGGGCAGCGCCACTACACATGGTGTCCAAGAAGGAAGTCGTAACGTGGATGCCGTGTGGAGATTACAGGGATCTGAATGCAGCCACGGTACCTGACAGCTACCCCCTTCCACACATCCACGATTTCACGTCCGCATTTCACGGTAAGTCCATTTTTAGCACTTTGGGCTGGCTCAAGGCTTACCACTACATCCCAGTCGCTCCAGAGGATGTGCCCAAGATGGCTGTAATAACGCCGTTCGGCCTCTTCAAATTCCTCGCAATGCCGTTTTCGCGACCTCGATTTCGCGTTTTATTACGTGGACGACATCTTGGTCGCCTCCGCGTCGCCGGAACAACATCTGGAGCATCTCAGGATCCTGTTTGGTAGATTGCAGGCTGCTGGGGTCACATTGAATGTCGCCAAGTGCACTTTCGGACAGGCGGAAGTGCGTTTCCTTGGATATTCAGTGTCTCCAGAGGGAATCAATCCCCTGCATGATAAGGTAAGGGCTATTGTTGATTTCTACTATGAAGGTTCCTGGGGATGCTGAACTACTATCGGCGATGCATCAGACGTGCAGCTCACTACCAGGCGTTGCTGAACGACTTCGTCAAGGACTCGCGGAAGAAAGACAAGACCGGTCATATGGACCCCGGAAGCTGAGGAGGCTTTTCGTCGGTGCAAGAAGTCTATCTCCGAAGCCACGCAACTGTTTCACCCCCGTGCTGAGGGTGCAGTGGTTCTTACAACCGACGCATCTGCCTCAGCCTTCGGAGCGGTTTTGGAGCAGGAGATCGGGGGAAAGCTGGAGCCGCTCGCATTCTTCTCAAAGAAGCTGAGTAGGACCCAGCGGAATTACAGCACGTATGATCGGGAGCAACTGGCCGTATATCTCTCGATACGAGCCATGAGAGATTTCTTTGATAAAGGATGTAAGAAGCTCATCTGGCAACCGGTGAGGTTACCTTTTCCTTAGTGCTAAAATTTTTCTTCGGTGCATTACAGGTAAAAAAGCGTACGACGTACGTAAACAAACCCTATACGATTGAAAAGTCTATCGGTGACCCTCAGGTAACGACTAATCGCGTCCGAGTACAGCCGAGCCGAGCCGAGTCGAGTCGAATTCGATCCATTCGCCCATTCTTACAACCCAAATAGTATCTCAGACCAGTCTCTTCAATCTTGCCAACAGGACTTGCCTACAAGACTTTATACCTTCACCAACAGTTCACAGATACGCGTGTATCGACTTCTAGTGCTGTTGCCAAATTTACAGGTTCGCGCGCACGGGTTCCGAGTTAAGTGGTAGACCATGTATAACATAATACGAAACCTAATATATAATGTAATACAAAACGAAGGGAAAATTGAAAACTCAAGGTTAAATGGCGGTAAAATACAAAGAAATTAGATTAATATACCATATAATAGATAGCAAATCTATAACGCTAAGATAAGAGTCAAGATGATGCTCCCCACGGTCGCAGTTTGGCTGCTTTCCAAGTCCCGTGAAAGGATGTTTGTGTTGAGCGGAACCCTTCTATATCCTTGATTACGTACCGATCGTTCTGTGGCGGCGATAAACCGGCGCCACGTCTCCGCCTTAGGTTTAAGGCAAAACCGTTTTGTGACTGGAAGTATCGGATGTAGCGTGAGGTGCGAATGAGAAGTGTTAGTGGAGACGTCGAACGAACGTTTATCTCTAGGAAAGAGCGGATGCTTTCTGGGAATGCACGAGAAGCTTTGAGTGCATGGTGACCCGTTGTCGACCTGTGACACATGGCAAGGATGTGTGTGTCGGTGTGGGTCCGAATGAGTGAGAACGAATGATGTATAGAACGAGAGAGAAGCTGCGAGTGAGAGAATATATGGAGCGAATGATGCGTGCGAGAGTCAGTGTGTGAGCAGAGTTCAAGAAGAGTCTTGGTTAAAGATTTGAGTACAACAAAGCTTGTGTCAAGTATTGAATGGGAAGTTATTCCATTCCCTATCACCATATCCCACAGTTCCTTATTTCGCAACCGACCTCGTATGAACGGAATCAGTTTTGGCGAAACGCCCGGGATACCGTCCAAGTTTTTTATCAACACTTTGTCACCCACTTTATACCTAGTAGGGACTCTATGTTTCTTATCGTAAATACGTTTTCGCGCGTCCTGACACCTACGCATTCGTTCGCTGGTATATTCCCGGACCGACCCCAGGTCACGGGAAACGCTAATTGTCCCATTAGCTTCCAGCAAGCCTCGCAACTCGTCTACAACGCCACCAAGCTGTCGCACTCCATACAACACCGTGCTCGGACTAGCACTCATAGATCTACACATCGTGTTGTTGCACGCGAATTCGACCTCCCTCAATACGCTATACCACATTCCCTCGCGCTCGCTCGCTATTTGCGCGATCATTGGCAAAATCGTACGATTCATTCTCTCGACCTGCCCGTTCGCCTGAGGTGAAGCGGTGGCTACCTTAATGTGTCGCACATTTTGCTCGCGCGTGAATTCCTCAAACTCGCGAGACGTGAAACAACTTTCCTGATCCGAAACGATGCGCAACGGTCGACTACAATGCTTCTGCCGCATTTGTAGTCTTGGTGGCATATAACTTTACGAATTTACTAAACGCATCGATCACCACGAATGTACATATAATGATACGTTGATCGGTGCGACCTTGACACGGGAGCCAAATGGTTCACGTGCACCGTATCGAAAGCCATGTTTCCCTTCGGTGTGCTATGCAGTTGGTGGTATATATTTATAACTGCTGTCTTGCTCTATCCTCCACTGTATAAAAAAAAAAATAATAAAAAATGTGACCCCACATTATCATTCAAGAGGTCATACACGACACCCGGTCCAATATAGAGCAGAAATTGTCGAAATTCTATTGCTTTAAATTTAGAATAATAAAGTAGGGATCTTTTTATGATAAGAAATGTGAGATGCGGGTAATTTGGACCTGCGTGAATATTTTCCACATATCCACGCAGATAATATTTTCTACACAACGCCCAAGCATATTAAATGCATGTATACAAATGGAACTTGGGAAACCATTCCAAAAGGCAGCAAAGATAAGGGACTGCTGCCTTGTTTATGGTGGTCCTTGTCCACACATTGAGAATAGTCTCGATCAGTCCGAAGGGTATGACCAATGCCACTGAAGACATATCCGCGGTTGCTCTGTGCACCAGAGACTTTGCATTTAGAACAAGCCCAGCTCGGTGTATGTCCGTGATGATTTAAAATAAATGCCCTTGCTAGTGCATCAGCAATAAAACACCGCAGTTTCAATGGTATTTTAGTTTTGTACTATATATCTAATCAGAATATTAAAACACGTGTACTTACGTATGTACAAGTAGCATCGTGGCTTTTTTAATTGACTGGTATAAACTTACTTAGCATTGTGGCTGTTTTTATTCACTTGTATAAACTCACTTGTTGAGTAAATAACTGAAATACGACATCCAGCGTTTTCTCAATCTTGTTATAGGTTAACACAAATACAGGTTGACTTCCCCGTGCCCACCGTGTGGGTTTTGGTTGCTAGGAATCCGACACTACCCCGGTCTACCATTGTCAGACCGGGATGTCTTATGCAAGATTTCCCTCGCGTAAAAAAAAAAATAGATAAATAACGTCTAAAGAACACGAGGAAGAACTCTCGATTTTCTACAGTAATGGCGTCGCAAAAATCCGAGAGTCTAACTTTTTCCTGTAGAGGCGCGCAATTCAGTGCACTAGTGCATATATATATAGATAGACTTTGAATATTTCTTCGTAGCAGGCCTGCTAGGTCTCTGCCGCTAATTTGTTGTAACCAGGTTTTGTTGCCTACCCGCCGGCACCCTGCTGTATATTGCAGATAACGCAACGGACTGTCGGTAGTGTGCTTACATAGCCCTGGCGACAGGCCTACGCATTCCATTCATACTAATGAAATGTACTTTTTTTTTCATGTAAAGCATTTCAAGTAAAATAAATTGATATGTGGTGCATGTACGAACACGCTGGTCTCAGCCCAAATGCAGTGAAGAAGACGCATGCAGTCATCAAAGAACGAAGAAATGAGGTGTGTGTGCGTGTGTGTGTGTGTGTGTGTGTGTGTGTGTGTGTGTGTGTGTGTGTGTGTGTGTGTGTGATGTCATATAAATGAATAAAAACACATAATAATAATTTTGTATTGAGCTCATTTAAATGCCTCAGTAGAAGCGCTTCCCCTTAAATTTAAATGCCTAGTCGACTGCCAGGCTATTGCCTGGTCTGTCGCTTCGTCTGCTGGCTGCGGTTCTGCCGGCAGCTGGCTGCGATATCGCGGATACAGTTTGGAACGAACTGTCGACATGACCTGTCTAAAATTGCCTGGATTTGTCGGCAGTCTGTTGCTTATCTGTTGCGAAATGGCTGTATATACCGATTTCAATTTTACTCGAACTGATTTCACTTGTGCTCATTTTACGGTACTGATCTTACACTTTATATAGATAGAATTGATTATGGATAATCTTGCGAATTATTTATGTCTAAATATTTTTAAAGAATGTACCCTCAAAGGCAATGGAGATATTTAGCCAGACAAAACGAACAAAATACTCCATACAAATGTTACGAGCCGGGGCTGTGGGCAACGCCTAGGCCGGCGATTTTGATATAACCCAAGGAATACGGTTAAGAATTTGTTAATAAGGTGCGCGGACGAACCCGATGCGAAATCGGGGAGCCGCTGGGATGTGTGAAACGAGGACGAACCCGATGCGAAATCGGGGAGCCTCAGGAATAGAGTCAAGCGCGGACGAACCTGATGCGAAATCAGGGAGCCGCAGGAGGGTGAAACGTCGTGGACGAACCCGATGCGAAATCGGGGAGCCACTAGGAAAGAAGTTCGCAGACGAAGCCGATGCGAAATCGGGGAGCTGCTAGGAGGTTGGCTTATTCACAGACGATCCCGGCGCGTAGCCGGGGAGCTGTTCGGAAGTTGGAAAACGTACGGACGAACCTGATGCGAAATCAGGGAGCCGTAGGATACAGACGAACCTGGTGCGAAACCAGGGAGCTGTAGGATGGGTTAGATTTCGTGGACGAACCCGATGCGAAATCGGGGAGCCACTGGGTTGGAGTATTTATAGTTATTCTGCTTGGATAAGGCGTGCGAAAGAACCTGATGCAAAATCAGGGAGTCGCTGGAAATGTTAGTTTGCCTCGTAACTTTTAAATTAATATTCGATACAACTCGAGCGGTTAAGTTGTATCTGTGGGAGCGTTACTTCTGATATAAAGGATCACGGAGTAAAGATTGGTTTAACGAATCTACTCGATTTAATGGTGAACAAATGGTATATATATTCAAAGCAGTCGTCTGTACAATTGTAGTTGTCGCGATGAAATAATATAAAGTGTGTAATTTACCTAATATTTGCACGGTGTTGACGCACTGGCGATGCGGGGTATGAGAGCCGCCTTTAAGAGTATGCCGAAAGAACTTCAACCGGACTAGCGGATTCTAACGGGTTAATCTATGATTCGAAAGGTGCGCTAAGCCCAATCTCACTTGATATAACTGACTCTGTACGAGCGTGGCACGACGTGACTCTACACGTGACTATGTAACTCTGAACCGACGAGGGTAGAAACCAAAGGGTTTATATACCCTCGAAATGCGCGGGAACGCATTAGAATTTTCCATATAAGGAAATTAAGAAGTCTTCGTCGGACCACGCCCGTCTTGGTCGTGATGCAGCTGGTCGCACATGTTCTCAGGACCCCTTTATCTGTTTATGGAAACTGAAAGAATTTTAGGGCGTTTTCCCATCACGGACGCGAGCTCGAAAAACGCGTTGAGAGCGACGTATGGAATATTCTTCATACGCAACACAAAATATATTAGATAAAATTTCAATCGTTATCCTTATTGAATACATGAATATTATATATCTTAATTACTCCGCCCATGCCATCTTCATAATCTTAAGAAAGATCATTATATTCTTAATTATACGTTAATATCACCATCAATATTATCGTTTCTCTAATCACTGAAGCCTAATCTGCTCATAAAGATATCAACTGCGGCACTTATCATTAACAAATCTGTAGAAGATAATGGAAACTGAAAACAATCGACAGATAGATCGAATTGAACAGTAGTGCTGCGCAGACAAGTACAAACGATCGAAGATGTGGTTCCGAAAATTCTTTTTTCTCCTTCAACTGTTAACTGTTAATGGCCTCCTACACAATGTTAAAGGTATACTAAAATAATTCATTTAAAACATGAAAATAAATTTTTTATATTATTTAATTTATATTACATTATTATTCATCTACAATTAGAACTTTCAGAAGTTCTAATTATAAAAAGAAATGCTTTTAATAATTGCAATTATTATGTTCGTAATGAAACTGTCCGTTCAGTAAAAGTAATATTTTAATATTATATTAAGAATAAATATTTGAATAATTGAATTTAACATTAATACATTTTTTTATGTCCTTTATTTTAATATTTAAATATTTAAATAATTTAAGACTACATATTAATCTATATGATTAATCTTTCAATAGAAGTACCATTCTTTACTTAATTGAGCGTGCCTATTCTAAACCAGTGATGAGCAAACTGCGACCCGCGGGCCACATTGGCCCTCCAATAATATTAAATACTTAAATATTGAATTTGTTATTTATGATTCTTTTTATGGATTTACAATGAAACGTTCTTTCTCAGTTTGATTTACTGTTTATTAGTAGCGTATACATCAACAGGTATGTACATGTGGTTTTTTGATTAAATGAAATTAAATATTGTAGAAGTTATTTTTTGTAAACCCCACGTAGTTTGGAATAGAGGACACGTGGTGTAATAAGACTTCAGTTACTCTCATTAAAACACTATCTTTATTATAAATGCGTCGACACAAGACGTTACTCAAACACACGATACTTTTCCTTACGCTCTGTTTCCACTCTCTCTTCACTCTCACTTAGCTCTGCCTTAGCTCTGCCTCATTCATTCTTTATATTCTTTCACTCTTAGTTTCTCTTTCATTCTATTCGTCATTTGCTCTCACTCATTTAGGACACACCCCCGCAGTCATCCTTCGGTGGTGGTCGGTCCCAACCACCCGAACCCTTGGGCCACTGTACCCCCCCATACACACGACCTTCTCAAGTACTCAGCTCAGAACGTACCTTTCATACATCGCAATCATTCTAAACATTCACGCAGTATTTCCCATCCTACAATATTAAATAACTATCAATATTTACTTATTGACAATGGGATATTCTAATTCATTCTGTTTTTCATCCACAAGCTTATCAATATTGGGTGTGATATTCGCAACTGCTACTCTAATACAATTTGTTAATCATAGACATAGATACGTACTGTCAAATAGAATTATTATTTTCCTGAAGTGAGTACCTAGCAATGGAAATCTATTAGCAGGAAAGAAACGGTTGTAAAATTCTATAAGGCTAGCATTCTGAAATTTATTCCTTAGTTCTGTATCATCTTGCAGGTCAATTATCTCCATTTGAAATTCTTCGGGAGCTCTTTCAGCATCTATATCAAAGGGAGATGAGAAAATTTGTTTGATTTGCACGTAAGCTTTTAACCGTCCGACAGCGATGCCGGAGTCACTGTTTTGGAGACCGATGCGCACACAGTGACAGCTATTCGTGTAGGTAGGCCACGGTAGGTAGGTCGTGCGACAGTGGGCCTTTTTAGCGGTTTCCGGAAAAACCCGTAGCTAGGTAGCCTAAGCAACGGTTAAAATGACCATACGAAAAAATTCATTTTTGGGGTTTTTACCACGTTTTAGCGATTACGGAGCATAGAAAGAAATGTGCAGCGAAGGCTTATTCTGGCGACGACCAGCGACTTAAGCGAATGTCTCTTTGAATTCCTTCATAGTTTTTTTTTTTTTTTATTATTTCTTGACTGTGTTACAAACAAAGGAGCAAGTTCTTTTTGGTGATTTTCCGGAAGATGCTTACAATTCTGATGCATCGTCTGATGGTGGGAGTGCGTCGCATAGTGATGATGAGCCAGAGGTGCAAAATTCAGGAGATGACGAGTTGCACGAAGATGAAGATGGACACAACGAAAATATATGTGGACGTAACTGGCAGTACATCGCACCAAAGAGTGTCAACAGTAGAGCCAGTAATCATTTTTTACGGGGAGCTTCACTTACAACGAAGAGTGAAAATGTTGAAAGCATAGATGAATGTTTTCATTTATTCATGGATCAAAAAATAATGGAAACGATAATTCTATACACAAATAAGAAGGCAGTGGACCGCACGGAAATAGATGGAGGGAATATTCAACTAAGCGCTGTACCCGTCGCTGGCCATTAGCATTATTTATGCATTATATAGATATTGCTGTATATAATGCATTTGTTATATGGCAAATTAAATATCCAACATGGAAGATCAGAAAGAATGCTCATGCAAGGAGAAAGTCCTTCATAGAAATTTTGGGGAAAAATTTAATAAAAGCAAACATAGAAAGACGGGCTACTGATATCGAAAATCAAAAAGTAGGATTACATATAAATGTAGTAAATGCAATAGAAGCGACGGGACGGAAAATTATAAAAACAAGAGCAGCCGGTCAAAAGCGTGCTAGGTGTTGCTTTTGTATGGGAAGTAATACCAGATATTCGAAAATATGTACTAAATGTAGGCGGCATGTCTGTAACGCACATTCTATTTCCAAAACTGTCTCTACTACATGCAATAATACAAATTTATAATGAAAATAATGTTCATTACAATTCACGAAATTATTATTTTTTCCTATACGTAGATTCTTATACGTTTTTCTATACCTGAGCGAATATAATACAATGGGTCTAGGAACGAACAACCGTCCCTGGTTAGTACAATATCGGTGCGGGTTTGGGGGCTCGTGAAGATGTGGTACTGAAATATCGGTGTGAGTCAAAATGACTCCACGTTCGCCGCCCGAGTCACCGCTGTCGGAGGGTTAAAACACAAACTGAAATCTTCTTGCAATCTCAGAATTTCCTCTGCACATTTTTTCGTTTCAAATGGGTTTTCTTTTTTCAGCATCAGAAAATCAACCATATTATTTAATTCCAGTTGTCGATTCTAAACTTGCAATTTATTTTCGAACGCTTTTTTTTCCTCGAACATTTCAGTTATAAGTTGGTTTTCCCCTTGAAGATTCACATTTAATACATTTAAATGTTGCGCAATGTCAACACAAAATGTAAAATCACGCATCCAGCCTTTATCTTTAAATTGTGGAAATGCGTTGTCTTTCATCTCTGAAAAGAGCTGAATTTCGTTCTTCAAATCATGCAGACGCTTCAGCATTGTGCCACGACTTAACCACCGAATTTCGGTGTTAAAAAGAATATCTCCATACTCACCTTCCATATCCTTTACAAATTCTTTAAATTCGCGGTAGTTTAGTCCACGAGATCGAATAAAATTTATAATTTTAATAATATATGGGACAACATTAGACATTTTTAAAATTTTCTAAATCTTTGCACTTAAATTTTCTCGATCAAATAATTATTTCAATGAGAATTAATTATTTCACGTCCTGCAAATCTGTTTACATCTTTGGATAAAAATCCCGATAGACCAACATTCTCTGTACAGATCTTCTCCGGTAGTAGTTCCTTTTAATGGAACTAAAGATACAAATTCTTCGGTGACATTTAAATTAGAATCCGTGCCTCTTAAAAATACTGCAACAAATTCCATCCACAGCCAGAGAAATCCATTCTAATTTGGAGATATGTCTCCGCAATGTTTCCTCAATATTTTCTGAAAGTTCGTTAATCCTTCTTGCGACCGTAAACCGTGACAAGCTTATTTTGGAAATTATATCCTTTTTGTCAGGAAAAGACGATGTCTTCTATTGCCAATAAACATTTCTTTATCATTTCTCCATCAGTGAATGGCTTCATCCTTTTGGCCCAAATTTGACTAACGAGGTAACATGCCTAAAGTGCATCATTTGCGGTGGGAACATTATCAAATGAATTTTGATGTTTCAAACGTTCCAGCAATTGTAGTTGATCCTCCATATCCTTACGTAGCTATCCTTGTACATTATCAAATTTTGGAGAATGTTTACTCTCATAATGTCTCTTAATATTATGTTTCTTAAACACAGATAATGTTTCATGACATATCAAACAGAGAGCACCGTCTTTTATGCATGTAAAAAAATAATCATATACCCAATTTTCTTTAAACACGCGATTTTCGTCTTCAATTTTGCGTTTTCTACCATTCAAACTCATGGTGTGATACAAATTCGATTCTTGCTTCAAAACTACTTAGCTCAATTTTATAAAATTTAATATATTAACTTACTAAACATTTTTATTAACAACAAACAACAAGCAGAAAGGTCCTGATCAAATGGATATAATTTCTAAAATAAGCTTGTCGTGATCAAGAAAAAAGAACAAAAACTTAACAAATCGAATGTTTCGCTTAATATTTCTATTTTTAAATGTAAGTATTCAAGGATAAAACAAAATTTGAATCAAAAATTTGAAATATCAGGGAACTAGAATCAAATAATGTACTTCATTTTCCAATTCTGCAAAGAGAAATCCATTTCCAAATCGCGAATGATAAAATATGTGGGAAAACACGGAGATTCCAAGAAGATTGCAATTTAAATTGAAGATTTCAGTTTTCGATTTACAAATTTACGTGAAAGTCGAAGAAATTTTGATATATGATTTGCTCATCTGAATATAGATATTGAAAGAATGTACGAGGAATTCTGAACTTTAGAAGATTACACCTAATATTGACAATATGAACAAAATCAAAGATACTATTTCATTTAATTAAATTTCAACAATTAATTAACTCCACTTAATTAAAAAACTATGTAAAAGTAGACCCCTTAACACTATAAAATGTATTGTATATTAGTATGTTAGAAATAATATAATTATATCTATAAGATTGTCAGGTTTTCTAAACGAATGCTTATGCGATGGAGGTTCTGGGGTAAGTGCCATGGGGTTCGTCACAGTCCTCTTACCAAAAGGCATTGCCTTCCCCACTCCGTGGCCAGATCCTCCAAGAGCAGAATCCCTATTCTTTAGCAATGTGACGTCAGGTCACTTGCCGTACTCAAAGTCTCTATCTCTTGTCTATAATAAACCATCCCTCGGCACTTGATAGCTAGAAGACCCAAGGTGGTCGCCAGCCATCGCCTGCCGACAGGATGTTTGTTTCCATTCATTTACTTCCAAGACGTGCAATGGCAATGTCAATCCTCGGACATTTCTAAAACATTCTTCGACCACGTGCAGGACTGCGTCCCCATCATAAATAATCCACAGGGTGCCTAGTACTTCGCCACCCGATCCTATTCCATTGTTTAAAAATAAGCTGTCGCTAACACGGCCAGACTGACCTGCTTCGCGCTCTCGAGAAGCGACCTTTCACACAGCAATTCTACCCAATATCATACCACTCGACCATTCCTGATTCAGCCAGTATATTACAGCATACGATACCAAAGTATCTCAACCAAATGCACAAGCACTCATACAAACAGCTAGTAGCCACCAATATCAGACCGTATCATTTAATACTTCTGAACAGCGTAACACGCTCAAATCAACAAACAATTTTGTCACTTTCAAGAGCCATTCAGATTGCTCCAATAACCATTTCTTGCGTACTTTATACGCAATCTGATCATTCAGCCAAACACAACACTTAACAGTGTTCACATCGGAATCGTAACTTCCTTTAATTAATGCAATTTGTGTACCTTTCAAACGTCGTCCTTCGAATATGTTATCAAGTCCGTGGCCTTATGTCACCCATGATAATCTTTGCTTCGAACACATAACGTTCTCTATTTCGTACTTCTATTGATTGTCGTTTTTCCTACGACCGTTAACAATGTTCACATCGGATTCGTAACGTCCTCTATTTAACGCAATTTGTGCACCTTTCAAACGTCGTCCTTCGAATATGTTATCAAGTCTGTGGCCTTATGTCACCCATGATAATCTTTGCTTCGAACACATAACGTTCTTTATTTCGTACACACCAATTGTCGCTTTTCATACGTTACTTCTTTGCCGACCATTGCCACTCAAATCACAGTGTCTCAAGCGTCACCGCGAGAACAGACCAGCACACCGCCCATATGTCTTGTTAACGCTACCGCCAAACACAAAACAATAGTATAAACTGCTTACAGATGATCCCTTTTATTCCTTTCTTACAAGTTTTATTTCAAATTCGCTACATATTTTGAACTTATTCTACATAATGCTAACACGATTCATCATCATTCCCATTCTCATTATCGCTAAGGTCTAGATCGCCTTCTCCCGACCATTCTCCCTTCCATAACCTTAGTCTATCCTTTGGTGCCACCTGTGGCCTCCCCGATTCGCCCAGGATTTTATACCTGTCGTTCGGCATGCTTTCTATAATTACAAATGGTCCCACGTATTTTGTATCTAATTTTGCTCCTCGCGTTGTAGCAGGTTTAATGAAAACAGTATCGTTCAACTTATACTCAATGTTATTCCTACGCTTTTTATTAAAATTTTCTTTTTGATTTTCCGCATTTTTTTTCAATCTCTCGGCAGCAATTTTTCGGTCTTGCACTACATCTATTTTTTCATCTAACTCCGGTAATTCAGCCTCAATATGTAAGGCATTTCCTGCGTTCTGATTATTCCCAAATAACAAATAGGCTGGCGCAAATCCAGTTGATGACTGTTTTGTTGTGTTTAAGGATTCTTGAATTTTACCTAGTTTGTTCGACCATTCTGATGCATTTGAAACCTCTGCCGTTAACAAATTTGTAACCGTCGCGACATACCGTTCGACCTGTCCATTCGCGCGCGGTGCACCTGTAGCGATGTAATGTAGTTCTATATTCTGCTTTTTCAACCACTGCTGTAATGGTTTAAATGTAAAATTTGTCCCCCTATCTAATACAACAACTCGCGGTCTACCAAATAGGGTTAGTCGTTGTTTAAACACTTGCAACATCTCCGCACCACTTAACGATTTTAGAGCGACTAATTGTAAATATTTAGTGAATGCATCTACTATTAATAAAATATGTTGATACCCCTCCTTCGTCTGTGTAAAAGGACCAACACAATCACAGTGTATCGTATCAAATGGAACCGGTTTTTTATAAATTGGATGCAGTAATCCTTGCTGCGGCCCTGCATGACGTTTAGATACTATGCAGGTGAGACAATGCCTTACATATTTTTGCACGAAATAGCGCATCCGAGGAAACCAGAATTTCCGGGCTATACATTCGTACGTTTTTTCGTATCCTACATGACTGTTCTCATCATGGTAAAGCCGCAACGAGGAAATCCGATACCCCTTCGGTATGTAAAAACGCGTAATGCTATTTCCCTTATCGCTTAATATTTTACGGCATAGAATACTATCAATTATACAAAAGTCACTGCATACCGTGTCTCCCTTTTCTATCCGTTGAATTAGAGCCTGAACCTCTTCGTCGTGCCTTTGGGCCACTTTAATCCATGAATCGGTAGATATTAGTTGTTTGTTTAAACGAGCTGCATTTACACGCCTTCCCTTAGGCGGGTTTCTACTCAAAAAATCTACATGCTCAATTTGCTTCCCTTTACGGTATTCTATGTCGAATTGAAAATCCTGCAGATAAACCCACCATCTAGCTATACGTGGTAAAATATGTTTTTTATCTTTTGTAGCTTTTAAAGCATTGCAATCCGTGATGATTTTAAAATGAATGCCTAAGAGATATACCCGAAAATATTTTAGAGCATTTACAACTGCAAGCGTTTCTAGCTCGTAAGAGTGATATCTGGATTCCTCGTCCGTAGTTCGGCGACTAAAATATGATACTACGCGCAAATCTCCATTTACTCTCTGGAACAGTATGCCTCCGTAACCGACTGAGCTTGCGTCTGTGTGCAATTCCGTGTCTTTGCTGGGATCAAAAATAACTAACAGTGGTTCCGACACCAAATGATCAATTACATATTTACGAGATTCATCCTGTTCTCGTCCCCATTGCCATGGAATATTATTTTTTGTAAGTCTTGTAATACACGCCGTACGAACTGCGAATTCCGGCACGAATTTTCGGAAATAGCTCGCAAGGCCCATAAACTGTCTGACTTGCTTAACATTTGTAGGAATCGGAGACTCGACTAAGGCGTTGATCTTCCTTTTTCCTGGTCGTATGCCGTCGGCAGATACTTCACGCCCTAGATAGTCGATAGTGGTTTGAAAAAATTTGCATTTCTCCACGTTGATCGAGAAACCAGCCTTATCTAATGCGCTTAACACCTGATCCAAATATTCTAGCCCCTCTTCTATAGTCTTAGACGGAATAATTACATCGTCTATGTACACCACGGCTAGGGAGAATCGAAGATTTCCCAACGCTGCATGCATACAACGCTGGAAAGTGGAGGGTCCGTTGGTCAATCCAAAAGGCATACGAAGATATTCGTACTGACCATCGGGTGTCACAAAAGCCGTCTTCTCTATTGACTCGTGGTCAATTGGAATCTGATGGAATCCAGACGCCATGTCCAACGTGGTAAAAAAATTCCCTTTCCCTAATCGGTCTAATTGATCCTCAATCAAAGGCAAGGGATAACTATCTCTAACTGTGATTTTATTTAATCCCCGATAATCCACACACATTCGAGTACCACCCCCCACCTTGGGTATTAAAATAATGGGACTCGCAAATGGTGAATTGCTTTCTCTTACTATACCAGCGGCTATTAAATCAGCAATAATCTGTCGCGCCTCCGCACGCTGCGCGAATGGCAAACGGTAAGGCTGATATCTCACTATTTTCCCTTCTTTTAAAAGAATCTTTAGTGTGCCAGTACTTACAGGTCGCAGATTATACCCATCTGCAATCATCTGTTGATACTTTCCCAACAAACCTTCCAGCAATTGACTCATGTTCGGCGGCAACGTGCTGATAGCGTTGCACTTTGATCCCGTTGCCTTAGTGTCCTCCTGATGTCGTAACGGGAAGTGTAGCAGCTTTTTCTCCCCCTCCACCTTCTTGACACATAATTCCTCGTAATCCAGGATATCCTCTCCCAGAATAAGATCATAGGTCATCTCCGAATCAGGCACCACTAAGAACTGAATTTCAGCTGCCGCATTTTCCGCCTGTATGGTTGTTATCGTGCGGCCGATTATCGTCACGAGTCCGCCGCCCAATCCATAAACCTTAGTAAAATATGGTTCGATTTTGCAATTCGCCTGTTTGGCAATTTTCTCTCGCACCATGGAACATTCCGCACCGGAGTCTAATAGGCAGTGCACCATCAAGTCACCGAATAAAAGGGGTGTAAGACCCAATGCCTTAACCCGTAGGGCATTGGCTTCCAGCTTCTTGTGATCCGTTCTCGATCTTTTTCGGAATTGGTCCTCCCTCAAGGTCCTTTGTTTTCCCCAACATTGGGACTCCGTATGTCCTCTCTTTAAACAGAAAGTGCACGTGATGATGTCACTGGTCTTCACTTCCTCTCGAGGTGCGTCCCTCGTTTCCTTCCTCTTCTTTGGACACTCCCTTTCCATATGTCCTGTTTCATTGCATTCGAAACATCGTTTGCGAGAACCAGAATGCACTTGCGAAGTTCCGGGGCGCGTAATTGAACGTCTATTGTAATCCCGGAAATGTCCACCACGTTCCCGCGATTCATTCCGCCGAAAACGATCACCCTTTTCTTTGTTCGGCTCTTTCACAAAATGAGCCATCCCACTCAGCAAATCAGCGGTAGACGTAAACCGAGCATTTCTAAGCGATTGTCGAACACTTGGGTCCTGAACGTGCCCAATCACCAAACTAATTAACTCGTGAGCTTTGAAGGCTATCTGAGTTTGGCCGTAATATTTTAATTTATTACGCGCATACTCAGTGTACGATCCCGCCGAATCACTATTGTACGATACCGCACGAGATAAACGCTCACATAACCGATCTTCGGACACAAACACAGAACATAAGTCTTCCCGGAATTTTGCCCAGGTACGTGGGTTACCTTCCCAGTCTCTGTACCATCTTTTGGCCGATCCCGTCACGGCATGAGTAGCCAGACTTAATCGTTGTGTAGCAGAAAGTTTCTCGGTTATTGATTCCACTAAATCACACCACTTATGAGCATCCTCACCGATATCCGTACCACTAAACTCCGGCACTGCTTCCACAAAAGAATTATCCGTCGCGGGTGCCGAAGGAGCGGCTGAATTATTCGCAACCGTTTCTAAGAACCGACGGAACAAATTTTCCAAACTCGGCTCCGCGTTTACACTTTGCCCACCGTCCATTGTAACGGGCGCTATAGATCCAAAAGATACTACAATCACTAATATCCGTTTGGCTACGCGGTCTTTTATCCCACTTCTGATGTTAGAAATAATATAATTATATCTATAAGATTGTCAGGTTTTCTAAACGAATGCTTATGCGATGGAGGTTCTGGGGTAAGTGCCATGGGGTTCGTCACAGTCCTCTTACCAAAAGGCATTGCCTTCCCCACTCCGTGGCCAGATCCTCCAAGAGCAGAATCCCTATTCTTTAGCAATGTGACGTCAGGTCACTTGCCGTACTCAAAGTCTCTATCTCTTGTCTATAATAAACCATCCCTCGGCACTTGATAGCTAGAAGACCCAAGGTGGTCGCCAGCCATCGCCTGCCGACAGGATGTTTGTTTCCATTCATTTACTTCCAAGACGTGCAATGGCAATGTCAATCCTCGGACATTTCTAAAACATTCTTCGACCACGTGCAGGACTGCGTCCCCATCATAAATAATCCACAGGGTGCCTAGTACTTCGCCACCCGATCCTATTCCATTGTTTAAAAATAAGCTGTCGCTAACAAGTATGTATATATATGTTAAAAAAATAGAAGACTATTTTGCTATAAATCAAACAAGAAATGGTTAATTTGCGTCTTAAATTAAATTGAATCACTTTAATCACTGGTTTAGAATAAACGGTTAATTAAAATATGAAAAAACTGATTCTTTAACAGATGTAGGTGCACCCATATTTTCAAAGGAAATTGAATTATGGGCACAATCGGACTATGAAACGGAATTGTTCATGAATCTGATCGAATCTATGAAAATTCCTACAGAACTCCACAATTCTGATTGGAAATCATTTTCAGCAGAACCGAAAATTGCAATATGTACAATATGTCAGGGAACTGTAAAAGCATTTTTAGAGTTACGACGTAATGGAATGTCTATAGAAAATATACAAACTAAAATAATTAAATTATGTGTGTTATTAAATATTCAAACGGAAAGAGTTTGCCAAGGGGTTGTTGAATCAAACGCGGTAATTATACGCAATTAAGCTTATCTAAATATTTATATCCTTATAAATCCTTATATCCTTATAAATTATATCCTTAATCTGTAAATTACAATAATCAATCGTCATTTTTTGTAGCCCATCATTATGTATATTGTAGATTCCAAACCAAATTTAACAGCTGAAACAATTTGTGGTGTTCTTCTGGAATCAAAAACCTGTCCTTTGAATGATCCTGAATTTGAATGGAATGTTAATATCAGTAACAAATCTGGAGTAACAATTATTGAAACTGATACAAAACGGCAAACAAAAATTCTGCAATTAACAGATTTTCATTACGATCCTCTGTATGAAGTAAACGGTAATTCAGATTGTGGAGAACCAGTTTGTTGTCGAAAGGGCCAGAATAAAACCGATACAACTTTATTGGCTGGCTATTGGGGAGACTATAATTCCTGTGATACTCCCTGGCATGCGATCACTGATGCCTTATCTCATATAAAGGATGTACATCAGGTATTTATATTACACGCATATTGTAAAAATATTTACAAATATTACTTTAGTATTTATCCCAGTAAATTATAATAATAATTGTTATTCACATTTTCGCCAAATTTTATGCGAAATTTATGCTAATTTTCAGGGTATTGATTTTATATATTTTACTGGCGACATAATAGATCATGGAGTATGGGAAACGTCGAAGGAAGGAAACACGCAAAGTCTTAGAAAGATCTATAATAAAATTCATGATACTTTTAATAATACTACAATGTATCCAATACTTGGAAACCACGAGCCTCATCCTTTAAATCAGTAAGTTGACTAAAATTTTGGAGGAACAATTTAAAACCTTTATGAGCTATACATATAAAACTGCAACGTAGTATAAAATAATTTGAATAACAATGATCGATACATTTGAAACTAATATAAAAAATATTAATCATATATACGGGATCTTTTTAATAATTTACTTGAAATAATTTGAAATAACTAAATATTTTCTATTTTTAGTAATCTATTTAAAATAACTTCTACCATTAAAAAAGTTACTATTGTTTCTCGACTTATTGCAAGTCAATTTGCTTTTGGCACTTAACGCACTGATTTAAGTAGAATCAATAGTTTCAATAAATTTTTGAACTTCTAATAATATTAATTTATATCGATCGATCAGCTATAAACAAAACCAATGCTTGTTTCTCAAAAATAAAATTTAAGAACCAGTCTATTCAAATATCGTGCAAGAAATATTATATCTACAGAATAAACAGTTTCAGAGATGTAGATTAATATATACAGATGTTTATATAATATTATATATTTAAAATTAGACCCTAGCGATCTGTATAAACAACCTGTATGTAGATAAATTTAGAAAAATGGCCCGCCTACAAATTTTCAAATATAAGTATTTATGATGCAATTATAAATCGCAATTTTGGAATTTCGTATAGATTTGCACCAAGAAGTATAACAGAAGATAATTTAAGTACAAACTGGCTTTATACATTAATGGCAGATCTGTGGATTGGTTACGGTTGGTTACCAAAATCAACACGTACTACTATACTTCAAGGAGGATACTACACTGTTGTTCCAAAAAAAGGATTTAGAATTATAGCTTTAAATAGTAATGTTTGTTACTCTAATAATTGGTACGTAAAAAGACTGCAAATTTGTTTAGACTAAGAAAACGATAATATGAAAGACAACGTGATTAGAAAAGTAAGATGTAACATTTCAATGTTTTTATCCACCTCATAACTAATATTTTAATAAATCTTCTCGTAGTATATTTCAACTTTTTTTTTATGCAGGTGGCTTTTGTATCAACCAAAAGACCCTGATAATCAACTACAGTGGCTTGAAAGTACTCTCTTCGAAGCAGAAAAAAATCAAGAATTTGTACACATTTTGTCCCATATCCCAATCAGTAGCAATAATTGCGTAAAAGTATGGAAACGAGAATACGTGAGGATAATAGACAGATTTTCACATTTGATTAAAGCTGAATTCAATGGACATACTCATACCGATGAATTGGCAATATTTTATAATTCAAACGCAGAAGCAAAAAACATTGCCTGGAACGGTGGTAGCATAACTACTTATACGAAATTAAATCCTAATTACAAAATATACACCGTGAATAATAGCAATTATGTAAGTTACTGTCTTGACTTGTCTAATTACAACTATGCGTAATTGGAAGGTTTAAAGCAAAAATAACAATAAATATACACGAATATATATTTTTATAGGCAGTGAATGATTACCAAAATTGGATGTACGATCTTAGTTCTGCAAATAAGTATATTCATCAAAACCCAAAGTGGTATAAATCGTATTCTTTTAAATCTGAATATGGCCTTGCAGATTTGACTGTTGGGTCTTTAAATAAGTGGCTTCATGTAGCAGCGAAGGATGAAAAGTTATTAGACAAGTATTACAAGTAAGACAGAATTAAAACGATTGTTATATTAATGAACAACTATCTCGAAAATGTAATATTAGGTAACATTTTATAATATTGATTAGTTTCGTTTTTTTTTTACAGGAACTTTTACAAACAAGCAGAGCCTTCATTGCAAGCCAATTGTGATCGAAATTGTAAAAAACAGTATTTGTGTCGCACGATTATACACTCAAAACCTGATCTTTGTAATGACATTTTAAAAGATTAAAGTTAGCTGTTTATAAAAGCATTCGCTCGACAGATTTAAGAACATCCGAAGTAAAGAATTCCATTTCGTTGTACAATGTTCAATATATTTGCCATATTAATTTTACCTACTTTACAAATTCGTAAATAATATAAACAAGTTTCACTTAATGCTTTGCAAATCTATCCATTGTATTATCGGTCTTTGAAAAAGTTTGTCCGATGGTATCTCGTCAAGTAAATTAATCTGTAAGCGAAATAATTAAATCATTACACGAAACTTTGTAATAAATAAAGAACATTTTGCATTACCTGTTTTCTAACATAAATTACAAGTTTCTCTAACTGTTCTGGATTGTTACATTCTAAACCAAAGAATCTTCTCCACAATGCGCCTGCTAACACTTTGTCATCGGACATAATTCCTTCATCGTAACCAATCAAAGCTGCATTAAACTGTTCCGATATTTCCCTTGCTTGTTTCCTTTTTTCTTTCGGGGCAATTGGCTAACAAAATAAGTTGTATGAATCGTATGAATTCTAGGATATAGTGACATAATAATTGAATAATGAAAATATTGCAAAATAAAGTGAGTATAATAATGTCAGGTTAGCTGACTTGAGAACTTGATACTGCGTGCCAAGTATCTCTGTTTTGCTAACACAGGATAGAAAAAAGGAACACTTCAAATTATCATGAACACTACGTGCGTGATAGTTGGCCCGGTTCTGTTCCAAAGCTACAATCAGCTAACATGGCAATATTGTACATATTAAAATAATAGAAAATTAAAATTGAATAAGAACAAATAATTTTTAATACTTACACCCAGCAAGTCCATTCTGAGAAGAACGTCATGCCACATAGCCTCCACAATATTATTTACAACTACTTTTCCTGCTTCACCTTCAGCCATAAAGCGTACCATTAACATCCAAACATGTAACTCTGTGATAAGAAACCAGGAGAAAAATGTGTCCGACATATTGAAACCTAGTGGGAGAAACACATTGAATTATAGTAGATGCAGTTTAGTTTAACCCATTGCATTTGAACACCTTCTTTACTGTACAAGGAAACGGTAACTACACACAAAGCAAATGTAAGATAGTAATTTTGAGGCCATACTGTACTATGCCTTGCATATAAATTAAACAAGTATAAACAAGAAAGATGTGTTGATAAAAAATTTTTTGTTCCCCATCAATTTTTTTTTTAACACAAGTGACTACTAAAAGTTGCCTCTCCAATGCAATGGGCTAATTCAATTACATCATATTGTGTTAATAAGAAATTAAAATTGATAACCTACCCTGAAAAAATACTGTATAATTAAGTTTGTCAGGAATGTTATCATATAACTGATAACCTATGCTAATTAAATGCTGAAATATAAGTAAATAAGAATGATGTGCGTATAAACATTAAAAATATGTATGACTTTTGGATATTAATTAGATCGCAACAAATATTTATACTTACATACTTCTGTTTATAAAGACCAAATCTATGAGACAATTTCTTAAACATTCCATTATTGCTAACTGGTTCAATCGAACCCTTGGGTATATTTCTTAAAGGTGCATTTTTACAAAATTGTTGAATCTGAGGTCTTATTGGAAAATTGATGCATCTGACATTCGTGAACTTGCATCCTGTGATATATTTCAATGGCAATGGTGTCTTTTACCATAAATATTTCAAAAATACCACCCATCATAAAAAAGAATAATTTTCAACATTTAATGAAATATATATATGTAACTACTTAATGACAACACAAGAATTACTATTTTTTTTTTTATGAAATTTAAAGTATATCATCTATATTCTACCAAAATGTTTAAAGTCTCGAGTAAATTGACACATATACATGACAAAAAGAGATATATTTTTACTTTGCACAAGCTGACTCAAATGCATTGAATATTATAACCACAAAATAAAAGACGAAACGACGAAATTGAGATATTACAACTTTATAAATATACTAGGACAGAAATAATCCATAACGAAAGAAATTATTTTAGATGAAACAAATGCGATTTAGTTATCAACTAAAATCATATACTACGCGCAACATACTTTAATTTGGAAAAATGTGTAACTGTTAGGTTATATTCAAATATTTGTATCCAAAGTAGATACGTACCTTCCTAAGAGTTAACATCCTTAAACAATGCATGCTGTTATATACATGTGTGTATATATATATACATATATATATATATCGGTTTTTCAATTACATGCACACGTACATTTTATATTCTTTTGGAAAGAAACAAATCTGAGCCCTCGCGTTCTTTTCAAATTAATAGAATTTAATCCCAATCGTTCCAATACGAGACGCGGTAAAATTTAAAACTATGCATTGCCAAATGCTATTGTTACGCTATCGCGTTAGTAGGCCTTAATATCTAGTGACATCGAATCAACGGTCGACGATATAATTATAACAATCGATAGTGATAATACCTTAGGAGCGAAATTCGAAACCGGATAGGGATACACGATAAATAAAGCTGTACATTATTTACAGTACAGATCTTAGAACACTTCACTTGGAAGTTTCTAAAGCTTATTTACTACAGACCGTAAAAATGCAGCTAAGTTTAAAAAGTCACGTACAACCCTTGAAAAGTTGACCCCACGATATCCGGGGCTAGTCACCACATGGCCTACCTCGAAACAATGGAATCCCTGAGAACCCCACCAGCTCTTCGACGCGCTCTTCCCGACTTTGGCGCGTTTTCCTCTGGTTTTCCCGCACTTTTCCCTTAGCTCGCGCGCACCCTGACTCGGCACGTGGAAACGGAAGCGTTGCCACCTCCACGGCCCAGCCACAACAAGCCCAACCACATTGGACAAGACGAAAGGAGGAGCAAGGAACTCAGGAAGAGGAACTAGAGCCGAAAAGGAAAGAAGGTCGTTCCCATTCCACAATTGTATTAAACTTCTGAACGCACTATACAGTGAGTCGTCAGGTGGCAGCCCATTTTGACGTTAAATATAATAAATTGTAAAATAAAATAGCGAAACCGAAGCAACAAATAAACCCAGATAGCCAAACCTGTTCCTACAGATCTTTGCATGCGCCAGTTTGCAGGTAGTGGTATCAGAATTCCCATAGATTTGATACATTGCCTGTTAAAAACAGAAACTGCCGCAGAAAGGCAGGTGAAATATAACAAAACATGCTAGAGCAGATTAGCGCGACAAATCTAGCAGATCCTGCAACCCATAAATAGTATTTAAAATCTAACTTTTTCCGAAAGGGAGTGTTTAGGAGTGTAAAGGATAAGGAAAACTATATAAACGTGATAGGATCGCAATCGATTTATTCCTTTTTAAGATTTAATTCATTTTCCATTCCATTTCCTGGTGACAATCTGGATGACAATGAAGAAGGAAGACAAGAAGCAATAGAATACGCAGTAGCTGAGATGCTACATTCTGATGCATGTAAGATCGGTATGTATACACTGTCACGACTGGCAAAGTACAAACTTCACAGACACGGACAATCTTTGTTTGAGGTCATAATACAATATGTATTCTTCTCTGTGCATCTCTTTCAATATTGGTATATGTTTTACAGACTACAACTGAAACGCAACAAGGAGAATGCGATTCAGGAATATATCAAGGAAGAAGCCTCTGCTCAAATGCAGTGAAGAAGAGGAATCATCACACAACGAAGAAATTGTCACTGCTAGTATTTTGTTTATTTAAATGAGCACTTTACAAAATTTTTATTATGTGTTTTTATTCATTTAAGAAATAAACAAAATACTAGCAGTGACAATTTCTTCGTTGTGTGATGATTCCTCTTTTTCACTGCATTTGAGCTGAGGCTTCTTCCTTGATATATTCCTGAAACGCATTCTCCTTGTTGCGTTTATATATATATGTATGCCATATGTCAGATAAATGAATAAAAACACATAATAAAAATTTTGTAAAGTGCTCATTTAAATGCCCCAGTATGAGCGTTTCCATTTAACATTTGAATGCCTCAACTCAGCAGAGTCTTCTTCAAATCTGCCGCGAACCAGTTTCTTCTTCCATAGGCAGGTTTGTTCTCAAGATCGTGGTCGATCTGTCCTTGCCAGGTTTTGACTTCGGATCGTCGTCATTTTACGGACACAATTCTGCATCTAGTCTGTTCTCAAAAGGCTATCTGGGAAAGGAATCTGATAACGAATTTATAGATATCAGTGATAAATAAGACCCCCCTCTAATATTCCTATTTATTAGTTGCCACTGGAATGTACAATATCTTGTTTCTCCAAAACCAAGCAAAACCAAAACCTAGAGGGAAAAGATCGGACGTTCTTCGCCATACTCTTTGCATAAAGAGAGTTGAAACGTTATTCTAAATACTTCTTATATAATACAACATATAAGTCTATTTGTTTCAAAGTTTTGTTTTAGAACTTGGTTAAATTATAATTGTTCCATCGCGAGCAGAACGCTTTAGCGTTCTATGGGAAGCAACCTAAGGCTAAATTCTACAAGGGACGTGCAACACATGTAAGTAGATATTTTATGCACCCATAATGATCTACAGTATCGAAAATTCAAAGATTTCTAGAATTGAAAATAAATTCTGGTTTTAAATTTAGAAAGTCTTTTGAATGCATTAGATGTAAACTTTTAAAGCAATTATTAATTCTTGGTTTTTAACAAACATTAAAGAAACAATGCATGTTACATAAGTTTTCGTTAGAAATTTTGTTAAGTTCTGTTCTGTTTATTACAGGAGATGAATATGAGCTGTGGCAATTAAATAACAATACTGATACATCCAGAGCAACGATTTGTAGTTTTGTCAGTCTGTATGCTTTTGTTTCTTTTCTAGCGTTAATTGTAGAAGTCACTATTGCAGTGCAGTGATCATAGTTGCCATAAAGGTCGCACAGGATATTGCACCAGCCCACAGTGCCCTATCTGTGAAGCAGTTTTTAGCGGACCAGCACATTTGTGTGCTTGATCATTCCCTGTATTGGCCAGATCTCGCACCGTGTGACTTCTACCTATTCCCAAAAGTCAAATATTGCATTGAAGGGAACACATTTCTGTTGAACATCTAAAGCCAAAACGGCAGAGTTGCTGAAGAGCCTGACAACTGATGAGGTACAGCATTGTTTCGAATAATGGAAGACACATATGCAGCGGTGTATAGATAGGAAGGAGAGTATGTTGAAGGGGATAAAAGTTAAATGTAACTTTATTTGCAATAAATCACACTTCTCACACCAGTCTCGTTATTTAATTGCCACACCTCGTACAGAGCAATTTCTACACACATTCAAAAGCTTTCCAGCTCAATAAACAGAACGCCGAACGTTATAGTTGTTGGTATTATAATGGTACGCAATAAAGTAGCATATGTGATTTCAAAATAAATCATAAAATTTGTAAAAGGAAAATAAATTCATTACATTCGAATGTAACTAGAAATTACTTTGATAAATCATTTAACACGTTCCGTGCCACGTGGGTCGTATGCATCCCACGCTGTCAAGTCCAACTCTTTTGTTGTAATATTCATTAGATTGCAAAAATCATTATTATCAACAAGAAGGTACAACGTTCATCATGCAGTATAGAAAGGGTACACGTTTTTGTTTTAACAAATTAGCGTCTTAATTGCTGCACAGTTTAAGCCACAGAAAGTTATCGAAAATCTGTCTGGCAAAGCACGTGTTAATGAAAATATAATACGAATCTAGTATAATAACGATAAAAATCATTGAACTTGTGATAAATTACTAATACTACGTTTATGGAATTTTGAGTGCTTTCTAAAAGTATATCAATATTGCTAATTAAATAGAATTCATTGTATTTTAAACGCTATGTAAGATAATATTGGAGGAATTAGAAGAACTTGTATAGTCGTTTAGTGTGCGCGTATACATATTATATTTGTGTAATGGCGCGAAATCTTTTCGAGACTGTGATTTCTCTACGTTGGATGAGCTGTTGATTGGCCAACGCTGCTCCTATTACAAGCGACGTAGCCGCCATTGGTGGGAGAAGTACCGCGACAGGTACCAGTGTTAGATGCGCGGCAAACAGTATCGGGTGGTGACGTTTCTTTGCTTGCATCTATTTTGAAGAATACTTGACACGAATGACGCCGGTAAAATTATTGGAACTGAACGATATCCCTTCTATGATGGCGACAATTAGTGACGCGGTGTGAAGTGCATGGCTTGTGTTAGCTCTCCATAATTTTGTGGATATCTTTTGTGGTGGGATCTTAGGTGCGGTATCGTAAACGTAAGTCATCTGTTCTTTTTTTGCTCTTTTGTTTTCCTGTCTTCCGTTAGAGATTATTTTTCTATTCTAAGCTCTGATTTAATGTAAACTATTGTTAAAGTATCTCCCATAGAAAAATTATACTAATACGTTCACGTATTGGAATTTCGTCCTGTTTTCTTTCTGTTTCCATCTTAAGTTTTTATTCTTTACATTTTATGCAGTTACTTCTTCGTTTTCCTATATTCTGTGCTGTGCAGCATGCACTATCTCAGTATGATTAATTATGTTCAATGTAGGTTGATGCGAATTATTCGAGACATATTCGTGGGTTTTTTGCGAGTATAAAATCAGGATTACATGTTCGAGCAATAAGATTGTATAGAAAACTCTGATGTGGCCAATTTACTTTTTTTTGTATCTTTTTCTGTTTCTCATAAATTCTCGTGGTTATTAAATGTTATGTTTTTATAGTTTCTTTATCTATTACTGGTACACAAGGAACTTGTTATATGTTATATTTTACAGTGGTTAAGATTTAACAATACATAAAATGTATATCAAACAGCAATTATAATGATGTGTAAAATTAGTTATTTGATTAAGTGTGTCGAGTTATTTGACCGCCTAGCACAATTCATTATCATTAATATGATATTTAATTATTTGTGAATTTCAAAATGCAGAGGTGTTGAGCACAACAAATAATTTTGTATATTAAATGTACAAAATGTTTACACTTAAATATAGAGGTTTATTAATATCCGTTACTGTTTTAATACCATTAAGGAGCTATGTATATTTGTTACTGATTTATTTTGTGGTATTGAAATGAAATATCTCGCAAATACATATACATTTGTTTTCATATATTAAAATGTGGATATTTACGAAAAAGCATATGTTATCCTTAAATATAATATAATCACCTTGCCATTTCGAGACAATATGCCGAAATTGGCAGAATATTCGAATTTCTGCTTATATACTTTTGGTAGGAACAAGGATATATATAACGACCAATTTCCGTATTTAATGATATATTTATTACAATCATGCAATAAAATATGAACAATATAATTGTATAGACATCATTTTGAACTGTAATATAATAGTGGTACAATAGTGTCGGTGTTTTATTCTATATTATTGTATTTTATAATGATGAAGGCAATTAATTCATGTAATAAATAATATATACTGACACATAATGATACTGATCTAGCTGTTGAACACAAAGTTTAAAAATATTTAGCACTGTTTTCAAATATAACAGGAAAGTAAAATTGTAGTCTGCCCAAAAATGTACAGTCTGTTCTCCATATAAGCGAAAATGTGGTATCCGATATAAGTGAAAAGTTTATCCCCACCACTGAGGGGTATACTCCTGGTGACGTCGTACTATTCGCTTGGCGATCACTGCAACGCGATCCTGGATTGGGTACATCGGTGAACTAATGCTAATTCAACGCTGAAATCTTGCTATTTCTCATCCTTTTCTTATGAATCTTTTACATAGCATAGCTGACATTTTTCTGATTGAAATGACACAAAACACGATATAATTAACGATATAACTGAGCCCGGATCACGTTAAGGTGGGTATAGACGAGCGCGCTGCAGCTGCAACGCGACACGGAACGAACGTGTTTGGGCGAATATTCGTTCATTTGGACGACAGTGTGGTCCGTTCTCTTCGGGTTTGCCGCGTTCGAGCCCAAGCACAGTGCGGCATTTAAATGGGCGTTCGGGACACAACTCCAAAAATGCATATACTGTATAAATAATGAACATTTTTGTAGTGGAAAAGATCAAACTAGTTGTATGACATATCATTATCATAACAATAACAACAATTGTATTCCTTACCTACCGATAAGCGATTATTTTGGATAAAAAGTTTAAAAATCAATCATGATTTTTTCGACTGTGCCAAGTACCGAACACAATAAACCGCTTTATCCGCGCACGTTTCTTTATTTTCGCGAGCGGATCTTTCCTGGGTTTTCTAGGATGGTCTCGGGAAAAAACGCATCGGGGACACGAATAACTCGTGTTTTCTTCAGTCAGTGTATTTTTCACAGAAAGGAAAAGTCATAACTCATTGTAAGCTAAAATTATCACGGCACTACCAGCTATAATCAGAGCTTCATCGTCTTCGGCGAATGCGCGTGGAAATTCATGGCTCGTTCCAAGCGCGGTGCGTGTTCGTAGTAAAAACCGAACACCGCGTACACCATGTAATGCCGCGTTACTGCCGCTTTGCACCCGCAGTGCGCTCGCCTGTTCCCACCTTTACACTAATCGCCAGCCGAATTTCTGGACGCCTCAAGGGATATACCCCTCAGCGGTGGGGATAAACTCTTCGCTTATATCACGTAGAACTTTTCGCTTATATGGAGGCTTCACTGTGTAAGCGAACGTGTGGACCCCAATGTCATATGTGACAGTAAATATGGTTCAAATTATATCGTGTTTGGTGTTATTTTAATCGGAAAAGTGTCACAAATCTGTTGGATAAAGTTTGATGAAAAAAAAATAAAGAGGTTTCATCGTTGCTTAGTTTCACCATACGCTGGGTTTCGTTTTGGCTTTGCTCATCTGTCCTTTTTCTTTACGCGTTGTCCTTTTCTACGTTCGACACTGTCGGCAAATTTCAACCAATGTAGAAAGTATCCGATAGAAGCAAACGTTCAGTCCCAAGACTTTCGCTTATACGGAGACATTGCTATACTGCTATAAGTGTCTAGTCCGCGAGTTTGGAAAAGGTAGTTTTACATAAGATGTTTCCGGTGAAATTGTTCATCACTTGTAACGATTGTATTATCCAAGTGATATCTTTTTATATTTCGTATAGATATTTAAGTATGTAATTGAATTAAATAATCGTTGCTGATATTCGGTAGCGGAATCGCAGGGGAACGTATATAGAATCAAAGGAAGGATTTCGAGGAATAATGAATGAACAAGTGAAAGGCTGCACAGGGTTAGAGTTATTAAACAAATGATATCAATCGTTTAATAACAGTAATATATTTGGATAATATGTTTTGAAATAGTATTTGTGAAATTTGAAATAAAGATAAAGTAAAATTGTGATACCTTTATGCATCAGGTATTCGTGGTAATATTACATTAGATGGTCTAGTTATAAAGCGTAGTTTGGGCCTATTTCTTGATTTATTAGTGCGCGCTGTAGAAGAAACTGTGGAATTTAACATCTGTGCCTATAAAGGTATTTACAGTACTGTCTCGATTAGTGTTCAAAATTGCGTTCACAATTAGTGTTCATTTCTATCCCCACTACTTAGGGCGGTCTCCCCTGCAACCAGCGAAGCGTGAAGCGCCGAGCATGTAATCTGAATCCAGATCGAATATCGGTGAGAGCCAACACTGATCCAAGCGCGATTAAAAATTAAAACTTGTTCATTTTTGGTCCGTTTTAAATGAAATTTTGCCAAAATCTTCGTTACAATCTCCTGATTAAAATGACAGCAAACACGATATGGTTTGGACAATATTTACTTATCGTGATATTACTAATTTTATTCTCTTTTAGTATTGTTTTCGATAACAACGAGAATCATATATTTTGGAACTATACATATATAAATATATTTACTTATTATTATTGATGCGATGAATGACTTCTCTGCGTAGTTTGTTTATCTAAAAAGTAGATATAAATTCCTACAATTTCTTATCAGCAAAGACTCTTATGAACACCGAATGTAATGTCACAGGAACGAGAATAATTCGCGATACAACAATATTTTGCCATTAACTAAATATAGCAATTTAAGATTAAGAGAATTAAGAGACTCTCGGTTCGAGAGTTTACTTCCAAATTTACAATCTTATTACTAATTACCCCATTGCGGTTAACTAATATACACATATTCTAGTTGTTATCGAAAACAATAATAAAGGAGAATGAAATTATTAATACCACGATAAGTAAAAATTATCCAAACCATATCGTGTTTGGTGTCATTTTAATCAGGAGGCTGTAACAAACATTTTGGTCAAATTTCGTTTAAAATGGACCAAAAATGAACAAGTTTAAATCTTAAATTTTGATTGCGTTAGCATTGCCTCATATACACGGGGGTTTCAACTTGCTTCTTTCCTGGAACGCTGCCCCGTGTCTTGGCTGCCACAACATAAAAGGGGACCGGAACTCGCTTGAGAATCGTGTCTGCACACGATTAGTGGTCACTTTCGGTCCCAGCGAGGTACGCTAATCGAGACATTACTGTAGTCAGTTTTAGCAAGGGAATGCAGAAAAGTTCTATAAGATATCGCTATTAGCATTGTACTGTACTTTTGAATTCATTGTATTAATTAAATGGAAAATATATATAGTCAATCCAAAGGTAACGGCAAGGAACTGAGTACATATCAACAAGATTTATTAATACTGTTGGATATTTATTAGCGATAGTAAATATATTATGCTATTATGCTAGAGCAAAATTGTTTCAACGTTCTTAGAAATGTTTTACTAACGGCGATAGTAAGAGAACCAGATGTGTCTGTACTTGGAGAGTCGAAAGGGCATAGGTTGTAAAATGAGACAATACGCTTTCGTAGGTATAAGTGAAGCCCGCCCAGTTCTTTTGGGTGTTTTCGTTCAGTGCTCAAGAGAGCATGTCATAGAGAGAGGACATTCCTTCTGAGCTATGTTAAATACACTGATTGATAAAAATATAATAGTTATTTTATTTAACACACCATATACAATAAATACATATTACCTATTCTCAAATTGGTACTTCAGATATGCCTTTTCTTGAAATATTTATAAAAAAATTATAAAAGTGAATGATCATTGTTATTTAATTATTTGTAATTAATAACCTAATTATCCTGCATTAATTTTGGTAATCAGTATTAGTCAACTTTAGTTCATGGTGCAGAGAAACAATGTTAACAAAAAGGGAGATACATATTTCATTTTCCTTTAAAATAAATAATATTGTACAGAACTTTTCAACCTCTTTAAATTTGTGTTTATAGCATTACGGGCATGAAGACAAGTGAAATCATCCAAATAAAGGTGAAGGCAAAAAGTTAAACCTATTTATGTCTAGCAAGTTTCAATGCAAAGCTCATTGGTAAGATGTCCGATTGAAAAAGAAATGTTGCTTTTGTGATGCACTACGTCTCCATAACGACACATGGCATGCACTTTATTCGGCGTCAATGCCCCTGCTGCGTTACCTGTTCTAGCTGGATCGTATGACAATACATATTTCTATAAAGGGTACTTCTGTCTGCCCTTGAAAAAAATCGGAATTCAAGCTCAGACGGCATATTTCACATTGAAAAAAAACCGCAATATATATGTATAGTAAGTCCAGAATTAAATGAAAAAAGTGGAATGGGAACTGTCGATTGATGCTGCTGATCGGCAGGGCCGTATGCGATTCGCAGTTGTAGGATACCAAGCAAACAGATGAGAAGACTATGAGTTAAATAAAGAAATATGACTCAACTTATATCATGTTTAGTCCCATTTTAACCGGGAAAATCTTAACAATATGTTGAACAAAATATAATCGTAACATCTGCATTTGCGTAATCACACGAATTCGCTGGCATTTAAATTCGACTGCCTCAATACTCGCTCTACCCTTTTTTTCTTCTACGGAAATAAGATATGAAAGAGAAGATATGAAAATAAGAGTTCCTTTATTGCATGTTCACTCTTTTCAGCCATGACCTACGTCTGTCTTCCATCTCTTCATTCGATTCACCCTTGTCTATTAAGATAAGGCTTCATCAACCTCGAGGTGCTGACTGGTAGGAGAAAAGTAGGGATAGCTCGTTTCAATTTAACCATGCACTACTGTACTTCAATGTACAATGTACGTCTTCACTTCTTGAGAATTAATTTTGAAGGGAACAAGATGTCTCAAAATGTATTGAATGGAAATTTACTATATTAATGCTGATACATGCAGTTTCTTTTCTAAACGTTTATTCAAATAATACACGTCCATTCCTAATTTTGCATCCCGATATTATCGTAAAGTAGCTAAGTATAACTAAGTTAGAGAATAAAACCAAGTTAGACAATTGTATTCGTGTTTTAATAATCATTTTGCTGAAAATGATTTGTCACTTTCGGAGCTGCTCGAAGGTCGCATTTGTTTACATTCGTTAAGTGTATGTCGCATAGAAGTGTATAAACATCTAGGTCAATGTATGGAAGTGGTACTACCTCACCGATTTCTCTGCTTTTTGAATATGTTCTAGAACTCAGTATTCTGAACAACTTTTTCCAATGCATACACCACTGTATAACCACCGCTCGGGCTTAGTTTTCGAGATATTTGCAAAAAACTGTAGATACTAGTACATTGAATTTTGTTTATACGTGGACCCTCGTGGCAACGTATGGAGCCGCCATTATTGTACCAATTACAAACCATGCTTTTAACTATTTTTGTCGTTTGTTACTTATACAACCCTTCGATGTGGAAAAATGTACAAAAAGAGAATGGAAACGTTTAAATAGTTATTTCATTATTAAAAACTGTTATACTGCTACAATTAAATTTAATATGAATAATTTTGATGTAAATGAACTTAGAAAACAAAGAACAGAAAATAGGGTTGTATTATGGATGACATAGCTGTACTTGTATGCTAAGTTTCAAAATTTTCTGAATCTTCGGGTTGCCTAACCTTCTTTGTCAGTCCACTAATACTACCACTACCCCACAACGGTCCTGGAAAGAGCTATAATAATTTCTCGACGTGTGCCCAGCGAGAGCTGGTTCGAGAGGGATCGCGCTTCATCATCAATAAAGGTTAAATGTCTTCGTATCTGTGAGATTACACTAATGCAGACGTGAATTTTTTTTATTGTTACGTATTGCGCTATGAAAATTGTATTAAAATATTCGTGAAGCTGTTATAATTAAAATGAGACAAAACACGATATGGTTTGGACAATTTTTACTTATACGTTTACATAATAAACCTCTTACCCATAGATTTTTTTTTTATTTTTTAGAGGAGGGAAGGATGCTTATCGCACACCAGTCTCTGCTTTAATGTATATCTGTTCCTTCAGAAAAAAATTGTTGAAAGGATTAGGGCACGAAAATACCAATTCGGGAAAAATCAATACAAGACTGAACTTTCGCTTCGGTCATAAACAACCCAGGTTGGCCGCCGAGGTTTATTCCCATTTATTGTAGTATGCCTTTATGTTTTTTCTTCTCTTTATGCTTCTCTTATATTCGTAAACGTATTTGGCGAAAGGCAATTAAAAATTGTATTCTCATGGGGCTGGAGAGATCGAAAAGCGTCTTGCCTGGTCCGAGAGCGCTCGAAAAGCGTGTCGCCTGGTCCGAGAGGGACTGCTCGGATGCGTTTCTTGCTCGCTGAACAACAAATTGACAAGCCACCTTCCATCGTATAGAAGTTCAGTGAGTGAAAAAGAGAAAGTACCCGTATCCGCGGATAACACGGATGCAATGATGGATCTTTTTTATTTTTATTAATCATACTCTGAAAATTTTATTACGATGTTGTTAAAGTTTTTACGCTTAAAATGAGATTAAACACGATCTATGTAATTTGGATCATATATGTATATGGATCATAAGCATGACGCCAATATGATCCAAATTATATCGCGTTTGGTGTTATTTTAATCACAACAACCTCAGCACTATTTTAATAAAATTTTCAGAGCGAAATAAGGAATAATAAAGAAGTTTTATAGTTGCATTAGTGTTAGTCTTACCGATACTTACCCTGCCCTTTTCAGGGGCTGTCGACGTCGCCGGTACCTGCACAGTCGCCGGGGTCTTGAGTCTCAGATCAAATTTCTAAAAAGGCAAAGTTCTCCGTGGGCCCAGAGTGTTCGCGGCCGGTCCCGAACTGCGATCCCTCTCGAAGAAATTACTGTATATTGCTCTATATTTTATTTCTGTTTTTGTCGAAGCCTATATATAAGAATGGATAGACAATAAGATGAACTTTTATTTCTCACAATATGATAGACCATGTCATTGGAGTAATTTTCACTGATCGTTACTGTATTTTATAATCTGTGAACAAGTGCAAAAACCAGCATATATGTCATGAGAAATAATCATTTTGATGCGATCTAGGGACCTAAGTATCTCAGCAGGGGGGAGGGGAAATCAGCTGAGTGGCTCACTAAATAATCAGGAAGTTATTAGGCTGAGTTACAGCGAGTAACTCGTTGTACATGTCGGATTTAGCTCTCCACTCTCTGTGACCTACCTTATAACAGAATACCAACTTTTATTACTAATAATTCAACATTCATTAATAATCGACTAAGAAGACGTTTCCCGAGATTTTTTCATTTTTTTATCACACGAAAGTTGACCATTTATAATTCTAACAATACTAAATTATTTGTGGAAAGTCCAATCTCGGGTAACACAATTTCAGGGAACGATATTTATATTAGCTGCCATCGTAATATCGTGACTTACAATTAGAGATTATTCCTTTGAATTCATACTTGGAAAAACGGTTATTGCGCATACAAGTCAATAGAAGAATACAAGAATAACATTAATTGTTCATTTGTATTTTTTATCACGATTTTGTTACGTATGAATAATACTCTTTATACGCTGATCTTGCACGTGCCGCCCATGCTTGCGTAAGAGGGGAAGTCGCCCAAAGATTTCTGTCGCTATCATATACAGATAATAAGGGCCTTTGATGTTGACTAGCTGCATCGTGACCGATTAAGTGCACGCGTGACCCGTTGAGCTGTCCGTGATCTTACCTTATATGGAAACCCCAAACGTGCCCATCTATGCATTTGCATTTTGGGACTATATGAACCCTTTCATTTCGATCATCTTGGGTTCATAGCTACACAGTTGCGCGTAGATTCGCGTCGTGTTACGCTCGTACAGAGTCGGTTGCATTCAGTGAGATTGGGCTTAGGGCACCATGCAGATCACAAGTTAACCCGTTAGAATCCGTAAGTCCGGTTGAAGTTCTTTCGGTGTACTATTGTAACCGTCCTCAGACCCCGTATCGCCAGTGCGTCAACACCGTGCAGCTTTAGGTGTTATTTACACACTACATAAATATCGTGACAATTACATTTGTACAACCAACTGATTTGTAATATATATAAATTGTTCACCATTAAATCGAGTACATTCGTCAAACCTATCTTTACTCCGTAATCCTTGCATACTAGTAACAATGTACCCACAGATACAACTTAACCGCTCGAGTTGTATCAATTATTAATTTAGAGTTATGAGACAAACTAACATTTCTTGCGACTACCTGATTTGGCATCAGGTTCGTTCGCACGTCTTATCCAAAACAAGGTAACTACTTCAACCCAGTGGATCCCCGATTTCGTATCGGATTCGTCCACTACGTTTCACGCTCCCGCGGGTCCCTGATTTCGCATCAAGTTCGTCCGCGCACCTTACTAACAAATTTTCAACTATGTATATTCCTTGGGTAATATCAACTTCGCCTATGTAGGCGTTGCCGACAGCCCTGGCTCGTAACAATTCATATAAATCAATTTTATCACTCTTGATATTTAACTACCAAGCAAGTCAAACTGACTTGTTTTAGATTTTTTGCTTTAAAATGATTAATATATACGTATCGTTGTAACAATTTGTGATGTCTCCATTAAATGTTCATTCAATTACTTTCCTGTTCTTAATCTGTCTAACGTATGGTACATATCTATATGGTACCAAAATCTATCGGTAATTCTAATGTTAACCCTTCAAAGACGACTTCCATACGTCGTATAGACCACGGTTTCTCCATATGTCGCAGACATCTATGCGTCGTATAGACCACCTCGTTTTCACATACCACCGACATCGATATGTCGCATTGAGCGACGATATGCCGTCGAGGGAGCGGTGTTATTACACCGCTAATATGATCCAAACAGGAATATCGGTGCGAATTCCTTAATAAAACTTTTACTAACCTATTCGTGAGCTTTTTCTGATAAAAACGAGACCAAACACAATACAGTTTAAATCATGTTTTCTTGTACTTTGTGGTACGTATTTAATCTGTATTTACAAGTAAATACAACTCAAACTGTATCGTGTTTGGTCTCATTTCAATCAGAAAAATCCCGCAAATACGTTAGTAATTAGTTAAAGTTAAATAAATTAATAAACAAAAAAGTTGGTAGATGTATAGAAGTAATACTGCCTCACCGATTTCGATGATTTTTGAATATCTTGTAGAACTCAATATTTTGAACAAGTTTTTCCTATGCATATAACCGCCGCGGGGCCTTAGTTTCCGAGATATTTGCAAAAAACTGTAGCTAGTACTACATTGAATTTCGTCCATACGTGCACGCTAGTGACGACGTATGGGGCCGCCGCTTATACCGGTTGAATTCATCAAAATTATACCTCTAGAACTGGACATATCATAATAAAAAAGTTTTATTGTTCAATTAGTATTGTCTCACCAATATGTCTCTCCTCCACTGTCGTCTGTCCCTTCGCCCCGACGAAAAGTGTCGCAGATGCCACCGCCATCCGCGTAGAATGTTTAGCGGATGTCGACACCGTCCGCACAGAAAGAATATTCGACGAGATCGCCGTCGTTGAAGGATTAATAGAGCGGTATACTCTTACATCTTTGTATTTTTGGCAAACTGGCTTTCAATTTATATGTATAGGAAACATTTTGTTGCATTTTAAGGATTAAAGATATTGTATAATGAAAAACATGTCTCACATGTCTCGCAGCAAATTGCAAAGTTAATTACACGTTGTTACGTAAGAAATATTATTTCCTTTAGTTTTCTTCTATTATGCCCTTGTTTGGAAATCGGGAGTGCATGCAGTCGAGTCTGCCCCTTTCGCGACGTCGCGATGACGTTACCCCTGGGGGGGGGGGGGATCTTTTCGAAGTCACTTGGAAGAGTGCGTGCCCCCACTAGGTTTTTGGTCCGGCTATCGGGTATAAAAAGGGTACGAATTCTGCTCTCGGCGGTTCAGTATTAATCTACCTTCGTGTGCGTTCTGTATCGACTGCATTGATATCTAAGCTCAGCTTGATCGGGTTTTTAATCCTCTTCAAGCAATCTTATACAATCGTTTTTTCAAACGATATATCTTAGAATACAGTAATTTCTCGATGTGTGCCCGGCGAGAGCTGGTTCGAGGGGGATCGCGCTTCATTCCCACCAGTGGGGTGGATCTCCCCGACACGACCCGGCTAATACTTGGGGTAACCCTTGAAAGGTTAAACGTCTTCGTATCTGTGTGACGACACTAATTCAACCGTGAATTTTGTTTCGTCCCCGAGAAACAGCCGTCGACCATAACAGGTGGTCACAAGCGTTTCTCCTGGTGCTGGAGGGATCAAAAAGCGTCTCGCCTGTTCCGAGAGCGATCGAAAAGCGTGTCGCCTGGTCCGAGAGGGGTCGTTCGAAAGCGCCCCTCCTTGCGCCAGAATGGTCGTTCGGAAGCGTTTCCTGCTCGCTGAACAACAAATTGACAAGCCACCTTCCATCGCATAGAAGTTCAGTGAGTGAAAAAGAGAAAGTACCCGTATCCGCGGATAACACGGATGCAACGATGGATCTTTTTTATTTTTATTAATCATATTCTGAAAATTTTATTACGCTGTTGTTGAAGTTTTTACGCTTAAAATGAGATTAAACACGATCTATGTAATTTGGATCATATATGTATATGGATAATAAACATGACGCCAATATCACAACAGCCTCGACAATATTTTAATAAAATTTGCAGAACGAAATAAGTAACAATAAAGAAGTTTTGTAGTTGCATTAGTGTTGGTCTCGCCTATACGTACCGAAACCGTGGACGTTGGTGACTGCACAGTAGCCGGGCTCTCGTGCCTCAGGTCAAATTTCTAAAAAGGCAAAGTTCCCCCTGGGTCCAGAGTGCTCGCGGTCGGTCCCGAACTGCGATCCCTCTCGAAGAAATTACTGTTTATCGTTAGGCCTGAGCGCGCATGTATAGACAAAATTCAATGAGTAGTAGCTACGGTTTCTTGCAAATATCTCGAAAACTAAGGCCGCGCGGCGGTTATATGCATATGAAAAAGTTGTTCAGAATACTCAGTTCTACAACATATTCAAAAATCATCGAAATCGGTGAGGTAGCAAATAATAAGAAATAACAAAAGAAATCGCGCAATTCGTCTACGGTAATATACATATATGTCTATAATTATTTTATTTCTACAATGGTATGGGTATAATCTGTCCGCTCTAGTCGATCGTTTCCCAAAGAGTACCTCGACGTGTTATTCTTGCCCGCCAAGAAGGCGCGGCCTCGGTGCCACGACACAGTGCCTTCAAGGGTCTGTTTTATGACCCCCAAACGTTTACGGGTCCTGCGCGCCTATCGGCCTCGTGGCGACATTTGCCAGATGAGTATGCGAGGCGCTCCAAAGCCTCGGGTTTTCTTACACAATCTTATGAGACTTGAAACTTACAGCTGGAATTGCAACAAATAAAATCGTGGACTTTCATTCGCTGAAAAGACACAGCTTGTTATTATAGCAACTTAAGAAAAAAATTATAAATGGAAGCAGTGACTTCTTTGTGACGAAGCGTCGGAGCGCCCAGTATGCCCAACTAGGAAATGTCACCGAGAGGCCGATACGCGAACGGGAACGGCATACATTTGGTGGTGCCGTAAAGCAGGCTCTTGAACGTACTACGTTGTGGGCCCGACGACCCCGCCTTTTGGGCGCCCATGACGCAGCGTCGTGGCATTGTATGGAACGCCAGCGCACAGTGCGGCCGTTCAATGGACGTTCGGAATCAAATTCAAAAAATGCATATAATGCTTAAATAATGAACATTTTTATAGTGGAAAAGGTCGAACTAGTTGTATGACATAACCTCATCATAACAATTAATAACAAATAGTAACAAATAATACGAAATAATTATTACGTAACAAAATATAAGTAAAACATGAATATTATAATAAAAAAAAGTACATTGAACGACATAGTTAACATACTGTTGTATTCCGGGATTTGGGATCACTGTGCATCGTTTGGTCAGCCGAAACTGGGTTTTGGTCTCTCAAAATATTCAGTAACTTGTAGGGTAGTAGGTAGTAGCAGATACAAATTATATAGCAATGTTGTACAACACCTTGTCAATACAAAACAACAAAAACTACAGGACGTTGTGAGCCGCTTTTTTGCAAATTGAATTGTTAAGAAAACATTAAATATTTTACATTGAAAATTAAAATTTTGCATACTCTTTATGAAATTCCCCATATTGAAGGTACGACAAACAATATTACCAAATACGAACAAAAAAGAACGAGTGATGCAGGAATTATCTAATTTTTAAGATTTCAGGTATTACGAGCCGGGGCTGTGGGCAACGCCTAGGCCGGCGAGGTTGATATAGCCCAAGGAATATGGTTGAGAATTTGTTAGTAAGGTGTACGGACGAACCCGATGCGAAATCGGGGAGCCACTGGGTTGGAGTATTTAGAGTTATTTTGCTTGGATAAGACGTGCGAACGAACCTGATGCCAAATCAGGTAGTCGCAAGAAATGTTAGTTTGTCTCATAACTCTAAATTAAAATTCGATACAACTCGAGCGGTTAAGTTGTATCTGTGGGAACGTTACTACTGATGTAAAGGATTACGGGATAAAGATTGGTTTAACGAATCTACTCGATTTAATGCTGAACAAATTATATATATATATATATATATATATATATATATATATATATATATATATATATTCAAATCAGTCGTCTGTACAATTGTAATTGTCGCGATGAAATAATATAAAATGTGTAAGTTACCTAAGTATTTGCACGGTGTTGACGCACTGGCGATGCGGGGTCTGAGAGCCGCTTTTAAGAGTATGCCGACAGAACTTCAACCGGACTAGCGGATGCTAACGGGTTAATCTATGATTCGAAAGGTGCGCTAAGCCCAATCTCACTTGATATAACTGACTCTGTACGAGCGTGGCACGACGCGACTCTACGCGTGACTATGTAACTCTAAACCGACGAGGGTAGAAACCCCCCTCGAGGGTTTATATACCCCCGACATGCGCGGGAACGCATTAGAACTTTCCATATAAGGAAATTAAGAAGTCTTCGTCGGACCGCGCCCGTCTTGGTCGTAATGCAGCTGGTCGCACATGTTCTCAGGACCCCTTTATCTGTTTATGATAACCGAAAGAATTTTAGGGCGTTTTCCCTAAAACGCGAAAACGTTCCTCCAAAAACGCGTTGAGAGCGACGTATGGAATATTCTTCATACGTAACACAGGTATTATAAACAAATTGTTATTGCCGGTCCCCTATTGATTTTTTACAGTAATAATTGTTACATTCGTATTCCTTACCTACCTATTACTGATTATTTTCAATAAGAAGTTCAAAATTCAAACATGGCTTGTTTGATTTTTGTACATTGGAGGCCGCACTGTGCACCGTCAAGAACGTACGGATAGCGATCCGTAGAATATTGTACCATTAGCGCGTAGTACGAATAAGTACTTGTTTAATCATCATTGGGTAATTCTACCCTAAAAATTAGTCTTACATTACCAAGCATCGTGTGCAGTATGGTTCAGCGTACAAGCGAATTCAGTGTTTTGTATAAAAATTATAATGTACTTGACAGAAGAAAGTCTTATGGTGAGTGCAGTTATGCAACATAAAATTGAACGAATATGATTGAGACGAGTTCACACATCTACGGCAGCTCACTGGCTCCTTTGGAGCAGGCCAAATATACCGACAGTTCCTCGATCCGCCGTACCAAGTACATAACGAGTAACGATATGAGGAAATAAGGGACACTCGACATTTGTTCCCAAACCTTCTCCAGACAATCACTAGGTACTCCCGGCAACAGTGTGAGGAACGGTAACAAGTGCGGGGCGATGGGTCAGCCTAACTTTTTCATTTTTAGTCTTTCGACTTCCAACTTTTTTAAACACATTGTTGAAATTCTTGCGATTAAAATGAGACCAAACATGATATATTTCAGATCATATTGTATCTTTATTTTTATTGTACGGCATGTATTACATGAAATTAAAAAACCAAGTTTATTAATGTTCAATTTATTATGATTCACACATTAAAACATTAATAAATATTCAGATATAATAGTTTGTTGAAACAAAAGATATCGCATTGGCATGGTAACTCTATAAGCGTTATATATCGTGTACTACAAACCAAGGATAACACTGCCCGAAGAATTAAAATTCTATCAAATACTTAAAATACTAAATAAAATGTATAGCTATACTAGTAGTAACTCAACTACTAGTGTAATTAGAAATTAATTCGTAGCTTCCCATCTTATTGCTTAGAACGCAACATCGGCAAGGCGCGACGGCCCTGCCGATCGGCGGCATCAATCGGCCGCTCTCACTCCGCTTTTTCCATTTAGCTCTGGACGAACTGTAACCACTCGCATAAGAACTAATGCATTTGATTGTTCGGACGTGTTCGTCAGAACACCAGTTCGTACGAATACGCATCCACCGTAACCGTAGCCTAAGCCGATGTAACACATGCCGCACGCTTCCCTTGATAATGCGTCGGTTTGCGACCACGGCCGGGCGCGGTTGAGAGCCACGCGCTCGAGCGCTGTGATTGGCCACTATTTTTCGTTAATAACTCAAAAACTAAACTTCAAACAACATTGGACCAAGGAAAAAGTAGTTCAAAAGAATCAACTCAGCAACCCCCCATTTCCTAGAGTTCCGATAGTTACGGAACACTCTGTATAGTGGCTTTCCTATATATGTATATCATCTTTCGTTTTTTCGAAATTCTTTGCGTGAAAATAGATGAGAAAATTTTAATTTACTCATCTATAGTTCTATTTTTGCACTTTCGTATTGTATGCATTGCTTATGCGCAGTCCGCGCCGAATATTGCCATATGGACATGCAGCTCCACAATAAGTCCTGCCGTAGCTAAGAGTTTCATATTAATTCTTATCAAATTACAATATCTTATACATTTTAAATAGCTTCAAAATTTATTATCAATTTTACTAGTCAAAAAGTTAAGGCGACTAGATATATCAAACATTATAGAAATCTTTGGAACAATAAGGAATTGTAACTGAAATATTGGTGACCTACAGTAATCTAAAAAATTAATTTTAGGGATGTTAATTTCGAATTACATAATGAGTAAGATATTTAAAATATGCAGAACCAAAAAAGATCTCGTTAGTTTTTGCTTATAAGGCATTGCCTATTATGTGTATCTTATAGTTAAACATTTCTGAAGGATTTTTTCATTCTCGCAACCATTGCATAATATAATGAAACTATTTGTTATTTTTGTATGAAAATTCTTTACAATTTTCTACTTACAACATAATCGACCATACATAGTGTTGTTTGTTGGTTTAGTTTCTCTTAGATTCCGTGCCTTTTCTTACAATTAGATGTATGTTTCAATTTTGCGTTTAAGGAATGCAACGTTGTAGTTATTAAAAGATGCCAATTTTGTTTCATAGGAATTGTTCTTACGATTTCAGATTACTCATGTAATGGATATTCTCAGCTTGCATACTGTGCATTATGCAACGAGGATACGATAAATTTGCGGATCCGTTATTGCATCATAGTCGAAAGTTGTCAAACTCGTTGAACCGCTGAAATTAAACGGATTAAATGTCGCACATATACCTGTTAATACATCTACTTGGGTTTTTTAAAAAACGATGTACAGTGAATCCTCGATATAAGCGAAAGCCTCTGGTCTGAACGTTCTCTTATATCGTGTAGTTCCTACATTGTTTGAAATTTGCCGACAGCGTCGAACGTAGAAAAGGACACCGAGTATAAAGAAAGAGGACCGAGCAGCCAAGCCAAAACAAAATCCAGCGTATCGGTGAAGTAACACTAATGCAAAGATGACACTTTTTTATTTCTCATCCTTTTCTTATGAAACTTTTACATAACATAGCGGACATTTTTCTGATTAAAATGACACCAAACACGATATAATTTTTAAAACATTATAAATACAGATACATATAGAAAAAAATGATACAAGTAATTATTTTAATAGTTCCATACATTTTGTTTCTTGCTGTACATTTTTCTAATCGGTGTACATTTGAAGTATTGATAATTAGAATGATAAGTAAGTAAGATAAGTAAACGTTTAATATAAAGAATAGCATAAAGTATCAACACATGAGCCTCTTGTACCAATGTTATTTTAAATTCGTCTTCCACGCGATGCGTTTGAAACGCAATAGGTATACAATAATTTATACACACAACGACAACATTACTATTACGAGGACGGATTATAAGATGCTTGTGGAAGACGAAACGAGTTGTCAATTATCGTGGCGCATGGCAGACAATCCAAGGACGTACACAGTTTCAGATATCCAAAGCCTCTTGGAGTTAATTTTCTTTGCAGCAAATGCACCTATTGTATTTACATTACAACTTCCTCTTTCACAGCACATAGATTTAAAAATATTGTTACAATCATCAATGACTTGCGGTACATATTATTATTCAGTTGGCGTGACCCATGTCAGGAACATATTGTTTTGAATAATAGAGCGATTGAATTTTGAAACGAATTTTCATTTCTGATGCATTATTAATGTTAGTACATAGATAATGTTTGTTAATTAGAAATTGTACAGATTTATTGGAATGATTGTTGTATGACTACAGATAATATTTACTTACAAAAAATTAAATGTTTCTAAAAGCTGTCGGTTAAAATAGTTTTGTTGGATTTATCATTGCATGACTTCTAAGAAGAATGATATTGATCCCTGCATGAATACAATAAGGGTACAGTGTTGCGTTACCCTTTCCTTTTTTTTATGCAATTCATAAATTGTTATGCTATTAGAAATTATCATTGCAACAAGTCTCTACCTAACAATCAATCTGTTAAGTCTAGCCTTAAGGCTATCATTTCTATGAAAGTGCAATCATTCTTGCTTCGTTTCCTTCAACCTGTTTTTAAATGTGTCGCTTTCATTTCCTGCCCGTGCGTGTTTAATTCCGACTTTAGATTTCACGGAATTATCTATGCACGTTTATCTGTACATTTACAGGTTATCTAATTTTGTGTTGAATTAAAAGTTTCCGCTTTTTTGTATGTATTATGTAATTAATCATCAGATTGAATACATAATAATAGTTTACGTATATAGAATCCTATACTTGTGATTGTATCTTACATTTCATGAGGCCAACCATAAAGAAAGTGAATCAAATGTGTAGATATCGTTGCCAAAATGAGCACACAAAAGAAACTGTTATTATTGTTATATTGAACGTATACTTACATACTAACCAGAACTGTACAAATTTTCAGTTCTTGAAAGACAATAGTTGTTAACTGTTATCTGTTGATTTTGCGATATACAGGGTATATCGTAACTACTGCAACATCCGGAAATGGGGGATAGCTGGGGTGATTTTGAACAACTTTTTGCGTGACCAAAATATTGTTTGAAGCTTCGTTTTTGAATTATTAACCAAAAACACTATCCAACGAAAGCAACCGTAGAGCGCGCGCCCAGGCCCGTACCTCTCTATTGCGCTCGGTCGGGTACGGTAGCATCGAGGGTATCAAGGAAAGCGTACGGAAAATGTTACATCGTTACCGTCGGCGCCACCGGCAGTCTCCGCAACGGGTTTGACGTAGAAGCGCCCAGTGGGCACACTTGAAGCAAGAGTCCCATTCTCGCCTCGGTTTGCCACAGCCTTTCGTCCGATGCCCCGACTCGTTGCAATTGAAGCAACATCCCTCCTTATTCTGCCCGTCATCCCTATCTAGTGGCTTCGTCGTCTTTGAAGGAAAGCTTTCCCAGCACGTCGACAAGCTCGCCCGGCAGGTCGATACGCTGCATTCGCGCCTGGTCTCAGCCAAGCGTCGGGAATGCCTTTCTCCGGATCAACCAAACTTTCTTCGAGAGCGTAATTTTGGCGTGAGAATAGTTGCCAAACGACTCTGTTTTCTGCTAAACATGGTTCTCGAACTTCCCTTTAGCAGCCGACTTATTCGATTGACTGTTGAACATTTTCCGAATTTTTTTCCCACAAAGACGATGTGGGCAACTCCATGAAACTCGGGTTAAAGCCTTGCCGCGGAGACGCAGCACCATCAACGCTGTCGTGGCTTCGTCATCTAACTGGTACATTGTTTTTAAACGTTGCACGTGTCCCCTCCAAGGGTCGAAATCAATCTCTAAAAGAACAATCCACTCTCGGCCCAAAGTTGACAGTCACGGACAAACAAAATTTCACGTACTATCCAAAACATTGTACGAATTCCACTTCTGAAGATTAATAGGAGGTAGACCCAGTGAAAATCATTGTCATACAAGTAACTAGTAAATATTAGTTTATTAAAAATATATGCACGCTGTTCTCAGACTGAAATCGAACTGCGTGGCCCGAATGATTCAAGGACAAGTCGAGCTTGGCCTGCTCACGCTACGTGACAGAGGCGGGAGGACCGAACTCGTCAAGTACTGTGCCCTACAGCGCCATAAGCGTCTGGACTATGTCACAGACCCAAAAAGCCTATCTCCCAAAGCGGAACAGCCTACACTAGGTACTTGTTCTTCTTTCAAAAAGTGAAGTCAACAATTGTAAAATATTTGTTAAAATTGTATACCTTGATTGGGTAGCACAGTGAACAGTGAGCAGACTGCGGAGTGATATTCGTCTATTCCACAGTTCGTTCAACTTGATATTGCCAAATAAAACTACAATAAAAAATGAATCGTCGTTTAAAAAGTTATTAGAGGTCCGCCGCCGCCATTAAAAATAACAAACTGTACGATTTCACTAAACAAAATTCACGATTACCTTTTCGTTTTGATAAAAAGAAAGTGTATCGTAAATCGGATACAGCAGGAGTGACTCCAATGTCACATTTCAGAAGCAAAGAAGATAATATGATCTGAAATATGAATATGTGATCTGTGCGGGTTTTTCAGTCTTAGAATGCATTTAAAGGAGGACAGCAAGCATCAGTGTATAAATTAATACAACCAAAAAAATTGTCTTATGTTGCTTCTGATCTCATCGACTCAATTATACAGTTGACTCTTGAGCAAGGCGGGTCGAACAACGTGGTTTCTTTCTTGAAAAATTTCGGAGACGGTCACGTACTTATTTCATATTAGCCGACTTAGCATGCCTTTATACAGGGTGACAAAAAACTCAGGGAACATCGAGAATTGAGATATAGCTGAGGGGTAGAAAAACAATATTTTCCTTGGCAAAAATGTCCTACATAGTTTCGTTTTTGAGTTATTAACGAAAAACACTGGCCAATGAGAGGGCCCGGCGGGTATCGGCCGACGCGCGCTCAGGTGCGAACCGATCGCTTGCGGTAGGTCGTGATGGGGGCATCGAGGGTACCGCGGAAAGCATGCGGCAAATGTTACATCGTCTTAATTAAGAATCACGTGGAATTATTCATTATTCGTGAATAAGAAATACACTAATAAATCGTGTAATAACTGTGGCCTAGGTCAGGATTCACACAATGTTAGCCAGGTTAATTCGTGAACGAATGGGTAAGTTTAACTAGCTTTTCCTAACATTAGTTATGCGAATCGTTTTTCTTAATACATAATTTATCCACCTGAAAACGTACTGATAAAAAAAAGTATTTTTTTCATAATTAATAAAACACTTCATTCCTTTCGGATAATGAATAAACGTATCGAACACAGTTATTCCACGATTTATTAGTGTATTTCTTATTCACGAATAATGAATAATTCCACATTATTCTTAATTAAGACGATGTAACATTTGCCGCATGCTTTCCGCGGTACCCTCGATGCCCCCATCACGACTAACCGCAAGTGATCGGTTCGCACCTGAGCGCGCGTCGGCCGATGCCCGCCGGGCGCTCTCATTGGCCAGTGTTTTTCGTTAATAATTCAAAAACGAAACTATGTAGGACATTTTTGCCAAGGAAAATATTGTTTTTCTACCCCTCAGCTATATCTCAATTCTCGATGTTCCCTGAGTTTTTTGTCACCCTGTATATATATTATGTCTACATTATTTGAGAATAAATATTACAAGAGCTTTCGTGAATACTAGTACGTATATTAGGCTGTGACTTTGTGACAAACGAGGCGGCAAACGAACAAATTTTATTATATGAATACGTCAGTAACAACACATATGTACATATATTGTGCTGAATAAAATTTTCAGTCAAAAATAGGTTATTATAGTTAAGTTATTACAGTTATGCTCATTTTTGTATTTCAACCGTGCGAAGGTTTTGAGTCTAAGAGCCTAACGGTATTAGCCTAATATGAGACCCATTTTTTAAAAATATCATAACTCTCGAGCAGTTAAGAGCAGTTTTATTAGAAATCGAAATATTTTAATAATGTAATATGTATTCTTGTGAACCCTATTGGAAAGAAAAGTAAAAATGATTCGGTTTCTTAATAATGCAATAAAAAGGAAAGCGGTAACAAAACACAGGTTTGAAGAATGGGTTCCTACTATGAGACCCTGTTTCTTTGTCATTTGTTCTGTCTTTTCTCACACGTTGGGCATGTCAAATTTATGTTTTCAGCCCTGCTGTGTTCGTGGGCCCATGGGTAATATTTCATACATCTAATCCATTGTTGACCATGTGCGTCTGAAGAGTAAAAACCTGTACAACAAAAGCTTTCTCCATCATAATTTTCTTCATTAACACTGTAATCATCCACAACAACATCTTCTTCACACGCATCAGCTGAACTATCACTTTCTACGGGTTTGCTTTCAGTTCGATTTTTGGAATTGTCTATTCTCTTCAGCTTAGTATTAACGCTTTAATCACCAATATGAGTATCCACATAAAACAATATTAGGTACTTACTTAATACGAGACCGGTCTCATAATAGGAACTTCCTAGGGTCCCATATTGCGAAATGATGACAATTAAATAGATTCAAGGTTGTGCCTTCATTATTTAATGATAAGGAACTATGAAATCTAAAACTTTATTGCACGCACTATACAACAGTATTTAGTTACCATTTTGGAAGTATCTATAACTTAATCGAACATCTAGAAAAGCTTTCAGTAATATATTTCACAATATGATCTCTTAAGACGTTCAATTTTTACGCTTTTAACGCCAACGTGCGTACAAAGCAACTAGCAAACGGTTATTTACGGAACAAAAGAGCATCGCGATAATACATTCAAGGGTTATGTATCGGAAACAAGCAGAGGTCTCATATTAGAAGTCTTTTATTATAGTATAGGCTTCTTTACCCTAAGTTAACTTATTTCCCTAATTTTGAATAATCATTGTTCTCTTGCGATCAATGCATATCGAATCTTATTTTTGCTTAGTGGATACATCTCGTTCATCCGTATGGAGTGATACGCAATGTACGCATAGCTTATAATGCATAAACAATATAATGCGGTTATTTTCGTCCACAATGGAGTTTGTAGTAAGATCGAAGTCCTTAACAACACATTCTTTCTTTGATGCCAGATTCGAATACGAGTGCGGAGGATGTATTCTTAATTAACAAGAATTCGGCCTAATTTGGCCAATTTTCGCAGCTCTTTGTTTCCCGCCTACGATCATTTCAACGACAAATATGACTTAATTGAGTGAACTGAAACGTCACCGAATGACTTCTCAGATCATGTACAATATTTTCCCTTCTTGTTGTAAAGTTCTGTTATAAAGTAAACCTTGTAGTTAGGCAGTCAATTTTCAAGCGAAAAGTAATAAGGGGCTTGAAAACTTAATTTGCTGCGAAGTATTACATTAATGCGTCCCGATTTGTATTTTGCATTAGGAGAACAATTTTGCTTTTATTATTATATACAGGGTGTCGTGTAATGGGCGATACAATAGAGGGGGTGGTGATTCTACATAAGAAAATTTAAAAAAAAATAAGGAATACTATTTTCGGAACCGCGCTTTGCCTTAAAGAAAATTGACTTTCAAATTGTATCGAGTGCGTGTGCACTTGATTAAGCGTGCACTGAACAGAGTGTACGCGCACCCGATAACATTTCAAAATCATTTTTCTCAAAAGCAATACTTTGTATGCGAACATAAATTATTCTTCATATTCTTTTGTCTTAATTTTTCATGTACAGTTCGTCCAGAGCTAAATGAAAAAAGTGGAGTGAGAGCGGCCGATTGATGCCGCCGATCGGCAGGGCCGCCGCGCCTTGCCGATGTTGGGTTCTAAGCAATAAGATGAGAAGCTACGAATTAATTTCTAATTACACTAGTAGTTCAGTTATTACTAGTATAGCTATACATTTTATTTAGTATTTTAAGTATTTGATACAATTTTAATTCTTCGCGCAGTATGATCCTTGGTTTGCAGTATACGATATATAACGCCTGTAGAGTTACCATGCCAATGCGATATCTTTTGTTTCAACAAACTATTATATCTGAATATTTATTAATGCTTTAACGTGTGAACCATAATAAATTGAACATTAATAAACTTGGTTTTTTAATCTCATGTAATACATGCCTTACAATAAAAATAAAGATACAATATGATCTGAAATATATCATGTTTGGTCTCATTTTAATCGGGAGAATTTCAACAACATAATAGAAACAATTATAAGTCGAAAAAACTAAAAATGAAAAAGTTAAGCTGTCGTTTTTATTATAACATTGTTTTGCATTTGTGTAATCAGACGGACACGGTGGCATTTAAATTTCCCGACTGCCTCGGCCATCGTTCTATCCTTGTTTTTTCCTTTACAACCTAGCGACACCGACAAAAGCGAGCCGCGAACTTCGAGAAATTGGGGTCCGTTCTAATGACACTGTCTCAAACCATTTACAGTTCGTCCAGAGCTAAATGAAAAAAGTGGAGTGAGAGCGGCCGATTGATGCCGCCGATCGGCAGGGCCGCCGCGCCTTGCCGATGTTGGGTTCTAAGCAATAAGATGAGAAGCTACGAATTAATTTCTAATTACACTAGTAGTTCAGTTATTACTAGTATAGCTATACATTTTATTTAGTATTTTAAGTATTTGATACAATTTTAATTCTTCGCGCAGTATGATCCTTGGTTTGCAGTATACGATATATAACGCCTGTAGAGTTACCATGCCAATGCGATATCTTTTGTTTCAACAAACTATTATATCTGAATATTTATTAATGCTTTAACGTGTGAACCATAATAAATTGAACATTAATAAACTTGGTTTTTTAATCTCATGTAATACATGCCTTACAATAAAAATAAAGATACAATATGATCTGAAATATATCATGTTTGGTCTCATTTTAATCGGGAGAATTTCAACAACATAATAGAAAATATTATAAGTCGAAAAAACTTAAAATAAAAAAGTTAAGCTGTCGTTTTTATTATAGCATTGTTTGCATTTGTGTAATCACACGGACACGGTGGCATTTAAATTTCTCGGCTGCCACGGCTATCGTTCTATCCTTGTTTTTTCCTTTACAACCTAGCGACACCGACAAAAGCGAGCCGCGAACTTCAAGAAATTGGGGTCCGTTCTACTGACACTGTCTCAAACCATTTACACATTGATCAACAGTATATCATATACTGTATATGTGCACCCATTTCAAATTGGCATGGCACTGCCCTGCTCGGTTCGTCGGGCGGTCGAGCTTTGTAGTTCGTTTAGTGGGGTGAGAAATCCCCACACCATTTTTTTCATTTAGCTCTGGACGAACTGTACACATTGATCAACAGTATATCGTATACTGTTTATGTGCACCCATTTCAAATTGGCATGGCATTGCCCTGCTCGGTTTGTCGGGCGGTCGAGCTTTGTAGTTCGTTTAGTGGGGTGAGAAATCCCCACACCACTTTTTTCATTTAGCTCTGGACGAACTGTACAATCGGCACTCCTGAATTGCATTGCCAGATACAGCACATCGGGTATAATGTTACATTGTAACAAATTTTTATGTTGTAGGGATTTGGTTGTTTCAGCTGGTTGGCTGAGATAATCTCACGTACAGTTCGTCCAGAGCTAAATGAAAAAAGTGGTGTGGGGATTTCTCACCCCACTAAACGAAACACAAAGCTCGACCGCCCGACGAACCGAGCAGGGCAGTGCCATGCCAATTTGAAATGGGTGCACATATACAGTATATGATATACCGTTGATCAATGTGTAAATGGTTTGAGAAAGTGTCAGCAGAACGGACCCCAATTTCTCGAAGTTCGCGGCTCGCTTTTGTCGGTGTCGCTAGGTTGTAAAGGGAAAAACAAGGATAGAACGATGGCCGAGGCAGCCGAGAAATTTAAATGCCACCGTGTCGATGTGATTACACAAATGCAAAACAATGCTATAATAAAAACGACAGCTTAACTTTTTTATTTTTAGTTTTTTCGACTTATAATTTTTTGTCCAATGTTGTTGAAATTCTTCCGATTAAAATGAGACCAAACATGATATATTTCCGACCATATTGTATCTTTATTTTTATTGTAAGGCATGTATTACATGAGATTAAAAAACCAAGTTTATTAATGTTCAATTTATTATGGTTTACACGTTAAAACATTAGTAAATATTCAGATATAATAGTATGTTGAAACAAAAGATATCGCATTGGGATGGTAACTCTACAGGCGTTATATATCGTGTACTACGAATCAAGGATAATACTGCGCGAAGAATTAAAATTCTATCAAATACTTCAAATACTAAATAAAATGTATAGCTATACTAGTAATAACTGAACTACTAGTGTAATTAGAAATTAATTCGTAGCTTCTCATCTTATTGCTTAGAACCCAACATCGGCAAGGCGCGACGGCCCTGCCGATCGGCGGCATCAATCGGCCGCTCTCACTCCACTTTTTTCATTTAGCTCTGGACGAACTGTACGTTACGGTGTGGTAAAAGTTTTATTGAAGACGAATACAGTTTTTACACAGTTTTTACACAGTTACTCGCTGTTACTCGCTGTTGCTCGCTGTTACTCGCTGTTACTCGCTGTTACTCGCTGTTACTCGCTGTTACTCGCTGTTACTCACTGTTACTCGCAGTTACGCGCAGTTACTCGCTCTCTGGTCGAAAAAATCCCTCTTCCTTTTCGCTCGCGGCCTTATATACCTAAAGGTAACTTTAACACACGCACTCGCTCATACACACTCCCTCTCTTTCTCTCCTTAACATGTTTGTTTCGGCGGTCGTTCACCTATTACCTGTGCCTATGATTTGTTGTGGCACAGGTCAGTGACACCGGTGCGCGAACTGTACCCACGTCCTCTGCCGAAACAAACATGCTTGCAGTTATTATATGCCGCTAAACGGTTCTGACTCCTACAATATCGATGTTACATTCATGTAGAGGTCCACAGTATAGTTGTTGGCCACCTCACAGTCATTGAATCGAAATAAAAAAAACATAAATATTAAGAAAGAACATCTGTTATGCCCTTTTTAATCCTTTGCGGTCCGCAGATTTCGCTGCCGGGAGTACCAGCGGGCCCGAGCATATTTAGCGCTTCGCAGTTACTTTTCCGTACGAGATTTAAAGTCAATATATGGACATTCAAACACACAGAATTTGTTCAAACTGATTTGTTGTGTTTAATACTACTTATAATATATAGAAACATAAATTTTTAATGTTCGTAATTTTCCAACGGGTGGTATTTTACAAAGCAATCACCCATATGGAGTCCTGGTTTCCGTGTACAAGTACAAGGACTAGACCCAGTCACTCTCTAATCGACAACAACGACTGTCAATCAGACATTTTGAAATTACACGCTACTACTCTGAGTCACTGCCAAATAGGTATATTCAAAATTCAGGAACTTACTTATGTAGGAGTACGAAGCGCCCAACTACCGGGCATGGGTCTTCTTTACCCGGCTAACTGGGACACAGCTGGTCTGCAGGCGTGCAACCATGGCCTGCAGACCCGTGTCCCCTGTTTCTATGTTTTACGGATATGAATGAGAGAGAGAGAGAGAGAGAGAGAGAGAGAGAGAGAGAGAGAGAGAGAGAGAGAGAGAGAGAGAGAGAGAGAGAGAGAGAGAGAGAATGACTGAATACGAGTGGATGTATGAATGGCAATAGACAGTGTAGAGTTAGCAGCGAAGGAATGTAGATCGTAGTGTAGATTGAGCAGCGAAGCAGAGTAGTGTAGAACAGCGTAGAATAGGAATAGAGTAACAGAGTGTAGACTAGTGTAGAAACTGTTTAATAAATATACATATATAACTGTTACTAATCGTTCTGCACTTGCACCGGCGTAATTTCTCGTAATGTCCGAAAAAGAGCTACAAATTCAAACACTATGCAAAACCAGCGATGTTCATATTCTACAACAGCCAAGTCTCATAGCCAACAATAACGAAGATTGTATTTTAATCAGCGAAACAACCATAATGGAAATAGCAGGCCGTTGCTTCTACCTATAACGTATTTTACAAAAACATTTCTGTAAACTACATCCGCAAACAATTAAACACCTTACACGACACCCTATCAATAGATCCTATCATACTGCAAAACGTAAATCAGTACCGTACCAACCTTGACCAAATGGATCAACAACTCTAAGGGCTAAAGAACGAGAAAAGGGATTGAAGATTGGAAGGATACCGGGTAGACCACCTTCCAAATCCTTAGCTACCTCGCACTAGGATCCATCTTAACCTACGGATTATTCAAAGGACTTAAATGCATCACACCGGGCACACTAAAGATCAAAATCTGCTGCCCCAAAGGCAAGACCACCAACCAAACAGTACACCAAATGCAGTCACCTACCTACCAGGAATACCGTCTCCAAGAGGAAGTCGAGCCCATCATCATCACCCCAACCAAACGCGTTACCAAACCACTGTCGCGATAGTCGTTTGAAATTGCACAGCGCACATTTCTGCATACACGCTATTATTGTCCATAGCACTCCAAAATGCCAAATTCTGGACATATATACACGCACAGATTGTCCACAGGATAAATAAAATTATTATTTTTGTCATTTGTTAAACGGCATATATCTGTTCATCAACGACCTGGGGCCACAGCGATGTTTTTTCGCCGAACGCATATACACAACAATTGTTAACAACTCAAAAACGAAACTTTATTACCAAGGAAAGAGTTGTTTATAAACACCCGAGCTACACCCCTATCCTCGATGTTCCCTGAGTGTTCTGTCACCCTGTATGAGTCTATCGGGTAGATTGATGGCATACGCAGGGCGCATACATGCGCCGGTAGTCCGCAAACGGTTAAGTGGTTAGGCACGCCAGGTGACCTCTCCGATTTGGAAGGTCGGTATTAGAGCAGCTTTTTCCTGCATAGAAATGGTAATACCGACATGCGAGAGGGAGCTGCTTGTTATTTCGATATTCTATTCTTTATGCGGAAAGAAATTCCAAACTGTTGCGTTGCACTTGAGATTTGAACGGAAAGTCTGCCGGTAGTGTAAGCGTAGAAAATTCATTATACATTTCATTATTTGAAATGTGCTTATGCTACAATATGTTACATTGCAGTAAGGAATCATAAGTGAAAGGAAAAAATAGATGAGAGATATTGGATGTCCCAAAAAACAAAGTTTGTTAGGTTAGACATTTTTCTGTTAGCAAAAGTCATTGAAATCGGTGAGGTTGTCCCTCTTCTGTACACGTACCGAAATCAAACCCACTCAATTGTTAGAAACATCTTCTGCAAGCATTTTTCGAAATGTTCACAATTGACAAGTTAGTCTCGTACATGTAAGAGATTTCGGCTGCGAGCGCCGTAGCTGGGCATCTGGGTTTCGTCAGCGCGGGGCCCGATAGCGCACGTACCCATAGGAGACCGTAGGCCGAAGGGAACTACGTGAGCGAGGCCGTTGAAGCCATGGCGCCTGGAAAAACCCCGACAAGGCGTCCTTTTTGGCGTACACGATGCATCAGGGCATTCTGGCAACGATCGTCGAACGTAGAAGTCGCATTGACAAACAACAGAGTACAAACGGAGTAATTCTTGTCGAGACCGTGTAAATAGATCTCACACATCTTTTACACGCTTCTACATCTTTCTACGCTCCAGTATTGATTTGTATAGTTTTGGAGATAATAAATAAGGAATAATAACAGTAGCTTTACACGTTCGTTCGGTTTTATGCAAGTGTCTTACATACACATATTTCAATGGTCATGTGAAAGTTTTGGACAATATTATGATGACAAAAATGCAAGAAAAGATTGGCTGTAGAAATGGACTATCCTCTCCACGTGGGGGGAACCCCCCTGGGGACAGTGACGCACGATGAGGAAGCGGTGTAATAGGATACGACCCGGGCTATCGTTGTGACTAATATTAATTCAACGATAAAACTTTTATATTCATTAATTTTTCTACATGTAACTTTTACCAATGTATCTGTGAGATTTCTCTGATTCGAACGAGACCAAACACGATATAGTTTAAATTATATTGACTTGTTGATACAGACTTTGTGGTACGTATTCAATTAGTATCAACGAGTAAATATAATTCAAACTATATTGTGTTTGGTCTTAGTTTAATTAAAAAAATCTCGTAATTGTGTTAGTAAACGTTTCATTAACAGAAAGTCAGAAAGTAAAAAAAATGAAAACTTACGGGAGTCGATCCTACAGAAAAAAGTCCGACCGCTCGAGCCGATTCATTTACTATTTAGCGGAGTTAGATGGTCAGCATTGTAGCAGATGTGGCAACAGCGCGACTGAAGTGTTCATAAGTTGCGACAACTATGCCTTACTTGTGTCTGTATTCACGTATGAATCGACGTTCAACGATACTACATATGACCGTACAAGATTACGAAAAAAATCAGGGAGTCAACTCTTCACTGATTTGAGACAATTCCTTATTATATGTTTTATACAAGATAGTCAAAAGAATGAAAAAGAATAAGAGAAAGAATAAAAGAAAATATGATATCAGTATATCAATGCTTCCAGTATTACTAAAAAAGTTTCTATCTCCCCTTTTTTATTTTAAGTAATATAGCCGTATAATTATAACAAAAATTCGAAACTGATTTCCAGTCATGTATATGTTACAGTAAAAGCGTTTAGAAAATTTTTACACTTCCCAGTTAATGTATGCCTAAAATGCATATAACGTAACCTAACTTCGTACGAAAATGCATACATTGACTGCGTCACGCTTTTACTGTAGCACATGTAACAAGCCAACGCTTCACTTTTGCTATGATTCTACGTTGGAGCCCTCCTGAGTAGGGGCCATCTCGTCAGAACTACCTCAACTAAATTTGTGACGTCACGTGCTCTGTTTTAACGGCAGTATTGACAACGGCCGGTGAAACTCGTCTGTGGGAATGCATTTAGTTGGATTCTAATAATTTCTTCATATAACAATATTTTGAGCTCGGTTGGGGCTCATTCGAAGGAGGAAGGTTCAGCGCAGTGCGCCAGATGTATTGTTGAACGAGATTGTGTCTTTTAGTGACCTAAAAATACTGTTAGTCTGCGGGTGTACTTGGTCGATTTTTCCTTATACTTTGAACATTCATATTATTAAATAACAACACAATCTCGTTCACCAATATATCTGGGGCACTCCGCTGAACCTTCATCTTTCGAATACGCCATCACCGAGCTCAAAATATTGTCATATAAAGAAATTATTAGAATCCTACTAAACCGTGTTTGGGGGCCATTATTGTCGATATACAGCTCGCTGCATTACCCGTGTCTACCCCCTCAAGATGTACGGTGGCGGTGTTATATCGGTTGCTTTATTCAGCAGATAAAAACATATTCTATGTTTTGAATTTTTAATGCTTGCGCAATAATTTTTCATATACAACATGTTTGCCGCAAATTCTTGTCAATCCGCGACCTTTCTTAATAAATTTTCATTTATTTTTACACTATTAGATCCTTTAGAACTATTTATGTTCATTACGTTTTGAACTTTACTAAATTAGAAGTTACAGTAATGTCTCGATTAGTGTTCAAAATTGGGTCTATGATTAGTGTTCCTTTCTATCCCCAGTACTTAGGGTGGTCCCCCCTGGAACCAGCGAACCGTGGAGCGCTGAGCATGCAATCTGAACCCAGATCGAATATGGGTGAGAGTCAACAGTGATGCAAGCGTGATTAAAAATTAAACTTGTTCATTTTTGGTCCGTTTTAAATGAAATTTTACCAAAATGTTCGTTACAATCTTCTAATTAAAATGACACCAAACACAATATGATTTCGATAATTTTTACTTATCGTGGTATTAATAATTTTATTCCCCTTTATTATTGTTTCCGATGACAACTAGAATATGTGTATATTAGTTGTTAGCAATAAGGTAATTAGTATTGAGATTATAAAATTGGAAGTAAATTCGAATCGGCTGCCTCGATTAGTGTAACTCGCTCGGACCGAATGCGATCACTAATCGTGTGCAGGGACACGTTTCTCGAGCGGCAGATCACCAATATTGTGGCAGCCGAGACGCGCGGCAGCGACCAGGAAAGAAGCAAGTTTAGATACCCGTCTACGTGAGGCAATACGCGATCCAAATTTAAGATTAAAACTTATTTAATTTTTGTCCGTTTTAAATGAAATTTTACGAAAATGTTCGTTACCATCGCCTGATTAAAATGAAACCAAATACGGAATGGCTTGTACAATTTTTACTTATCAGGGCACTAATAATTTCATTCCCCATTATTATTGTTTTCGATAACAATTAGAATATGTGTAATAGACATAAACTCTTACAATTTCTTATCGGTACTGTTATGAATACCGAATGTAATGTCACAGGAACGAGAATAATTCTCGATACAACAATATTTTGCCATTAACTAAATATAGCAATTACAGATTAAGAGAATTAAGAGACTCTCGATTCGAGAGTTTACTTCAAAATTTACAATCTCACTACTAATTACCTTAGTCCTGTTAACTAATGTACACATATTCTAGTTGTTATTGGAAACAATAATAAACGGGAATAAAATTAGTAATATCACGATAAGTAAAAATTATCGTGTTTGGTGTCATTTTAATCAGGAGACTAACAAACATTTTGGTCAAATTTCATTTAAAACGGACCAGAAATGAACAAGTTTAAATCTTAAATTTTGATCGCGTTAGCATTGTCTCACAGACACGGTGGTTTCAACTTGCTTTTTTCCTGGAACGCTGCCCCGCATCTCGGCTGCCACAACATCAAAGGGGACTCGAACTCGCTCGAGAATCATGTCTGCACACGATTAGTGCTCACATTCGGTCCCGAGCGAGGTACACTAATCGAGAAATTACTGTATTACTGAATGCATACGTGACCCTCTTACTTACATAGGCAATTACTGTACTTCATTCATTGTAACCCCATTAACTCATCATAGGAAGCATTTACTCAGAATATATGGAATTTAAAAATAGAATGGATTTAGAAGTTTCTATCCTCTATCAGAATGTGTTATGGTATGGTGCTGATTTAAAATAGAATGCTAATCAAAAGTTCTATTGTTCAGTTACAGATACACCCCACTGAACGAGAGCAAAATGGCCTGTGCTTCGCAGTGTGCCAAGTATTTTCTATGTTTCTTCAATTTCGTATTTTTCGTAAGTACATCTATTGTTCGTTTCATGCTTGATTTTTTTTTTGTCTATTTAATGAAGAGACAATATTGAGAACTAGTTAATGATATATTAGAACTAGGTGATATTAATATTTTGATTCTTGGTCTAGTATTGAATAAAAATGGCATTTTGCTATAAACTCTACCAAAACCAAGAAAATATTACAAATAAGCGTCATTTATTTCTGCCGATTTTTCTCAATTTTGTGCCGGAAGCCTTTAGAAAACTGAATAAAATTAGCTACAAATCCTTTACAATGTTTTACATCAAAATTTATCCAGCATACATATTTTTAGTGTTTTGTTTGGTAGCGAGTATATCAAACATCTATTAAACTTTTTATTTTATATGTACTTCGACTGTGGCAAACAATTGCAATTGTTGAAGAGATGGTAAATATATAGAAGTGGTACTACCTCATCGATTTCCATGATTTTTGAATATGTTGTAGAACTCAGTATTCTGAACAACTTTTTCCTATGCATATAACCGCCGCTCGGCCTTAGTTTTCGAGATATTTCGAGATCCACTATTCTGTGGCATAACCAAGCAGGATGTCGAATCTATGTTTACATGCGACCTCGGTCATAATCTAAGGCCACGCTGTATTATCTGTAAGACGGTTATCAATGAAAATCGCACAGTTCGTCTACATTAGGATATGTGCCTATAATTACTATAATACTACAATAGTATGGGTTATAATCTGTCTGCCCTAGCCGATGGTTTCCCCTAGAGTCCCTCGACGTTGCATTCTTGCCCGCCAAGAAGGCGCGCCCCCGGTCCCACGACGCAGTGCCTTCAAGAGTCTGTTTTACGACCCCCCAAATGTTTACCGGTCCCGATCGCCTATCGGCCTTGTGGCGACATTTGCCAGATGAGTATGCGAAGCGCTCCAAAATCTCGGGTTTTCTTACATATCATTTATTTTAATGTATTATTATATGTATTCCAATGTATTACAGAATTTATTGTAATGCACGTTACTATTTTGCATTAAGTTTTTATTCTTATTCTTATTCTAATAAATAAGTATAATTTAAATTGTATCCTGTTTATTTCAATGTATTATTATATTTATTATGATATACTTTATTATTGTACATTACCCTGTTATTATTAGTTCAAAAAAAGCAACGCGTTTTTGTATTTTGTGATACGTGTTCAATCAGTATCCACAAGAAAATATAATTCTATCTATATCGCGTTTGGTGTCATTTTAATCCGAAAAATCTCGGGGCACCCTCACTCCAGAAAAATCTAACTTAAACCTAACCCAAACTCATATTTGATTAATTGAAAATCATCGAAATCGGTGAGGTAGTTCCACTCTATATATTTACCGAACAGATCTCTATTTCATTATGAATAATATTTATTCTTTTACTTTTTAGTATTTAAAAAAATCAGTAATTTTTCTCAAGAGGAACAAAACTTTTGTTTACAGGTAGCAGGAGGGGCTGCATTGGCCGTTGGAGTTTGGTTGTTTGCCGATAGCAATTCGTTTGCTGGACTCATCGATAAACTAGACCAGTCGGACGCTCTGGTAGGAAAAAGTACTTTACTTAAAATAAAAATTTGTGGTTTAAAAAACCTAATCGGAAGGTAACATTGTTAATTCTAATGTTCAACTAAATTGTCTTCAAAGGAATAACTTAACAACACGCCTATGTGCAAAGTGTAAGTAGTTCCTTTTACAACGAACATAATAACAATTACTGTGTTAGTAATACAAGAATCTTTTGACTATTCACGACTCGCTGATTCTAATATTGCTAATTACTTAACTGCCGACAAAAATATGCCCGGCACTTTCTATTTAAAGCGTGTATTGTACTATGTACTCTGTCAAGGTGGTGGGTATAGACGAAAGCGCCGCGGCTACAACGCGGCATTACAAGGTGTGCGCGGTGTTTCGTTTTTACCACGAACACGCGCTGAGCACGGAACGAATCATGAATTTCAACGCCCATTCGCCATCAGTTCAGTGTTTATCGCTGAAGATGAAAGACGATGAAGCTCTGATTATAGCTAGCAGTGCAGTAATAATTTTAACTTATAATGAGTTAAAGGGGTCAAAAAAGAGGAAAGGAACGCAGCGAAGATGGTGGAATAGAGATTTATATTTTAAACGAAACGGGAAAAATTAATACGGGATTTAAAATTTCAAGACAAAATTTTACAAATTTACAATTACAAAAATCATGATTGAAATTTCAACTTTTTATTCAAAATAATCATTTATCAGTAGGTAAGGAATACGATTGTTGTTATTGTTAGGATGATGTTATGTCATACAACTGTTGGATTCCGGGATAAACGAAATCGTGTGCTACAATTACTTTTGCAAAGAGGTTTTATATAAGAACTTATATAAGAACTAAGTACAATTGGTATTCCGCTACTATATGTATATATTATGAGTTTTAGGGGGGAAGGCTGACCCTAGCCCTTGTTGTGTTGCCTTAACCAACGCGGAGTCTGGCCCTTGGCAGTAGTCATATCGTTAACTATTACCTTGGTACATAATATTGACTCTGTCTAGGCCAGGATCTGGGAGCCTTACATATTATCGGTGACTCAAGGGCTGGCCATCCAACACAACTATGTATATCAAAGTCTGTTTGTATTAATTCTATATGCAGTGTAGAAAACAAGGGACTATTCATAAACCATGCTTAGGAAAATATGTACACGTGAGCTGCTTATAACACGTCACTCTGAGAACATGGTTTCGAGGTTTTGATACAACACAAACACATTTCCCTGACTAGTATGGCTTCTAGGTTTCAATATAGCATAACATATAACATAGGACGAAATCACCATGTTATAGGAGGCTTAGCTGTACACTCTTTTGTATATACTGCAATCTAAAATGAAATGTATACCTAGTATTGTTATACACATAATCTAATGGAATATGCATAATGTTATTGTTAGATTAGAGTGGAAACTTTTTTTCACGGTGAAGCTTTTAACGTTTAGGGGGCCAAGGAATTTCATAGTATAAGTCTGTCGACCTGTTCCAAAAATTAGTACATGTATGTATATATTATAAGATATGTCTTATACAAATGCATTGTCAAACTTCGAGCTATTATCATGGCTTTCTGACTTTCCTATAGCATTACTCACAAGGGAATATACTGAACTGTTCGTTAGTTTTCGCGATACCATTTTTCTGCTGAAACTTCAAGGGGTGATTTCACCCCTAAACTGGCGATTGGGCTGCTATAAAAAAAATACGTGTCTCTTATTTTCGCCTGTTAATATATCCACTAAGTTTGATCAAAATCAGGGATAGACAGTTCGATATGTTTCCTTGCCACTACTGTACACATGGGCGTAAAAAGTTTTTCTAACTTCTCTTTATTTATGTATCTATTTCTTGCTACCATTTAGTTATTTTAATTTTATCCACAACTTGACAGCATTAAAATAGCTGTACGGCCCTCTAAATGTTAGAAGGATTTATTTTACAGTTTGATGATGTATCTTATCAACAAATTTAAATCAAGTTGTTTTGTTATAGAACAAAACTGACGCTGATGTCATCAGGGTAATATCGTATATCTTGATTTTGACAGGAGCATTGACCTTCCTCTTCAGTTTTCTTGGATACTGTGGAGCAATGTTTGAATCCCGGTGTCTTCTCTGTGTTGTAAGTGTGCCTTTTTTTAGCCTCAGAAGGGAAACACTTATAGCACATAATACATGCAAGTGTTTAATTTTAGTATGGTGTTCTTATTCTCCTGGTTTTGATCTTGGAGTCTGTTGTGGTTGGTTTGGCCTTTGGTCTTCAAGGAGACGTGAGGATTATTTTACTATGAAATAAAGTAACATTTTTTTATATGAAGTAGAGAATGTCCTAATTGTATTATTTGTTCATTATTTTCCTAGGCAGAGAAAAGCACACAAGATTTTCTGAAATCTACAATCGAGTATTATTCAAGTAACATTGATAAAGCAGAAACTATTACAGTGACATGGGATGGCATAATGACGCAGGTTTTTACAATTTATATGATTAATTGCCTAAAAAGATTAAGGGAAACACAAATGTTTGCAGTGTTTTATAAGTCTAAATGAGCGAATGGTCAATACTCATAATATTTGCATTTAATGAGCATTTAAAAACATACTTCTTATGTGTAGCTTCATTGTTGCGGAGTAGAAAATTATCTAGACTTCCAGGAGAGCATAAACTGGACATCAACAGAAAAGATTGTTCCTGAAGCATGTTGTATGAAAGACAAAAGTGTCTTGATAGATTCATCCTGCCCTATCAGCCCTACGTCAAATAATTCTTATTATAAACAGGTTAGAAAGTATTTAAATTGCTGTGAAAATAGACAATTAAATCAATTTAAAGGCTCCCTGTATTATACCAAAGAATATTGTAATAATGCCACAAATATTGTAGGGTTGCTATGAAGCAATAGTAAGGACAATCGAAGAAAATGCAGTCATAGTAATTGGTGTTGCAGCTGGATTAGCTGTCACCGAAATCCTGCTTATTATTTTAGCTCTGCATTTGGCCTGCTGCTATTGGCGACCGCAACACGGTAGGCTTGCACTTCTCACTGACGCCTCTTAACCGATAAAAAGTGTTTAAGTGCAAAACAACTGATAGTATAGATATGCAAACATTTAACAAGAAAATTAAGCTAATGAAAGGAAATTATTTTCAAGCTAAATCTATGATATTCAACGTTTCATTTCTATAAAAAGATACAGAACAATGTTTGATTTTTGTACATTTATCAGTATTACTCTAAATGTTCACAAACTGAAACCAAAATAATATATATACGTATTGGACTAAAAAGTCAAACGATTCTCGCAGACATTTGAATTGCAATATTTTCATTGTCAGCTTCTCATTTTTTATTGTTTTTTAATAATTGTAGTAATAATATTCTGCCGAACATATATTTCTTACTAATTTTAACACATTAAGTCACCGATGATCTACCCCGAATGTTCTATAATACTCGAACCACTTTAATAAATTCGCCGTAAGAAAAGAATTTTTATATTTTTATAATACTACAATTAATATAATAAATGCATATAATAAATGTAGAAAGATGGTAGCTTACAAAGTTAACGAAAATGTGAATTTTGCCTGGCACTCAACGCATTGGCCGTATACGTAAGTAAAACTATTGACGTAATGCAAATGAATTTGTAAAGTAGATTTTGTACACTTATATAGTGGTACAATAGTTTACTAAACTTGCTTGTACGTTATTTTTTTTTAATGTAACAACGTCTAAGAAGAATCTAATGGTAACGAACTGGAGCAGTTCACGCAATCATTTGTCAGTTCATACCGCGCACACAAAACATTTTCGTTTGCAGTTTTAACTTGTTGGTGCTGCTGTTGACCAGATACAATAACAGCGAATCCCCTCGTACCTTCTTGGCTCCTATCATCAGAGAAGTATACCATTGGCTTAAACATACTTCAAACTAGCCCAGGATATTTGTTCACCACCTACTCGACTATATTTTATTACATCTTTTTTAACGATGTTAATAAAATTGAGCAATAATCTATGCAGTTTATATGAATACTTCGTGATTATTTAAACACATGCAGTTTAATTGGCGTATTAATTAAAAGATTACATAAAAATTTCAGTTATACAAATTATTTTATTATTCAAGCAAAGGGCTCAATAATTTAGCTTGCAATCTAATGAAAGAGTTAGTCTATTTAATAAAAAAATTATTTAATTTTATAAGAAAATCTAGTACAAAACTAATGGAACAATGTTAAAAAGTAAGTGTTCATGAAAAAGGCTACATATGCTTGCGTTGAACTACTTTGTATATGGATATGTATACAGGATGTACACTCTAAAAGTATCCTTTCCCAATAATGTCACAGAATGTATGAAGCAAAAGTTAATCAGCTTTAACCTGGCTACAAATTGCCATAAACAAAATTTCAAGAAATTTACTTCTTCAGTAAAAAGTCAAGGATTCCTTGGTTATCCTAAATAGCGCTATGTATTTTTGACTCGATAGTGCCGTAGTTGACACCGGGACGAATTCAACAATCTACTACACTCTGACCTTTACAAACCCTTAATTCAAGCGCTCTTGCTCAATGGTTGGAAACGCTAGTCTGGGAATTTATTTTATTTCGTTTATGTTTATTAAACTTATAATTTTGACAGGCCTAGTGTTGTTTTGAATATGTAAGTCAGTTGAAATAAAAGAATTTTCCGTATTAATTTATCCAACCATTGGACAAAAATTTCTGAATTCAAGCTCATGTGAAGATCATAGTGTAGTAGGTTGTTGAATTCGTACTGGTGTCAATTATAATATTGTCCAGTCAAAAGTACATAGTGCCACTCCCAAAGATAAAGGTGTCCTTTTTAGTGAAAAGCGAATTTTGAACATTCTTTTCAATACAATTTGTAGTTAAGTTGAGATTAATAACTTTTATTTCAAACATCTTTTTGCAAGATTCTTAGAAATGTTCAAAAAATGGTGGATCCTCTTAGACTGTACACCCTGTATATACAAAATAATTAATACAGAATACTATATAGCATTATATTATTAAGATTTATTTACTTATTACATTAATATATATATATATAGATGACACATTGTAATCCCACTGTTTATATAAGAAAACTAAAATCTACAATTTGTAAAATTGTAATTGAAATTTTGTTATGTTTCATAATGTATGTTATATTTTACATTATGTTATAATGTACATGATTCGCGATAAAGGTTTTGTATTCTTTGTAAGAGAGAACATTTTTCCCCAACTCCTCCTAATTTATATGAAAAACTACAATTTGTTATAAAAGTTATTAAGTGTGTATTTTATAAATTTTATACAAGCATATATGTATATATATACACATACACTCGTCGACAAAAATAAAGAAACAAAGTAGAAAGTTGGAAATTAAGTAAGAAATGTTTTACTAGATATTTACAATTTCTAATGTATAAAGTTATATCGTTCTCATAGATTGACTAATATTAAGTCCTCTCATGTAATGATGAATATTTTCTGATTTATGTGAAATTGATTTGTTTCTTAACTTTTGGCGGCAAACGCATACACATATGTGAAAACGTACTGAATAACTTTGGTAATATAGATAAAATACCTTTATTCATGTGACATCAATGTTTGAATATTTGAATTTTATTTTGTCATTATACAACTAATATCTTTTAATAGACAATAAACATAGACATAAACTTTTTGCACGTAATAAATACACAACTTAAATTTAAGTAATTTATGATGCGCGCAAAATACAACTTCTACGATTCCAATCTTTAATACAGATTATTTTACAAGTATATTGCTGAAAAGGATTTCACAAGTGAGATACTAGACATACGACATTAAAAATACAATACTTTTGTTCAGCAGAATGATTGAAACAACGTATATATCTTTGTAAATCATTGAATTTGATGTTAATATAAACGTATTTGACAATTTCAACACCACAATTTGTTACCATAATTTGGTTAAAATTCTTATATATTTTAATAGCACCAGAGTTAGCTTTCTAGATTACTGTTAGATAGGGTCGTAGAGTGAGCATCATGCGTAATTATAAATGTTAAGATGATATATATTTAAATTATATTTCGCAAATTTCGCGAATGCTTTTGAATGATTCTTGTATACAATCTTTTATAGTCTATACAAACCATAAAATTCGTTTGTTCTATGATTGAACTAGTATCACAGTCACTGTTTTGTAATAAAAGAATATTTTAGTAACAATTGTTACAATGTTCCACAGGTTACTAAATTAAGAAAACTTGATAATGGTCTAAGTGTAAAAAAAACACGGGTTTAAATTTTGTTTATAAAGAATACAAAAAAATCTGTTAACTGCAATGCAATAATTATATACTCAAAGACAAATTGAACATTATCTGTAATTTAAAAAACAATTTGGGGTATCATTTTCTATGCAAACAGTTAGAATAACCTGAATAGAACGAATGTACATTTATAGATACAAAGTGCGAGATAAGTAAAGAATAGATGGAATTTATTAAGATAAATTGCATTAATTTAATAAATTATTATAGGATCAAATTTGGTCCGTCTATCGTTAAATCTTACACTAACAGTGCATCTGTAACGAATATAAATCTGTATAAACACAGTTGCAGCTACAATTTTTACAACTAGATTTTACAATTAATTTTTACAAAATATATCTTGGCAAAGCAACTCTCCTATAATCGCCCCAAATGGTCTATTGTATTAAAACAAAAGTTATACTTCGATCAACGGACACTGCAAACGATTCAGCTGATCCAGGTCGACTGATTCGGTAAACAGAAGGGGTTAGGAGAGTAAAGCATGTCCTATTGAGGTGGTCCACCCATTATGCCCATAGGAGGCATACCTTGAATTCCATATGGTGCCTGTGGTGGACCTTGATTTCCAGCCATAGGAGAATGCAATTGCATTGCGGGACTTTGAATCTGCTGCGTTGGTGTTACCTGTCCTCCAGCTGGTGATGGAACTACCTGTAGGTATTAGTTTTTGGACGTTTATTTATACAACAAAATATAATGCCGACTTTAAAAATGGTTAGTACTATCATTGAGATTTTACTGCTATTACACTACATATATTACTAGCCCTTTCACTATAGGGCTATTTTAAATGAATATATTCTCCATACATGAAACAATTGGATACTCTGTTTTACTAGCAAAGATATAATTTATGCAAATAATTTAAGTAACGACATACTACTGTGTAGGGCGTGTATATTGTTTAGCGAATATTTGTTGTATATCTGAGGACGTATATATACGTTCATTGAAATCAATGCAAAACACAAGTCTTTAAATATACTTCTACACAAAACGGAATACAACAACTATTTTACACTATCCCCTTTTTATTTTCTTTGATGAGCTAAGTGTGCATGTATGTAGAAAATCTTAAATCATAATTTCATTTCTTTCTAATGCATTTTATGGCATCCATGATACTATTGAATACATAATTTCCAAAATAGGAAGCAAATTTCATTTAAAAATTGTTACATTAACCCAGGCCTCGGATTTAAGGGGCGGACACGGCACGTGACCTCTCTAAAACTACGGAAGTAGTACTATCTCACCGATTTCGATGATTCTTGAATATATTGTAGAACTGAGTATTCTGAACAACTTTTTCCTATGCATTTAACCACCGCTCGGCCTTAGTCTTCGAGATATTTGCAAGAAACTGTAGCTACCTACTACTCATTAACCTTTGTATATACGTGCACGCACGTGGCAACGTGTTCGGCTGCCGCTTATCCGGCAGCCTACGAAGAATCTGCATACCGGGTGAACTCATAAAAATTGTACCTCTAGAACTACATAGATATATCATATCAGATTTGGTACTGGCGGGGGAGGGGCCCGGCCCCTCACCCTGCACCCCCTCCCAAGAAAATTCAAACATAAACCTAACCCGAATCTAATTTTCGGTTAGTGAAACTCGTCTGTGGGAATGCATTTAGTTGGATTGTAATTATTTCTTTGTATGGCAATATTTTGAGCTCGGTTAGTTCTCATTCGAAAGAGGAAGGTTCAGCGCAGTGCGCCAGACGTCAACAATATTGTTGAATGAGATTGCGCCTTTTACTGACCTAAGAATACTGTTATTCTGCGGGTGTATTTTGTCGATTTTCCCTTACACTTTGAACATTCATTTGGCGTTTTAGAGTGCTATGAACGATAATAGCGTGCAGGCAGGAATGTGCGCTGGCAATTTCAAACGACTATCGCGAGAGTTTGGCCCCACGTATGGTTGGCTTCGAACCGCCCCGTCCGCAAAGGTTTAACTTATTTAGTTTTTTTAACACTTTTTCAAACTCGTACACAAAGAAGTACATATAACTTATAATCACCAATAATTTAAAGCACCTGCAGCTCTGATAACGGAAACACATGTTACACACCGCTAGCAGTTTAAATACCATAGAGACTATTCTTAAATCAATTGCTAAGTAGCTATTACTAATGGAAATTTCTAACTTGTCTAAGTATTAAGAAATCCAATCCATCTTGAGTAAAATTATTGTAATAGGATAAAATGAAACCAATTTAATTATGAACTTACAAGTCTTCCATTTTTTTTACAAAATGTTGTAATAAATGGAAAATGGCTGTCCTATTATTAAATAGATCATTTCTCAATAATTTCGAATTAATTGAGAAAATGGCTTGTTTTTTAATATTAGAGAAACGATGCCAATTATATGTAAACATGGTTAATAAATATTTCGGATATCCTACCAAATAATACATTTTAATAACGCAAAACAAAAAGTATCAGCCAGAACTATGTAAAATATTAGGTTTGGAGTAAGGTTTTGTAACACGACTGACTTAGCTTTGTAGACTATGACAATTAGTCCCTCCCAAATTGAAATGTATATATTTCATCATAAGCAACAAAAACGGTCCTAGATGATGTTATAAACATATAAATATATATTTTGGACTTACCTGAGACATTACTGGAGGCTCTGAAGGAAGAGTCAAGTTAGCTAATAAATCCCTAACAGCAGGGAAAAGAGAACACTCAGATTGATTTGCACCATACTCGGCGAATCTTTTTAACTGCAAAGATGCTGCGGCCATCGCAGAAGCAGGACTAGGATCCCTTTTCTCCGCAAGTTGTGTCAAATTTGTACTAACATCATAAACTAACGGTAAAACCAGCGAAGGAGTTTCTCCTTGATATGATAATCCAATTCTTGTTATTTGTAACTATAGCATAAAGAAATAGTACATTAATACATCGCTTACGGTGTGCCAAATTAAAATATATATATGGTAATTCTCGCTCAGTAAACATTGCATATACGTACAAAGAAAAGGATTTTATTTCTACAAACGAGCACAGCAGCCATTCCAGTAGGAACGATTAAAGTTCCAGAAGGAGGAATTCTTAAACACCACTGTACATTCCACTTAAGTTGCTGTTGTTGTGCTAATCCAGATACCAATTCCAACTTCATAATTTGTACAAAATCTTTCAGAACGTTAAATGGAACATTTAGCATTCTTCCGAAACCAGAAAGTGTATTCGGTTTATACGGTGGTGCTGCTGCTCTTGTATCAAAAAACTTTTCTATAATCTGTAAACAACGCAAAGAAGTATCCCAGTGAACGTAAAGTAGAAATTATATATTTGTAATAAAAGAATTACTTGTAATTCCTCTAGAGTCCACTGATCCTTATGTTCCGGGAGAGGTTGCACTTTTATATGAAGTGACTGCAAGTGTTGTGGATTTAAGCCAACTCGACATTGTAAACTTTCTACCTTAAAATGTACAACTCCTGGTTCCGTGCTATTTATTGCAGTTAGCTTTAAAAAAGATTTGAGATATATATAATTGTTGTAAATTGTGTTTCTGAAATGCAACACACAGTATGTCCGTTTTAAGCATCTATACCTGGTTACTTCTATAATTATCAGAGATTCTATTTGTTTCAAGTATTCCTACAGGAAGGAATTGCACAGAGAACAATTTGGAACAATCGAACCATAAGCCGCTTATGTACCATGAGATAACGAATGACTTTCCCATTATCTCCAACTTATTCCGATATCGATAATGCAAATGTCATACGTTGATCATAATCACGAGGGAAAAATGTTGTATACTGTAGTGGGGCTAAATAGTTTAAAATGACTTTTTTTTGTAATATTCTATGTAAGGTCGATTTATATAATTCGGCATTAGCAGCGATGGTACGGATGGAGATAATCGGATTGAATGTAATGGCACTTAAGATATTAATAATGTCGCTGACACGTAAGCTTTAAAAGTTACTAACTCAAAGACGGCTTGCGCAAAATACATAGGTAGATAGTGTTTAGGAAACGCCTCAATTTTAGCTACAAGAACCAGCAGTCAGAAATATACGGAACCGTTAAAAAATTTTAATGCGAGCTTCACAGGACACTCTAACGTTGTCTCAAGGTGAAACAATTGTGACCATAATATGTCCCCGATCCCATACAACTTTCTTCTGAAATATTTTTTCGTAATTCTGACAATTATAGACATAATTACGTGAGACACTTAAAACGAACATGATATGTATCATAAAATTTGTAAACTTAGTGTTCTTACACATTCGTCAGTTTGTATAAACCGTTGAAACTGTCTACGCATATAAATGCACCCCAAAAATCTTTCGAGTGGCGAAAGATCAGGTCCAGGGAGTCCAGAAGGATGTGGAGAAGGACAACAGAGCAATTCTAAAGCTTCGTGAGTTAAAAGTGTAGGTACGGCGCCCGCCCATGAACGTTGTGGAAGTACTCTTGAAATGTGAGTCCCGACTTTATGATCAGAAGCTTGAGGGCTATGCAATGCGGCATGACCTGGACTCTGAGCAGGTCGCGCTGGAGATGGCCTAGGTACACTAGGTGATCCAGGCCAATTAGAAGCAGCTGGTGAAGCCATGCTCTGTGACGATGGGAATGGACTTCCATCTATATGTCCTAATTAAATAATAATTAGAATTATAGATCTCACAATTATTACATTACAGTTTAACAGCTACCGAAAATGTGAGTTTATTGACAAATATTACCAAAAGAATATTGCAAGTATGTAGTAAGAGAACCCAAATAGATATACAACAGCAAACTGAACGTGTTACACTTCTAGTATATTATGTTATACTTTATTATAAACCTTATTGACTAAATTGTTAAATAAGCTCTGTTCTCCAAGCACTGTGTATTATGATAGCTCCTCATTTCAAGAATGAATTTCACGAGATTGTATGTCCATCGAATTATTTCTACATTTGTAACAATATCCGAGACCAATATACATATAACATTCAATGCGAATGTGAACTGTTTTTCACGAATAGAACTTTCGAAATACATTCTGTGGTAGACGGAACATATACAGCAAACTTGTATATCATGAATGCATATGGCATATAACATCAAAAGATCGTTTTGAGCATAATCTTTGTTTAAATACATTCATAATTAGCTTTAAAATCCTCAACTATGCTAATTCAATGAAAAAAATATAAACCGCTCCTGGCCAAGGTATTTCATTCTCGAGACGCATCCAACAGATCACAATTTTTAATTAGAAATCATTCGTTGTATCAATTCTTACCAGTTTGCATAAAGGATCCTGCCGGAGAATGTCCTACTTGAACATTACTACATGGTCCTGGTGAAGACGTTGGCATTAATCCAGCAGGACTAGGGACATGCATTGGATTTAAAGGACTATTAGCAACTAGGCCAGAACCAGGCGAAGGATGTGGTAACATGTTGGGTGTATTGGGTGGTAACGATGGTGGTGACGCCAAATTGAAAGAAGTGGCTGGGCTACTTCCAAAACTTTGATGTTGGTTTGTCTATACAAAAAGTAATACACACTATGACAGGCATCATGTTTCTAAATTTAGTATATTTCTTTGAATCTGAATATAATAATTACCTGCGATATATTAGCAGTGTGTGGACTAGCTGGAGTATGAGGATTACTACCTGAAGGTGGTGTAAGAGGTGGATGAAATCTTAATCCGTCCCTCTGTTGTGCAGGTGATTGAGGCCCACTTCTGTGATGACTAAGGAAACCCACGTTGCCACTTCCGCTACCACCATCACTATCCATTGTTACCGGAGAAGGAGGATTGTCATCCTCAGACTGAGATCTTCTACGGGAAACCGCACTCTCATCCACATATTTGGAGAGAAACGCCTGCGTAATTAACACAAATAAATAGCTAATCAAACGATAAACTATGCAACACGTGTTACAATACAATATATAATGCAAACTTTACGAAAGTTATGCAGTTTTTTGGATGTGAAAAAAAAATTAACACATACGAGTCCAATGACCCATACGTGTCACACAATACCTTTTTTAAAGAAGTCGTTCTATTAGAGCTACGAACTGTAGAATAACACGTCTAAAGGCATATAATATACGTTGAATTCAACCTCAAGTGAAAAAGGTGTAATCCGGCACGGATATCATCAAAATATTAAAATGCAACTAGTCGATAGAAAACGCTGTCGGCTACTAGGGAGTGTCTTGTCTAAGTACGCTGTACTCGCTTGTGTTAAATTCTAATGTTCTTACCTTGAGGCCTTGAGTTGGAGTGAACTCATCTACAACATAGCTTCTATCGAAGCGACTGTATGCTCCGTCTCGTAGACTCACTAGGCCACTCCCTCGTAGGCGAAGTTCTAAGCAATACATTCCCTGATACGCAATTCTGACTAGAGTTACACATTGTGGCATAATAGTGAAAGTTTGTACAGGTACTTGAGGTCTCTGTAGAAACAAAATAGGATTAAGTAGTGTAATTTAGTAACAGCAAAGAGCACAATATTTGACACATATCAATTTCAAGAAAAGAAGAGTTGTATTAAAATCATACCGAATTGTAAACACAAAGCTGTGGAATTGTGGGTAATTTATTGATCGATGTAAGTGGTTGAAGTGTTTCATGCAGAATGTGTATAAGCTGAGCTAGATTTCTGTGCCTATTCAAATGAGCCTCAAGTTGTTCCTTCATGATAGAATGAGCGTTTGTGGTCGTGCTCGTTGGACCTATGTATCCATACAATTTTCATGAATCACCATAAACCTGTTTCTAATAGTTCATATATGTACGATCGATATAAATTTAGAAATAATAATTACTTTTTCCGAAAGTCAATTTGAACGCTTTGTCATTCGTACTCCATTGCACAGTAACAGTAGCTCCGCGATTAGGACCATAGGTTAAAACTAACTTACTGTAATTGTAGCATTTTATACTAACCATGTTACGCAGATTATATTTTTCTGTAATGTATAAAACACGACATTAATCATTCTTATCGTATACATCATTCGTATAGACTGTTCAATAAAATAGCAAAGTGTACCCATTTTGAAATATTCTGCCAAATCATGAACAATAGAATAAAGATGTACAATTTGCGCCCAATCACTTAGCAACGCTTCTACTGTGCGCGACACAGTATCTGCTGTTCCCATTTCGTATTGCATATATACTGGTCTTCGTAGACCTAGTGTAGATCATAAAATTTACTTTAAAGCATTTGGATATCGTCAAGTGTTGTTTATTGAAAAGTAGTTAATAATTTATTATTACCTTGTTCTTTTGGATGGCTGCTAGATAACGGGCTTCCGTAAAATACAAACTCACACATCCATGTTTTAGCCATACCTTTACCCTGAACTCTGATCGAAACACTTAATAATCTTTTAAGAAGTGCGTACCATGCACAACTAGAACTTATCGTTGCCGAAGGTGCTGGCAATTGAACTAATTTTAACACTAATGCGGTAGCATTCGCTTCTACTTGAAGACCTTGATGGGCTATATCTCTTCTGGTTAGTTCTTGTGCTAATGTTACGAAAGGTATCCTTTCATCGCAAAGCGCAACCACGTGTGCCAATTCTGGAATAAAGTACGCAGGTTGTTTGAATCTCCTATTCTGTAGCGCAGTACTGGCATCAGTTCTTCCACTAGGTCCTGTACTTCTTCGTTTTGTGCCACTCGTTTCCGCAACTTCTAAGGTACATTGAAATAAATCATTTACTTATTAATCGAGTGAAAAGATAAGAATATCATTGCATCGTAATATTATGAGTAACTTTATGAACTGACCATTATCCACGCTAGTGAAAGGGCCATGGGTTATGACGAAAGTATCAAATTCTATTAAACTCTGTACTTTTAAATACATTTTCGGAATTTCCGTTTCAATGCTATCATCGTGAGGATCGTCCTCTATAGAACTGTGCTTCACTACTGCGAGGTAAAATGCACATTCGATTTCACACGGCGAAGTTTCTTTCTCTTTAAACGCCACTATCAAAATCACTGTAGGATGACGATGAAGTTGAACAAACATACGATGTCTACTTATTTTCGACATCGGATGGTCAGGATTAAGAAGAACGGGCAAGCGTTCGTGAGACGTTGCCGGAAGGTGTTGCAGTGTCTTTTCACACCGTCTCTGTGTTACCCAAAATCTGTAGACAATAATAAAACTGAAAATATTAAAAAACAAACAAAAGCAAGAATTATGTAAAAATAATATAAAGCTTTGGATGACATTACCTGAGTTCAGATATTAACGTAGGAAGGCGTGAATGATCACCGTTTAAAGCAGCAGTTAACTCAGGAATCAATGGTGCTTCGTATTGAGGCACGTGGCATTGCAACATTCCAGTATGCGTATCGACAGTAACTAGTAAATGTTCCGCTCTTAGACACGGCTGTAAAATTGGAACAGACAGAATGGCAGGCGACCCAGCCAAAGTGCACTCAACATCTTTCAACATGGTTTGCAGTTCTTGTCTCAAATCTAATAATCTGCTCCTAGTACGCACATATATTGTATGCACCAGTAAGCATTCCATTGACAACTGATCGGACCTAATTGCTCTGTCTGCTATTTCACTTTCCTTACTACCTAAGGATGGAACATGTACAATTGCAAGAGGTCTGGCTGCATCGTGTTGATCCACCTGTATAGTTAATTTATATCCCAATTCTGATCTAGGATCCTTGTTTGTCAATTCTCTCCAATACGAAACAGACAAACATTTCCCTGGTGTATATTCGTCCACGTGAATGTGATCGTCCAATCTGTCCCGTATTAATCTCAATGTTTGGGAGTATAATACCTCTAGTTGTAATGATTGACAGAAATAATGCAAAATATGATAAATCTCGGATAATGGATTTGAACTTTCTGCTAATCTCGATTGAACCACCTTGCAAAAAAATTATGCATTTCGATGTTAAGCGTTTGAACGAAATAATTGTAATACTATAGTATGTTATTAGAAAGGGTAGTACCTGATGTACGTAACGAGTTTGCAGTGGATGTACCAAAGCTTTGCCATCTCCTGTTTCTCGATCCGAAACTAGAATTTCTAATTCCAATAATCTCCAAGGTACTGCTGGTCCATCTCCCATTACTGTAAGCGATACTGAGAACTCTTGCTCCACAAGAAATGTTACCCTTCCTGCTTCAATGTTTAAATTACGCATCTGAGGAAGTAAATTTCCAGTCACCAATCTATGTTGAATAACTTGATTTAGTCTCTGAAGTGTACATCTTTTCTCTGTTGGGGTAATCGGATCTGCAGGCACAATCCTTTCCTGTTGAAACACACACACACACACACAGAGACACACAGATAGTTTGAAATGTAAGGAAACTTTATTTGTGCAGTGACAAATATTAAGCAATTAAAATTACTCTTATGCATGCTGGTAGGCGACTATATGTTCCAGTTGTAAGAACTTCTACTGCAGCAGGTATATGGAAGTTAGGTAGCCTTGCGTGTACCAACGTTTCACGAGCCATTCTTGCAAGCATATCAGCTGTATCAACAAAGAGCAATGATTGCTTATCCAAGAAGGCCATTATGTGCTGCAGGAAAAACGTTTTGTTAATTTATCAATTATTTAATAAAACTTTTTAATTTTTAGAATACTTTAACCCATTTACATCACAATTTAAATAGCAGTGCCTTCCACTTACAAGGTTAATAGTAAAATTAACGAGGGGCCTCTGCCATCTGATCATATACTGATCCTGTGTAGCTTAACAAATCGCTCATAACTTGTTTCGATTTAAATATTTATTATTCTGTATTAATACTATCTGATAGTAATGAAATTCAGCAACGGAAAGCAGACATTGCGCGTTATATATTCTGCCCTATGATGGAAATGGGTTGAAACAACGTTTTGATAAATAAAATGATATTGTTTTTCAATGTACCGCCGATTTGTCAACTTTGGAAGCACTATTAGCCCATTTAACCAGCGCCAGTAATCGTACATAGAGTTGCCTGGTTCGGGCTGAAAAGTTATATATTTCTATCTTGCGCTCCATGTCAGTTTTCCGAGGTAATCTGTGAATGTATTTTAAATTTTATTGAAGAAAATGAATATCTATTTGACTGTAATACTAATAATATAAGAATACATAAATTTTCTCACAATTCTGCTAAAACTGTGAGCTCATGATAAGTCCGTTGTATGATAAAGTCTATGAGCATGCCAAGAGAAATAGAACCACCACGACTTCCCTCTTGTGGAATATTGTTCGTTACAGGAGTCTGATGACCTTCTAATGGCACTGGAGCCATTCTATATTGTATTTAAAAGGTCTAAAACTTGATAAATAATTGAACCACAATTAATATATCAACATTTACAAATGTCATGTGAAATAACAGAAATAAGTAAACATATTTTATATTATATTTAACCTACATATATCGTAAAGTATTGCAATATTGGTATTTGCCGATTAGTTTACATTAATTAATTTTTTGTATACTGCTTGAAAATTGCAAACTAATCATTTCCATATTTAAATATCTGCAAACAAGAAAAATATATAAACGATAAATAGGAAATAGCAAAATGAATAATGTCAGGTCAAGTGAAATCTAATCTTACCTCATCAATTTATTTTTCAATCTTATCCACTAACAGGACCACTACAATAATACGGTAGTGAGTGCAGTAATGAGTGAAAGCAGCTTCTTTTCAAATGGGTCGTTAACCATGGTGACATAGATGGAGCACTGCATTGGCATTTCAATACTATTAAATAATTGAAAATTTCTTTTGAAGCTGTTGCGTATCTATTGGTGGGATATGGGGAGTTTGTGTAGGTTCGGTTGCTCGTGGACCGCTGAACCGCTCTGCTTGTGGCGAAGCGCGGAAAAATCAAACACAAGTGTCAAAGTTAAAAAGAAATACTATTTATTCTGTAAGTCAGCGTAGAAAGTTGCTACGAGAGATAAAGAAGTTCTCGGACGCGTGGAGGTGGAATGTTATGCTTCTCGGTAAGGGCATCAGGGTACACGCGTATTAAGTAAAGACGCCGGAAAACTAAGGGAAACGCACGAAAGTCAGAGATAGCGCACTGAAGAGTCAAGTGGCTCTTGAGAGGTCCCCTTGTTCAGCGGTAGAACATCTGGGGGCCAGAATAAGATATCGTAAGGTCCGACAACCTCCGAAGATCGTACATGTTTCAATAGACTTTAGCCAATCCTTTATGCTCCGTAATAAATAACATTTAGAAACTTTCAAGTGAAGAGCTGTAAGATTCGAATGCTCTGCGTATTCGACAATGTACGGCTGGTACTTAAGTAATGTACAGCTTTACTTATGGCGTATGCTCATCAGGCTTCGAATTTTGCTCCTAGGTTATTATCGCTTTCGATAGTTATAATTATATCGTTGACAGTTAATTCGATATCACTAGATATTAAGGCCTGCTAACGCGATAGCTTGGCAAATGATATGCAAGGTCGCTCGGGACCTTTTGACCAACTTTTAATGGAGAACCTTTTTCTTTACCAAAATGAAGGTTGGCCTTCGTTTTGTAATTATAATTTGGTTCATGACCATGACCGAACACGCTTGAAACCACGTGCTTGACCGCGCGGTTTACGGGCGCTCTGATTGGCCAGTATTTTTCGTTAATAATTCAAAAATGAAGCTTCAAACAACATCGTCCCAGCAAACCCCCATTTCCCAATTCGAACCCTCCTACGAGAAACACTGTATAATATGTGGGATTGGAAGTTTTATGAGATCAAATCCGATGTAAGTGTATATAAAATGTAGTTTCTATTTAATATATAAAAAGGTATTACACTGCATTAAAGTACATATAGAATTATATTATATTTGCTCTGCACAAGACTACGCTACTTTTTCCCTGTTCTACGTTACGCTGTTCTACACTGTTCTGCTACTTGATCTACACTACTTCGCTCCTCCATCGACACTATTTTTGTCCATTCATTCATACTTCTGTTCGGTACTAGTCATTCCCTTAAACCTATCAGTAATCTTAGAAATCAGGGAGACGGTTCTGCAAACCATCGCTGCTCGCCTGCACACGAGCTGTGTCCCAGATAGCCCGATCATAATTGCCGTATATTTCAAAACTACGCACTTCCACAAATATGATTTCAGGAATTGTACCAATGGACTTCTTGTTAAGGTAATGATTTCTAACGAATCCAAGACGAAAATGTGTTTAAAAAAAGTTTAATTCTGTTTTAATAAAATATTAAAATACTGTAAAATGATTATTACGTTGGATAAAAATGTTCGTAAATAGAAGTTAATTGATATACTAAATTTTTTCATTGATTATTGAATTATAAATAAATCATGAACATGCTTAAAACGTTTGATATATTTAATATAACTAATTCTTATTATTTCTTAATGTTCTTGTCATAATAATTATATACAATATACAATGTGCAAGCATCGATTTTACGAAGCTCAAAAATTAAACTGTTATAAGTCTAATCGCATTGAAAGCCGGTACTTCTATTGATAACTGATGAAATCTTGCTTGCTTTGTATACACGGTTCGAACAAATTTAATACACGAAATAATATTAAATATATCAAATTTGATGAAAAATTATAATCCAGTAACAGTAAAAGATTATAAAATTGTATAATAACGTATTTCACACGCTACTTAAGTATTCTAAATTTAAATGAAATTGGATATTTGTACTATACATATACTATTTCGTTAAGAATAATTTCGCTATCATCTCTTATTAGACCAATTCAAAACGACCAACAATTTGACAAAACATCTTAACTCGTAACTGTTTAGTACATACTGAAGAATCAGATATTAATCAATGTTCTTTCCGACAAAAATATAATATTGAAAACACATGTATTTATAATATTTATTATATCAAATTGGTATTTCGAATACCAGTAGCAGTCTGTTGATAAGTGTTCAATTACAAATTGATCAACATTGTCCTTCATTCATGTATATTTTTCAGGATCGACCTCCGTTTTATTTTTAATGTAATATCCTTACGTCTGTGTAAATACATATGATGTAAATTGGATTCTTCGTTTAAAAAAAAACAAACATTTGGAGATGATTTGGTTTATGCAGTCATTTTTAATTAATTCGTTCTTTATAAAAAGTAATCAGCCTGGGGCTTTTTACTAGGAATTCCCCGACTTTCTTGTGGTGCCGCTTCGAATATTGTGAAATCTCGTTGGAGGTGCTCATTTAATTCTAGTATTGCAGCAACATTTCCACATCTACATCAAGAAAATGTTGTTATAAACATCGGTTCATAAAAAAAACCACTTCGCGTATGTAATTGGAAATATTTTAATCCTCCCGTTACGAACGTTGTACACTAACAATATCAGGGGCCTACTTAAGTAGAAACTGTTAGTCAGCTAAGAATAATTAAAAAAATAAATTATGGGGTACTCACAAGTGGACAAAACTACTGTGTTACTTTTAAATGGCTCGTAACCAAGAGAATTAATTAATGAAAGCTATGGAACATATTTATACTTTTACAAAACAATGTATAGATATATACCTGTAACAATAATTAGGTGCAGACCAAACTGTCAAAACAGTTTCATTAAAATGCCATTTATATCCTTCCATAACTAATTGATGAGCTCTACAAATCATATCAATATCATTTGCAGAATTAAACTGTGCTACAACATCACTTCCAAAAAGATAACCAGCGCCGCGTGGTGAAACTCCCCAACCTTGCGTATCTTCAGGGTCAGACCATAGTAAGTCACACATTGGCCCATCGTGTGGTACCTATGGAACAAATTTTATTATAAATATTTTATTCGACTGTTTTTTTTCAACGACAAATGATTCTTATCTTTTTTTATTTTAATATAAACTCTTACTTCTTGCTTCCTGTCTATAGTTCTTATTTGATCAAGGGTTTGAATACTTGGAGATAATCCACCATGAACGCAAAATATTTTTCCGTCAATTATAGCAGAGAGTGATAAATAATCAAATATTTCCGTACAATATCTCCAAACTGTAATGCTGCCATATTTACGTAGGCATTCGTCATAAAAACCATAAACTTGTGTAATTTGTCGAGATTCATGATTTCCCCTTATTAATGTAATCCTATCGGGATAACGTACCTGTAATTGTAATTATCTTCGTATCAATAAATATTATTTAAATTGTATTTCTTGAAACACAATATTAACTCTTGAACATTCTGTATAAAATTTGTAATTCTTTTCAATTATATTAATTGTTGCACATGTGTATATCATATTTCTGGAATGTTGCATTATTAATAAAGTCTTCTATTTACTTTTAAGGCCAAAAGAAGAAGAAACGTTTCAACACTATAAAACCCTCTGTCAACGAAGTCGCCCATGAACAGGTAATTTGTCTCTGGAACATCCCCCCCAACTTTAAATAATTCTTTTAAGTCATAGAATTGTCCATGAATATCTCCGCATACCTGAAAATATTTCATAGCTTTTATAAATTAGAATTATATTAATTCCATTTGTCCATACTTTAATAAAAACATACAGTGACAGGAGAATCAACTCTTTGTACGTTACTTTCTTCTATCAGGATTTCACGTGCTTTTGTACAAAGAGCTTTAACCTCAGCTTCTTTGATAATTTCACATTTCTTTAGCTGTTCTATTTGCCGATCCAAGTCACTGGAATCAGCCATTGTATAGAATAGTGACTGCCTCTGTAAATTATATGAAAATATTCATACGCTAAAACATATGGGAGAGGCAACAGCCATGGTTGTTGGCTATCATTAATTATTAAATGCTAGTCAATTGGTGATATTGGGAATGAATGATTTACATAATTCTGATCAAACTTTCTACAACAATTATCGTAAGTTCTTGAATCTTGCATGAAATGCATTACATTATCTAAGGACTATGAATAAGCTCCAATCCCACTTAAATGCAAATGTGTACTTTTGTTTACAACTGATGACTTGATTCTTTGAATGAATTACCTAGTTTTTTTATATTAATATATAATATAGAAAATAAATGTACATATAAAGAATATTTACTATTTAAAATATAAATACTACACCTTTAAATTAAATATAATTGCAACTGAAGTTCCAACCGGAACTGAATAATTTTTAATGTAAAACATTACAAATATTGTGCAATTTGTAATGAAATGAAAAATTGATGAAGAAATAATAATAATGGTACATGCATGAATATTATAAACTGAACTATCTAATAATAATGGGACTCCTTCATAATTAAAATATTGTACTTTTTTAAACTTGAGAATGCATCGTCCACAATTATGGAAAATAATAGTACAACGTTCCCTGTTAAGAACTGTTTTAAAAATTAAGGAGTCAATAGCTTCAAAGCTATAAGAAAATTGTATTATATAGTAAATATGCTGACCCAATGTCTAAAGCACAGTTGGATATCACTTTTGATTTTATAAGAGTATGAAAGCACAAATATTTAATGTCATAATTATTTTTTGCATTTACTATATATTAATATTCTTACAGAAACAAATTTCAAAAAATTAGTGTCTTTCAACAATATACCTTCTTAATTAAAATGTTGAACAAGTTAAAATTTCGTGTTATGGCGCAATAAGGAACGAATTAACGAAAATAAACACAGTAAACAGTGTATAATATAGAAATAAATAATGTGCACAAGAGAAAAGATAAACGTACCTGATGAATAAAGAAAGCGAGAATTACTTCGCTAAACAAATAAAAAGCATTTAACAATGCACGTGCAACTAAAATTCTTTACGGTTATTTCACAAGTATTAAAACGTTGACGGATAATTATAAACAATAAAAAAATTCATTTCAACAAATACCGAACATTACAGTATAACTGACATTAGAATCAGGGAAGCCGAGAATAAAAATTCGAGTGAGTTGGCATAGATTAAAGTACACTGAGAAAAGAAATTTGAAGAAATTTGTTGATTCTATTCTAGATTTTATTCTATAGTGACACAGCTTATTTAATCAGGTCTCTCCAATGAGAAGCATCCTTTACTTTCCATCTAGTAATCCATACTGTTTTAATCATGGTATACTTAAGCTAGGATTCCCCTAGCTTTAAAGCTTTTCCATATTTACCCTATCGCGTGAACTAGGCCTTAATAATCTAATAATATCGCATGAATTTTCGCCAATATAATCATAATTGTGGAACCCGACATACACAGCTTTACAATTTCCAAGTTAAACGTTCTGATCTGAATGTTTTGACATTCCCTTTCCTTGGCCACCCACGTAGTTAAATAATATATTATACTTTTTGTAACGCGACGCTCGTCCGATTCAGAATCTCTTCCGATTTATTTATCGCTATCGATAGTTACAATTATGTTGGCGCTAATTCGTTCGAAATCACTAAAATATTACGGTGTTATGCTATCGCCACAAAATCAGAGTAAGAAGACATATCTAGAAAAAGTAGTGTAGAGCAGAAAAGGTTGGTCACGAAAAATGTTCCAATCGTGGCCAAGTTTGCCAATTAGAATAACTTTAACCATTTCCTCGCCATCTTGAATATTCGTGTATAAAGCTTGCATTACGTTCTTAGCATATTGCGTTGTTAGTAATAAGTGTTAATATTTAGGTAATCATTCTGATAGTCCATTTTAAAGTACTCATAGGTTTGTTACAGTATTATTCCTAATCACATGAAATTATAATTTATTTTACACAGAATTTACTTCAGTATAAATTTTAAATATAGTTTTTATAACCTAAAAATATATAAATAATTTTTAGGGGTATTAACATTTTTAATTTGTAAGAATATAAATAACAATAAAAATGTTATTTGTGAAGAATGTTTGAATATGTTGGCTTTACTACCAACTGATATAATACTAAAAAGACATAAATTAATTAAAATTAAAATAAAAGGATCTTGAAGCAATCCTTCAGTGCCTTTATTTAATTGACTATCAAGTTAGACAAAGGGGTAAATCTACGGTACAGTTTTGATGAGTTCACCCGGTATACAGATTCTTCGCCTGCTGCTGAATAAGCGGCAGCACCACACGTTGCCACGAGCGTGCACGTATAGACAAAATTCAATGTAGTAGTAGCTACAGTTTTTTTGTAAATACTCGAAAACTAAAGCCGAGCGGTGGTCATATGCATCGGAAAAAGTTGTTCAGAATACCGAGTTCTACAACATATTGAAAAATCATCGAAATCGGTGAGGTAGTACTACTTCCGTAGTTTTGCCGTAAAGACTATTATTATTAACGAAAAAAAGCTGCCCAAGCGGCTGAAAAAAAGGATTGTCAGCCAAAAAAACAGGAGCGGACGTACTCGGGCTTGTAGGTTGCGAACAAAAATACTTGCACAAGGAAACCAATCTTCTGTTTGTGAAATTTTAGCGTCTTCATCGAGTTCAAATTGACAAATAATTTCTAGACAATCATCTCAGCCAGTTACCACCGGTCAAAATTTTAATGATTTTGATGTCGCAATGATGTCCAGCTGTATTGCTGATCATGTTGGCGATAATTTACAAAATTCATTACCATCTACTGTAACACAGGATAATCGCAACTTTATAACTGTACAAACTATGGTGCATATGGAAAAGTCTCCGGTGCCATGTCATTACCGTGCAAGATTGAAAAATGTATCGGCACGGTACCACCATAGATGCTGTACTTACACGATATCTCAACGACGCATAGTGATGCAAAATCCGCAAAAGGTGGCAAAAATTCGTTTTCTATGGAAATTATATTTTAAAGGATTTGTACGGCAATATTAAAATACATCGATCGTAGATCGTACTATAACTTGAAACGAGAAAATGACAATAAAAACAACTGCGATATATGTTGTTACTTTGTTCTGATTATTTCCTTAATAAACAATAATTTTAAATAATAAAATGAATTAATAATAATTGTATTAAATAATAATCTTCTTATGCCACACTAATCCTTTTATTATTTTATTTCAATAAATTTTTTTCGTGCAAGTTAAAAATCATTTTAACCACGTCAAAGTATAACTTCTAACACGCGTACATAAGTACACGCACTATTTTTTCTTTAAGTTTCGGTTGCTTTTGAGTACAATTCTTGATTTTATAAACTTTTATCTTATAGATATTTTTCAACGCGATAAGTAGTTTACATTAAATTACAAAATTAAAACAAAATATAAAGTTAAAAACCAATTATGAAGTTTTGTTATATTGTTTATATCATTATTTAATTTTTTCGCGTATACACTTTATTTTATATAACAAATCGCAAAATATCATAATTTCTACTGCAGAAACATTTTTTTGAATTTCTGTCGCGTTTTGGGGCTTTTGCTCACTGTGCGTCGTCTGTTATTTGCATTTTCAAGATGGCGATAAAATGGTTCAGGTTATTCCATTTGGCAAACTTGGCCACACGTAGAACATTTTTCGTCGCCACTTGCCAACTATGCAGAGTGGTCTCTTTAATCTTACTTCTTACATGGCGTTAGCAGTCTTTAATATCTAATAACATCGAATCAACGGTCGACAATCAATTTTAACTATCGATAGCCATAATAACTTAGGAGCGAAATTCAAAGTCGGATGAACGTACGCGATAAATAAACCTACATATTGTTCAAGTACCAGTCGTAGGTAGTCGAATAAAAGGAAAGTCAGAACATTCGGATCTTAGAACACCCCGCTTGGAAAATGATATTTCTTGAAATATCAGTATCTTTTAACTCGAGCAGTGAATCAACAGTAAATCTTTATAAAAGTATAAACACAGCGTGCTCTAGTACTAGCACAGCAGACTCTAGTACTAGCACAGCCGACTCTAGTACTAGCCATGCTGAACAACGTGGCAACACCGCATGTTTACCGATCGGGAGTCCTATTTTCAGTAATGAGAGTCTTGTTCGTGGGAATACAATTAACGCCTTTTTTCATAGAAAATTGTGTTAAAGTAAACAATTCTTTATTTATTATGTCTGAGTAATATATAAATATTATAACTATGGTAAGTAGAAGTGATATTAAAGTATACTAATAGTTATAAATATGGTATACATTTTGTGGACTCTCGGAGTGGTTTGGTGAAGTGATACATAATATTGGATATATTTTACAGTGGTTTTAGGAAAATATAAGTATGAAGCACAATAGAATCATCTTTGAACTAAAACGCAACATGTGAAAATGGATGAAGTGATATATAAGTTCATAGAAACCTGAAATAGTCAAAATTATTGATACGAAGTCAAAGAGGTTAAGTGAACACGGAAAGAGTATAAATGAACACGGAAAGAGGTTCGATAATTAGTTACTGAAGGGAAGAGTTGTGCAAGTAATTATAAAATCGTATTAAAGGCTAACTTTATAATTGTTGTAAATTTCCTCACCACCCAAGGGGTATCACTATGGCGCGTTACCTTTTTTTAACATAATGGGTGGTTCGCCAATAGCCATATCATCCCATTTTATAAAATAAAATAATTTCTTATAAACTGTAAAAAAATAAAATAATCTTAGAATAGATAACAATAAATAAAATAATCTTCGATAATAATAAAAATAAAACAATAGGAACATAACATTGACCCGTTTGGGAGAAAAAAATGTAGTAGATATTATTTTTAGAAAACAAATAAATAAACCTTTCATATAAACAGAAAAATAAAGTATTAAAGTTTTCAACAATAATAAATAATCTTGAATAATATTAGTAACAAAACATACTCTGACATTCTCTTGAAATTCTGCTAATAAAACCTTAAATCTTGTGAAATAAAATTAATAATAAAAATTAATAAAAAGCATATATACATATGAAAATAAATAAATATGGACGAAGACAAATAAAAAACTCTATTAATGCATTAAAACATACTGGAAAGAATAAGTTAAATATATCAAAATTAATGTTATAAAAAGAGTTAAATTGAAAAACAAGCAATTGAAAATATAGTTTCTATTGAAAGTTCTTATTTTACGATTTTTAGAAACTATATGTGCGTGCATTTCTAATTGATTATTATTTATAGTTTTGGCGTAATCATTCAATAAAATATTAGAAAAAATTGATAATAATTTAAACAAAATACTGTGATAATCTTTACCACAAATGCATGTATTTGAAAATGCCAAGTGATGTATATTTGATTGAATACTAATATATGTTAATTTACATAAAATATGCTTATGATTTCCAGATTTCAGAAAATTTGATTCCAAATTAGCACAATTTATTATGGCTTCCATTATTGCACACATATGAGTAAATATGGTTATTACTTCTTCTGTAGGGATGGAAAGTCCACCTCTTTGTAAGTGATCAAAATATACATTATTTACAGTTGTACCTTTATCCTCCACAATTAATAATTTACATATATTACAATTTAATTTTTTAGCAACAGAATGGGACCCATAACCAGATATATAAACCTTAATAGAAGCATCAACAACACACGTGGATAAATATGCAGTATCCAAAATTTCTGAAAAACCATTTACATCAGCAGCAAGATCACGAATATCATTACTGTTATCATCTTTGGGGAATAAAAATATAGAAATATAATTTTTTTCTTTTAGATTACTAGCATAATTTCCCTTACAATTGGGAACACAACAACGCCGTGGCATTATTAACTGATAAATATAGTCTGAAACTTGAGAGAAAATTGTCCAAAAATTCTATACGTATATAATAAATATAGCTTTGTAAAAATTTATATATGATTCTATTAAAATGTTATTAATTCTAAATTAAAATATATTGAACGAACAGTAGATGTTATTGAATATATGTGCTACACACAAAGATAAAGACCTGTATAGTTAATAAATAAAACTTATCCGCATTATTGCACTTACTTTTAAATTTTCTTAAATAGCTTACTAATGATAAGCTCACATGGATTTGAAAACATTTGAAAACTCAGCGGGAAACTGAGAGTCCGATAGGGGGAGACTGGGAGGCCGGTAGGGTGGGTTGGGCTAGGTATATTGATATATATATCACACCCGGACTCCCGCTGTGTTGCCATTTTTACCTTCAGCACGGCTAGTACTAGAGTCGGCTGTGGTGATATATATATCAATATACCTGTGTAGCACATATATTCAATAACATCTACTGTTCGTTCAATATATTTTAATTTAGAATTAATAACATTTTAATAGAATCGTATATAAATTTTTACAAAGCTATATTTATTATATACGTATAGAATTTTTGGACAATTTTCTCTCAAGTTTCAGACTATATTTATCAGTTAATAATGCCACTGCGTTGTTGTGTTCCCAATTGTAAGGGAAATTATGCTAGTATTCTAAAAGAAAAACATTATATTTCTATATTTTTATTCCCCAAAGATGATAACAGTAATGATATTCGTGATCTTGCTGCTGATGTAAATGGTTTTTCAGAAATTTTGGATACTGCATATTTATCCACGTGTGTTGTTGATGCTTCTATTAAGGTTTATATATCTGGTTATGGGTCCCATTCTGTTGCTAAAAAATTAAATTGTAATATATGTAAATTATTAATTGTGGAGGATAAAGGTACAACTGTAAATAATGTATATTTTGATCACTTACAAAGAGGTGGACTTTCCATCCCTACAGAAGAAGTAATAACCATATTTACTCATATGTGTGCAATAATGGAAGCCATAATAAATTGTGCTAATTTGGAATCAAATTTTCTGAAATCTGGAAATCATAAGCATATTTTATGTAAATTAACATATATTAGTATTCAATCAAATATACATCACTTGGCATTTTCAAATACATGCATTTGTGGTAAAGATTATCACAGTATTTTGTTTAAATTATTATCAATTTTTTCTAATATTTTATTGAATGATTACGCCAAAACTATAAATAATAATCAATTAGAAATGCACGCACATATAGTTTCTAAAAATCGTAAAATAAGAACTTTCAATAGAAACTATATTTTCAATTGCTTGTTTTTCAATTTAACTCTTTTTATAACATTAATTTTGATATATTTAACTTATTCTTTCCAGTATGTTTTAATGCATTAATAGAGTTTTTTATTTGTCTTCGTCCATATTTATTTATTTTCATATGTATATATGCTTTTTATTAATTTTTATTATTAATTTTATTTCACAAGATTTAAGGTTTTATTAGCAGAATTTCAAGAGAATGTCAGAGTATGTTTTGTTACTAATATTATTCAAGATTATTTATTATTGTTGAAAACTTTAATACTTTATTTTTCTGTTTATATGAAAGGTTTATTTATTTGTTTTCTAAAAATAATATCTACTACATTTTTTTCTCCCAAACGGGTCAATGTTATGTTCCTATTGTTTTATTTTTATTATTATCGAAGATTATTTTATTTATTGTTATCTATTCTAAGATTATTTTATTTTTTTACAGTTTATAAGAAATTATTTTATTTTATAAAATGGGATGATATGGCTATTGGCGAACCACCCATTATGTTAAAAAAAGGTAACGCGCCATAGTGATACCCCTTGGGTGGTGAGGAAATTTACAACAATTATAAAGTTAGCCTTTAATACGATTTTATAATTACTTGCACAACTCTTCCCTTCAGTAACTAATTATCGAACCTCTTTCCGTGTTCATTTATACTCTTTCCGTGTTCACTTAACCTCTTTGACTTCGTATCAATAATTTTGACTATTTCAGGTTTCTATGAACTTATATATCACTTCATTCATTTTCACATGTTGCGTTTTAGTTCAAAGATGATTCTATTGTGCTTCATACTTATATTTTCCTAAAACCACTGTAAAATATATCCAATATTATGTATCACTTCACCAAACCACTCCGAGAGTCCACAAAATGTATACCATATTTATAACTATTAGTATACTTTAATATCACTTCTACTTACCATAGTTATAATATTTATATATTACTCAGACATAATAAATAAGGAATTGTTTACTTTAACACAATTTTCTATGAAAAAAAGCGTTAATTGTATTCCCACGAACAAGACTCTCATTACTGAAAATAGGACTCCCGATCGGTAAACATGCGGTGTTGCCACGTTGTTCAGCATGGCTAGTACTAGAGTCGGCTGTGGTACTAGCCGTGCTGAAGGTAAAAATGGCAACATAGCGAGAGTCCGGCTGTGCTATATATATCAGTATACCTAACCCAACCCACCCAACTAGACTCGCAGTTTCCCCATACTGGCCTCTCACTTTCCCGCTTATTTTTCAAATGTTTACACATCAATGTGTACTTATCGCCAGTAGACAATTTTTTAAAATACAAAAGTGAGTGCAGTAATGCATGGAAGTTTCATTAATTAACTAGGTAGGTCTTAATCTTTGTGTGTACCACATTTATTTAATAAAAGCTATTGTGCATTCAATATATTTCAATTTAGTATTAATAATTGGAAAACTAGATTATGAGGACGTTTGATAATGTGTAATACACAGTTCAGTTTGATAAAAGAATACTTTATTATATTGTAAAGGTAAGATACGTCCTTATCCAAAGGAGAAACTCTATCGAATGAGTTTAGAACAGAAGTGCCGAGCGGCGGCACCCTATGGTCCCTCTTAACACTTTACCGGCCGCTGTCACGCTGGCGTGACTTTTGCTCGCCAACGTTAACGGCCGGGGTTACGCGTACGTGACTTAGCGCAGCGACAATGTTTCCACTATGCTTTTGTTTTAACTGTTCCAATTGTCTTTTCTTGACATTTTTGAAGCAGTGCTTGTTCTGTTAGTCTCAGATAGTCTTTCACAGCCTTCGCATCTTCAAAGTTTAGATTTACTGCTATAAAATATCCTTCAAAATGTCATGCAGTAGAATCCGCGCGAAATTCGCCGCCGGCAGCGTAAAGACGATGCGAGAAATAAGCGGCCGGCAAAGTGTTACTATAAACACCTGTATAATCAGTGGCATTCTATTCCACAATTCATTCCCAGAACATATAAGAGATCATTTTTGTTTAACTGGGCTTTATTCAATAGATGAAACCAACATTATTTCATACTATACTTATTAGTTAAAAATGCCACAGTGTTGTTATGTTCCCAGTTGTTACAGAATAATGTTAATGATCTTCATTATCTTTCTACTGATGTAAATAGATTTTCAAAAATTTTTGATACTAAATATTTATCCACGTCTCTTGTAAATGATTATATTAATATTTACATATTCGGTTATGGCTCCCATTCCGTTGCTAAAAAATTAAATTATAATATATGTAAATAATTGATTGTGGAGGATAAAGGCACAACTATAAATAATATATATTTTGATCACTTATAAAGAGTCTTCCCATTCCTACAGAAGAAGTAATAATCTTATTTACTCATATGTGTGCAATAATGGAAGTAATAATAACTGATACCAATTTGGAATCAGATTTTCTAACATCTGAAAATTATAAGCACATTTTATGTAAATTAACATATATTAATATGCAATCAAAGGCAAATCATTTAGCATTGTCTGATACATGCATTAGTGGCGAAGATTTTATAATTACCTGTATAACCCTTCCCTTCAGTAATTAATTATCCAACCTCTTTCCGTGTTCACTTAACCTCTTTGACTTCGTATCAATAATTTTGTCTATTTCAGGTTTCTATTAACTTATATATCACTCCATTCATTTTCAAATGTTGCGTTTTAGTTCAAAGATGATTCTATTTTGCTTCATACTTATATTTTCTTAAAACCACTGTAAAATATTTTCAATATTATGTATCACATCAACAAACGATTCCGAGAGTCCACAAAATGTATACGACATTTATAACTATTAGTATACTATAATGTCACTTCTACTTCCACAGTTATAATATTTGTATATTACTCAGACATAATTAATAAAAAATTGTGAACTTTAACATAATTTTCTACGAAGAAAAGCGTTAATTGCAATCCCAAGTTCAAGACTCGCATTACTGAAAATAGGACTCCCAATCGGTAAACATGTGATATTGCCACGTTGCTCAGGATGGCTAGTACTAGAGTAGGCTGTGATAATGTTAATATATTAACATTATGATTTTTGTTTCACAATAATTCCCAAATCAATAACATTATATGGTCCTGTTCACTTAAAATTTTTAATATTTTCTCAAGCCTTCAATTACCTGGGAATGTGATATATCAGTTTCTTAATTTCGCAGCTAGGAATTAAAAAATCATCATATCGGACAAACGTAATAGCTCGACATAAAATGTTAACATATTCCTCCTACTTTCACTATGCAATAAATTGTACATAATTATTAATTTAAAATAAGCTAAAGGAGAACATGCCTTCAGCGTAAATATAACTTCTGATGTTAAAACTCTAAGGTTATTTAATCGATACATCAACAAACTCTCGTTATTCTTATTCCATATAACGTAAGCATCAACAAGTAGAATTCACTAAAGTGACTTTGCAGAAAAAACTTGCCAAAGTATAATAAAACATTTCCTTTTGTAATGGTGTAAACTAATACGATATAACGTTTCCAACATAACAGTTCATAGTTATTGCATTGGTAGCTAAGTTTAGTTTACAATCTAATCACACGTGGCGCTAGACCTGTGGTCTTCTACTATTGGGAGACAGCAAGTATCTTTTCATGGATCATCCGACTTGCCCCACTCTTTTCCCCACCCCTACGAAGTTCTACAGTTCTACTCTTCCTCTCGACGTCCCGAAGATATCCGCGTATCAAGTCGAATTCAACACCAATACGTCTTGTTCTAAACGTTTTCTATTTGCACAACAATTGTTGCGATTGAAACGTTTATTGATAAACTGTGTCCCCTTGCGAGTCATTTAGAAAGTTCGAGAAAAAAGTTATCTTCGTCCATTTTTCTCTGTCTGTTTATATCATCTGTTTGTCTCGGTTTTGCTTTCTCGTTGGTGGGTGCACGAGTGCGAAAATATCGGACAGCGCAACAGAGTTCCAGCATCGATGTATCGATACTAAAGATTCCCGCTTAGGGGCGGGGGGGGGGAGGCGAGGTTTTGAGACAATAGTTTCTGAGTGAGGTTACATGGGCTCATTGAAATGTCGTGGCTCCTCGAACGACGGACTTACGATTAGCTCAGGTAAGTGCGACTTCTGTGAAATTATACTCTTTCGGTTGTTATTCCTTAATATAAAATACATACGTGGTTTTCATTGGCTCGATAGAGTAGATTTGCTTGATTGTCGCTAGCCCGATTATTTTAGACGATGACGTGCTTCTTATGTATACTCAACACCTTGTATCCTTACTCTACCCATGTCGCATTCCTTCGGTGCAACTGTGTGATATTTATGTTAAACAGGATATCAGCACTTAGAGTTATTATTATCTTATAATCATCAATACATACATATGCATAAGTACTTCAAACGAAGCAGCTAATTAAAATTGATCGCTATTTTTGTATATGGAGTACCACCTGTATAGTAATATAAACATTAAAAAATAGATTTTGAATTATATTCATATTAAATAGATTTTTTCAATTAGTTTCGTATGATTATTAATTTAAGTGGATATCAAAAATGGTATTTCAAAATCTAGCATTTTTCACAGAAATGAAAGGTTTATATTTTATTTATAATCATTGTATCTATTCAAATCATTTACAATTTTTGTATTGCGACATGTTATTTAGAAAGTGACTTCAAAATTGGTTAAGTTGAATTAATGTCGAAAATATTCTATTAAGAAGATTTTAACATACATATATACATATACCTTATTGCCTTATTCACTTGCACGTTGTTTATAGTGATTGTCAATGCACGGAAACTTGCATCTAAGATAGTTTTATATTTGGAAATATTAGATAAATGCTGTATATAAGTTTCATAATGTAATTCGCATATTTCTATTTTGAAAATTACATTTTCTTACTTATTATATTCAAATATTTAAAGAATAATTTTTCTGAGGATACCGTGTAATTTACATTCCTTTATGTTTTGAAAATGGAAATTATGAGTACAATTTTTTTAAGTTTATATACTAAAAATTGCATCTAGTATTACGTAAATAAAAAGGTTAATTTTTTTACCTAATGTCGCCCTCAAAAACATTTTTGAACCGCAAAAAATTAGAAAAAACCAATAGTCATTTTATTTGTATGCAGTCCAATTTATTCATCTGAAATATATTCGTTAAGTTACTATGCAAAATATTTAAAACAGGTAAACATTCAATAGAATGAACCTTCTACGTACTATCTTCGACGTTTTAAAATACCACGAACAGTAGGTTTCATCTGCAAGAAAGAGAATTTCCTGGTATCACGCGAGTTCGGCAAATATGGACAATAATCGATTGCACTCGTAGAATCGAATATACGTTTCTTAACAACTTTTAGTGTATGTTAAATTTTATAAGCTTTAGTAATTTATGATTTGTGGGAATTTCTTTTGTATTCAAAATTTGAATAATATTTGGTGATCTATGGTTTTTGTTAAAAATGTTTTGGTCAGTAAACTCTAATACTTTTCTTTTTTATCAATAAAACATTGATAGAACAGATAATAATATGAATGAGAAAACTGTATACCCCGATATACATTTTCAATTTATATTATATACAAAATAATCATAAACTAATAAATATTTATTATATATATTATATACAATTTATGTATCTATTTATTAAAAAACTTAATACTTATATAATAACGTTAAGATATCTTGCATTACACTACTCGACAACTGTCATAATGGCCATTGTTAGTGTAAATGTGTCAAAAATTTAAAATAGTCCAGAGATTGGAATGAAAATTAGATCTACAATCTTATTTCATTTCACATTCTACGATTATTTATATTTATACATGACCGAATATTTATTATTTTTTCGTTTTCTTAAGGATTACTTATCTTAACTTAAATATCTTTTTTCTGCATAATTTTCTATATTATTATTTTACTATCGAACTAGTTCAAATTACTTGATGCGTAGCAACTTATTAGTTTCTTAACTATCACAATTATATTATTGTATTTAGTCATATTTATTACAGTTTTCTATTATAATGCTATCATTATTGGTTCTTGATTACTCGACGCAAACGTGATGGCGCTGAGAACAAATATTTGGATTCTCATTACTTTCGTAATTCAATTGCTGTAGTCTGAAGTTACATATTTTATTACTCGTATAAGTAATAAACAGTTGCTTTGCTTTGTGGCGGAAATATTTAGTTGGTTTTATAATGAGATTTTGCGATTACTTCTAAAGGAAGGGAACACCTACATTCAATTTATTCCTACGGATGAGATACTCTACAATAGATTTCTCTGTTTTATTATTTTTCTAATTTTCGACATGTTCTCCTTTATAAACGTACGGAGCTAGATTACATTCCCGCCATACATATAAAATGTAAAATTTAGTCAAAGATTTGATTCGCGTAAAGGTACACAAAGGAGGACAGTACAAATGGAGCGATATTGGGCCGGAGATTTCGCCAACTGGAAAATTCATCCAATTGATATATTTCGACTTCCTTCTGCGAATTATGATTTATCAGAAAAATAACCGTTAAAAAACCAGGAAGTATGTTCACCAAGATGTATATCGGTGTCAGAAATATCTAATAGATCATAAAGTCGTTGCTGCATTGGAGAAATATCAATTGAATAAGTTTTCCAGTCGGCGAAATGTCACAGTTTGCGCGCACTTTTTTCAACTTTACCTTTACTTCATGGATAAATAATTACGCATTTGAACTCCGCAAGATATGTAGAAACATATCCTGCACAAATTTGTCGTTGTGTTATGTGCCTTTTCTACCATCCTCCTTTGTGTTTCTCTTATTTATTAATACTATACCAATATTTTGTCGTAATATTCATTCCTATTTTGTCATATTCTAAACTATTCGTTTACATATTTGTTATTTATTTATTACACTTGCCACTATTTTTCCCCCTTTACTAAATCAATATTATTAGAACAATGTATAAGTGTCTTTCATTAATCGTATTTAAAATTCTATATCTTAAATATTATTTCCCCTTTATTTGTTTTAACTTAAAAGCACAGGTAGAAGAGGTATGGGCAGTTGAATAATTTCGTTCGTAGAGAGCAGGTAGAGAATTCGTTTCCTAGAAGTAAAGTGGTTTTCTAAGTACAAACCTAATAGCTTTGTGTCAGGCCGAATATTTTGGGTGGTCTTGCATTCCTTTGGAAATCATAAATGTCTGTTCATGATTATTACGATGTCAGGATACTTATTTAACCGATATGTACATTTGATCCATTATTATTTTACTATAGATTCATTCCACATTCGGCCGTAAATTATATATATAAACATATAAATGATATTTATAGCTTCGCTATCTCTATTCTTTTTTTCTTTAAGTACACAATTTAAATGCATAAGTATATATCTATTTTGTAAATGGACCGTAAATGTAATTTCACGTAGTGAAAGATTTTTGTTGAATACTTGAAGTACTTCTGTTGTTGCAAACGGGACATGAAATATGATATATTAATTACTGAATACATAGTGGCTTTCTGAAGTAAATAAATATTAATTTTGTATAGTTTAATATGTATTTAGCAGAATATTTATAATATAGGATCATTGATACATTATCAACAAATGATTATCAACAAAAGTTCTATTCATCAACAATGCTCCCACTTTGAAACCGTTCAGTCTTTGTACAAAATTTTTTTTTAAATGCGTATTTTTAAGTCATTTGGCGTGACCAATCTTTCAATCTGTATTTTATTGTATTAAATGTTTATTTATTGCAATTTCATGACAGGATTTATATAATTCTACTGCAATATAACTGGATTTTCAAATATTGGTTATAATTTGTTGAGCTAAATTTCTATTAACATTTTATTAGCGGCATTACGATATAACTGAAAGGCCACAGAGTAACGATATTTTTTGCTCGTAGAACCTTTTTATTTAATTAACAAAATATGTTTAAGCATTCGTGTATACCAGCGCGTTTTAGCCGGTGTGCATCAAGTTCACAATTGTGTTTAGAATTAAAAAAAGACAATTTTTGCTTAAATCATCAAGAAACATATTTTTTTGTTAGATCAACGGAGAAATATATTTTTGCTTGTGCCGTGGAATTTCAGTAATAAGGTTAGTGTGCTATGCGTAAAAGAGGCTGGAAGTCGCTGTGGTATATGTACTATCACTGGAATTTATAAGATTTTTTTCAATAGCTACCACTAACTAAAAATTTCTACAAAAAAATGGAAGGCAACCCTTGGTTTTGAAAGCCTAAATTAAAAGGATACAGCAATTTTAATATGAATTGAAAATTTGTTAGCATATTTCACTAAACAGTTTTGTGTAAACAAATATTGATCATTGTCATATATTTATGAATTAAAACAAACTAGTGTAAAAAACAAAGGAACCCGAGGTGGGCTCGAACCAACAAGAAAGTTTACAGCGGTTCAGCAGTTTGAAATTGGTTTCTATTTTTTCTAACTGCGGCACACCTAATTAAAAAATCTGAAAAATTCAGAGTACTAGTATCAATAATACGTACTTACAAAAAAAGTATATATGTGGTTATGCGATTCCTTCAATAACTTAACATAGTAACGTACATATGGAGGGATCATAAACCAATCAGTGTAAGTCCAACGTTCCTGAACACGAGTTTCGTAGTTCAAAAACGTTTTTATTGTTAAAACTTTCGATTGATAAATCAATTAAAGTCACTATTTTCATACGTAAGGAATAGATCACGGTACTAACATTATCATTATTTCCCAAGTAATTTGTAAAAACCTTATTTATCTCGGTTTGAATGCTAATGGACTTAGATTGATCGGCTTCTGAGCCTTACGTATACATATAATTAATGCCTAAAGTTTCAAATATTATGAAACACGTAAATTCTAGCTGTAATCTAAGGAAAGTCTAGTATAAATATTTTTATTGATGAATAATGATACTGCTGTGTTATTAAATATAACAAAAAATTCATCTTCATTACCCCTTCGTTAAAGACGATGTAACGCGCCGTACCTATGCGTTCTTTCACGACCACGACCGTGCGCGATTATTTAAAAGAATAATTGATTAATTTCTTATTATTGAATAACCAAAAATTCAACATTATTCATAATTTAAGACGATGTAACATTTGCCGTACCATTCCCTCGATGCCCTCGAGGCCCCGAGGCCTTCGATACCCTCGGTACTCGACCGAGCGCAGTAGCGAGGTACGCGCCTGAGTCCACGCTCGTCGGCCGCCCAAATTGGGCAGTGTTTTTGGTTAATAACTCAAAAACGAAGCTTCAAACAATATTTTGGTCAAGGAAAAAGTTGTTCAGAATCACCTCAGCTATCCCCCATTTCCCGATGTTTGTGTAGTTACGGGACACCCTGTATAAATATATTTGTTACGTTACCATTTTACAATGGCATACATGTACTCTCCACTCGCCCCGAATAAAAGTATAGCGTGCGTAAAATTGAATCATTTTGTGGGAAACAGCCCCAATTTAGTGAATGTGCGTTTCTTGATTACGCATGCGTCGATAAACCGCGGTTAGATAAATTCTGCGACCATTCCACAACGGACAGCTTGGCACTAGCTTGTGAACCTTTCTGTTTCTATCACCATCTTCAATAGAGTGCATGTCTGTATCAGTGGTTCTCGTGTTTTTGTTCACATTTTTAAACAGTTTAAATCGTATTTCACACATGCCTCGAATTACGCGAAACATTTTATACGCGGTAAATAATAACTTCATTTATTCAGTTCTTTTTATGTGTAGTTTCACCTCTACGTTGTCTCATTGCATGCAATTAGAAACTATTTTTTTCCTGTGCATTTGTTGACATTATCCATAAACTAAAAATTCTTGCTCGATTTTATACTTCCTACATCATTTCTACCATTTTTCAATTTGAGTTCATGTTGTTTCGGCTTTCATGTTTATTGTTTTTGGGATAATAACAATGAAACGAATATGAAATAGAGTCTAGAATATACGAGGTACACGATCTATTCTCTTCTTTACGTAATTCCCGAAAATAGTGTAATAAAAATTTTAAAAGTACTTGAGACAGATGCTCGCGTAAATCGAGGGATGAATATATTATTATTTGTAATTGAATGCATTATTTTAACAAGTTATGAAAACATAATGTAACTTTCTATATTAATAAATTATAAGTTTATTAGGGGTGGCAAATTATCCTTGCACTCCATACGATTTTAAACACCGAAATGCAAATAACCAAATGAAAAAATTGTTCATGGCCAAAATATGCAAAATAAAAAAAAATCAAATTTTGATGTCTTCTTGAATTATCAATATTACCTATAATTAACTAATAATAAATGATGAATAACTCCCTCACACTTTATCATAAACTTGTAGATTCATTTCAAAAAGATAACATTAGCTGTACATAAATGAAAGATTGGACATTTTTACTTTTAGGGAGGCAACATCCATGAGCATCAACATCACAATGCGCATGTTGCTGCCATTGAGGTTGGTTTTAGTCGCAGCAGGCTTGCTGCTGGCAATTACCACAGCAAGTGCACGTTTGAACCTACATTCCGACAGTGTACCACACTTTACAATCAGCGAACGCGAAGAAGCAATTGCTGGAATAGAAGCTAGTCTCCTATCGCTTCTTGGTTTTGCCAAAAGACCCAAACCACAGAGTGCAGCTTATGTTCCAGAGTCATTGAAAAAGCTTTATGTCAAACAAAATTCAATTGGTATGGCTGATATTGCTAAACCGGGAATTCATACAAGATCTGCTAATACAGTACGCTCCTTTTCCCATGTCGGTAAGTGTTTGCATAAAGAAATATATAAATCCCATTGTTTCTAAACAGTGGCTCAAATTAAATTAAGTTATGGGTAGTATTATATTCTCTAAATTTTGCAATTACATCTTATTGATATTGTATTTAAATGTAGTTTAGATTACAAGTTTTTTTCATACTGGTGCACCTTTCGTAAATATGAAACTATTTAAAATGCTAAAAATAATAATTATCAGTAGAAGAATTTGTGTATAATAATACATAGTGCTATATATTATTTCCATTTTAATTTTTTTCTTTCTTTATTTTCTTTTAACACAGAAAGCGAACTGGATCATAAATTTCAGTCTCCACATCGTTTTCGTCTTTCTTTTGATTTAAGTAGCATACCTTCTGGAGAAAAATTGCAAGCTGCAGAATTAAGTCTTTCCCGTGTGTCTGTATTAAATCATGACGATTCCAATGAAAAATTGGGTAGAATACTTGTATACGATATCTTACGTCCTGGTGCAAAAGGACAGAGCACTCCACTGTTACGTTTAATTGACAGCAAACCAATAAATATTAGAAAAAATAGCACAATTAACCTAGATGTCCATCCTGCTGTGGAAAGGTGGATGAAGGACCCCAAAAATAATCACGGTCTCCTAGTACATACACGTGGAACGAGAGAGGAGCATCTTCGTTTAAAAAGGAGCACTAATGAAAGAAATGATACATGGGTTGTCAATCGACCAGTTTTATTTACTTACACAGATGACGGCAGGTACAAAACAATTATTCTTTTCTGTTTACTCCTTTAAACGGGCTGAACCTGCATATTACCCAAATTTTTATGTTATTTTATTATATAATAACATAATATATAATAATATAATATATTATATTTTAAATTAATATGATATTCATATTTACCAGCCATTTCTTCTTATACTTTAACAGCCATATGTTTTAACACAACGAAATTTTTAGAATCATCAGGATAAGGTTTATTTATTATAGGTTTATTTTATGATAAGAACATTATTTATTTATGTTTAGTTCATGAAATTAATCGAATATTTTTAGATATAAGATGTCCTCGGCAAGTCAAATAATGGACCGCCGTGCTAGAAGGGCAGCACTTCGAAAAAATCGTCGAAAAGATGGTCGTGAAAATTGTCGGCGACATCCACTTTACGTGGATTTCGCTGACGTTGGTTGGAATGATTGGATTGTTGCCCCGCCTGGTTATGATGCATTTTACTGTCACGGTGATTGTCCCTTCCCACTTGCGGATCACCTGAATTCTACGAATCATGCAATTGTCCAAAACTTGGTTTATTCCACAAAACCAAGCATGGTGCCAAAAGCTTGCTGTGTACCTACTGCACTCAGTTCTATATCCATGTTATATCTCGATGAAGAAAATAAAGTGGTTCTGAAGAATTATCAGGACATGGCTGTTCTCGGATGTGGATGCCGTTGACTATTTAACAACTGTTTCAATAAACTGTTTTAATAGTGAAGAATGTATGTGCAATAATACAGAGAATAGTCGAAAAGGCATTACAGAATGAGGGAATAAAGAACTAAGATATTACACTAACTTAAATGGTATAGTACATAATACACTTTTCGAGTGTACATCGAGCTGTTTGTTAAACGTTTACACAAATTAAAGCACACCCGAAAGGCCTTAAATTATGTAAGAAAATTGCAATCACGTGAGTAACTATCAGAGATTCCTATGGTCTGAACTGCTTACTAACTATACGTAGAATAAAAAAAGATCTGAAAGAATTGTATTAATGTATTCAGACATAATTCGTTATAGAAAATTTAAAAACAGGAAAGATACAAAAGAAATAGTCATATATTCTTCAAGTTCTTCGAAAGTATGCATGCATAAAAAAATGTCAGTGAATTACAATTAAACACAACGATTTTTTTTATTAAGCATATACTCAATCAGTACCCTCGATTATGAAGAAATATTACAAAATCTAATTAAGATTCCAATCCTCGTTTGTACTTGTGCCTTATCTTAAAGTATTTTGCAGTCGAGAAAGTATTTTCAAACGTGGAGTTCAACCGAGCTGAATACGCGCGCCAGACGTTTAATCCCCCTCTCCCCGGAGAGGAAACTTTCTGAAAAAATGGATAATTTGTTACTACGATTATCAATTAACTGACTAATCGATTGTTATTTGTTCAAAGTAAGAAGATTGAATTTGAACAAATGGATGACCGATTCTTATTGACGGCAGGAAAATGTTGAAATGATTCAAGTATTAAAAATTCATATTTATTAATTTTTCCATTAATTTAGTACTTGAAACGTTCCGATAATTCTTCTGTGATTAATGTGTATGTGCTGATTATTACCTTCTAATTCTCCCAAATTCTTCCAAAATAAGATATTTTAATGTATGTGTTTAATATATATTTACAATACATTAACAGGTCAATGATGAACATTTTTAAAACTTTAACATATCACAAATATTTCCACTAATTGATTATCTTTCATGAGAAAAATATTCAAGTATTGTTTCGTTATTAGACTTTGTTAAGGACAATTTAACTGTTCCTCTGCTTATAGTAGAATGTATCTTTGTTTAGGCATTTAAAGCAGGTGTATTTTCATTATAATAACCAACTAATGAGAACAAATGTAAATGTTAACAGAAGAATATTTTTAAATTATTAATACAATTCATTAATCGTTTAAGTCTCTCCAATTCATTTTTGTCTATGAAAAGCTTTCGCAACGCTTTGTTTTCTTTATTTTATTGAATATAAGAAAAAATTTAATATAAGATTCAGCGACAGTTGTCCATTTCATAGTACTGAAATACTTTTCCGTCACGTATGTAAAGAATAGTATAATTAATTTATCATTTCGGTACCAATTGATACGTGATACAAAATATCGGAAGATACTTTACCCCCTTTATAATCTACTCCGGTTACAGCGGTAATTTCAACCTGACTTTTCTGTCGATTGAATTTGATCCGATGTTTCAAAGTTGGGTTCGGTAGCTGAGTGATTTTAAATACACAAGTGTGTACAAAAGAAATAACTCCTGCCGTCAAAAATAAACCGTACCTGCCCGAGGAACATTTATTTATAATGTTAACTACGAAAAGTAGGCGTATGTATATTTGTACAAAAAGGAAAAGGAAAAGTGATGTTAAGGATCGCTATAAGGATATCCAGGGCGCGCGTCAGCCTGTATGATCTGTAAAAATACCTAGAATTAAACAAGGACTAATGTAAATAGTGCGTCTGTATAGTGATTTAGTTATTAGCATTGTATTCGATTTGTATTAATATTTCTAGGTTCTTCGATTGTACACAGATCTTGCGTGTGTAAATAGTAAATAAATTTTAATAAAGACCTATGATAAATTACACTTAGTTTTTATATTTGAATATAAATAGCGGAGAACAGTTACGCGTAAATGCGAGAAAATTAATTCCAAATACAGCTGGCAATTACCAACAGATTTTTTCGAATTGTAATTGGAATACATACTTCTAAAATAATTTTAAGAATAGAATAATAAATATCATATAAAATACGTAACAAAAGTTTTATTTCTTTATACAATTGTACTACATACATTGAATAATACACGATTCATTGTATATGTAAAAAAAATATAGATGAATTATTTCAGTCTTTAATGCCAAACAAGAATAATGATTCAATAGAATGTATATGCGTCTTCAAGTCTTATATAATGGCAGTGCGAGGCAAAAATTATTTCCACAAACATGTTACATTGAACAACATTTTGCATATCTAATATTTTTGAATTTTGAATTTCGTTTACTAAATACTCTAAACATTGTTATGGCACGCTCCGATTATAATTTGCAGGAACAACAGTATTTTACGTTTACATAATTATCTCGAAATGTTAACTTATTACTTTTCATAATCCCATTAGCTGGCATAGAAAAATTTAAATAAATGCAATAAGCATTTTTCACTCACGTTATAAAAGTTACAACGTCTTTCTCTACGAATATACATTTCAAATGTTCTTAGATTATTCAATTATTATGGTTCGTTATTACTTTGATTGTATCTTTGTTAGAAATAACTTCAAACTTTTTACCTAGCTTTTATAAAATTTCCTTAACTTACTGTGCTTACTTATTTGATTTGCAATACAAGGTTTGATATGTTTTGGTTGTAAATATAAAACCTATACAATAAATTTCTTACATACTACGTCGTACGTGTACCCTTAGAACAGGTCTATATCAGTTACAAACTTAAAAAATACTTTTCATACAAAAAGGAATCTCCCCTTTTAAACAACCTGTATCGTTATCAATAAAAATCATATACACGTTTTATACATTGTTACTTCTTACAATATTTACAATATTTCATGATTACGTCACTTACAACTACGCCATAAAGTTAAGAGGCACAACGGTCAATTTTTTACATAGCCAATCGTAAAAAAATTTGTTTACGTGATAATAGCACATTAAACACACTTGGTTGTGTTAAAACAGACATATTTTTAAACAAAACTTTCAATTTCTTTAGACGGCGAAGAAAATCTTATCAGCTTAATTCCCATCATTTAAGTTAAATGGTCTTTAAGAAAAAAATCTTTTATCCTGAACACTACAAATAAAATAGCAATGAACACACTGTTGACTGGGGACGCCAAATTATCGATCACATTTCTTTTAATTTTCACATGTCATTAGCAGGAGATGCCCATTGCTAGCTTTCCAAGCTTTTGCTGACCAGAGAGGTAGAATGATACCTTCCATTTCTCAATTTTTAAGTTCCTCGTAAAAACTGGTGAGCATTACTCATATTGTTTGGTACTGTGTCATAAAGGACAATTTTTTCATTGCTATCGCACTAAAAGAAAATATAAGCAATGATAGTAAATGTATTGACCAAATTTATTCTTTTGAATAAGTGAATGCATATTTTTAGCATGTAATTCCTGAAAATGTCCAGGAACAGAGATTCCATCCACTTAATTGTAACTGGTCAACAATGTGTTAAGATTTCATTTGAGACACACCAACAATTATTCGCTTGGGTTTCTTTTTTTATTAGTGTAAATATATATTAAAAAAACGGTATTTATATCTTTTCAACGTTAACTAATTAAACAAATTTTTTTACTTCATCCCATTTTAATATTAGAAACATTTTAATAAAATAAATTTTCATCGCTTAATAGATTTTCAAAAACATATACAAGTTTTAAAATATAAAATACAAAAAATAATTAATTGGTTTAAGGAACAGGAGACGGTGGTGGTGGAAATGGACTGAAGTACGTAGAAGATCGTGAACTAGGAGAAGGAGGACAACTAATTCCAGCATCACTCTGGTAAACAGATCTTGGGGTAGGTGGCGGAGGATAGGGTTCACTTTCGTATCGATATCTTGCTGGATAATTACTATCTGACTCATCACAAACATCTGTGCTGCAGGGAGTTGGCGGTGGAGGCTGATTTATACTTCGATAATGTCTATAAGGTTTATACCTGGACGCATTACTGCTCGAACATCTAGTAGAATTAGCTGTTGTCGCAGGGCTTGGAGGAGGATTTAATGTTTCCTGTGGGTAACCCCCCGTAGAACTGCCTCGAGTTGAACTGGATGCTCCTTAAACAACAATTCCTATTTTTGTATTCTAGAAATGCACAGATATTTCACATATTATGCTATTGCCAATCATTGTTAACATATGCACATAGATGTATGTCTACTGGGTGAACTTTAAACATTTTCAATGTTTCAAGAAATATACGAAAACTTTTATAAAAATTAGATGACTGGATAGTATTAATTTTAATTGATGGCCCTTTTTTAACCTTATTGGAACGAATAATTTTACGATATACAGTAATGTCTCGAATAGTGTACCTAACTCGGGACCGAATGTGAACACTAATCGTGTGTAGACACGATTCTCGAACGAGTTCGGGTCCCCTTTGATGTTGTGGCAGCCGAGACTCGAGGCAGCGTTCCAGGAAAGAAGCAATACCCGTTTACGTGAGACAAACCAACGCGATAAAAATTTACGATTAAAACTTGTTTATTTTTGGTTCGTTTTAAATGAAAATTTGTCGAAATGTTTAATACAGTCTCCTGATTAAAATGACACCAAACACGATATGCTTTGGATAATTTTTACTGAACATGGTATTAATAATTTTATTGTCCTTTATTATTTTCGATAAGGACTAGAATATGTGTATATTAGTTAACAGCAATAAGGTAATTAGTAGTGATTGTAAATTTGTAGGTAAACTTTCTCTTAATTCTCTTAATCTTAAATTGCTATATTTAATTAATGACAAAATATTGTTGTATCGAGAATTATTCTCATTCCTGTGACATTACATTCGCTGGTCATAACAGTGCCTGGTGTTCATAATTTTGTCTAAACCATATCGTGTTTGGTGTCATTTTAATGTGGTGATTGTAATGAACATTTTGGTAAAATTCCATTTAAAACGGGCCAAAATGATCAAGTTTTAATTTTTAATCTCGCTTGCATCAGTGTTGGACCTCACCGATATTCGATATGGGTTCAGATTACATGCTCAGCGCTTCACTCTTCGCTAGTCCAGGGAGGACCACCCCAAGCAGTGGGGATAGAAAGGAACACTAATCGTGGACACAATTTTGAACACTAATCGAGACATTACTGTATTTATAATCGAGGAGGGGCTAATAAAATTGGATTTACGGGATTATTAAAATCGTTTAGTGATGCCTTTTTATTGGCCAAAGAAATAATATTTATTTTTTATATAATTTTATGATCAATTTATCCTTGATTAATTAAATAATTAAATTTTAGAATAATTTGTATAGTTTTAATTTTGGAATTAAGAGTTCTTGCTCCATTATAATAATTGGATGATCATCGAATAATGATTATGATATATTAGGATCTTTAATTATTGCATTATTGCAATTTATGCATAAAGTATATAATACAGCATCAATGATTATTAACTTATAAGGACAAATCTGAGAATAATTCAAAGAACAACTTTATGTTTTAAAAATGGAACGATCGGTTTTTTTCTATCTCAAGGTTGATTAATAGATGCCTATTAAAATACATTTATTCGAAAATTACCGTTTTTGAGTCACTCCCCCCCTTTACCATTCCTAGCAATCAATTTAAGAAATAGGTTCAAAATTACGCTTGTTACATCTTATCTAACTGTGAAGATGTTTCCTAATGCAAATTGACTGTTATATCTTTTGTACACCTACATTTACAAATATTACTGTCTTATTCTTTCTCCTCTATAGTCGTAAAATTTTTGTAAGTGCATAAGTCTTATTACTTGAAATAACGGAGATATCCAAATAATTCGAAGTTGGTGGGACACACCATAAATATATTTCTATGTTATACATATACGTAACACCCACCTAATTTTTAATCTCACTAAGGCTTTATCTTAGTCAAATTTTATTTGCGCAAACAACATCTTAAACATAATTATGAACTACTTAATATAAAGCAAGTGCAAGTTTATACTTGAAGAGCATGATATCATTTTCTATCATATATTCTGGCAAAATTATAGTGGTCCTGTAGGTTACTATTTTGTAAATTATACTGCCTTACACGAATGTTGTTTTCAAAAAGAAGTCTTTTTATTGGACAGTGTTATTAATAATATCTATGAATATTTTTGCTACGAATCTTCTATTTAAGTTTAACTTACCGGTAATATGGCTTCGATCATAACTTGACCCTATACTACTCCCATTTAACATCGACATTCTTACAGTCTCCATTCCCATTTTTAAGTCTTTCCTCGAATTTTTTTGAGCAAACATTGGTTTTGCTAGTCTTGCTGGCTTCGGTGATAATGGATCGCCAGCTGAATCGTGCAAGATATCAGGCAATTCTTCGGTATTTATAAACTTTTTTCTGCAGTAATAGAACGCAAAAGCGATTGCAGCTATTGTTGCGATCAACCCAATAGGTACAATAATAACGTAGGTGATTTTTCCAGATTCCAGTGAGTTATTCTCTTGTCGAGGATTATTTATAGGTGTACACACAGATGGAAGCTCATCGCTTCCATCAGCACAATCGTCCCAACCATTACAGAGTGCAGAACCAGAAATACAAACACCGCTACCAATGCACTGAAATTGACCTGGACGACAACAATGTGCTTCGTCTAGGCCATCGTGGCATTGAGCTGTTCCATCGCAGACCCAGGACATATCTAAACAATTTTTAAGTGATTCACAAAGAATAATTTTGGTACTTCAATTTTAATATAAATATTCGTTCCACGTGCATTAGTTTAAGATTGCAACTATTCTTACCAATACAATGACCGCTTTGACATTTAAATTGTTCACGACTACAGGCTGGACAACCTAATTCATCACTCCCATCGGGACAATCAGTTTGTCCATCACATTTCCACGTGGCAGGTATACAATCTTTGGTTACTGCAGAACTCGGAGCAGCGCAAGTAAAATAGTCAGATCCGCAAGCTGGTGCTGCTCTGCAAGTCTTTTCGTCTTCAGATAAAACCAAAGATTTTGGACACGAACATCTAACAAGTAATATATTTTAGTATTGTAAGAAAATGCAAGCCTTACAATATTGCTTGCAAGCTAAATTTTTAGTTTAAATAAAATTAGATTATGCAGAGTAGTAAACAGTTACCTGGAAGAAGTGGTTCCGATGCAGAAGTGTGAACATCCCACATGATCCCGAAAGGGACTACAAACATGTGTTTTCATTACGGTATCTTGCGGAGTGTTCACTGCAATTATATCTGTAAGCATTTTATTCATGATTACTTTTCTCCCATTCCCAGATTTATCAACACGTTCTAAACTTGACGTTTCTCGATCGAACCAATAGATGAAATCAGAAAAGATAGTCAAATAAGCAGTCGATCCTTGTCCAGCAGAAGAAACCAGAATTCTTCTATTATTTCCATCAAACTCGGCACACTCGATCTGGCTTCTGTGCGCCCAATAAACAATATTTGCAACTGCATCTACTGCAATGCTTGTTGGTTGTTCAAGATCTGTTGCTATTACAACTCTTTCTTTCCCATCCATTTTGCTGCGCATTACTCTCATCCTTTTTCCAATATCAGTCCAAAACAGTAGCCTTTTTTCTGAATGTATTGCAATACTTCTTGGTTTTTCTCCCTCGCCTTTGACTACAACACCTAACGCCGAACCATTGTCAAGTTTTGTAACATTGATTGCATCATTTATTGCACACGACCAGAACAACAATCTCCCCAGAGAATCTAAAGCAAGATCTACTGGCTGCCCAGAACTCCCAGAAATCATTACACTAGAATGTGTTTTATTTTCCAATGTTTTTCTAATAGACCAGTTGCGACCGTCTATCCAATAAATATGTTGGGTTAGAGGATCAAATTCTATAGACCTTACATGTTTTAGCCCCTGGATTCGGAAAACTACGTCTGGACAGTCCTTGGTATCAGGCAGAAAACGAAAAATTGCATTGCGTAAGCTGTACATCATGAAATTTTTTGGAGCTGTAAAAAGGATAATAAGTTAAGCAATTAACTATACAGGGTCAACAGAGAATAATTTCGTAAGTAAAAATAGTAGCGAAAATTAATTGAAATAAATGTTGTATTTTTCAAGGGTAACCGCATGATACACTATTTGGTTTTTTCGCATCATATGTATTCTTCGATATTCAAAGGTTATTTTTAGCTTTCTTAAATGGATGTCAAATCCTTTCATAATAAAAATTGTGGATTATGTTATAAAAAATCTGAGCCATGTGTGTAGAAACGACCATTTTTTTTTTATCCATTTATTTAGAGTCGCATCGAGTGGTACTGGTCATTTCGGACTACAACGGGGTGTGGGGCGGTGAACAGTGGAGTTTAAAACCTACAGTTTTAGGTGGAATCCGAACCTATGTAACCGTATAGTGCACACCTGTAATACATGTTCAGTATAGTAAGAAACAAAAAACAGGCAAAGAGCGATGGTTTCTTATTTACCATTATTCTTCGAGTTCCTAAAATACTCACATATCTGTAGCATTACTTAGGCTTCAATGAGTTTACTGTAATTTTTTTTAAACTCATTTAATGATCATTGAAATATGCATCACTGAATTTGATGTAGTATTATACACAACTTTCATTGCGAAAAGAAATTTGGCTTCCGTTTGAAAACTCGGGGATAACCTTAACGTCAATTACAAGTGATAAGAAAACAACTGAATAGTGTATTATTTTGTCTTTCTTTTACCATAGAAGATTCATTTAAATTATCAAAATTACAGTTGCATATCTCACCCTGTAAACAGTGAGAGTTTGGACGCAACAGTATACCAAGTGTGTTTAAAAAACAGCTTCTGTTTTTTGTTCTTTTTTTTTAATAAAGTCTATTTCTATCCTGGCCAAAGCAGTACTGACTTTCCAACATATGTAATGACCAAAGATACTATTACATCTTTTTCTACATGATTTATTTTTTTAGGACTTTTTATCAAATTTATTATGTAGAATATTATATACAGTTGCAAAAACAGAAAACGTGAAACAGCTTAGTACTGTCGAATCATACTTACGATGTCTGCATTGAAATTTCAACATATTTAATTACACCTACCAATACAAGTTTTATTATCCTCTCCCAAATTATAATGAGTAGGACATTCGCATTTGAACGAAGTGGATATGCTTTCATTCTTTCCAGGTAAAGCAATGCAAAGATGACTACAATTTCCGTTCCTTAATACGCAAGGATTGGATCCTGCTTGTCTGGAAGCATGGAAGACCAATAGGTCGGTCACAGATTCTAATTTATAATGAATCTTTACTCTGTTTGCTCCGGTAGTTTTATTTGCTTTCTCTATATCGCCTGTAGATGAAACGAATAATATTTGAAGAAAAACTAGAATTTACCAGAAATAAAAACTTAATCATTCACTAATTAATATTTCCATATATTTTATTACCTGTATTCCAATCTGTCCAGTAAATATAATCTTGATACTGAGTAATACTAAATGGGTAGACAATATTTTGCGATATAATAGAATTTCTTTTCCTGAAACGTAAATCAAAATTGTCTATGGCAGGTGTATATAAATCTGCCCAATATAATTTTTGTGCCGAATGATCAATTGTTAGACCATTTGCCCTTCCAATATTGGAAAGTATTATTTCACGATTTGTACCATCCAAAAATGATCTTTCTATACTTCCAGAATTGCCCCATTCTGTCCAATACATGTAGCTGGAACAGAAATTGTAAATATAATATAGGAGTACATGCTTATGGTCGCATAATATGATAAGAAATGACTGAAAATATTTACCCTCTGCTTGGATCAAGAGCTAGACATCTAGGTTCCATGATATTGGACCAAATCAGAACTTTTCGACTACAGCCTTCTAAACGAACCATTTCTATCCTTCGAGTACCTGTATCGCTCCAGTACAAATTGTGGGCAATCCAATCTATTGCTAAACCCTCAGGTGTTTCTAAACCAAGATCAACAACTCTTTCCAGATTTGAACCATTTATGAAAGCTCTTGTAATTGTTTTCAATTTAACGTCTGTCCAGTAAATACGATTATCTGCTATGTTAAAATCTAAGGCGCTAATACAGACAAAGACAAACATAGTATAAAACATTTAAACGAAACAATTTTTATATAAAATGTTGAAAGGTAGATGTAACAGTAATATTTCTGATTCTACTAAGTGTAAGTCTAGGCCTTACCTTGCATCTTTAACACCAGTTAATGGAATAATATTATCATTATTCGCATTTTCAATACTAATTCTGCCGATATTTTCTTTTCTCGCGAATAGCATAAATGCATCTGGTACAACACAAGTCTTTTTATCTTTTGTCAGTTCGTATCCAATTTGACATGCACATACATATTTATTCTCAGGGCGATTTAAACACAGATGACTACATCCACCGTTATTCTTTGAGCAAGGATTTGTGCCATTAACTTTTCCTAAATGCACTGCTTTTAAGCCCATAACATTTGGGACTTGATCAACAATAACTTCCCTTTCACCACCTGTAAGTTTGTGCGCTCTATCCACAGTTCGCCTTTGCCAGTCTGTCCAGTACAGATAGTCTCCTAACAAACTCAATCCAAAAAGATGTGGCAGATTGTCTGTAATTACTTCTCGTCTGTCCGTACCATCCATATTGCACACTTCGATCTTATCTGTTTTCGCGTCACACCAGTAAATTTTAAGCTTTGCGAGGTCCAAAGCAATTCCATTCGGCCAAACAATATCTTTGGTTACTAAAAGTGTACGTTCCGTTCCATCAAGATTACTGCGTTCTATTTTTGGGCGTTTCTCATTCCAATCTGTCCAAAACATCCAGCCCAGTTCAGGTGCTAAAGCAATTGCTCTAGGTTCGATTAAATCTTCATTTATTAACACTTTCCTGCTTGTACCATTTAAACGAGCCACTTCAATCCGATCTGTGCCTGTGTCGGTCCAATAAAGATTCCGTGCCAACCAGTCAACTGCTATTCCATCTGGATTCTCTACTTCGGTTGTTATAATATTGGCTTGATTGGAGCCATCAAGGGAAGCTCTACGAATTGCACAAGCTTCTTCATCTGTCCAGTAAAGCATTTCTTGCACAGGATCAAAGTCTATCGCAATTGCATGTTTAATTCCTAAGTTTAACAGAAAATTATTATACATTGTAATTCCTTTAATACTTAACATAGAACGTCTCATAGAAGAGAAAAATACCTGTAAGTGGAAGTACAAAGTTGGTATAATCCGGTGAATCTAATGAGATTCTACAAATTTCATTTCTTTGAACTATTAATAATAATTCTTCTGGTCCGTCCGCGCAAGTAAAGTTATCCACTAATTTAACACCCGTAGGACATGCACAAGTATATCCAGGCTCAGTCATACTTAAAAGACACAGGTGTGAACAATTTCCATTATTTTTTTCACAAGGGTGTTTCCCATGCGGTTGCCTTCTAACGTCCCAAACTTCTATGTCGCCAGGGATGTATTCCCCATGCAACAGCTCCCTAGGATGCGCTTGATTCTGACGAACATCATACGAATGTACACACCATGTTTTCCAATCGGTCCAATATAATTTATGATCAAAGAATGTCACTGCAAATGGATAATCTAATCCTTGCTCAACCACTTTTCTTCTATTCTTTCCATAATAATCCATCACTGCAATAAATTTAAGCTTCCCATCTACCCAATAAACCAACTCGTTTTCATAATCCACCGTTAAACCATTTGGCCAAAATATATCGTCAGAAATAATCACTTCCCTTGTTGACGGATCTCCGTTCATTGCAGCTCTTTCTATTTTAGGTATATCGCCCCAATCGGTCCAAAACAATATACTTTTCATTGGTACCAAAGCTATAGCTCTTGGCTGATATATGTCAGTCCAAAAGAGAACTTTTCTATGACGTCCATCAATGCTAGTCACTTCTACTCTATTCTTTTCTCCATCCGTCCAATATAATTTCCCTGTATACCAATCACAAGCTAAACCATCCGGTGAGATTAAGCTAGAATTTACTACAACTGTTCTTTCGCTAGTGTGCGTGCCATTGGTTCGAATGCATTGAATCATTTCTAAGCCACTGTCGGACCAGCACACTAATTCTTGCTTGAAATAAAAATCTAGAGCTGCACCTTCAGAGACATCTTTTACAATGGTAGCTACTTTGTTAGTGCGAGAAGCATTGGCCATTCTAATATCTTTTTGTGTGGCAAAGAGAAGTGTTGGTGATCCTACGAATGGGTAAGTTCTACCATTAAAATTTATCAATGACAGAATGACAATTGCGAAAGAAAAAATTTTAATTGAGTCTAAGACAAACAAAAAGTAACATAATATCGAAGTTGTCACTGAATTTGTATTAAATAGTTAAAAAATACTGTTACATTATAATTACGCTAACTTAATTGAAAATTACTATAAAACCTGGCTAAGCATTCAAACTTTTGTTTATATTGTTAGTAAGATATTGCAGTAGCATTGCGCCAAAAGTACATAAACTACGATAATATGTTGTTTATCATTTTAATTGGGGAAAAAATAGCAACATAACCTTTATCGAGAACATAGCAAATAAAACAACGAGCGTTACTTACCATTAGAGAAAAGAACAAGTCTGAAGAAGCATGCAATCAAGACAGTTATTAAACTGATAATAGCCATTCTAAAAATCCCAGTCGAATATCTCGATAGTAGACATTACGAGGAGCTCTTAAGGCGTCGTTCGTCAATCTTTATTCATGACGAACGATCGATCCGCTCCTCGTGTACTTCATAAGAATTTCATCTGCCTGAACGTTATTTACGTTTTTCTTAACGTAATACGATTGAAAAGCATATACCCCATTGCTCGATTAAAACTATTAACCAAGCTAATGCTTCTTTGGAAGCCGGCGGTTCCCAAAACTAATCACCACCGCCCCCAACATTTCCAATTGACAATAAAACTTACCGCCTATGGCGTCACGGAACCCGAGTATATCATTTTTGACCAAACTATACATTAGTTAGTACAGAAATAATAGCGCTTTAGTTGGTATTCTAAATAATGACTGGTAGTACATAATACATATTGTACAACATAATACATATTGCTTCCGTAGGACATTTAAACAGGACACCTGAAATAGTATTATTGATTTAAATCGTGCAAAATTTGTGATATAACATTTATACTCTGCAATTATCAGCAATACAGATTTATGTATTTACTTCCTTTTAGTGCGTATGTCCATTTCTGATTACGAATTTATTTTTAATATATTATTTCATATATTTTAGTTACACTGTATGAGTAATAGCAAACATTATTACGATAGATTGACAGTAAAAAATGACATTGTCTTTTTAGCCTAGTGAACCTGTTTTTGTATACATGTTAGCAAATAAAGCCAACAATTGATATATATTGTGCTTTGGTTTACACGAAAAATTATTACGTTGGTGAAGTAACGTAAAATTTGTTTAAATGGCAATGCTTCCACCGGATCCAAAATATATTTTTCGCGGTAATATGGGATGTGTTCATTGCATTCTTTTCCAAATAACCTGCAGCACAGAACATATTTATGCAGGTACCACTAATGGCAATGTTCATGTTTGGGATTTAAATGTAAATAAAGTATATAAGTATCTGCCTCTGTAACAGCAAACTTATTCTAATTGTTTTAATCTTTTATAGCCTTTAGCATAAATATGTATATGTATCATACATATATATTTTTTTTATTATCGTGTACATTTGTTTAAGAATTTATAATACATTGTGTGACACAAATCTTGTTTGCATTTCAAAGACGAACCGTGAGTTATATCAAATTAGATCGGAACAGTATACCTGCTTAAGTTTACAATGTTTAAGGAACAATCATTTGTTAGTACAACATAAATCTGGTTTAATAAAAATATATAAGAGAGCAGAATCTCAATGGATTGCAGATAAATCTATTAATATAGACTACTACCATTACTGCAGGTATGAAACTATTTAGTATCGGGTTGGTACAATTGTTTAGTCGTGAATGAGTCTGACATAAAGTCATGAAGCTGGCTTAAAAATAGCAAAAGATAGTAAAAAATAGTGACACATATGATTTCCAATAAATCTATGTACAAATATTTGAACATTGATTTTGTATTTCACTTGATAAATGTTAGAAACTTTTGGTCCAATCCAATACTCTTCACCTCTTATAACAAAATTCTTTTTCTCTAGTTTGGTATTTAATATAAAATAATTTAAAATTGTTTCGAATAATAGGTTTCAGGCAATGTCCAACAGTGAGCTATTTATACCACTGAAAGAATCCTCCGTTGGAATTTTATCAACAAATACTTTGAACATAGAATTAACATTAAAATCAGCGAATTCTGAAAACTTGGGAGAAGTTATGGCAATCAAACCATTGAAAAATGAACACGTAGTCTTAGTTGCTTATGAAGGGGAAAAATTATCTCTGTGGGATATACGGCAAAAAAGTATTTTAAGCTCCTCTGTGGTAGAAAAGTGTCCGATGGCATTGGATTTCGATTCATCCATGATGAAAGGAGTAATTGCCGGACCTTCCAATAATTTGCAGGTATTGATTTATAGATAAAGATAAAGAAAAATCATATATAACAAATGATGGGGCCAAAGTCAATTATTATATAGAGCCCTGTGAACTAAAACATAATTATATTTTCATGAAATAATCAATAACAATAGATCATTTCTAGATATTCAATTTATCGGCTGACCGTTTACTGTGCAATAAGAGTAAGATAGCTTTAAGAAATCCTGGTACCTCTGTAATTACAATAAGGCCTGATTCTAAAATTGTGGCGGTTGGAGGTTGGGATGGTAGAGTCAGATTATTCTCTTCGAAGAACTTTAAACCATTAGCTGTTCTAAACCAACATAAAGATATTGTACAAGATATTGTTTATTCTACACAAAGGGTGAAAACATACGATGACAAGTGGATAATGGCTACAGCTGCAAAAGATGGATATATAGCACTATGGGATATTTATAACTAAATTTTATAATAACAGTAACGAAAAAACTGTTGGGAGGGTGAACAAAAATGTTGAGTATCCAAGATCATGCATCTAAATGTTACTGAAGTTTTAGTCTCAATGAAATAACTTCAACTTACACAATTTTTTGTATTGCTATTATTTGCAATGTTATTAATGAAACAATACATATAGTAAAATACGATACATTCTTCTTGTAAATAGAATTTATGATAGGGCTATAATTCATGGACAATGTATACATTGTCGTGAGCCACCTGTATACTGGTGGCTCACCAGCCATCTGTCTTGTCCCTGTACCCCAGCCAGTCTTAATCTTTGCAGCTACTGTGTTTTTAAGTGTTGGTGAGGTCTTGGGGACTCTTGAAGGAGCAAAATATTGGTTGTCCCTAGATAATATAACGGAAGTGTAATTTAATATAATAAAGAATTTAAAAAGCAACAATGTATTTATAATGAAAATATATTCACAATTATTATGATTTAATCATTGAAACATGTTTTGCGATAAAGTTGCAATTTGCTAGTAGCTCAATCATTCATATAGGTTATTATTTCGATAACTATATTTGCTCCACGATTTATGCTCACGATTGTAAAATTTGATATTTATATATCTTGTTAAAGTTTTCCATATTAGATAGTAACTTCAAAGATCGTTATTTATAATAATATTTGATCTATTACTGCTTACAAACAATCTTTGAACTAAATTTACGGATAAAATACATATATTGTACGCAACTGTCATACGGCTTACGTTTATAAATGACTTATACAATTAACATTGCAACATTCAATCGAATATAATTAACATATACGTATAATATTAACTATTTTCAGTTTAATTCTATGGGACAGTGAGAATGAATCTGTAAATGTATTTGTAACAAAAACAGTTACACTCTATCTATTTATATTAGAGCAAGTACAATTCATTATGAATGGGAGTCTGTTTCGTTTTAAACGAAACGTATCGTTAGAAATATTAAGGTATTCAAGTGTACATGCGAAACAATCATCAGCTGCATATTGTTTCGAATTAGTTAGGTATAATACTTTTATGTATTTAAAATGATTATTTTATCATTTTATATTTTCATATTGCGTATCATTTGTAGTAACAAAGATGTAATTAAACGTACAAGATTGACTACTGTATGTTGCTACGCTTTGCATTGCAAGAAAATGTTTATACCTACATGAATATAACATAAAGTAATTTTCATTTTTGTATTGTTAATGTTTTCCAGAAAGTATGACTATGAAAACTTTCTGTGTACATTATTGTTATCGCCTGAAATTAGAGCAGCTGCATTTGCAATTCGTGCGTTCAATGTTGAAGTAGCACAAGTAAAAGATCAAGTAAGTGATTATAAAATAGGAGAAATGAGATTAAAATTTTGGACAGATGCATTAAATAATATTTACAACGGAAATCCTCAAAGAAGTCCTATTATGTTGGAACTGCATAGGGTATGTTCATTTCAGACTAAACAATATGTAATAGTTCATAGTTAATTAACAACTTTTATACTTTCTACAATATTCCTTACAGACCTTGCAGAACCATTCGCTTTCCAAACATTATTTCAAACGTTTAATCAATGCTAGATTAGAAAAACTCTTTGAATATTCATTTGCTGATGTAAGTGAAATAGAGAAATATGCAGAGTACAGCAGTGCTTCCGTTTACTACCTTCTATTGGAAGCACATGGAATAACTAATATTAATGCAGATCATGCTGCGAGTCATATGGGCAAGGCACATGGAATTATCAATTTAATCCGGTCCATTCCTTACAATACTACCAAAAGGGTGAACATGTTACCGCAAGATATTTTATTGAAATACGGCATTTCTACAGAAGCTGTATTGCAGGGTCAGGCGAGCAAAGATCTCAAAGATGCAATATACGATATAACTTCTTGTGGAAAACTTCATTTAGATGCTGTAAGTATCGCTTTGTAATTGAATCATGGAGAAAACAGGTGAATAAAACTGAAAAGGCAGGAAAGATTAACAGTTTTGTTTTGCAGGCCTTTTCTCTAAAAAGTAATGTGGGGAAGAAAGCAAATTTGATATTTTTACCAATAATTTGTCTAGAAAAATTTTTAAACGAATTAAGGAAAGTGGATTTTGATATCTTTGATCTAAGGTTGCAGAAGAAAGATAATCTACTACCTCTATACTTGTATTGGAGAAGCTGGAGGTTTTAAATTTAATCATCGATTCGTTTTTATTTTTAATAAGCTGTAAAGTAGTTGGAATAATAAGTATATTAGAAAAACTGAAATAACTGTTATTTTAACTGTACCGTTACAAGAATTGTTCACATTTTTAAAAATCTATTGGATAACTAGCTTCTATATCTGTTTCAAATAATACATATTCACATTTACATAACGCAACAAGAAATTGTTGATAACATTTTTACATTTGTTCTTTCTCTATTTGGAATAAATTGTTTAAATTCAAATAATTTAAATTACGTACATTTTAATCTAATATATTACGCTAGTGATATTTTATGACCTATTTACGAGAATTAAGCACCATATTTAAAGAACCTAATGCAAGTATCTTTTCTTATACATTATGAAAATGAGTTGTGTAAGTTTCACAGTCCAGTTCTGTAGAATTTAAAGATAAATCTCCTGTAGTACAGGGAATCGTGGGTATGTTCGAATCTTGCACTGTAAACCCATGATAATCTTCATGTTCCGATTCCTTTGCATACGGTAAATTCAAATGCGTTGACGATAATAACTCATTCGCTGATCTTTCCTGTTGCCCATCGAACTCACTCTGTGTGTCTAAGCTTATAAGACTTGTTTCATCTTCCGCTTTGCTCACATCGAAACTATCATCGCCAATAAAAGAAGGAAAATCGAAGGTTGGAGACGGCGTAACACAATCTTCTATTAGGGAGGTTCTTAAATCGTTTTGTGGCGTCGAATTATTAACCATAGTAGAACAAACCTGGTAAGCAGTTATATGTTATTGCCTATAATAGGTCTTTCAATTTTAAGAACAGTACTTACTTGTGGAATAATCGGAGGAGGCAACTGATAACTTTCAATATCTTCGCAGTCTAAATTAGTAGGCAATCTTTGACTGTGTGTAATTAAGAGCGGTGTCCTATCCAAAACTGTTCTTACTTCAGATTCCATTTCTTGTTGAAATTGTAACATCTTGTCCTTTAAATTTAATGCTTCGCACATTATTACCGCAGTTTTAGTCTTCATTTCGTCAAGAAGCGTTATGTCTTCGCACATTAAATGCAAACTCTAAATTATGTTATAATAAGTTGCATGAAACGCATTCTATTACCAATATAGGATTACTAGACAAAACAATATATTTTATACTTCGCATATCATTAAAGCAGACTCCCATGTATTGGCTGGAACACGTTCTCCAGACATATAAGCATTGAAATCTTTTTCATCCATATTCAACGACTCAGCTGTTAAATTTTCAATAAACGATACTGCACAGCACTGAAACAACACGTTGATTTACATTTGACATTGTGAACTTATTTGTTTCAATTACAAAGTAAAGTATGTTAAAGCATATTAAGTACACTTTACCAAATTTGTGAAATAATATCCACCTTCTCCAGTCATCAATCTGCTTGCATTACAGAACCTAGTGATAAAGTTGATATTACTTTTAAGTCGAGCAGGATTAGCTTTCAAAACAATAAAAATTAAAGCAGGAAGAAATTCATCTGCAGACGCTGGTCCACCAACGGACTGTTGTAACATTAAAAATATATTTCGACAACAATAAATAATGCATGAAAGTTTCTCTTGTGGAGCCTTTGCGGAATCCATATTTAATAAATCTACAACAGATTATAAAGCTGTTTTCAAATTATTAGTCACCAGCTGTTACACAGTTTGTTGTCATTAACAGCTGACAAACTGTAAATTAGTATAATTGATTATAGGTTTCAGGAACAAACCTGTTATGGAGGTATAAACAAGTTCCCTAACTTCAGAACTGGTTTCATGTATTCGACACTCTAAATTTTTGCCACTAACCCAGTTTAGTTGTCGAATTCTGTAACAGGATTGTATTTATATATTAGTCTATTAGTATCATTAACATTCTATTCATTTGGTATTCGAATGAAACAACAAACCTTTTCTGTATCGCTAAATCTTTTTCTTCATCATTTGTAAAAGGTGGACAAAACAAAATTCTATAAAGTAATGTAATAGCATATCTTTCTACGTAATCCAACAATTTTTCTTTAATGTCTGGTGTTATCTCTAAAACAATATAATGGAATTTTCGATAAATTGGTCAAATATTTCTATGTTAGCGATCAAAGTTCAGCCGCTCCATCACTAGCATACACTTCCAAATACTCCAATATTATTTGTATTATTTCAGTTTCAATTACAATGAATACCTGCATATTTGGTGCTATTTTCTAAACGTTTAGCAAACACTTGATAAAAGTTTTGCGTTATTTCTGAAAGTTCTTCTATTCTTTTAACGTCTTTACTTTGCAATATTTCAATTATGAATGAGTGCATGCACTTTTTAACATCCCTTTCTACTGGTGTTTTAGCAATCACAGCTATCAGGTCACGATTTTCTGCTTTAACTTTTTCAAGGTCTTGGTTGTCTTTCGTTAATTCATAAAGTAATTCTTGGTATCCTTGAACTGTAATAAGAAATATAAATTTTTGGATAATTAACGTACAACTACAAAATTTGTTACATGAAAGATTTAAGTACAAATTGAGTAAACTATCTTTGTTTATTTTGTACACAAAAATGTTGACAGTTGTTAAATATAAAGCTACACATCAGAAAAATAAGTATACCTTTTGCAACTGGTTTACGAAAAGATATATTCAATAGCTTATACTTCTTCTCTTGTTGTACCTTTTTTTCTTCATACCTTTGATGACTACTAAGTGTGCCCTTATTAGAAGAAGCACTAAAACAATAATGACATTAATGAAATATCAAGATACGTATTTCGATCATTTAACAACTTATGCGGAGAACCAGGTACTCTTTTCTATATTCTTATGTTCTTGACAAGATATTGTAAAACCACTCTAAACCTCCAATTTTGGGTCACTTTAACATCAATACATGTTTTGTGAAAAAAAGTGAGCGCATAATATGTTAGATAAGTAAGCTTGAAACTTATTAACCATTTTGGTTGTCTATACAAGAGTTAAGTGAGAAAATTTCATGTAGATCGACTGTTACAATAAATGATTCTTAAACATTATATTTGTTTTTAGTAAGAAATTGACCCGAGTAATGAACAAAGGTCGAAGATCAAAATTAATAAAATTTCATATAAAGAGTATAATAAACACGATAAAATTTATGCAATAATATATTATTGTTTATAAATGAATCTACTTTAACAAATATACAACCTGATTTCTATTAGAAGTTTTATTTCTTTACAATACTTTAAAGATGAAGATTTAACACATTATTCACATTATTCAGCCAATATAATTTTTAACAGGAAACTCCACCATTTTGCAATAGAATCATGATTAACAAAGGTACAATCCTGTGAAGTCTCTGCTTTATAAATAATATACAGCAGATTCCAGTTAATAGGAACATGTTGGTCTGGACGTATTTCTCCCAATTAAGCAGCTGTCCCAAAAAAGCGAAGTTCAACAACTAAACTCTGAACAACGTGAAAAATGAAGCTAAAAATGGTTTATTAAAAAACATATGCAATATTTGGTCTTGAATACAAATGTCTGTTTAAGCATGCAAAGAAAGCTAACAATATATCATGTGATCTTGTGATGCGCTGGTCTAGTGATGGGAAAATGTTCTGGTGTATACCCTGCATCATCCGCAGTCATTCCCCTATGATTGGAGTGTGTCAACCTGAGCTCACTTCAATATGATTCCGACTTTTTAAGTTCTTTTTGTCCTGTTCTACGTTCAGGGTATATCTATACTTCCAATCAATATTACTACTTCATAATGTGCTCTACTGTATCTCCTATTGTAAACTGTCGCAACGAAGCGCGATATGTCCGATATGTCCCTTATAAGCGTAGTGGAAACAATAGGAAACAATACTTTTGTTTCTATTCTTTAGTATATGTGTGGAATAAACAGCTGTGGTTCCGTTTAACCAGCGTCCTTATTAACCAGAATCTATTATATGCGTTTCTTAAAACATATTATTAAAATTTTTCGAATACATTACATTATGAAATAGATGCAATCATTCTTAACTGTTACAACATTATTCATTCTTTCTTGTGTTCCAAAAACGATATTCCAAACATTAATGACAATTTGTTCCATTGGTGGTACGTTACACTTTTGACAGAAAACCATGTCTTGTCACTGCTAGTTTATTGACTATAAATAATTATGTTGTCTAGAATCTTATCATTACTATATAGGACCTGGAGTCTACTTGCACAAGTGTAGCAATGGGTACTAGCTGATGCTTGCAGGTATGTGTGTAATTACTAATTCAACCACTAGAAATACAACACGGTTCGGCTGTGGGATAAATATCTGTATTCAACGTCGTCCTGAACGCATTAATCAAAATTCTACTGCAAAATATGTTTCTTTCTATAGCATGCTTATATTTGTACGAAGTATGAACTCTGTATCTGAAGATGAAAATCTTAAATCGATAAAAATATAAAGTGAAGAAATTAATGAGCTTACAAATCGTGTCTCTGTCCATAAACATTGTATTCTATTTGCGATCTTTGTTTTTGCAAATGTTCACGATGACATTTGCTACAGTAACCTTCCCATTCGGCATTCCCATAAAATCCACAACCATTTTTACATTTCAAATCGGCCTCATCAATTCTTAAAGAAGGTGTTTTTGTTGAATACATTTTGGCAATTGATTCTCTATGCCTTTATGATTATTTACTTATAACCAATTCACATTTTAGTTGTACACATCGAATCTCAGCTTCGACACTGCCACCATGCGTAATGCAACATTTAGGTATAGACACAGCCACAGCCTACTCTAGTAGCACAGCCGACTCTAGTACTAGCCATGCTGAACAACGTGGCAACACCGCATGTTTACCGATCGGGAGTCCTATTTTCAGTAATGAGAGTCTTGTTCGTGGGAATACAATTAACGCTTTTTTTCATAGAAAATTGTGTTAAAGTAAACAATTCTTTATCTATTATGTCTGAGTAATATATAAATATTATAACTATGGTAAGTAGAAGTGATATTAAAGTATACTAATAGTTATAAATATGGTATACATTTTGTGGACTCTCGGAGTGGTTTGGTGAAGTGATACATAATATTGGATATATTTTACAGTGGTTTTAGGAAAATATAAGTATGAAGCACAATAGAATCATCTTTGAACTAAAACGCAACATGTGAAAATGGATGAAGTGATATATAAGTTCATAGAAACCTGAAATAGTCAAAATTATTGATACGAAGTCAAAGAGGTTAAGTGAACACGGAAAGAGTATAAATGAACACGGAAAGAGGTTCGATAATTAGTTACTGAAGGGAAGAGTTGTGCAAGTAATTATAAAATCGTATTAAAGGCTAACTTTATAATTGTTGTAAATTTCCTCACCACCCAAGGGGTATCACTATGGCGCGTTACCTTTTTTTAACATAATGGGTGGTTCGCCAATAGCCATATCATCCCATTTTATAAAATAAAATAATTTCTTATAAACTGTAAAAAAATAAAATAATCTTAGAATAGATAACAATAAATAAAATAATCTTCGATAATAATAAAAATAAAACAATAGGAACATAACATTGACCCGTTTGGGAGAAAAAAATGTAGTAGATATTATTTTTAGAAAACAAATAAATAAACCTTTCATATAAACAGAAAAATAAAGTATTAAAGTTTTCAACAATAATAAATAATCTTGAATAATATTAGTAACAAAACATACTCTGACATTCTCTTGAAATTCTGCTAATAAAACCTTAAATCTTGTGAAATAAAATTAATAATAAAAATTAATAAAAAGCATATATACATTTGAAAATAAATAAATATGGACGAAGACAAATAAAAAACTCTATTAATGCATTAAAACATACTGGAAAGAATAAGTTAAATATATCAAAATTAATGTTATAAAAAGAGTTAAATTGAAAAACAAGCAATTGAAAATATAGTTTCTATTGAAAGTTCTTATTTTACGATTTTTAGAAACTATATGTGCATGCATTTCTAATTGATTATTATTTATAGTTTTGGCGTAATCATTCAATAAAATATTAGAAAAAATTGATAATAATTTAAACAAAATACTGTGATAATCTTTACCACAAATGCATGTATTTGAAAATGCCAAGTGATGTATATTTGATTGAATACTAATATATGTTAATTTACATAAAATATGCTTATGATTTCCAGATTTCAGAAAATTTGATTCCAAATTAGCACAATTTATTATGGCTTCCATTATTGCACACATATGAGTAAATATGGTTATTACTTCTTCTGTAGGGATGGAAAGTCCACCTCTTTGTAAGTGATCAAAATATACATTATTTACAGTTGTACCTTTATCCTCCACAATTAATAATTTACATATATTACAATTTAATTTTTTAGCAACAGAATGGGACCCATAACCAGATATATAAACCTTAATAGAAGCATCAACAACACACGTGGATAAATATGCAGTATCCAAAATTTCTGAAAAACCATTTACATCAGCAGCAAGATCACGAATATCATTACTGTTATCATCTTTGGGGAATAAAAATATAGAAATATAATGTTTTTCTTTTAGATTACTAGCATAATTTCCCTTACAATTGGGAACACAACAACGCCGTGGCATTATTAACTGATAAATATAGTCTGAAACTTGAGAGAAAATTGTCCAAAAATTCTATACGTATATAATAAATATAGCTTTGTAAAAATTTATATATGATTCTATTAAAATGTTATTAATTCTAAATTAAAATATATTGAACGAACAGTAGATGTTATTGAATATATGTGCTACACACAAAGATAAAGACCTGTATAGTTAATAAATAAAACTTAGCCGCATTATTGCACTTACTTTTAAATTTTCTTAAATAGCTTACTAATGATAAGCTCACATGGATTTGAAAACATTTGAAAACTAAGCGGGAAACTGAGAGTCCGATAGGGGGGACTGGGAGGCCGGTAGGGTGGGTTGGGCTAGGTATTTTGTATATATATCACACCCGGACTCCCGCTGTGTTGCCATTTTTACCTTCAGCACGGCTAGTACTAGAGTCGGCTGTGCTAGTACTAGAGTCGGCTGTGCTAGTAGTAGCCGTGCTGAACAACGTGGCAACACCGCGTGTTTACCGATCGGGAGTCCTATTTTCAGTAATGGGAGTCTTGTACTTGGGATTACAATTAACGCTTTTTTTCATAGAAAATTGTGTTAAAGTAAACAATTCTTTATCTATTATGTCTGAGTAATATATAAATATTATAACTATGGTAAGTAGAAGTGATATTAAAGTATACTAATAGTTATAAATATGGTATACATTTTGTGGACTCTCGGAGTGGTTTGGTGAAGTGATACATAATATTGGATATATTTTACAGTGGTTTTAGGAAAATATAAGTATAAAGCAAAATAGAATCATCTTTGAACTAAAACGCAACATTTGAAAATGAATGGAGTGATATATAAGTTAATAGAAACCTGAAATAGACAAAATTATTGATATGAAGTCAAAGAGGTTAAGTGAACACGGAAAGAGGTTGGATAATTAATTACTGAAGGGAAGGGTTATACAGGTAATTATAAAATCTTCGCCACTAATGCATGTATCAGACAATGCTAAATGATTTGCCTTTGATTGAATATTAATATATGTTAATTTACATAAAATGTGCTTATGATTTTCAGATGTTAGAAAATCTGATTCCAAATTGGTATCATTTATTATTACTTCCATTATTGCACACATATGAGTAAATAAGATTATTACTTCTTCTGTAGGAATGGACACACTCTTTGTAAGTGATCAAAATATATATTATTTATAGTTGTGCCTTTATCCTCCACAATCAATTATTTACATATATTATAATTTAATTTTTTAGCAACGGAATGGGAGCCATAACCGAATATGTAAATATTAATATAATCATCTACAAAACACGTGGATAAATATTTAGTATCTAAAATTTTTGATAATCTATTTACCTCTGCAGAAAGATAATGAAGATCATTAACATTATTCTGTAACAATTGGGAACATAACACTGTGGCATGAATAACTAATAAGTATAGTATGAAACTTGTGAATTTTTCAAAAATTGTGTCTATATATAATAATAATCAGCTTCAAAAAAATTAATTATGATACTATTAAAATGTTATTAATATTGGTTTCATCTATTGAATAAAGCCCAGTTAAATAAAAATGATCTCTTATACGTTCTGGGAATATATTGTGGAATAGAAGGCCACTGATTATACAGGTGTTTATATTAAGAGGGACCGTAGGGTGCCACTGCCCGGCGCTTCTGTTCTAAACTCATTCGATTGAGTTTCTCCTTTGGATAAGGACGTATCTTGCCTTTCTAATATGATAAAGTATTCTTTTATCAAACGTTACGCAATCGCGTTAGTCGGGCTTAATGTCTAGTAACATCGAACCCTGAATCGACAGTAAAATCGCACTTATCGATAGCGACAGGAATTCGGGAGCTAAATTCAAAATCAGATAAACATATGTGGCTAACCCAATCTATATATCTGTTAATTAATGTACGCATATCCTTAGAAAACGCTGTAAGACTCTACGACCCTTTCGCGTATTTTTCTAGGTTTTTTCCCATGACTCCTCATTTACCGTTACCATGCGACTTTCACGCCTTCACCGGGTTTTCCCAATTCTCCCCTTTACGCGCACACCCCTACGTCCGTACCGGAAAGCGAAAACGTTACCACCGCCGCGCGCCCAAGGAAGAACCAAGGCCCACCAAAACACAACCTCATTGGTCGCTACCAAAGGAGAGGGGAAAGACAGAAACTCAAGAAGAACCAGAGCCTTAATGGAAAGAAGAAGCCACATTCATCAGAACTTCGTTAATTCTTGAACCATCAGTATCTCTTACGCTGAATAATAGAATAAATAGTCGTTCTTTCTAAACTTCGTAAATTGTGTTTGATTTTTTCGCGCTTCTCCACGAGCAGAGCGGTTCAGCGCTCCACGGACAACCGAACCTACCCAACTCTCCACATCCCACTAATAGATACGCAACAATACATACATATATATAAACTAAACTTTAATATCAAATTAAACCTAACAGACAATTAACTATGATAGAAATAATATAATACACTAATAAAAACACACAAAATATGAAAGGATAATGACACTAAATAAACGGTAAAAAGAACTATGCAAAATAGAATACATAGTAACGGAAATGAAATTGTAAAAGGTTCTGCTATTCTGGCTTCTGATTCCAAACGGAATGAGCAGAACATTGTCTCTCGTTTTGGAACATAAGAGTTTGTTGAAACAAAAGATATCGCATTGGCATGGTAACTCTACAAGCGGAATATAAATCTGGAGTAGGTACTGATGTTTAAAGAAAATCTATAAAATATTGATCTGTCGAATTATTTGAATATGTTTTACATTCGACTAAAAATTGTCTTAATTTCTCCACTCGTACATTCGTGATACTGTTATGAGAGGGGCACTGTGTATAATAAGTGGAAAATAAGTTACTGAAAAGATACTGAATGTAGTACATGTAGCATCATTAATAAAAATAGCAAAATATAGTTTTAAATATAGCATTCAACTTTGACTCTGAAAGTGAAGTAAAAATAAGCGAGCAATAGATCCAACTATAAAATGAATTATTGATCAATTAAAAGGTCCAAATTAGTTAAAAAGGAAGGAATAAGATGCTGAAAAGTAAAGGAAACTTGTATATTTCGATATAACGAATGAAAAAGAAATATTGTTACAAAAATGTCTTCTACCTCATTGGTAAAGAGAATATTAAACAGGAATATAATGAAGTAATTACGCAAGAAACTTAATGTCAATATTATCATAGGTAAATGGTGTAAGGCTAAAATTTTTATCTGAAATATTTTTTATTTCCTTTTATTAAGGATAATAAAATTGAAGATGCAGATAGGAATCTGGTATTTGATTATTTTATGTAATTTATTTCCCTATCATTTACTATTCTCATTCTAAATTTAAGTGTACAATGTTAACTAAGTATTTACCTTGCTCTTAATTATATAATTCAAGCGGTTTAATATCGATAAACGCTGGGTATAGAAAATTATGTGCAAAATCATAATTATGAGTTAGAAACCCATTCTGGCCAATTTTGTATCTGGCCATAAAGTTCTGATCCGGGACTTGCAGTGTTTGAAACTTGTTTACCTCCAATTACACGAACATTATCTCTAAGTATCCCTTGCGCTTTCCCACAAAGAATTAGTTTATGCGCAGCATCCAGCATTTTATCACTTGCACGTTCAGCTGGACAAAAAATTATTACTGTTATAGAATGTTAATTCTATGAAGAACCAAATTAGGAAAAACTAAATAAAACGCAGAGAAAATGAAGAGAGTAGGGGACAGAATATTTCGAGAATGTTATCTAATTAATACCTTGAAAATTTCCTATGAAACCAATACCGATGGATTTTTTATTATATCCATATGTATGTGCTCCTTCTCGATTCCACCCACAACCTTCGTATATGTTCCCATCACCGCCGATTAAGAATCTGTGAGACAAAAGTATTGGATAAGATATAATAAATAACAAAAAAGATCGAGAAATACTGTTATTGTTTGTATTTCCCAATTTATGTGCATATCCTTTAAAAAAACATTACCATTTTAACTTACTATTTAAAAATAGTTGCTATTTTAAATGATTATTCCAAAGAGGCCTTTGTAGTACACAATTATTGTAATGGATTATAGCAGTTGAATGAAAAACAAGATGAAAAACATTGAAACATTATTAAGTAATAAAAATACTGAAGAGTAGCCAATGTCGTTCCACCCATTGACATCCATACGATAGGAGCGAATATTTTCAGCAGAATACATGCATTGACTTTTGGTACTACATTCTGGAGTAACTGTATGTTGAATTATGACATAAAGAATAGGAATGATCAAGTAATTCACATTCTTGGCATCCACACTAGTCCACTGCCTTCGTTTAATAATGTTGGGACAATTTTCACGGATATCTTACAGGAAGACACGCACATTCTCTACAATCTACCTACAGCGGACAAGTACGAACAAAAGCTCGATGATATTTTTTATATCGAAATAAAATCCTCTGCTTTTTATGTGTATGTAAATATAGTATTTTGAACAACGAGTTTTTTATTAATCCACATGATATTCGTGCTAAATGAATTGTACTTTCTTTTGTTTTCATGTATGGCAATGCAGGAATTTCAAGAAGAATCAATTGGACACGTGGTGCATGCACAAGCACATACGCTTCAGCCCAAATGCACTGGAGAAGAAGAATCATTGCAACAATGTAGAAAAAAGGAAAATACTAGCAGTCACAATTTTGAAATCCAATTAATACTCTCATTGATTTAAAATCATTCAAATTCCTTCTCTTTATGTTTGCACAGCTTCCAAATCCTGATTTCAAACTTTTGACTGATAGTATATACGGTATTACTTCGCAGAAATTGTTAATGTAAAACTAAACACCAAAGTTCTTACTCTGTATTTTAAATTAATAAATACATATACATATACATATGTATATGTCTGTTATTATGAAAGTGTAAGTCGAAATGTAAAAAACATTGAACTTGTCAGTTCTTATGTATTATATTGCTCGATCAAGTGAAAAATTTGACTTATACTGCTTTCATGATAACTAGCACATATATTAATATTAAAGTTATTTAGTTCTTTCCCTTAAACCATAAATAAGAATAATTTTGACGAGCTCATTTAAAGGGCACTGGCCAGTATACGTAGACTCACACAACTATGGAAAGCATGCACGTATATGCGCATACATATAAAATTTAAATGGCAGAAGTTGCAGGAAACTGCCGCCAATCTGGCAAATAAGTTCCGCTTGCAGAATCTGTTTGCGAATAGGACGCCAAATGCGGACACAGATGGATACCGATTGAGATCCAGATTCTGACGGATTGTGCCGGAATTTGACGCCAATCTGCTATCCATTTATAGACAGATTGCTGTCTGGGATTATACTTTTTATTTTTATAGCTAATGGATCCATATTATAATGAAAACAACAAAAAAAGACATCTATCGAAGAATAAATTGGCGAATTTCTAATATAATACATAGTAATAAGTACTTATACGTATTTACAGAAATGTAATAGTACAAATTACTTTTTTGATTAATACTCTTTTTATTACGATCATTTAATAGTAGTATTATGTTATTTTTGTCATTTATACATCTTCTATTACTCTCGTAGAACTTATTATGAAAATTATATTTAACATAATTATTCTTAATATAATCATTATTTTTATTTGTTATATAATAAGAAATAAGTTCGTTCTAAAACCTCGCTACATTTTAGAAATTTTTGTGACATAACCTCTTACAATAAAAATGAAAAGACATTGATTAGTCGTATCTTATTCCTTATTTCATATATACGTCGAATTGTCCTTACGTATTACTGAACGGTTTAATTTCTATAACGAAGAAATATGAAAAAGTCAAATAAATAAGTAAAAATATTTATTCACACACTGAAAGTGCTGCTCACGGTACCGTTTCGTCGGAGCGGTAGAATTAAGAACTTCTAAGTTTCGGAAAAATGGAGGTCATAACTCGACCGAAATCGTGAATCCGTCTTGTTTAAGAATAGTTGAATCGTGTGAATTTTTAGTGAGATAACTAATTTCTAACGGGTTTGACTGATTCTTGGTATTTCATTTTCCTTATAATTTCGATATATAAAAAGTGAAAAGCAATTTTTACTCAGTAAAATGCAGGAGAGACGGTACATCTCTATTGTACGATATTTTCCATTCGCTTTTAAATCTTTAACATTTATTGAAATTTTCATATTCTATTAACCTTTCAGACAATAGTTTTCATTTTTAAAACATACCTCGTATATCCAGATACCAAATTTTTTCATCGCAATGCTACAAGTTTTATGATTAATATTTATTTTCTATGTCTTTCTCCCTCCTAACATATCTAATTTTCTTCATTTCCCTGTAATTAGTTACCCTACTGTATAATTAAATAATTTTGTATATTTCCTATTTTATATCATATCTAAAATTATTAAGCTTATATAATTGTCTAATACACTGATTCTTGTAGTTTTAAGAAGATAATACATTGGGCATATTACACGTCTACAAAATGAAGTCGATGAAGGCAAAAAGTAAAGCTAAGAAACCAAATGGGAAATTTGGGAGAGTTAAATTTGCATCCAAAGAAGTTACGCCTATAAGCCCAGATTTATCGCAATTACGCCCACCAATAGACACCAGTGTATCAACTTTGTATCGTGTCAGCAAAGTTCTAGAGAATGGCAGTGATGAAGTTAGGTCAATTTTGGCATACGAATGCGATTTGGTATACGAATGCCGTGTATGCAGGAGCTTGTTTAGGAGTTTGGCTAACTTTATCTCGCATAAACGTATCTATTGTAAAGAAAGATTTGATATTACGTTTACTAAGATCTCTTCCAACGATTATGATACAGTATGTTTTTTTTAATCATATTACTTTTCTGAATATAAATTTTTGGAGATAAGCAGTTTTTCTTCATAGTTGTAAGCCTGTCAGACATTATTGCTTTCTATATGACTTTCCCATTAGATTAGTGTTTTATTCAGTCCTGATGTAAAAGGTAAAGTTACAATGTTGCATCAGAGATAACATATGATCAGTATAATGAAGTTACAATGTCTAGACAAAAATAATGTAGGATTAAATGATAAGGGTTAAAAGTACTAATAATATTTAATTGATACAGAATAAATTTCTGTTTATTATAGTGTAACGGGCCATTGCTAATACATATAGACAAATGGTTAATAATCTTATTGCACTCCCAAAAAATAGAAAAATAATCTATAATTTTTTAGATCATCTATAATGTTTTAAAGCTTTGTAATTATACAAAATTATACAAAAGTTAAAAATATTTTTACATATAAAAATTTGTTAAATACTCATAGATTTTTAAGTTTTCTTCTTTAAATTAAAATTATGTCTGTCTAGCAATAGTACAAAGGAAACTATTTTGTACATTATGAATAGAACATTTGTAATATTCAGTAATTCTTGTAGAATATTTATTTAACAATGTTTCAAAAATTGTGTACATATATAGCATATAAATATTTGATCAAATGTAGGTGTACTTATATAATTTGAATATTTATACATATTTTCAAATAACAAGAATATTCTGTCGATTTACTTATTGCAATCCCGAAATTTAATGAGTAAATTTCTTCTGATAGATATAAATTCTAAAGTAACTGCTGAAACATATAACTCATTTTAATTATTATTACACCGTCATATGAAGATATATTTTTTACATATGTTCCGTATTACATTATGTTTTACACAAGGTGAAACCGGTAACTGGATTAGACTAGCTCTATTATAGGTCAAAATAGAAAATGACGTTGTAAATAAAAGCTTTGGGTGGGTTGAAGAGCGCATTCTGCAATATTCTTTTTTTATAACTGCATTGGTGTCCTAGCAAAGCATAATTGCACCTCCTTTTTTCTTAATGGTATCACGTGATTATTGACATTTATATTAATTCTTAGATAATATTACTGAAGATCAGATACTTTACGAGACGTTTTACTTATTTTAAGAAGTAGCAAAACAGTAGTGCATTGTTTGGAAACAAATGGAATGTAAAATGTCTGAATATTGTTAATCTTTACATCGTTTCGCTTCATTAGGATTTTATCCATTGTCAGCACGGAAGTGATAGAACTTACAAGGTATTGATCTTTTCCTGACCTTCACTTGTCGAGTTATACACAGAAGAAGTGGTACCATTAAAAAAAAAAGAACAATCGTGTTTTGCAGGATGCAGAAGCCTTAGAATGTCTTTTTTACAGAATCCTCATATTTAATTATGATACAACTATAGTTTATTTCAGTTGCTAGACCGATTGTATATGTTAAATGTGTTCGTAATACATATATATGTTGCAGACTTTTGCAAATAAATTAAATTCACCAAAAATAGAGAAAATACCTCAAGATACTGGAGGAAACGATAGAATTTTGAGAAGCCAGGTACCTAAGGAAGAGCAAAAGAAAGATCTTACTGCAGTTGTTAATATGTTACAAAAGAAACAAGTCGAAAGTTTGCATTCAAAGAGAGAACAATTATATCTGGAAACTGTGCAATCAAATTCGTCTGTAGTTTATCAGACTATCGAATCAATGGTCTCAGCTCAAAACCATACAGAACTAATGAGAGGACAGGTAGTGTTTACGACTAATTATAATTCTTGCAAAATAAATGTCAAAATGGTTGAGAAAAATTGAAAAATATTATTTTCAATAATAATTGACATTATAATAACATTTAGGTGGTGGAGTTAAAGAGTATAAGTGAACAAGCTGCAGTGTTAGGTCCGAATGGACAAGTTGTCCAGCCTAGTCAAAACTTGGGTAGTACAGGTGCAACTCAACTTTCTAGTAACGAAGGAAGCAGTGTAGTTCATGAGAATTATGTTATTTGCTCAATATGTATGTCTTTATTACTATTTTACACCATTATTTCGTTATATTTTTACTGATATAGTAATAACAATCATATATCGCGATTGTAATATTATTTAATTCTTAGGTCATGCAAAATTTTCAACGAAAAAGACACTGGCAGTTCATACAAGAACGTTGCACACCTCTCACAGGTTATGTTATCCCTGTCCTTGCTGTTCAAGTACTTTTGCAAATACATGGAGTGTTTATAGGCATCTTTTTAAGGGTATGCATGAAGATTTATAATATTTTTTTATTAATTTCGAATAGTGTATTGAATAGATAAATATTAAGTTCAAGAAATTTGACGTTCCATTATTAATTGAACCTCGAATGTTAAACCCAAAAGGAAGTGGATGTTGTGATATAAATAAATAATTAAACGTAAAATATAGTTCATAGAAAGTCTAGCGAGCAAGTGCGGAAGCTCAGATCACAAATTCAAGAGAAAGCATTTATTAAGGATACTACCGTTGCTGAGGACATGCAGAAAGAGGATGCCAATAAAAGTTTAATGAATAATACTTTATGTGTGAACGAAACTCAGGTACTTTAATTACTCTAATCATATTTCATAGTACTTCAGTAGTGTTTATTTAAACGTATAATTATTATAGGAATGGATAGATCATTTGGAATCTGATACAGAATTGCAAAGATGCGGAGGTTGTGGTAAAAGATTTGATAGGAAGGCAGCATTATCTGCACATTCGCAGTACTGCCATAGACGTGTTGCAGCCTATGAAAATACGAACAAAGTAAAAAAGATACATAAAGTTCCACCAGATTGTACATCAACCGAAACTATAAGTACTGGTTCAGAAGTTAAGAAGAATAATGTGGTCGTTAAAGATTCCTCAACTTCTACGGAAATGAATAATAGTAGTGAGACACCTATTCGTGTAGAAGCTGTTGCCAGTTTAAGTAAAGCAGATTGGGATATGTTAGAAAGTAGAGAGCCAGCTACACGAAATGAATCCAATGGACATGTTAGGACACTCCTTACAAACGGCGTACAAGAAAATGTAGAGAAAGATAACTCTTCTCCAGCAAGTGATAACTCTGATCTTTTAGAGATAGTGTATACTAGTATTAATAATAAACTGAAAACTGCTTTTGGGAGTAAGAAACGAAAAAATAAGGATACTATAAAGAAACTCACTAATGGTGCAGGTAATAACAATATTTTACTTGCAATATTTATAATATGTTATCAAGCCATTTCGAGTTTTTATGTACCTTCATACGATTTAAAATCGGCTAACTTGATTGTTTATGCTGATATATGAGGAAATTGTTTAAAGCGAGGTGTAAGTGCTCGAAGGTACAAACAAAGTAATAAAAGCAAGAATTTCATTTAAATTCTTTTTTTTCTTTTTTACAATTTTAAGTTCATCGTTGTTCCTTCGAGTGTAACTAACTGTATATTCTTTCCTCTATATTTTCATAGGCAATAAAAAGTCAACTTTAACGATAGACAACAATGTACCGATTTGATCTGTACATATTGTATTTCCAAAGTTACGCGAAGTTAAGGGATCAATATAATGTCAGTGTCATAACTTCTGCAGAAGGGACGTTCGCTCTAGTAATAGAGCAATAATTATAATTATAAAATATTTCGATAGTTGATCACTGAAATAGCACTTTATTACACGTATCCATAGAAAAATTACCATGTGTAAAACAAATGATCTTTATGGAATTATTCTTTCTGTTACTTTGTTTGCCCCTTGGAACAGGTTCACTTTATTTTTAAATATTTTCACATACATTGGGAAAGAAAACAAAAATACTTAAGTGATTATATTTAGTTGTGATACTTCGTATATCTAATATTACAAAATAGTTCCTTTACTTCATTATCTAGTTTCTGGTTTATGAATATTTATGGTAATTCCTTAGCAGTATATTGTAGCTTGTGTAATTCTTGTATCTTTGCTGCAATGCTAAAATATATGGTGTCTTACATGTTTGATCAATATTCCTTTTTCTGATTAAAAACATCAGTCACCATTTTTTTTTATTCATTTCATTTGCTGAATATTATTAAATTAAAAAGGAACATTTAGATTGCATTATAACATATTTCCATAAAAAATTGAATATACAGAAACAGTTGAAGAGATCAGATGACCCTAAATATCGAAATATGCTGCTTCACGAATCTTTGTTCGATTATTTTTGATTAACCATGTCTCTCTTAATTTTTAGAAAACAATGGAGAAGACACACCTGCGAAAGTGAATAGTGAGCAAGAGACAGAAATGATAAAAATGGATCACGTATTATTAATGGAAAAAAAAGTAGCATCAATTGTAAATCTTCAGAAGCTTCAGTGCCTTCCATGTAAACGAAAATTCACTTCGGTGAACAATTTAAGGAGACATGCTGCCATACACATTGGATGGAATCGCTACCAATGTAAACTTTGTGACTATAAATGTTTCGTTAAGTGTGACTGTGTAGCGCATTGCAATAAAGTGCACCATGCCCAAAACAATCGTGTTATTATAGAAGAAATGATAACTCAGATTCCGGACGACCAGTACATGTGCGAGCAAAATATTATGCTTAATATAACAAATTTAGAAGACGAAATCGACACACCCAAAGTTATAGAAATTAGTATTCCTCTAGAGCACTTAGAAGTCCAAACAGATGAAAAAAGTATAAATAAAACAGGAACAGAGGCAATTAATGAAAATCTACAAGTACTTCAAGAAGAGGAAGTTCATATAAATGGGGAGACTCAAGAGAGCTTAAATAATGGTACTAAAGAACAAAATACTTTAGGACTAGATCCCGATCTCAGAAAAATGGTGATGGAAGTTATCTTTGGATCGTCTGACATGAACTCAGCAAAACATGTGCAATCAGGAAATGCTATGTGCCCAATAAATTCTAACTTGAAACAACAAAATAAGGAAATCGGTGCACAATCAAAGGATTCCGATGTGAAAGATGGTGACATAACATCTATACAAGACAATTTGAAACCACAACGTCCTATTCGCAATAAGATAAAACCTTTAAATAAAGATTTTATTTATGATTTAAAGGAAGTGACATTTCGGAAAGAATCCTTAATCGTGAAACCTTTTAATAAAGCACTGGTTAAAAAATCTCTGATTAATAATGAAGATAATTTAGAGAAAGATATGGAACAACCGTCCAAACGTTTCAAATCTATACAGGATGATGAAATATCAATTCTTTGTGAAGGTAGTGTTATAGACAAATGCGATATTAAATTAGAGAAGGGTTTGAAAAGTAGTCTTTCTTACTCTCAGTGCCACAGCTAGTTAGCAAAAAAACATTATATTGAGTTAGTAAACTCTGCATAAAAAGGAATTAAGAAAAACCTTGTTTATATGAATGTCAATGTTGTTTATCTGGAAGAGCAATTTATTGTAATGTATACTACTTTAGTAATGTCCACAAACTTGGGATATATTTAAGTATCGTCTGCTCTTTTCCTTTTGTTATTCATTTCAAATGATTAAAAGCATTGAAAATTTCATATTGAAATTTCTTTTTAATATGTATATAAATTTACATAAAGACTCATTCGAGATGTATGTTTATTAAAAAAAGTGATTAAATGAGTAATTATCTGGATAAGTGGGAAGTACAAAATAATTACCTATAACACATTACTCATATATGTACTATTTAATATTGTATAAAGAAATTTCTCTTATGTTTCTTTTTTATGGCTTTTACTGTATGCAATTCTATTCATACATACTTTTAACTTTAAGAAAAATTTTAAATTAAAGGGTTCCTCAAAAGAACGTTACAAGCAATAAACAGTAAAATCAGTATTTACGTTCCGTTTTTTATCCTCAAGTTATTTGCATAAAAAATTGTTAATAAAATGTGAATTAGCTTGTATATTTTTTAGTGAAAAACTTGCAATATCTTATTTATTACATAAAGTTACTACAAAATAAATATACACGCGCGCGCGCAAACACACACACACAGAGGGGGAGAGAGAGAGAGAACATAAAAATAATTTGTAAAAAGTACTAACGAGGGAAGACTCTCAACTTGTCGACTCGGATTTTAATGTCCTTTTGCAAGTTGATAATACACAGGCTCCTGATGGTCTACGTAAAATATTAGGTGTAGTTATTCAGAAACTTTAAAGATATTAACAATTAAAGTTACATATCTTCTATGTGAGGACATATCTTCTAGAAATAGGAAAGAATCCTCAAGAAGATTGGTAGCCAAGTGAGAATGATGTATAGCTTGTGCCGTAGAGGTCCCGGGTTCGATTTCCGGTTAATTGTTTTTTTTTTATTTATTTGTGGTTTCATTTTGGCGACACTGCACATTTCTGGATAATAACTAGTTCCTTTCAAATGTTAAGAACTTTGAAACAGTATTTCTTTACAATGCGTTGTAGTGAACATGCGGTCCACACTGTTTATGATCCGATTGGAGATAAACTAGAGTACGTTTCTAATTTCACGTATAGGCTCACCTCACTTGGTGGTGTCGCACTTTCCTGTGTTCAATTGCATGTATGACAACTATCATCCAGAAACGTGCACAGTGTCGCTAAAATGAAACCACAAATAAATAAAAAAAAATCAATTAACCGGAAATTGAACCCGAGACCTCTACGGCACAAGCTGTACACCATTCTCACTTGGCTACCAATCTTCTTGAGGATTCTTCCCTATTTCTAGAAGATATGTCCTCACATAGAAGATATGTAACTTTAATTGTTAATATCTTTAAAGTTTCTGAATAACTACACCTAATATTTTACGTAGAGCATCAGGAGTCTGTGTATTATCAATCTGCAAAAGGACATTAAAATCCGAGTCGACAAGTTGAGAGTCTTCCCTCGTAAGTGTCTGAAAAACTCACTTAGGGCACAGCCTACTCTAGTACTAGCCGTGCTGAACAACGTGGCAACACCGCGTGTAAGTTAATGTAAGTAAGTGTAAGTTAATAGAAACCTGAAATAGACAAAATTATTGATACGATGTCAAAGAGGTTAAGTGAACACGAAGAGAGGTTGGATAATTAATTACTGAAGGGAAGGGTTATACAGGTAATTATAAAATCTTCGCCACTAATGCATGTATCAGACAATGCTAAATGATGTGCCTTTGATTGAATATTAAAATATGTTAATTCACATAAAATGTGTTTATGATTTTCACATTTTGGACATTCTGATTCCAAATTGGTACCATTTATTATGGCTTCCGTTATTGCACACATATGAGTAAATATGGTTATTACTTCTTCTGTAGGGATGGAAAGTCCACCTCTTTGTAACTGATCAAAATATACATTATTTACAGTTGTACCTTTATCCTCCACAATTAATAATTTACATATATTACAATTTAATTTTTTAGCAACAGAATGGGACCCATTATCAGATATATAAACCTTAATAGAATCATCAACAACACACGTGGACAAATATGCAGTATCAAAAATTTCTGAAAAACCATTTACATCAGCGACAAGATCACGAATATCATTGCTGTTATCATCTTTGGGGAATAAAAATATAGAAATATAATTATTTTCTTTTAAAATACTAGCATAACTTCCCTTACAATTGGGAACACAACAAAGCCGTGGCATTATTAACTGATAAATATAATCTGAAACTTGAGAGAAAATTGTCAAAAAATTCTATACGTATATAATAAATATAGCTTTGTAAAAATTTATATATGATTCTATTAAAATGTTATTAATTCTAAATTAAAATATATTGAACGAACAGTAGATGTTATTGAATATATGTGCTAGACACAAAGACAAAGACCTGTATAGTTAATAAATAAAACTTACCCGCATTATTGCACTTACTTTTAAATTTTCTTAAATAGCTTACTAATGATAAGCTCACATGGATTTGAAAACATTTGAAAACTAAGCGGGAAACTGAGAGTCCGATAGGGGGAGACTGGGAGGCCGGTAGGGTGGGTTGGGCTAGGTATATTGATATATATATCACACCCGGACTCTCGCTGTGTTGCCATTTTTACCTTCAGCACGGCTAGTACTAGAGTAGGCTGTGGTACTAGCCGTGCTGAAGGTAAAAATGGCAACATAGCGAGAGTCCGACTATGCTATATATATAAGTATATCTAACCCAACCCACCCTACCAGACTCAGTTTCCCCCCACCGTCCTCTCACTTTCCCGCTTATTTTTCGAATGTTTACACATCAATGTGTACTTATTGTAATTAGGCAATTTTTTAAAATACAAAAGTGAGTGCAGTGATGCATGGAAGTATCATTTATTAACTAGGTAGGTCTTAATCTTTGTGTGTACCACATTTATTTAATAAAAGCTATTGTGCATTCAACATATTTCAATTTAGTATTAATAATTGGAAAACTAGATTATGAGGAAGTTTGATAATGTGTAATACACAGTTCAGTTTGATAAAAGAATACTTTATCATATTGGAAAGGCAACATACGTCCTTATCCAAAAGAGAAACTCTATCAAATGAGTTTAGAACAGAAGTGCCGAGCAGTGGCACCCTATGGTCCCTCTTAATATAAACACCTGTATTATCAGTGGCCTTCTACTCCATAATATATTCCCAGAACGTATAAGAGATCATATTTATTTAACTGGGCTTTATTCAATAGATGAAACCAACATTAATAACATTTTAATAGTATCATAAGTAATATTTTTCAAGTTGATTATTATTATATACATACACAATTTTTAAAAAGTTCACAAGTTTCATACTATACTTATTAGTTAATAATGCCACAGTGTTGTTATGTTCCCAATTGTTACACAATAATGTTAATGATCTTCATTATCTTTCTGCCGATGTAAATAGATTTCAAAAAATCTATGATACTAAATATTTATCCACGTGTGTTGTAGATGATTATATTAATATTTACATATTCGGTTATGGCTCCCATTCCGTTGCTAAAAAATTAAATTATAATTGGAGTCCTATTTTCAGTAATGGGAGTCTTGTACTTGGAATTACAATTAACGCTTTTTTTCATAGGTTATTATGTTAAAGTACACAATTATTTATTAATTACGTCTGACTAATATACGAATATTATAACTATGGTAAGTAGAAGTGGCATTAAAGTATACTAATAGTTATAAATGTCGTATACATTTTGTATAGACTCTAAGAGAGTCTATAAAACATAATTAATATAAAATAATTTAACATAAAAAGAAAAAAAACGTTAATTGTAATCCCAAGTACAAGACTCCCATTACTGAAAATAGGACTCCCGATCGGTAAACACGCGGTGTTGCCATGTTGTTCAGCACGGCTAGTACTAGAGCCGGCTGTGGTACTAGAGTAGGCTGTGGCGAAGTCATAAAAGATTTATTTTGTAATGCTGCGCATGCGTAATAATTGGGCATCCGTCTGGTGATATCGTTCGAAAGAATATTATTCTTCGTATTTCTATGACTTCGTACGTAAACTTAATTTTTCCTGAATGAATTGTAATTGATTATAACTATTTATTTTTTATTAATAATAGAAGTTATGAAAAAAATGATGTTAAATGATTGCCCGGATACCGAAATAATTGGATGTGGATTCAGTGCTTTTAAAGAAATCGACGAAGTGACTTCTTTAATTGTGGAATTGAAGAAAGCTAATCTCTCCCCGAGCTTAATCGAGAAAAATCGAGATCGATTTAACTTTATTCTATCGCAATATCAAGACCAAAGACAGTTATTGGATCCTTACTTGGACGATATACTCCAACCACTGATCTGTATTATCAGAGATGACAGTTCCACAGAAAATATGCGGCACAATGCCTTTAAGTATATTTTTATTGTTATGTCTGTTAAAACGTACAAGAAGATTGTTACGTATCTTCCACACGAGGTATTCAGATTTCCCAACTACTTAAACTATATCTATTTGTTGATATTTTAAATGCAAAGTTTAATTTGATGTAGGTAGCAGATCTTCTTCCTGTATTGAGGATGTTAGAAAAGCAAGATCCAAATGATGTGGAAACATGGGAAACACGTTACGTCCTCCTAATTTGGCTTTCTATAATATCAAAAATACCATTTCCGCTTTCACGCTTAGAAGTTTCTAACGAAGTAGATTTACAACAAATGATAATAGTTAGAATATTAAAAGTATGCAAGTTATTTTGCCTGTCAAAGGATGCTTGTGCAGCGGCAGCAGTTTTTCTGATTGCTAATTTTTTAACAAGATCAGATGTTAAAAACTTGTATTTAGAAGAAGTGATAATGTGGAGTTTACAATGCGCAGAGGATGATCCTTTGAGGCATGGACCGTTAGCAGTTGTAGCTGCGATACTAAAGCACAGTGTAAGGGAGGATGTTAAACCACATGTTCAAACAATTTTAGACAAAATGTTGCAATTCCATTTGAACGACAGCCCTGCGGATCTCATACGGAAATGTGGAATAAAAATTGTGCAAAGGATTGGATTGGTGCTATTGGGAACCAGGTTGGCTTCATGGCATTATCAGAGAACAAGCAGACCTATATGCTTACTACCCAATAGTAAAACTATTAATGCTGTTGAAACAGAGGAAGATACTAAAAGGGTTGGATTTGTGCATGATGATCAGGATATTCCACCCACAATAGAAGATATTATCGAACAACTTATACAAGGTCTTAGGGATAAAGCAATTACAATACGCTGGTCTGCTGCAAAGGGAATTGGCAGAATAACAGCAAGATTGCCAATGGATTTAGCAGATGATGTAGTAGGATTTGTATTAAATCTTTTCTGTGGCAGGGAGTCAGATACTGCCTGGCATGGTGGTTGTCTGGCATTGGCAGAATTAGGAAGGCGTGGACTTCTTTTGCCCCATCGTTTAACCGATGTGATACCAGTAGTTCTGCAAGCCTTAGTTTTTGACGAGCCTAGAGCATATGGTTCAATTGGATATTTAATCAGAGACGCTGCATGTTACATTTGCTGGTCACTTCCCAGAGCTTATGATCCTGTCATAATTGAGCCATATGTGAATGAAATTGCAGCTACACTGTTGGTTGTTACTTGTTTTGATCGAGAAATCAATTGTAGAAGAGCTGCTTCTGCAGCATTCCAAGAAAATGTTGGGCGACAAGGAAATTTCCCACATGGAATAGAAATACTTACGATTGCTGACTATTTCGAAGTGGGTGTTAGAAATCATGCATACCTTAAGATCAGTACCCAAATCGCGCAATACGAGGAATACACTAAACCTCTTATTGATCATTTGATTGCGAGAAAAGTCACCCACTGGGATACCGCAATTAGAGAACTTTCATCTAAAGCTTTGTTTAATTTAACGCCAATCAATTCAAGTTATATGAAGGATATAGTCTTGCCGAAATTATTGGATATGTTGAATTCGATAGATTTAAATATTAGACATGGTGCGGTGCTAGCAATTGCAGAAATATTAGATGGGCTATACAATTGCTGCAATAACAAAATTGAAGATATAATTGGATTATTGGCTACCGAAAGTGTAAAAAATATCGTAAACACATTTCGGAAGAGAGGACAATTCAAAGGTTTGGGTGGAGAATTAATGAAACAAGCGTGTGCTATGTTGATAAAGAAATGCTCTATTGTTCATTTGCCAATTTCCATGGAAGTAATTGGTAAGTTAATCTCAACTCTTTAATACTATCCGATATTCCTTTTAAGTGCATGCATACATAGTATATGTATATAGAAGTACTTAGGTATCAATAGATATACAGTTCATGAATCTGTGATATAAGACTTTTTGGAACATTAACGCAAAATAATAATAGCCGCGGACGTTCGTTGAATTTATGTAATTGGAATAACTTGTTAAACAGCAGTTAACCATTATAAAATAGGTAGAAAATATTCCAAGGAACGATTACACATTGTAATAATATTGCGTAAAATTTTTGTTCTATTTATATTTTTATTGTGGGATGCTGTCAATTTATGGAAATAATTAAGAAAAGAATGTGATTATTGCAGCTGACTGGCAAAATCTTATAGAAGAATGTTTAGGCCATGAGGTATCTGCTGTGAAGATAAAAGCTGCTGAAGCACACACCGAATTTTTCCGAAGATACCACACAGACATAAACAGTCATGATCGAAATATAGTTATTAATCGTTATCTTGATAATTTGCAATCAAATAATCAACTTGTTCGTATAGGATTTGCACAAGCCATAGGTAACATATACAAGCTTTCAAATGTTTCATTGTAAAGAATATTGCAAACTACGTCTAATAGAACATTTCTTGATATTTACAGTTGTAGTTTAATTACCAGTTTTGGTTATTTATTAATTAACAATTATTTTTTAGGCCACTTTCCACTATTTATAATTTGTGAAAGAGTGAAAGATATAATAGAAGCTCTCATAAAATGCACTGAAATATCAGAATCTACACTAAAGTGGGCGGAAAGTAGAAAAGAAGCTATCCATGCCTTAATAATGGTTTGTCAAACATTAGGAGTAAAAGAAGCAAGTTAGTAATCTTTTAGCTAGGAATTTATGTTTAACTATTTATGAACTTGCAACAAAACAAAAAGAGTTACAACCCATTAATAAAAATCTCATTATTCCAGTGAAAAGTAGATTTTTGAACTTAGCCTTGTTCTTCGTAAGAATACGATGTTTTTGTTAAAATTATGTTAATTTTTAACGCAATTAGTTTGTCCAGCAAGAATTCAACATTATTCAATTTTGGTAGTCGAAGGTTCGATACGTACAATTATATATTCGATTATTAATTCAAGAACATTATTTTATGATGGAATTGGAAATATAAATGTTTAAAAACACACTACAGTGTAAACTTACTTTCTCATAGAATACTGAGATAAATAATTTTCCAACGCAGCATCTATTTTTACTTGATGTTTTATAGGCTTTACAAATATATTAGGATTTATGCTACTGCATAATATAAGTACTGCATATCTATAGAAAGTAGATATAGTATTAATTCAATTTTCATATGTTTTAGATAAGTGGGAAGTATACGTTCATGATTTATATGATTGCTATTTATTGGCATTAAAGGAGTATACAATAGATAGTCGTGGAGACATAGGAGCTTGGGTGCGAGAAGCAGCAATGACTGGTTTACACGTAAATATATATCTTACATTCTCTATTTATGCTTTAAAAAAATTTGTGAACATATCAGCTTTAAATATTATTCGAATTACAGATGCTGACAAATTTAGTGTTACAGACAAAGTTGCTATCTATATTAAACAAAGACTTAATGTCAAATATAATAGGAGGAATTGCACAACAAGCTGTCGAAAGAATCGATGGAATTCGAGCACAAGCTGGAATTGTTTTCAGTTCTCTCATTCATAGTGACCCCACTTTACCAAACATTCCATACCATAAAGAATTAAGACTTATATTTCCTTACGACGAATGTAAAGAAAATATAGAATGGAGGATGGAATCTGCTACTTTTCCACGATTTATTAAGATGTTGTCGTATCCACCTTACACTATAAATCTTTTACGCGGAATTATATTTAGTGTTGGCGGTTTAAGCGAGTCTTTGGTACCTATCCTTAATGGAACTGTGAATTATCATACTCCATTCATAATATTCGAATTTTTTTAATACAGAACTTTCAATCTTTCGTTCCAGGTTAAATATTCCAGTGTTTCTTTATTTTCTTATTTACAAGAAATAGATGAGTCTGGTCTTCAAAATTTGTGTTATAAAATTTTAAATATTTTTGAAGAAAGTCACAAAAACGAAAGAATGATTACATCGATGCTAGCTTTTTTGGATCGCTTACTTAGTTCCGGTTGCATTCAGATTGTCCTCGACGATTCTGAAAATTGCATCGCAGAACAAATTTTAGTATTACTTAAACAAGAAATAAGGAATACAAGTAATACTAAGTTGTTAATTAGCAGTATAAACGTTTTTTGTCAGCTATTGCAGGTATTATTATATTTAATTACACTGACTTACAAATTTTAACTTTTTCTCGATTTTGTAAACTTTAATCGGTGTTTCTTATAGATTTTACTATGCTGAATATGAAATTGTAATCCGTTTTTGTCAAAAACGTACACTTTTTGAACAAAATCGAGAAAAAATAATTCAAATTTTTAACCTTGGAACTGTTTTGTACTTTTATGGTAATAGTTATTCAGTTGCCCTTAGCACAAAATAACTCTATGGAGTTTCACGAATATAATGATATAAGTAGTTTTTAGATTATAAACATTTAAATATGTTTACATAATGATGAAAGACCTTTACCTGATAAGGAAAGCATCAACGGAAGTTATAAAATCATTTTTGTTGTCAATAGAGAAGCGAAATAGTTTGGCAAAGCATGTGGTGGCGGATACAATTATTTATATCATTTTATTCGTAAAATTCCACAGAATCATTTCGTACCAAGCCTAACTGAACAACTATTTCCATAAAAGTACGAAACAAAACTTCCAAAGTTGAAAATTTGATACTTTGTAAAAATCGATTTTTCCACAAAGTATTCGGTCTGGAGAAACACGGTTTGCAGATACGTATTTAGCACATTAAACATTATAGGAAACGTATATTAAAGGTATAAAATCAGATACGTTTTGAATAGTGTTATCGAACACTAATATTAATGGAATAATTTTTGTTTAGGTACATGGACCAGTTGCGAAGAGAGCATTTTGTCAATTAAGTATATTTCTCTGTCATAAATACAAATGTATGCGAAAAGTGGCTGCAACAAGAGCATACGAAGCGTTAACTCTCTATGGAGAGGAAATGGATATTTCGGAACAGGATTTGATGGAAATTTTGGGTGTATTAAATGTTACTGACTGGGAACAATCAGTATCTGAATTGCGGCCAATAAGAAATAATCTTTGTGACCTAATGAAAGTACCTGCTCCTATTTTGCAAAATAAACTTGCAAATTGAATAAGGTTCTATTCTACTTATCTCCAATTACATGGTAAGTGAACTCTTGAAAGAAAAAAAATGAATGTTATTACATTGTGATCTTTTATTTATTCAACTTATACCTACGCACGATTTTTACCTGACAACATACGGTATTGTCAAACAAAATTATATAATTTAATACGAAAAGAACTTATCAAGAAATTGTTGCGTTCTATTCTTGTTCTTTATATAAACAGCTTATAATTAAGAAATAAAATAAAATGAGAGGTTTATGCATATTTTTATGATATATTATAATGATAACAATAGTAATAATAATAATCATGAAATAGTAAAGTGGCCAAACATATAAGTAGCAGTAGCTTAACATTTATTTTTATCATATAATTTCCTTTTATCATTTTCAAAAGTTCCTGTATTTATTGTAAGATTATTCTGCAAGTAGTAACTTAAGATTTTTGCACCACATTTTTCCAGAATCCATTGTTTTGTCCACCAATCGTTATAATCGATTTTATTTGTTAATGGATTTGTCGGTATGGGACAATTGTAATGTTCCGTGTCGGCAAGTTTTGTTTTTCTTGTATTTTGTATATTTTTGCAAACGAAGCATTCAAATTCTTCAACATAGTTTCCGAAATCTTTCCGAAGGAATTCTTCCTTTTTTTCTAATGCATCTTTTAATATTTTGTTCTCTATTTCGTAATTATCAGTTAATTTGTGTAACAAATATTTATTATATTCAGTTTCATTTTCAGAGAGTTTGTGCAAATAAATGGCCAAACTTTTTGGATCTTTAAAATCAAGTGTTGAAATAGCAGACATATTATTTGGGAGCCAGTCCTAAAAGAAAACTGAATTACGCTAGCCAATACAGAATATTTAAATACAATTATTATTCCTTGTATTTTTATCTGTACAATTTAAATGTTAGATGATATGAGATAAAACAGAATCCTTAATTGATTCTCCAATAATAGAGTTAGCTAAGTTATGAAAATTATTGTAGACGAATAAGAAGAAGAGAACATAGTTTGTTAGGAAATTGAAATATCGAATGTAACAAAAAGTTTTATACTTTAAATGATGGTGATCCGTAATATACAGGTATAGATCCAACCATAAGTGGCCTCCACAATTTTTCCGTGATATAATCGTAACAGATTGCATTTTCGAAAGCTATTGTAAACTTGTAATTGGCAATGAAAGAAAGAAAGTCCTCACTGTTCAATATTTCAAGGTAATTTTGCTTTAGCCTGGATTATAATTATATTGTTTATGAAAATAATGCAAACAGAAAAACTGAGTTTCCTTAAATCTGGAAAAACATTGTTACCTTTCATCAAGTTGTATATTATTTAAACATGCCCCATATGAATCTACCCGTATATATTTCATTAATTCGGTTACATAAATATCTCTATTACTTGCAGTATTGCAATCTGATTGTATATAAAGCAATGGTGCCAATTGTTTTGTGTGTGTTAAGGAAGTTTTTTCTGCTGTGGATACAAAATACTTTCTGCCTAAAACAGAAAGAAGTTCAGTTTTAATGCATTTTCTACTACGATATATAGTATATCACATTATACAAGAAGTAATTGATATTGAAAAAAAGAGCCAGGCTCAATTAGTTTGGGTTTCGATATAATTAATAAATGCATAAAGTAAACAGATAATAATTTGAATATACATGTGTTATTGGTTATATTCACTTAGTAATTCTGTACGTCCAGGTAAATCTACAAGAGTCAGAGGTACATCGCTAAATCTGCTGAACGTTGAAGAGTAAGTAAAGAGATTAAGGGCTTTCTGATGAACTAGGATTGGATTGTTCCGAGGAGATTCTTCATGCAGTAAACTCCATGGAATATCATTGAATTTCCATGTAGGTAAATTGTCAACTCGGAAATCGCTACCATAGAAAAGAATACTCTGGAAATTGAAAATCATTTCTAATCATAACTTGAATAAATTCTGAAATAAGTTAAGTAATTTATATATTTTTAACATCACATTTAATAAACTGTCAATAATTAATTTGATAATAATACAGTTAATTTCTTTTTTTTAATAATACTGAACAATAGTACGAGTCTATAGTTATTATAATTCGAGCTCTGCGTAGTTACGGATGGGAGAAACAAAATAATTCAAAATAAGTTTCCTAAAGAATAACCCATTTTAGAAGTTGTTTCTAATTAAAAAAAGTCTAGAGGAACTTAAAATGTTACCTTTATGTTGCTGTGATGTTGAAACGATCGGTTACTCGTGAAATAGCAATGGAAATTCCCGCAGTTCTGTAATATTCCATTACTTCCGAAAGAAGTCCACCATAAAATTATGGGTACATTTGAAAAGTCTAAAATTCCAATATATATGCATGATGTAATATTTTTTTAACTACCACCCATTTTATACACATATTCAAAACTATACATTTTATATACCTGACTTGTGTAACTTATCTTCGACTTGAATTACATACACCTGTTAAAAATGTTGATAATTTATAAAAGGTCATAGGCTATTATTACTATCTTGTTATTTTATTAAAAATATTATTAATATTAAAATGTTGTTTAATATATTAACAGTTGCTCGTAACAGATATTTGTAAAATTTTTTATACAGCCTAGGATTTTATAAACAAAAGAAAGTTCTGTATAAATAATAGAAACAAGAGAATTATTGACAAAATAATACATTGTTCAAAATTATTTTTCAAATGGACTTATTAATCTATAACACGACACAGGTATTACTGTAATAATGTTCTGTGATACGCTTTGTATTATGAAATACTATGAAATATACCTGATATATTATTATACACAAAGTGAAGGTCACAATTGTTGCAAATGCGAAATGCATTTGCATATAAAAGGGCGACATGTTAGTTACAATTTTGACATTTCAATCATGTAATCATATAAAGGTACCCTTTAATGAAAGTTACTTTATTAAAACTTTTTTGTTCATTTTTATCTTATTGAAATGTTATCGAGATTGTATTATATTCTTAACTTCTTATTAAAAAATGTTTTGCCGAAAGTCGATATATACATATACTTTATATCGTTTTATATAGATATGACTAATCTCAACTTCAAATAAAACATGTTTTAGAGTGAGTTTTGTATTTTATTAATAGTATCAAGATATTAGCTCCAAAAAATTATTTTTATGATAGTATCTTTAAATATAAGAATTTGGTGGGTGTATGTAAATATCCTGTGCTGAATTGAACAAACTTGTAAGTAAATGTAAGGTTAAGTTATTAACGTCCTGTCAGTTTCTCGCAGTTTAAAACCAATTTGATCAAACCGCTTTTCTATTACACGGTAAATAGTTTACAAATTATACAATTATTAATCATAGTTGAAAATTAAATACGCGGATATTAAGAACAATAGAAGACAGTTTTATACGTTCTGTAATAAAGTGTTACTTATTGTTACTTTAAGATAACATATACTAAATTATTTCAAATTCTTATCGAATACTTCGATAAACAAATTATCCTTTCACCGCACAACACTCGATGGAGATATATTTATTATATGAAATGTATTATGAGATAAATGATGAATACAGGATGAAGATAATATAACATCGTAGTTTATCTGGAATAATATTTTCAATGATTTTGCATTTGAATGTAATTGATCAAGATTAAATACCACTTAAAATTTTTAAACATTTCAAGCATAGTAGATTATTATTGTACAATATTTTTAAAAGAGTATGAAAAATTACAATTACATGTTATGTGAGCTCAAAGAATGTATTTATCTAGTATAATATTGCACTGTGTTATTAATATACATGCCTCTGGGTCAACAGTGTTTTGTATATTATATATATAGTTTATTTTGTTAACAAATTTATTATTTTAACATGACTTTGCATTTCTTATATTAAAATCTAATGGTCCTATACTTTCTTCCGGTCAATGAATTCTTTTATTTACAATTTAACATTTAACATTTAACATACTTTAAAGTATATGTCTTATATATATAAATACAATTTATTATTCGTATTAATACTTTATTTATACTATATTTGTATACATGGGTCTTAAACCATTAATTACGAATTATGGTATATCATGCTATAATTAACCATTAGGTTGAAACTTAATACTGCAATAGAAATATGTAGAATCTATTGAAGATCGATGCTCCTGTGTCAAAGTTTTGTTTACAGAAATATACAATTATCATTATGTATTTTTTTCCACTCATTTGTACCTTTACCTTAATGTACAACTTAATTTTGTGCAAACTTAAACTTAATTTAAAGAGTAACTTAATTTAATCTTTTAATCCTTCAATATTCTTTTCCTTATACCTGCATATTAATATTAATAAATTTACTATATCACCCGAATAGATGTTGTCCATAAAGAACACTATTCTGATAATAATTGTACAAACATTATTACTTTTCACGGGTTAAATATAAGTGTAAAGTAAAAAATTCATAGTTGCCATAAAATAATTCTGTTATATATTAGATACACCAGTAAATAATGTACTATTTTTTAAAAGTATATTTTTACATTGTAAAATTAAATTGTAATTTTTCCGCACGTTTTCCTGTTCTTCTCTTTTTGGGAACTATTACATATTTTGTGGACCTATTTATTATTACAGCGACATTTCTGGAACATTTCTTGGACAAAATGTTATCCATTGATATAAATAAGTGAGGAAATATAGGCAATTTAAGATAAAATCTATCCTTCAACAATTTTTGCCATACAGAATCTTGAATTTCCACGTTATGAAGTAACTGCTGACCATAATGCAATTACCTTATCGTAAAGTAATGTCTAAACTACGAAAGTGTATGCGCGAAAAATATGTAAAATATGCCCGAAAAATATGCAAAGTATCTAGGTATGTATAACATATAGTACGTTTTTTGACGTTTTTTGAGACATCCTATAGGGGTTTTCAATGGATTAACTAGAGTTAATTACTGATATAACCAATGTACTGAAACCAATGTACTGATATAAATAAAATACTTTTTACAATTAGAGTTGGTGTGACAATAAGTTACAAGCATTTTTCCTACATTTAATGTTGTTAATTGGTGATGTTTGTCAAAGTTAATTTGTAAGCTGAGAATGATCGCTCTATGTGGCATGAAGTAATCGGTGCGTACTTAAATCTCTAATATCCCGCTGGCACACTTATTGGTCCTTGAACGCCCTCGTTATTTAAAGTACCTGAATTCTTCGATAATGTAGAGAATCCTAAATTCTTTTGTAACGTAGAATTAATTTTTTGTCTAATTTTTGCACCACAATCATCAGGAATATTTTTTATATGTATTATATTATTCATATATAGGTCATATATCTTGGTCTAACTGCGATTTCCTTTCAAACTTCACATTTTTATTGCAAATTTTGCAATAAAATGCTTTTGATGTCATTATCATTGTTATTGTTATCATTTTTATTAATAACAAAATTAGAATGGTTTCTGATCTAGCTTAGCAGTAATACTTTTCTATTTTTTCTAACCCTTGGCATTTTTAAACAATTAAGAAACACTTAAATATATTCACTGTTCCACACAGCTGATGTTAACTATGTAATCGAACTGAAGTATTTGAATTCCAAACACAAACTGTCATCTAACGCTCGATTAGTAACTCAAGGTTACAGATATATGATTTCATATGGTCTATACTTATGTCGGCACTACACAATTATAATACGAGACTTTAGTGATAGACGAAATTAAATTGTCGAGATAGATATTCCACATACGCACGACATATGCATATGCAGGACAAATAACATGCAATACATTATTGCACATGTTTTTAAACCTAAACATGCAAAGCATATGCATTATGCAAAATATGCCAAATAAAAAATTTCCCATTCTTTTAACTATTTCCAATAAAAAAATGCATTTGCATAAACTTCCGCAGTCTAGTAAAATTAATTTTTCTATGTAGATGAAATGTTTCATTTAACAGGGAAATCAACGTCTTGCTACTGAATAGAATAGAACTGAATAGAACTAATAAAGAATTGGTCATTTTAAATATTCGTGACATCCCTTTTTTGTATGTATAGAAATTTATTTCTAAATGTTTACGTAGATGTATAAGTACATGTAGTATGTGCATTGTATAAGTATATAACATTTATATATAACTCATCAAGTGTCTGTGCTTTCTACGGATTTGTAAAGGCAAGTCGGTCATGGTTACGATCACGGTTGCGATCAGGATTACGATCACAGTCACGGTTACAGTCACGCTCCTGACTTCTCTTTGGCGGTCAATGAACTCTCTCTTCTCTTTTTCTTTACTCAGTCTTCCTTTCCCTCCAACAGGTACAGTTTTCCTATGGTGTTGCTAGATAAATCTGGGCGTTCGCAGAATAAATTTTGCACAAACGTGCTACTAAATATATCTGATTATTTCATATTTTATTTTATTTTATCAACACTATGGAGATATTTATCATACATCTATTGAAATAAACTACACAATATAAAATACCATTTATCATAATTACATTATAATCTGCATTCTGATTGGTTAAATAGTTTTCTTTTTACAGAATGTGTTTGCAGAAACTCGGTTAAATATACATCACCATACATATATTTCTAGTTGTGTGTGTTATGTATACATTCATTGTATATGTATATATTATATACCTATTGCTTGATAACTATGACATTAAATATTTCAATTATTGTTCGGACAAACCTGTTAACAACGTTCCTTTATATTAAATTTATAGAGATCTATTTAACGTGTTAAAATTAGAAAATAGTAATGGGGAGAAAAATGTAAACAAAATCTTAGTATCTTTTTTCAGGAACAGAATGTGTGAATTTAAAGTTTATATTCAATCTCGAATGAAAGAAATTTAAAATTGTTCTGCGTCCGCAATTTGTGAGGAAAATCAAATCAGTGTAAATCTCTCGTTAGATACGCTCCAAAGTGTTAGACTTCCTGAATGAAATAGGACTGAGAAACATCTGATTGATTTATACAAATTTCGTATAATGGGACGATTATGATTAATGACTAAAACTATTTCATCCCTGTAGTTTCTCGTCATTAGCATTATAATGGTACACCGAATTACTTAATTTATTTTATTCTGATCCTGGTTTAGAATTATTCGATTTTTTTGTAACCATATAGCATTACCAGTGATGTACTTTGAGTTCTTTCACGGAAGCACTTTTGCTTGGTATGTAATTGCTTCTTGTTATTATAGTATCGACTGACATCTGATATTCATACATGTATACAGGGTGTTCTACATAAACTCGAATATATCAATATTTTCTTTATTTGGATGGTACAAGAAAATTGGAGTAATGGAAACATCTTTGAAATTTTTATTACGTGTACAAAGATTTTAAAGCCCCATCTATGTGACTACTAAGCCTAATAAGACTACGCCTTTGACCTTGGTTACGTAGTTGGTGTTCAAAATTTACTTAGAAGTTGAATAATCATACGTGGTTATGTGTAATGGAATGTTTGTTACTATAGGCAAGACAAAAAGTAAACTTGTATATACAAATATATCTTAAACATCTTTTTAGTGTCATCGCAAGTATAGGAGATATTTAGTTGTTTGTACGTAGTTGGGAATTGTAGAGTAACATATTTTACCACATTATACTGTCACTGTATTTTACGACATAATATTAATCACCAAGTAGGCTAGTTGGATCACAATTTAACTTTATGATAATTGTAAATGTCTCTTTGTTTAAAGACAACTAAATATGCAACGTTAAGATAAATTTCGATTATGCAGCGAAATATATATTTCCAAAAGTTGTTTTCTTAGAAGATCAGTTCCTTGAAAAAGTGTAAGGTAGTCACTGGCATTATTCGTATAAAATGATATATCAATTAAATATCAAAGTAAATGGCATATAGCAGGGAAAATAAATTAAATAAAAATAAACAATACATGCTTCAATATGTGCTACAGTCGAGATACTCTGAACTCTTAATGATATGTTTCATTTATGACGAAAGATGTACCACTTTCCAATTCAATTCAATGAAATTTTCAATTGGCTTTAAAAAAGTAAATTATCACCCGAGGCCTATGCAGAAACATAAAGAGAACGAAATAACTGTATATCATTTAACTGTAAACTGTCTAAGGAATTAAGATTAAACTGTTAATTACGAAAATATGTATCTTTATAAATGATTCACGAAGGAGATCCATTTTGAAATTTTCATAATATATCGATTTATCGTATAATACTAGAAGAAATTAATTGTATTATGGACTATGATCATATAAAAGTAATATTGTTGAAAGTAAAAATAATGTTTAATGAAACAATGGCTATTTTCTATAAGAATATGTATAATGAAGTATACTTAATTTAATTAATTCAATTATTTCCGCTACATAGTAACAGTGTAATTAACCTTTGCCATACACTGTTCAATTTTTTATATATGTGGTTGTTAAATGTTCTAGTACACTTCGATATCGATGAGGTACTATAATTTATTATTTTATCTTAATTACATTACATTCTTTAACAATTTTTTTATATTCCCAAATGTTTAAAATAATACTAATATTTATTACTATTTAATGGCGGTTAAAGTATTACATAGGTCTTTCTGCTAACGCGCAATTATATCTGCAATAACATAATATTAGTATTATTACAGTATTAATAATATTTATTTCGCTAAACTGTGCAGTTATTAAAAAAAGTATTGTACTCTAAATGTCCAAGTTATGAGTAACAATTATATGCATATACTGGTTGTATTATAAATATGCGTATGTGCATTGAAAGTAAACATTTTTAATTATTGATGAGTTAACTCCAAATAGTATTTAAGAAAAGTTACTCGGTAGTGGATAAAATTGGAAGATATAAATTGCTATTGGAAAACAGCGATCAGAAAAGTAGGCTGGCTGATCTGCAGTTCACGATCCTCCGGAAAGTCGACAGTTCGATGTATGCTTGTTCCCCACCATTCCCTCTTTCTGTATCCTACATCGTTCACGACCCCCTTATTAAAACGGCGCACGCGCGATATTCTGGCAGAATTTTACAGGGCCGTACGAATTTCAAGACTCATAGTAGATTTCCTATATCCGTTATGCGCAAATGCTTATTTACTTACAATTAGCAACACCATGCTGTATTTGTATGTTTTTCAATTTGACTATGCTGCACAATATTCGTGATAATAATGTTACTAGAAGAAAATAGAAGAATAAACAAGTAAAAATATATTATGATACCCTCACCAATATTGTATTATATGCCCACCACTGGGTTCTAGGTGGAATCAGATGTTGCGCATGCGTCGGAAATCCTGAGGGATTCTTAACACAAACGGAGGAGACAAGCAAGTCAAGTCAGTTGGCTGAGTATCTTTGTTGTGACGAATATAGTTCGTCGTTTGTGAATCGTAGTTCTCTTGCGTATTTTTCACTGTCTATTTTTCAGTGTTTCTCCAAGCAAATACACATATCTGTATTTATCTTTATCCAGTAAGTATATAAAGTCTACTTGGCAACAAGAGCATTAACCAATTCTATATACCACCTTTAAAACACGCATACAATATATGTATTCAATATAGTGTCACAACTGCATAGTGTAAACGTATAAATATCTAATAATTAATGATGCCGAATTTAACGACAACCTAGCTCAGAATCTGTCTAATTTATAATGGATATATTTCCATTATTCATTTATTTTCATGAATGTTTATTTGAGTTTTCTAACATGTTTTTACATGTCAAGTGCATGTAGTATTTCATTTTGCCTTATTTAGATAGTTTTTAATGTTTTCAGTTTAATATCATTCTAATCAAACTAAATTGACATTTTTTTTATTATCTATGTGTATACAATTTAAATTCTTATTTACTTCTAACAATTGTACCATTTAAAATTAATTCAGTTATTTATACAATTCGCGATTTGTCCAATTCTATAGTTGAAGCTCCAGTCACAGCTCGGCTTTCCTGTTATGCTATCGATCTTGCATTACGGTTTAATTAACTGATTTTGGAACCAAATAATTTTGTAACTGCATGTAAACTTCTATTTTAGTATATTTTTGTGAGGTCTAAGGCTTGTTCTAAAATATAGAATCCTATATATTTTTCCGAATTCAAGTAAACAATTTCAAGAAATTTACATATAATTATTAGTCTTCAAATATTTTGTCTTATATAATTTACAATAAAGTATAACAAATATTTTCGATCAGTTTTTTTGTCAAACTAAACTCATACTAAAAAAAGAAGAAAGTTGCAAACAGAAGAAAGTAGTAAACGAAAAACTCTTTTTTTTAAGCGTATCACCCTCGCTTGAAATATGTTCACTAAATTTTATATATTGTCCAGTGGACAATATCAAAAGAATCCAATCATAAGAATTAATAAGCAATTAAGTATGAGTGGTAAGATGGAGTACACTATTTTCGAAGAAAGGGAAGAGTAGACGATTAATTTAAATAAAATTATCAACGATTGATTTGCTGGAGCAAAAAAAATTAATAAAGGACAAGAATCCTGTTATTGCGTACGCATTCGAGAAGTTGGCCCCACCCAGGCGGAAGCGCGTAGAATGAGTCATCAAGTTTAGGGTTGAAAATAAAATGTCCCTTGGGAGAGGAGAAATTTTAGAACAGTAGTGGATACGCTTAAAGTTAAGCACTGTGTTCAAATTATCTTTCTGGATAGGTTAAGATTATATGTTTGAACACAACCTTAACCCCCTCCACCTATCCCCTCCCTTTCGCCACAAGGACGGCAGAATTCTTACATCGTTTAATATCTATAATATACTGCATCTACATGTTGTTATTTTATTTTGATATCTCCCTCCATGTATTTTTCTGCATATATCAAGAAAAATAAGAACTTTATTGCACTATATATCATACACTTTTTATAATGTATTTCAAGAATTATGATATTTTTTTCATTTCATGTGATTTATCATGTATTAATCATATGTTAGAAAAATGATGTACAGTTTGTATTTCATTCCAGAAATAATACGAAGGACTTTACGCAGCGAGTTTTCAGAAGTTTCAAAGCCGATAAATTGAAATAAACGATGCAGACTAACGGTTCTGAAAATGTTGGTTCCGAAAATGCAAACGAAAAGTCGGGATGGACGGTAATCATTAATTATTTAACAATTTTAATGCATCTTATATCTAACAAATTAATATTATACTACACGTATGTATATACAGTGGCCGAAATACTGTTAGGTTCACATTAGTTTAGTGACATAAAAGTTTGTTTTATGTAGTTTTTTTCTACTTTATTATATTTATCAGTATTGATTCTTTTCAATATTATTAACAAGCCGCATAGTTTAGTTGATAAGTACAGTTTATATTAATAACAATTTCATGTCTAGTACTCTACAAACTGAATTTTATATGCAAAATAATCATAGGCCCAGATTTTGTTTTTGCATTAAAAATTAAGCAAATTTTACCAACAAAATCCTCGAGTAACTGTTGGTAATAGGTAGGACATGCCTATTAAAAATTTAAAACAACCATAATATGCTTCCAACAATGCATATAGGAATGAAAGTATGAATGATATAAGCATTTACTGCTTATTTACAAGTTCGAGTAGTGAACCTATTTCGGCCACTGTATAACATTTTATAAATATTTCTTAAAAATAGTTTTATAAATATTTCTAGTGTATCATAATGTATTGCTTTGGTCTAATTAAAAAAGCTAGATTAAAATAGTCTCATAATGTTTTTCAATCTATTTCAGGTTGGATTAATAAATGGAAAGTTTAAGTACCTCACAGCTGAATCTTTTGGATTTAAGATTAATGCAAATGGTTCAAGTTTGAAAAAAAAACAGTTATGGACTTTGGAGGGCAGCGAACAGCAAGTTTTTCTTCGATCTCATTTAGATCGTTATTTGGCAGTAGATCAATTTGGAAACGTTACGTGCGAGGCAGAAGATTCTAATGACCCTGGCTGTTCCTTCCAGATTCAACTAGCTTCTGACGGTATTCCTAAAATGCTTTTTATATTATCTGAATTTATTTGTATCATAAAATTAGATTGTTTTTAGGTATTACAATTAGATGCGACAGTATTGTGTGCAGGTTAATTTTCTTATATACGTGACGTTAATATTTATTTGACTTTGAGATGACCTTTAAACGATTTTTATGATTAAGTTAAAATTTTAAGTATAAACTAACAGAAGTGCTGCTTATTTTTGTAGCTGGCACTAGCATTTTGCACTAGCTAAGACAAAATATAATATAACAAAAATATAAATATAACCGTTTTGCCGCGGTGGTATTAGGGTTACCCGATATACATTCTTGGATTTCGAGGATTTTTTTAATACATTGTAGAAATCCACATTTTGAACAACTTTTTCTTATACACATAATCGACGCCCGGCTTTACTTTCCAAGATATTTCTAATAAACTGCTACTACTACTACATTGAATCCTCCCCGTAAAAATTTAAACCAAACTCACATCTGATTAAATGAAAACTACAGTTGGATTAGAACTTTTTAGGTGGGGATGCAAGTGGAAGGGCCTCGCCCCTTCACCGCCCCTGCCAAATCTGACCCAAACTGATACAATTATGTATATCCCAAACGTTGAAGGTGTGATTTATAATACAATAATACTCTTCTAGCCTATCATTATGAGGTACAGTAATGTCTCGATTAGTGTTCAAAATCGTGTCTACGATTAGTGTTCATTTCTATTCCCACTACTTGGGGTGGTCCCCCCTGGAACTAGTGAAGCGAGAAGGGCCGAGCTTGTGATCTAAACGCAGATCGAATGTCGGTGAGAGCCAACACTGATGCAAGCGAGATTAAAAATTAAAACTTGTTCATTTTTAGTTCGTTTTAAATGATATTTTACCAAAATGTTTGTTACAATCTCCTGATTAAAATGACACCAAACACAATATAATTTTTTACTTATCGTGGTATTAATATTTTTATTCCCCTTTATTATTGTTTCCGATGACAACTAAAATATGTGTATATTAGTTGTTGGCAATAAGGTAATTAGTATTGACATCATAAATTTGGAAGTAAATTCGTATTGGCTGTCTCGATTAATATACCTCGCTCAGACCGAATCCGAACACTAATCGTGTGCAGACACGGTTCTCGAGCGGCGGGTCACCTTCAATGTTGTGGCAGCTGAAACTCGAGGCAGCGACCAGGAAAGAAGCAAGTTTAAAATTGTAGAAACCGTAACGTGTTTGGTGTCATTTTAATCAGTAACGTTTAAGCTTGTAACGAACAATGTGGTAAAATTTCATTTAAAACGGACCAAAAATGAACAAGTTTTAATATTAGATTTTGATCGCGTTAGTGTTGTCTCACGTACACGGGTATTTAAACTTGCTTTTTTTCTGGAACGCTGCCCCGCACCTCGGCTGCCACAACATGAAAGGCGACCCGAACTCGTTCGAGAATCGTGGCTGCACACGATTATTGTTCACATTCGGCCCCGAGCGAGGTACACTAATCGAGACATTACTGTACCCTTTTTTGAGGACGAATTCACCCGGTATATAGATCCTTCGCCAGCCGCTGCATTGTGTTTATAGAAACAGTAGCAGCAGCAGTTTTTTTTTGATAATATCTCCTTAACTAAGCCGAGTAGTGGTTGTATGTTCATGTAGGGAAAGATGATGCAATTATTAAAGTGCCCTCGGTTTTCTAAATCATTGTCCAAAATGGAAAATCAGTACTTCATAACTGTTAATCGGATCATTGGCAACATATATCAAGGTTAAGGTTAAAGTTCGATGTTATGTTATGACATATTAAATATGCCTCTACATTTTATTAATGATATTACATTTGCCATATTTTTATTTCAAATAAGTGCTTTAAATTCATATAAGCATATGAAATATTCAATAATGGTTTCGAAAAATAGATAAAGAAGACTTTTGCAGAGAATGTATTCGTTGCAGTTTTTAATTAATCTTTAACACATTTAACCCTTTGAATGCCAGAGTTTTTTTTCCATATACAGTGAATCTTCGATATAAGCGAAAAAGTTATACGTGATATAAGCGAAGAGTTTATCCTCACCACTGAGGTTTATACCCTTTGAGGCGTTCTGAAGTTCGCTTGGCGATCAGTGTAACGCAATACGGGCTCGTGTATATCAGCGAACTAAACTAATTCATCGATGAAATTATACTATTTCTCACTCTTTTCTTATGAAACTTTACATAGACATAGCTTAAATTTTTCTGATTAAAATGACACCAGACACGATGTAATTTGGACTGTATTTACTGGGTTAATTTAAGGGTAATAAGTTTCGACTGCAGAAAAGGATAGCTAGTGAAATGAAAAGATAAGTTGCTCGGTCCTTTTTCTATACTCGCTATTCTTCTGTGCGTTCGACGCTTCGGCAAATTTCAAACAATGTAGGAAGTATGCGATATAAGCGAACGTTCAGTCCCGAGGCGTTCGCCTATATGTATACAGGGTGTCAGAAGAGTTAGGGAACATCGAGAATTGAGGTGTACCTGAGGTGTAGATAAACAACTTTTTCCTTGGGAATAATGTCATACATAGTTTCGTGTTTGAGTTATTAACGAAAAACAATGGCAAATGAGAGCGCCCGGCGGGCATCGGCCGACGCGCGCTCAGGTGCGAACCGATCACTTGCGGTAGGTCGTGATGGGGGCATCGAGGGTACAGCGGATAGCATGCGGCAAATGTTACATCGTCTTAATTAAGAATAATGTGGAATTATTCATTATTCGTGAATAAGAAATACACTAATAAATCGTGTAATAACCGTGTTCGATACGTTTATTCATTATCCGAAAGGAGTGAAGTGTTTTATTACTTATGAAAAAAATACTTTTTTTTATCAGTACGTTTTCAGGGGGATAAATTATGTTTTAAGAAAAACGATTCGCATACTAATGTTAGGAAAAGCTAGTTAAACATTGTGTGAATCCTGACCTAGGCAACGCTCAACAGCTGATGTTATGGCCGGCTTAGTATCCTTGCACGATCACTTCACTTCACGATAACTTCACTTGCCACTGTGAAATGTGGGGGTACTTAAAAACAATTTATTGTTCCTAGAATATTCTGCGTCTGTACGATTCATGTTACTCGCTCGGTTAGCAGCATGGCTCTGGCAGCTTAAATGTTCGCACTCGCTTCCACGCGCGGCAATTCCCTCGGTACCCCCGATGCCCCCATCACGACCAACCGCAAGTGATCGGTTCGCACTTGAGCGCGCGTCGGCCGATGCCCGACAGGTGCTCTCATTGGCCAGTTATTTTTGTTAATAACTCAAAAACGAAACTATACATAACATTTTGGCCAAGGAAAAAGTTGCTTACAATCACCCCAGGTACACCCCAATACCCGATGTTACCTGACTTTTGCGCCACCCTGTATGCATTTTTTTTATTTTTGTCCCGAACACCCATTGAAAGGCCGCACTGTGCGACGCCTCAAGGAAGAGAGAGCAGGAACCATTTTAGTTCAAACTTATTATAACTGCAACCAGGAAAAGAAAGCTAAATACATAATAAAGTAATGAAAAAATGGCAATCCAAAAAAAAATGTACAAGCAAGTAACAGATATGAAAACAGACGAACAATACCTAATGCAAGTTTTGTTAAAAGCAGAAGTAGCAAACACATAAAAAAGTCACCTTTGGTCATACATGGTACAATAAAAAACATTATAAATTCCTAACAAAAATGAAAGACATAATACAAAATAAATTCTGCATTAAATACAAGGCATGCACAGAAGTTTTTACAACGTGCAAATTCGACTGCCGACTATCAAAAAGCCACGGGAAGAGTACTATTGTGCAACTTCATATGTTCACACACAAAGAAAACAGGAAACAATTGAAGAAATTAGACACAATTGAAACGCTGGAAGAGCTAAAAGACTTAGGTCTTAACACCATGCAGGCAAATATAATGCAGAACTCAGCAGAACTCATCTGAAACAGAAAGTGCAATATCTCAGTCGCACACAAATAACATGTGAAAATTATATCAATAAGAAAAGAACAACCCAATGCCATAGGTGCTAAGAATGGGGACATGCAAACGCCAACTGTTACGCAGATCCAACTACCCTAAAATGTAGAGAAAAGCACTTAACAAAAGACTGCACTAAATGAAAAAGCTTACCTGCCAAATGCGTCCTCGGCGAGGCGGGGAGCCTGAGGAACTCTAACGAAAATAACCCGTGCCCCTTCGTCACGTCCCCGTTAGATAGGCCGCCCCCCACACTTGCCTTTTAAATTTGGCGGTACCGCGCGGCCACAAAGGGCTAGTACAAAGGGCAATGAAAAGACAACTGAAGATACAGGTGGAAGCAGGAGTGAAAGAGGTGCATGAGAAGTGGGTGTTAAGGGAGGGAGAATGGAGGGCAGAGAGGCAAATATGCAACAAGGAGAACGATGATATGTTAGGAAGGATAAAAAGCCTGGAATGGCAGAGGGAGGGAAAGAAAAGGGAGGAAAGAAGGACAGGACTTCAGTGAGGAAATAAGAAGAACGGAAAAGCGTAGCAAAAGCCCGGACAAGGAGGATGGGGAGGAGACGGGGATTAGTTGAGACGTGGATCAAAGAAAAGGGGTGGAAAAGAATAAAAACAGGATTGCCAAAAAATTTCGAGTGGAAATGCTGCCCTGTGATAAGGGAAAGTAGGAGGGGAAAGGCCAAGGGGGGATTATCACAGGACTAAGGGAGAGGATAATAGAGAAAGGATACAGCGAATAAGGGAAACAATGGACGGAATAACGAAAAGTATGGACGAGTCGACTGAAGGTGTGCTGCTGATGGCAGGAGACTGGAACACAAGGTCAGAGGAATAGAAAGGAAAGTCAAGGGACACGGAATTACATATGGAAGGGAAAAGGCTATTAAACATACTGGAGGAAAGCGGTTGGTTTATTGTAAATGGAAGCAAAGGAGAAGAAGGGGATTACACGTATATTGGGAAGAATGAAGCTACGGTGATAGAATACGTGATAGGCAATCAGAAGACAGTAGAAAAAATAAAGTTTCTACTGGTACTGGGATTGTGCTGGTCGGCGGTGGTGGGAGTGTATGGAGGATAGTACGGAAGAATTATGGATGGAGGTGAAGAAGGAGGTTCAAGCGGCAAGGACAAACATAAAGGAAAAGTAAATGGGTATGGAAGGTCGGCTGTAGGCCCTGATACGATAAGGAAGGGTGAAGAAGAGAGAATAAAGGCCGGTCCACACTCGTTACCTCGCCTCACACTGTTACCGGGATAAATACCTAGTCAAGTGGTCTACAAGACGTTTGGGAGCAAATGTGGTGTTTCTTGCTTCCTCATATTGTTACTTGTTACTTGGTTCGGCTGATCGAGCAATTGTCGGTATTGCGATCCGCTCCAAAGGAGCCAGTGAGCTGCCGTAGCTGTGTGTACTCGTCCTTACGCCACTGCCAATGTGTTAGCTCCCCTATGAACTACTGTAGACGTGTGAACTCGTCTGTGCGGCGCTGTTCCTATGTATTGTAGACTGTTTAGTCTTGGGAGATAGGGCTCATTGGGCCTATGCATATGAGATAGTCCAGACCCATTTGGCGACGTAGAGTTGTTGTGAGTGCGTGCCGAGTTCGTCCCTCGGTCAGGTTTATGACGCAGTCGGAACTAACGCTATTTTTGCGGAGTAATTTTTAGCCTTTCAACCATCTGAGTGCAGGATTGAGATGGTAAGGATTAGAATAAAAGAATACATGGTAAAACGCAATGCAATTTCAATCAATACATCAGTTTCCCTTCTTTAATACAGTTAACGCCATTAGCATTGATCGACAGACACTACAGAAATCAATGCCGCAATATATCAACAAAAAGTTCTTCGTGAAATATTTTTATAAGTATTTTTATATTTTTATAAATAATGAAGATTTATTATATACGACTTAGAAATTATTGTTATACTAGAATCATCACCTTTAATCACCCTAATCCGGCGAAAGGTATCCAGAAAAGATACAAATTTAGACTCAAGTACCTTCTTTGGAGCGGGTCACTATACCGACAGCGGATGGGACGGCTGAACCAAGTAAAAAGTAACGCTATGAGGTATTAGGACACACTTCACATTTCTTCCTAGACCTTTTCTAGACCACTTGACTAGGTAACAAATCCCGGTACGGTACCAAATGTGGACGCACTTTTACGTGCAGAAGAATCGGAAATGGGTCCCACACCAAACCTCGTTACCAAAAACTGGGGAACGGGTGTCAGTAACAGGCCTGGGTAACAAGTGTGGACCCGCCTTAAGAGGAGCGCTATGAAAATGGTGAAAGGGAGAATACAGTAGAGAGGAATACGTCAGGGAAAGGGAGGAGTATAGAAAATGGTGTGCAGAGAGGAGAGTAGAATACGAAAGGATCGAGGAGGAGAAGATACCAAACATCAGAACAGAATGTGAAGCATGGAAATATATAAATAAGTTCAGAAAGAAAAGAGGGAGAATAGAAGAGAGTATTGGAATGTAGAAGTACAGGGAACATTTTAAGGAGAAGTTAGAGGGAAGGAATGAGGATAACGGGCTGGAAGAGCAGGAAGAACAAGAGAGAGAAGAGGCACGGATACCGAAATAAGCAGGGGGGAACGGATAACACAGCTAAGCAAGTTAAAATTTGCCAAGGTCAATATTTAGCGAGGATAATATAGAGAACGCGGTATGGAGATATATATCAGTAGAAGTGGGGGAAGTGGTTTGGAGACTGATGAGGAAACTATGGAAAGATGGAGGCGTTCCGAAATTTTGGAGAAAGGGAGTTATATGATGAAGGTAATAAGGGTGCAGTTATATTAAAACTTGTCTTTATTAGACAAAATCGCAAAGATTAACTGTCCAAATATAACTCTTCGCAGTCAGTCACGTCCAAACGCTTCGCACCTTGCATCTTTCATTCACAAATACATTTCTTTCACCCAGTTTCAAGCATCTTTCATCTGTACCTCAATGACTCACAAGGAAGGTTAGGCAACCCGAAGATTCCGAAAATTATGAAACTTTGCATACAAGTACAGTATGTCATCCGTAATACAACCCTATTTTCCAATTCTGCCATAACTCGGTTCTAAGGGGGTGAAATCTGTCCGTGAAAAAAATCGAGAATTTTCTTTTTCGTGAGACATCTTAGGAATGCTGAGAGATATCTGAAAACAGTTTAATTCAAACTTGCACCGTTTTATCGCGTTTACTTAACAGCGTAAAAAATTTGTGGGAAAAATACGTGGTTTTCGAGATACCCCTCCCCCACCCCCTCCGCCCTAAGAAAATATTGTTTACTATTCGTGCTGAAATACTTCTGGGTATCCTTTTTTCATATCTCTAAATGATATATGTGTTGAAATTTTTTGTTAAATAAAAAAAACATTATTAACGAGTTTGGACTCCTTCCACGCACTTTTCTTTAATAAACTGCTCTCACAACACAATACTTTTTAATATCATTTAATAATAGCAGTATAATAGTTTTTAATAATAAAATAAGTATTTAAAAGTTTCCATTCTCTTTTTGCACATTTTTCCACATCGAAGGATTGTGTAAGTAACAAACGACAACAATAGTAAAACTCACGGTTTGTAATTGGTACAATAATGATATTGCTCGTAGAAATGTTCGAAACAAAGGTACTCGCCACACCAAGCATATCCCATAAAGGCCGCCCCGCCACAAATACTACACTTTGGTATAGTTTTTTCACTCCTATGGTAACAGAAATCTACGGGATTTTGGAACTCGCTGGGATGCGTTTCTAGATATCCGCTTTTAAACCAAGCATATTGGAAAAGATTTTTGAATCTGGGCGAAGAAAGTTGGTTATGGGTTAACGATTGTAATTTAATTATATCATTGGGTGAATGCAGATTGATATTTTTATCTAGGAGAATTACATTATCCAAGAATGTCCGTACAAAATTTTTTCAAATGCGGAAGCCAAATACATCCAAAGGTTGAATCATACCCGTCGTTTTCTTTGGAATGATTGAAAATGCCGTTTCTTGATTTTCTGGAATCAACTGATTTGACTGATGTGGGCAGTGTCCAGACCACGAATCGAGTAGAAGCATAATTCTGCGGCCAGTATTTGGCAGATATACTTGGCTAAACCAAGTTTTAAATTGCTCGGTCGTGAGTTTTCCTGCTTTCGAAACTTCGATGTAAATATTGCTTGGGCGGAATAGTGTTTCTTGCACCTTCGGGGCCAAATGTTCCTGTATGCTCTTTCAAAACTATGTATAGGGGTGAAAGCAACGCCCGCTTGCTGAAATAATAGGCATAATAGTGTAACTGTGTGTCGTAGCGGACACCGATTGAATCACTGCTTCTACTCTTTTCACTCCTGATTTTGCCAATGTTCGTCCAGAATGTATTTCAAGGTTGAAGCCACTCTCGCCTGCAGTATAAATTTCTTCAACTCCGATTGTTGGGATGCTAGATGTTACGTTCGAATCAAAAGTTGCTGCAACATTTTGCAAGTTATCAATTCTTGAAATTCCAAATCCACCTTTACTTGCATTGAATTCGGGTATGTCCACTAGCAGGTCTTTTCCTTCCAAAGCCCATAATCTCAAATTCATGTCATGGACAATAAGTCTCCTGTCAGAAGCTTCTTCAAACTTTTGCAATACATATTGCGTAATAAATGTAAGTTTATCTGCATTTGTTCCACCCTTCTCAAGACCCGCAGCCCACCTCTATAGCTGATGCATCGATTTAACCTTCCGAAAGTTTTTTTGCACAGTGGTTAGCGGTTGAAGTGTTTGTCTTCCGCTTTTCCAAAACTCCACAGCTTTTTTCTTATAACTTATATCGACTTTTCCACCTACTTCATCAACAATACACTCTCCAGAGTCAAAATTATCTTCTTCATATTCTGTAGGCGTAATATGCTCTACAATTTGAGGACTATGTAGTTCTGATGGATCATCAAATTCAAGCACATAATCATGTTCAATTGATGGTGAATAATACGTACTTTGGAAACTATTATAATATAACGAATTTGCTTATGTAAGTCAACTTCTACCGGCTTTATTTCTGTCTGCGTAATACTTGCGATTTGAAACGTAGTGGCTAACATGTTTATCACGTTAGCGATATTAATCGACTTCATTTTAAAGAAATGGCTTTGAATGCAATGAACACTGACTTTTTGTAATTAAATAGCACCATGTGCACTTGACTACTGTCGTACACCCAACTGTAAATGAGCTACATCCGCGCGAACATTTATATACAAGCAACACCGCAAAACTGCACAAAATAAGTAACGTTTCGAAGATAAGTGTAACGATAATGGAAACCTCGGACGGTCAATATTATTATTAATATTTCAAGGTTTTCAATATTATTCACAATACGTAATGACCGTCTGAGGTCTGAGGTTAAGACATTGTTTTAACATTTATACAATGCTTATCGTTACATTCTGATACCCAGTTGGGGTGAAATGTTCGTGGAGCGGCTGCTATTCGCCGGTATGCGTGGTGTGGCGAGTACTTTTGTCTCAAACATTTTCATGAGGATTATTATTATTGTACTAATTATATACCGTAATTTTCATTGTATTCATCAGTGGCTGAAAAAGAATATTTAAATATTTAAATAACCATTTTATTAATAAAAACTGTTTTACTGCTACAATTAAATTTAATATGAATAACTTTGATGTAAGTGAACTTAAAATAAATGTAAATGATATAAGTATTGTGTTGTGAGAGCAGTTTATTAAAGAAAAGTGCGTAAAAGGAGTCCAAACTCGTTAATGTTTTTTTTTATTTAACAAAAAATTTCAACACATATATTATTTAGAGATATGAAAAGAGGGTACCCAGAAGTATTTCAGCAAGAATAGTAAACAATATTTTCTTAGGGCGGAGGGGGTGGGGGGAGGGGTAACTCGATAACCACGTATTTTTCCAACAAATACAATAAAACGTGGCAAGTTTGATTTTAACTTTTTTCAGATATCTCTCAGCGTTCCTGAGATATCTCACGAAAAAGAAAATTCTGGATTTTTTTCAAGGGCTGATTTCACCCCTTAAAACCCAGTTATGGCACAATTGGAAAATAGGGTTGTATTACGGATGACATACTGTACTTGTATGCAAAGTTTCATAATTTTCGGAATCTTCGGGTTGCCTAACCTTCCTTGTCAGTCATTGAGGTACAGATGAAAGATGCTTGAAACTGCGTTAAAGAAATATAGAATTAGATCAATAAAACGCTATATGCCTATTCACGCTACACATATACTACATACCATTGTTACAAGCCGGGCTGTGTGGCAGCACGAGAGGCCGGCGAGGGGTATATTATCCAGGAATATGGTTATCAGTTCGTTAGTTAGGTGCGCGGACGAACTTGATGCCAAATGAGGGAATCGCTGGGATTATTGTAAGCGAGGACGAACTCGATGCGAAACCGGGGAGCCACTAGGTTGGAATAGTTTGTTTGGATAAAGACGTGCGAACGAACTGGATGCGAGATCAGGTAGTCGCAGGAAATGTTAATTTGCCTCGTAACTCTAAATTAATATTTGATACAACTCGAACGGTAAAGTTGTATCAGTGGGTACGTTGTTACTAATATGCAAGGATTACGGGGTAAACATAGGTTTAACGAATCTACTAGATTTATAGGTGAACATATTATACAATATATTCTGTATAGCAGTATCAATACAAATGTTTGAGGGGATAGAAGTTCAACCGGACTAGCGGATTTTAACGGGTTATTCTGTGATTCGAGAGGTGCGCTAAGCCCAATCTCACTGGATATAATTAACCCTGTACGAGCGTGACACGACATGACTCTGCGCGTGACTGTGCAACTCTGAATCAACGAGGGTAGAAACCAAAGGGTTTACAGGGTGCGTTTCAAAAGTAATAGGATACTCCTCAATCCACACGTTACAGTGGATTGTTTTTAATCTACGTTTTTACATACATTTCCTAATGACATGTCCAACTCTTCGGCAATCAATCGACTAGTCAGACGTCGATCACTGTCCAAAACCTTTTTTACTTTCCGTACATTTTGATCACTTCGAGATGTTGATGGTCGTCCTGAGCGATGGTCATCTTCAACTTGCTCCCTTCCTTCCTTAAACAATTTGTGCCATTCAAAAATACTTGATCGGCCCATTGAATTATTTCCTTTATCATTGTGTAAGTCCCGGTGGCAGTTTTCCCAAACTTCACGCAAAATTTCATCGCGTAACGCTGCTCGAGTGTACAGTTCATCTTGGCTTGTGGCGGGATGTGTAAACAGAGTCTCACTGTTTTGTGATTTACGCATAAAAAATCTAATAGTTTACTTGTATACATACTTAGGAACATATGAACCAAGTATTCATTTTCGACAAAAATATAATTTTCGATGCAAATACGTGGCTATGAAGAACACGTAGAGTACTGGGGAAAGGATATTTAGTTGGGATTACGGGAGAAGGATGAGCATATACGGCGTTGGTTTGAGCCGAATTATGGGGGTGGAGTAGGGACAAGGGGTTGGACGGGATGCCAAGGAAATATATAAAATGGCTACTAGGGCTGGAAGTAACGACGCCAAACTATATAGTTACGGAGGAAAGTAAATGGGAGGAAATGAGGGTGAAAGCGCTGGGTTTAGCGCTGTGAAAGCGCTAAATGCAATAAAGTATACAGGGAAATAAGCGAGGAACAAAAGCCCAAATATTTTGAAGGACGAAAGAAGAACAGAGACAGGAGATTACTGGCGCGGTATAGGCGCGGAAACGAAGTGAGAGCAAGGGAACACCGGAAGAAGGCCGAGGAAAGGAATTGTTGGATCTGCGGAGAAAGTGAAGAGACACTACACATCTATTAGAGGAGTGCGAGAGAACAAGAACTGACGTAGACTTGAGAGTGGTGCTGAAAGGTGGGGAGAGAGGAAATGAGGTGTTAAAGTGAATAGAGAGAGTGAGAGAGAAGGCGGAGGCGACAGAAGTGGAGAGTCAAGTGCCAAGAGATACCAAAGGACAAAACCAAAGATAATGTTTAATTATATACAGGGTGTTCCACGCAACTTGCATGGTTTGTAAGGGTACGTGATGTAATGTATTTATTTTTTATATAGGTAGAAGCGTTTTGGAGATTTGAAGGTCAACTTTGTTTTTTTAAATGGAGTAGTATATTTTTCGACCCAAATATGGAAGAATGTCGAATTCTGTTACGGCCACCCTGTATAAGAGTGCTAGATATAAAATTATAAGACTACGTAGAAGGAAGACGGAAGTTCGTCCTAAGCCGAAAGGCACGGACTAAAAATTACGAAAAAAAAAAAATTTACAAGCCAATGTCACTTAACACCAATCCGGACCACTGTGGGGCGGCCCGCCTCGCCGAGAGAAACCGACAACCATATCGCTGCGGTCTTGTGAGGCGCCACCCTCAACTCCATCCTTTCCACCTCGAAGACGACACATGTCATCCGGCATTCCGCGAGGCGTAAGGCCTTAGCCCCAACATGACACTGCAAAGTGGCGTTAATCTAATAACAGTACATGCATAGAAGACCCAACAGGCAGTACCAACTAAAGAAGTTACAAATACTAAAAACTAGAATTAATTAAAAGTAAAAATAGCTACAAAAAAGATGGCAACTAACAAAAGTTCTTCAAGACAAAACGAAATTCTGTAGACTAAGGTAAAGGCACCAGTAAGTGTTCTCGTATTAGCAGTTGAAAATTCATCAGGTTAACGTGAAAAATAAGGTTTTGAAAAGTACTAATGTTTCGTTAAAGGTGCGATATGCTGTACCATTTACCAACAAATATTCAAAACACTTTTACTTCAGTTCAATTGTTCATCGTTACGACAAACGATTAATTTAATTAATGTTAGACGTCTGCCTTCATATTCTAATTTTCTTAACGTTGCCGTTATGAAAGGGTGCACAATTCACGGTAAGAAATTTCCAAACTTTTAACTTTTTCTGATTGACCATTTGACACTACTTCAATAGTCATTGAGTTTTTTATTTAATAAATGTCATAATTTTCTTATCTGAACCAGTGGCGGCTCGTAGCTAAAATTAGTGGCGGTGCTGCTCTAGAATATTTTTATCCTTTGTTTTAAAATTGAGTAAAGGGCACTGTGGGAGCGACGGTGCTCTCTGTCCCTAGCAGTTCGCATATGGCTTGCTATGTGTTCATGCGCACAACAGTCAAACACCACGCCGCTGAAACTGTGAAGCACAGTTCCATACAAAGATTTTTATATCTTTTTCATAAATTGGGGGATGGCTACTGACATTAAGCTTAAGGATTATATATGGTACAAGTACAAAGAAGTAATTAAAGAAAAAAAAATCAGTGTGATAAATGTTATCGCTAATTACATTGTTTGACAAATTTCAACTTTCTTTCGATTTTGTAACCTTCAATAAGAGTTTCTTGTAGACTTCAATGTGCTGAATACGAATCTGCAATCCGATTTCTCCAGAACGTACTATTTTTGAAAAAAATCGCAGATTTTCAACTTTAGAAGTGTTTTGTACTTTTGCGGTATTAGTTATTCAGTTGCGCTTGGTGCCAAGTGATTTTTTGATGTTTCACGAATAAAATGATATAATTCGTAATTAGATTATAAACACATTGTTTTAGCAAATATGCTAAGATAATCTCACAGAAGAATTGGAAGAATTTTCATTTGCATGTCTTGTTGGAATTTTTTTAGTCGGAAGTTCAATGGCTTCTGGAGCTTAGATTATTTGGAGAAGTTGTTAAAATAGTTGTCTGATGTTATTGAGTCGTATATGGGGTTTGTGGGTGTTGGAACTTTAGTTAGTTGTCTTCTTTGGATTTCAAATGGCGGTAAATTGTCTTCAGCTAATATGCAATGCTGTTACTGGGCTGATCTGCTAGGCTCCAGTTGTTTTACTAGCTCCAGCATTATGAATGTGTTTTTAGTACATGCCATTTTAGGGCCTTATATGTTCTGGTGAAGTTTTTTGATGAGATGGCTTTTATAATGTTTAATCTTCGGCGACATTGATCAGATTAAAGTTCTTGAGGAATGAAATCCATGTGTGCTTTTTGTCAAATGTCAGTCCAAGGATCCTAATTGTTTCTGTTGGTCTCAGTTTATGTAGCCCAAGATGCATTTTGCGTTGGTGGTTGTTGTTTTTCCTATCCCTTGAAAAGATGGTTACCGTACTTTTATTTTTGGAAAGCTTACAGCCAGTTTGCAGCACAAAATTTTGAAGTTTGTCCAAGGTGTCTTAGAGAAATTTGTTAACTAGTCTCTAGATCTTTTCGGTAAGGTAGAATGTGCAATCATCAGCGAATAAAACATACTTGACTGGTTTCGGGAATAGTTCTGTGATGTAATTTACAGTAATGTCTCGATTAGTGTTCAAAATGGTGTCTACGATTAATGTTCATTTATATCCCCACTACTTGGGGTGGTCCCCCCTGGAACCAGCGAAGCGTGAAACGCCGAGCATGTAATCTGAACCCACATTGAATATCGGTGAGGCCCAACACTGATGCAAGCGAGATTCAAAATTAAAACTTGTTCATTTTTGGTCCGTTTTAAATGAAATGTTACCACAATGTTCGTTACAATCTCCAAATTAAAATGACACCAAACACAATATCATTTTGGTAATTTTTACTTATCGTGGCCTCAATAATTTTATTCCCCTTTATTATTGTTTCCGATGACAACTAGAATATGTGTATATTAGTTGTTGACAATAAGGTAATTAGTATTGAGATCATAAATTTGGAAATAAATTCGTATCGGCAGTTTGGATTAGTGTACCTCGCTCGAACCGAATGCGAACACTAATCGTGTGCAGCACGTTTCTCGAGCGGCAGGTCACCTTCAATGTTGTGGCAGCCGAAACTCGAGGCAGTGACCAGGGAAGAATCAAGTTCAAATACCCGTGTACGTGAGACAATACTAACGCGATCAAAATATAAGATTAAAACTCGTTCAATTTTGTACAATTTTTACTTATCAGGGTAATAATAATTTCATTCCCCTTTATTATTGTTTTCGATAACAACTAGAATCATATATTTTGGAGTTATACATATATGCATATATTTACTTATTATTATTGATGCGATGAATGACCCAGCCCTCTGCTCTGCGTAGTTTCTTTATCTAAAAGGTAGATATAAATTCGTACAATTTTTTATTAGTAAAAATTATAAACTCTTATGAACACCGAATGTAATGTCACAGGAACGAGAACAATTCTCGATGCAACAATATTTTGCCATTATCTAAATAGAGCAATTTAAGATTAAGGGAATTAAGGGACTCTCGATTCGAGAGTTTACTCTCAAATTTACAATCTCACTACTAATTACCTTATTGCTGTTACCAAATATACACATATTCTAGTTGTTATTTAAAATAATAATAAAGGAGAATAAAATTATTAATACCGTGATAAGTAAAAATTGTGCAAACCAAATCGTGTTTGATATCATTTTAATCAGGAGATTGTGACGAACACTTTGGTAAAATTTCATTTAAAACGGACCAAATATGAACAAGTTTTCATATTAGATTTTGATCGCGGTAGTGCTGTTTCACGTACACGGGTATTTAAACTTGCTTTTTTCCTGGAACGGTGCCCCGTATCTCGGCTGCCACAACATCGAAGGGGACCCGAACTCTCTCGAGAATCGTGTCTGCACACGATTAGTGTTCCCATTCGGTCCCGAGTGAGGTACCCTAATCGAGACATTACTGTATTGCTATCATGAATAACGTTACGCTTATAACAGAACCCTGCGGTACTCCATTGTCAATGATGGTCTTATCCGAAAGGTGGCCATTGACACGGACATTGACCTCTATTTTAGTAAGTCACTTATGAACTGGAACATGTTTCTGGTGACATTTAAATTTTGTAGAATTTGTAAAATTCGATTCCTTCATATCGCATCGTAAGCTTTTTTTATGTCCAGGCAAATCCGGATTTGATGTCGTTTTTTGAAAAAGGCTTCGCATATACTTGAGTTTACCATTACGAGGCTGCCAATTGTTGATCTGTATTGCCAGAAATCATTTTGATTATTGTCTAATAGGTTATTTTTCTCGCAATATCAACGTAAACTTTTATTTACAATTTTTTCTAGTTGTTTGCAGAGACAACACGTGAGAGTAATAGGTCTATAGGTTTTAATATGGAAACAACTATAGTTTCATGTCAACTATCGGGGAACACGTTATTTAGACATAAACAATTGAAAATAGTAACACATAGATGAATCCTACGTTTGAAATTTTTTGTATGAAGATGTTTGGTATGTTATTACGTCCTGGACTGGAAGTTTTTAATGTTTTTATCGCTGATTGAAGTTCAGTCATTTGGATTTTTGTGTTCAGCACATAGTTATTGTTTGCGTTCTCATCGTCCCATGAGATATCCTCAACATGCAGTCGTATGCTTTTTGTACACATTGAAGGCGTGCTTTTGCTTCCAATGGCATTTTCGCAATCTTGGTTCGACCAAGGGAGACTTCTATTGCACTTGCTATTGGCATATTTTCCTATTGAATTTGTAGATGCGTCAATAATTCGTTTTCCGAGTTCTTTCAGCAATTCGTTAGTTCGTTTACAGTTTTCAGTTTTGGGGATTTCTAATAGTAGGATTATTTGTTCTATTATGTTACGATACTTTATCTAGTATGCTTTTATGAACTACTACCTGGGTGTATAACTCGAAAGTGAAAGATTTGTTCAAATACATTCGAGTAATTCGCAACATTTCGAGCTACAAATTCATCTTCTAGTAAATCGATGTCTTAAGGAGGGCCTACACTTGTTACCGCTCCACACACTATTACCGGAATAAGTACCTAGTCAAGTCTTCTGGAAGAGGTTTGAGAACAAATGTGGAGTGTGTCGTGTTTCTTCATACCGTTAAGGTGGGTACAGACGAGTGTGCTGTGGTTGCAACCCGGCACGGAACGAACGTGTGCACCATCTCTGTTACATATAACCAACCAGAGTGTCGAATCTATGTGTACATGCGGCCTCGATCACAATTTAAGGTCACGCTCTATTATTATTTATTTTAATGTATTATTATATGTATTCCAATGTATTACAGTATTTATTGCAATGCACGTAACTATTTCACATTAAGCTTTTATTCTTATTCTAATAAATAAATATAATTTAAATTGTATCTTGTTTATTTCAGTGTATTATTATGTTTTATAATGTCCTGTATTATCTTAAAATACCTGTTATTATTATTTTAAAAAGAGCAACGCGTTTTTGTACTTTGTGGTACGTGTTTAATCAGTATCCACAAGTAAATATAATTCGATCTATATCGCGTTTAGTCTCATTTTAATCAGAAAAATCTCGCAAATACATTGGTAAACGTTACATTTAGAAAAATTAAAAAAAATAAACAAAAAAGTTTTGTTCTTGCATTAGTATTGTCTCACCGATACGTTTCGGTGCCTCGCTTTGATTCTTTGGATCTCTCTCTCTCTCTCTCTCTCTCCTCCATTATATGTCCCTTTCTACGTTTACGATCGGCTTGAGCTGCTTCTGAGAATATAGGGTGCCCCAAAACCCAGGGAACATCAAGAAATGGAGTATAGCTGGGGTGATTCTGACCAATTTTTTTCTTGACTGAAATGTTGTTTGTAGTTTCGTTTTTGAGTTATTAACGAAACACACTGGCCACTGACAATGAGAACGCCCGCTGAGCGCACAGGTACGTACCGATCAGCTACGGTCGATCGTGATGAGCGCCATGGGGGGTACTGAGGGAAGCGTGCGGCAAATTTTACATCGTCTTAATTAAGAATAATGTGGAATTATTCGTTATTCGAGGACAAGAAATACACTATATATAAATACACTAACAAGTCGTGTAATAACCGTGTTCGATACGTTTATTCATTATCCGAAAGGAATGAAGTGTTTTATTACTTATGAAAAAAATACTTTTTTTTATCAGTACGTTTTCAGGTGGATAAATTATGTTTTAAGAAAAACGATTCGCATACTAATGTTAGGAAAAGCTAGTTAAACTTACCCATTCGTTCACGAATTAATCTGCTTAACATTGTGTGAATCCTGACCTAGGCAACGCTCAATAGCTGATGTTATGGCCGGCTTAGTATCCTTGCACGATCACTTTATTACATGATAACTTCACTTCACGGTCACTTTCACGTGCCACTGTGAAATGTGGGGTTATTTATAAACAATTTATTGTTCCTATATTTGAACATTTCGTAATATTTTGCGTTTGTACGATTCATGTTGCTCGTTCGGTTAGCAGAATGGCTCTGCCAGCTTACAATTAGACGTTCGCACTCGCTTCCACACCATGTTTTAACATTTTTTGATGTTGATGCATAATTTTGATCAACACGATTTTTATCTCATTTAAAGAGCTCAATTTTTTTATAACAAACAGAAGTTTTTAAAGAAATAAATAAGTAATAATCAGAAAAGTAAGATTTGAAGGGTGTGTGGGGGGGGGCATGAATATTCCAAATCAGATCCACATTCCTTCCCTGCTTTTCCATGTTTCGATACACGCAGGACAGCACTGAAACTATTGATTCCGACGACATTATAGTATTGGAATATTAGAAAACAAGTGAGTGCCCCAACATCAAGGAAAAGTGGATCAGTTGTTACGAACCGGGCTGTGTGGCAACACGAGAGACCGGCGAGGGGTATATTACCCAGGAATATTGTTATCAGTTGGTTAGATCGATGCGCGGACGAACCTGGTGCGACATCGGGGAGTTGCTAGGAGGTTGGATTATTCACAGACGAACCTGGCGCTTGACCAGGAAGCTGTTCGGAGGTTGGTAGAGTTACGAACGAACCCGTTGCGAAATCGGGGAGCTGTAGGACACGGACGATCCTGGTGCGAAACGAGGGAGCCGTAGGAAGGATTAGTTTTCGTGGACGAACCCGATGCGAGATCGGGGAGCCACTAGGTTGGAATAGTTTGCTTGTTTGTAACTTTAAATTAATAGTTGATACAACTCGAGCGGTAAAGTTGTACAGTAATGTCTCGATTGGTGTACCTCGCTCGGAAGCGAATGTAAACACTAATCATGTGCGGACAGCCGATTCGAATTTACTTCCAATTTTATAATCTCAATACTAATTACTTTATTGCTAACAACTAATATATACATATTCTAGTTGTCACCGAAAACAATAATAAAGGGGAATAAAATTATTAATACCACGATAAGTAAAAATTATCGAGATCATATTGTGTTTGGTGTCACTTTAATCATGAGATTGTAACGAACATTTTGGTAAAATTTCATTTAAAACGGACCTAAAATGAACAAGTTTCAATTTTTAATCTCGCTTGCATCAGTGTTGGCTCTCACCGGCATTCGATCTGGGTTCAGATTACATGCTCGGCGCTTCACGCTTCGCTGGTTTCAGGAGGGACCACCCCAAGTAGTTGGGACAGAAATGAACACTAATCGTAGACACAATTTTGAACACTAATCGAGACATTACTGTAGCTAGTGACAAGAAAAGAGAAGCTGCGATCGTGGCAATCAGCGGCAAAGATCAAAGGTCCAGTACATGGTTTAATATACCAACTTATTACCGTTAATTAAGCCAGTAAATACAGTCCAAATTATATCGTGTTTGGTGTCATTTTAATCAGAAAAATGTCAGCTATTCTATGTAAGGGTTTCATAAGAAATGGATGAGAAATAGCAAAGTTTCATCGTTCAGTTAGTTTAGCTCACCGATATATCCCGAGCCTGGATTGCGTTACACTGATCGCCAAGCGAACTTCAGGGCGCCTCAAGGGGTACACCCCTCAGTGGTGGGGATAAACTCTTCGCTTATATCACGTAGAAGTTTTTCGCTTATATCGAGGATTCACTGTATAGAGGTACGAACAATGGATTTTTAATTTTTTAAATTATGGCCCACCTACGGCAGGCTCACAAAATTTGAAAAGTATTCATGTAACTAATTTGAGACGAGCGCGATAGCGATGCTGGCATTTTTCGCATATGCATGAAGAAGTGCGATGGTGCGTGTTGATATTTAAAGGGTTCAAATATTTTCACCGAAGGTAATGCTACAGCGGTGAAGAATTTATTGTGAAACGTAATACGCGTTTAATGGCTTTCAGAGCTGCGTGTGCTAAAGTAATAAAATATTTAATTTGAAAATGTCGTCGCAACTTTTAAAGTTCTTCAAATTCTGCTTTCTTCCTATACAAATATCAATATACAGTTACATTAGAAACGTTCGATTGTACATTATTATTGTTCATAAAAATAATTATTTATAATGGTATATTTTTTTCTCTGTCAACTAGGAAGTGGAAGATGGGCTCTGAAAAATATTCAAAGAGGATATTTCTTGGGTTCTAGTCAAGATGAATTGAAATGCATGGCCAAGGCTCCAAGTGAAGCTGAATACTGGCTTGTGCATCTTGCTGCTCGACCACAAGTAAGTGTTGCGTATCTGTTGGTGGGATATGGGGACTTTGTGTAGGAGGAACACCGAATCGCTCTGCTTGTGAAGAAGATTTACTGTTCATTCACTGTTCGAGTTAAAAAGTACTGATGTTTCAAGAAATTGTGTTGTTCCGATGAGATTTTATTTTGATCCCTCTAAGAGATCCGTTCAAGTTCTCTGTTTCCTCTTTCTGAGTTCTTTGATCTTCCTTCTGAATTGTCCTCGTCCAATGCGGTTGAGGTCGTCGTTTTATTATTCGCCCTTGTGTGCGTGAAGGTGGCAACGCTTCGCTAAGAGGAAATGCGGAAGTATCCGAAAAACTCACGACAGTTAGAGGAAGCGCGCTAAAGATTAGAGGGGCTCCTGAAAGGTCTTCTTATTCAGCGGTCGAACATGTGGCGGGCAGCACAGGATATCGTGGAGTCCGACTACCTCCGCAGGTCGACCGTTATTCAAAAGACTTAGTTCAGGGCTGGGAATTAAGTGAACTTTCGGGCCTATTTTCAGATGTAACGTCCTCTTTGTCCCGCCGCAAGTCTTGGTCCAAGCGATTGCCTAGCGACTCGAGGCGCCCAAGGTCGCGTAGCATACGAACAGCGGTTCATGGGACATGGGACTATGTGGAATCCTATTGATTCCAGTGTCGCCCTAATGCGACCCGCGCAGTTCATATGCTACGCGCCTGAGGAGCTTCGGGACGCAAGGCGATCGCGGGGGCATAGACGTGCGGCGGGAAAAAGGGGCGTTGCCTCTAAAAATCGGCCCGAAAGTTCACTTAATTCCGAGCCCTGACTTGTGTTAGTTAATTTTAAGTGAAGTGTTTTAAGGTCAGAATGCTCTGAAATTTCCCTTTGACCGACAACCTACGACTGGTACTTCAATAATATGAATATAGCTTTATGTATCGCATACGCTCATCCGGCTTTGAATTTCGTTTCTAAGTTATTATGACTATCAATAGTTACAATTATATTCTCGACCGTTGATTCGATGTTACTAGATATTAAGGTATGTTCACGCGACAGCGCAACATAAGCAAAATTTTATATAATAAAAATTGAAACACCGGGTGTCCCGTAACTACCATTGTACCTAGAAATGGGGAGAAGTTGGGATAATTCTGAACAATTTTTTCCTTGATCAAGATATTGTTTGACGCTTCGTGTTTGAGTTATTAATGAAAAACACTGGCCAATGAGAGTGCTCATATAGCGCGCCGTCGTGATCGGGTGCATCGAGGGGTAACATACGGCAAATATTACATAGTCTTAAATTAAGAATATCTTAATTTATAAATACCTATCTTAACAATTTTATGCCATGAAACGCACATCTCGGCGATCGATACCGATCTGATTCGCACTTGTTTCCACACGTACACGACATGCACATTAACGAATGTAGGCGTAATTGTAGTGTGTGTGGAAACAAGTGCGAATCAGATCGGTATCGATCGCCGAGATGTGCGTTTCATGGCATAAAATAGTTAATAGGATAGGTCAGGAGCGGTACAATAACTAACTACCAAGGAACCACTTCCGTCGAAGCAGATTACTTCGCGAGCGAAAAGCTAAGTTTATTTAACTATCTTTTTCTAACATTAATTATACTGTTCTACACGGTCTGATTTTGTAACCTTCAATAGGCGTTTTTTGTATACTTTAATGTGCTGAATACGAATCTGCAATCCGTTTTTCTCCAGAATGTACCATTTTTGAAAAAATCAATTTTGAATAATAGCAAATTTTCAACTTTGCCAAATGATTCTGTGAAGTTTCACGAGTAAAATGATATAATTAGTAATTAAATTTAAAACTTTTAAATGTGTTTAAATAATGATCAAATGAAATGTACACCGAAAATACACCTATTTTGGGTGATATCTTGCAATTGATTTAAAAAACTGGGGGCCCAAGAGAAAATCTAACTATGCCACGTGATAGAGCAGACCTTTCTGCAAAGGAAAGCATTAAGGGAAGTTACAAAATGATTTTTATTTTCAATATCAAAGCGAACCTGTTTGGCAAAACACGTGGCGGTCGCAGTGGTGCTCTATGACAGCGCTTCCCCGCTTATCGCTCGCAAAAATGATTTTGTAACTTCCATTGGTGCTTTCCTTAGCAGAAAGGTCTGTTCTATCGCGTGGCATAGTTAGATTTCCCCCTGGACCCGTAGTTTTTGAAATAAATTGCAAGATATCAGCCAAAATTAAATGTTTATAATCTAATTACGAATTATATCATTTTACTCGTGAAACTTCAAAGAATCATTTGCACCAAGCGCAACTGAATAACTATTACCGGAAAACTACAAAACACATCCAAAGTTGAAAATGTGCGATCTTTTTCAAAATTGTTTTTTTCAAAAATGTTACGTTCTGGAGAAAAACGGATTGCAGATTCGTATTCAGGAGATCCTTCCCTTATTGAAGGTTACAAAATCAAAAGAAAGTTAAAATTTGTCGGACAGTGTTATCCAAACATTTTTTTCAAAAGTAATAAAACACTTTATACATTTCGGATAATGAATAAAAGTATGGAACAGTTATTAAACAACTTGTGAATTTTATTGTTATTCATGAACAACGAATAACTACACATTATTCTTAATTTAAGACGATCTAATATTTGCGTACGTTGCCCCACGATGCACCCTATCACGACCGCACGCAGTTGTAAACGAAGCTTCATACAATATTCTGCTAAAGGAAAAAGTTGTTCAGAATCACCTCAACTATCCCACATACCCGGATACGGCCGGAGTTACGGGCCACCCTGTATATTCTCACATTAATCTAGGAATCGAATAAAATTGAAGGTCAGGCATCGGGGAATCGAACCCGAGTTTTTTACATTTCTAGGTACTGAGCAGTCCAACTACGCCACAGCCCCTTCCTCATTTTCTCTGTTCTTATGTTCCTCTTACTGCTTTGATGGAGTGGCCCCGACCCCATATTAATATACAACAAAATTGCGAAAATCAGAATACATCTCTTTTAGGTAAACTTAAAATCTGCCGGGAGAAAACGATTCGCTCATTTAAGTGCAACACAAGATGAAATTCACGTAGATGCACCAGTTCCTTGGGGAGAAGATACTCTGTTTACTTTAGAATTTCGTCCCGCTTCAATGGAAGATAATGGCCAAGAACATTCGAAATTTGAAGGAGGTCATTATGCTCTTCATACTTGTAACAACAAATATTTGGCACGCGATGGAAAACTCTTAGATTCCTGTACGCGAGATTGTCTTTATGCTGCTGAATTTCATGCTGGATTACTCGCGCTCAGGTTTGTTTCACTGACACTACTTAGTACATACTTTACTCATAAATGTTACGAAATAATTGTTACCAGTCAAAGTTTGTTAAATTAGGTACAATGTAATTTATAACATCAATGGCAATGTCACTTTCCCGAGCAGTATATCAGTATAAAAATGTAAATTACAATTCATTAAAGGGATCTGTACGGAGCTTATTTGGCACCTATTGGAAGCAAGGCTGTTCTAAAATCAAGATCAACAACAGTAACGCGAGACGAATTGTTCTCCTTAGAAGAATCGTTACCCCAAGCGTCATTTGTTGCTGCTTTAAATCAACGATATGTGTCCGTGAAGCAAGGTATTGTTTACTTATACTTGACAAATATGTTTATAGTATCGTAGTTTTTAAAATACATTTATAATGGTAACTTTTTAATTACAAAATATACAAGGTGTTCCGTAACTACACGAACATCGAGAAATGGGGAGTAGCCGGTTTGATTCTGAACAACCTTTTCCTCGACCAAACCGTTGCTTCAAGCTTGGTTTTTGAATTATTAACGAAATACACTGGCTAATGAGAGTGCCCGTAGAGCGCGCGCCGAAAAACGTGGCTCTCAACTGCGATCGGTCCTGGTCGGGAACCACCGCAGTGGCACAGCGTGTTACATCGTCTTAAATTAAGAATAACGCGTAATTATTCGTCATGCATGAATCACAAATAAAGTACTAAGTCCTTTAATAGCTATTCGATACTTTTATTCATTATCCAAGTGTTTTATTACTTACGAAAAAAGTGTTTGGATAACTAATGTTTGAAAAATGTGGTTAAATAAACTTATCCATTCGTCCACGAATTTACCTGCTTCGGCGGAACTGGGTCCTTGGCACTTGCTTATTGTACCGTCCCTGACCCATCTTAATAATTTTATGCCACGAAACGCACGTCTCTGCGATCGATACAAATGTGATTTGCACTTGATTCCACACGCACACGCATGCACATTACGAACGTGGGCGTACATATGTAGTGCGTGCCAACGGTCATGGCACGTCGGTGGTCTTTTCGTCGTCAACCGATCGCACTGCACGCTGAACACGGCATCAATGGCCAATGCCGCCCTGTGTGATCGGTTTCTGTCGCCGATTTTCCACTAACTGTGGAAACCAGAAAGCGGCCTTTGATGCCGTGATTCTGCCCGCAGCGTGATCGGTTGTCCCCGAGGAGACTTCTGACGCGTCATGATCGTTGTCACTATATGCGTCTACGTTCAAGCATGTGTGTGTGTATGCGCGCGCGCACGCTTGTGTGTGGAACAACGCGAGTGCTTACGACATCGATCAGGTTTGTATGGACCGTTTCGGAGAATTAGGTTACGGTTACGGTGCATCCGCACTGTTCATCGGACATACGTGAGAAGTAGCGGTTACAGTGAATGCGTTTTCTGACGAGCATATCTGAACTATTGCAAAAAGGCAGTAAACGTCTGACCATACGTCCGTCTGTCATAGCTGTAGGATATGTGTATGCATGGTGAGTGACGCCAAAGCTGCAGCCACTGACGTTCCTGCTGAGCGATGAGCTTTTGTTTTTGGGGAGGGCACATGTCGCTCTACGTCTTTAACAACTGTGGATTCCACAACTGTGGGTTTCACAATTGTGGCTTTCACAATTGTGCCTTCCACAGTTGTATCGTTTCCACTTCTCTCCTCCGTATCTGAAAGAATATTTCCGTACATTTTCCTTGCCAGGAATTGTTCCTTTAGAAACAAGTAAAGTTTGGCTTTAAAGTAGGACTATGATGATTCAAGCAGGGTTCCTCCTGCATCTTTGGACCTGTTCTACGAGATTTTGCTGATTTCTTTCCGGAATGTACCCCGTAGGCACCTCCACGTAGTTTTGACTATTACAACTGAGAATAATAGCAATGTACAGTAAATTACATTGGAATTGTTTCTAGGAAGGGCACATGCCTGTACCCAAAACCAGTGATTTGAAAAAGATCGCAGAAGATTATTTTACGCGTTGGAATTTTCCACATTGCATTTTTTGATTTTTGTTTGACTATTTAAAGTCGAATCGACAGCAGAGGTCATTAGCGACTACGGTGAAGTTATAGAACAGTGATCTTTTGAAGGTTGGAACATGGTGTTTAAAATCTATACCTATGTTGGAACTACATTTTTTGATGGATTCCGAACCACCACAACCAGGGTGTAAAGCACATGTAACATGCACGGTGGCGCCGGCAGAAATCCGCTGAGCGGCGGGACTCAAACCGAACATCGTTCGATTACGAGTCCAGCCGCCAATCGACTAAGCCACCACGGCTCTCCCACATTGCATTGGTTCTATAAATGGTAAACACATTTGTATTAAATGAAACGATAGAAATTAATTTTTGTACGTCTGCAACTGTCCACGGCTATCAAATTTCTCTGCGAGGTACCACGAATCAAACTCAGTTGATTATTGTAATATGTTCTGACGCCTTGGTGCAGTCGAAGCAAAGAAAATTATGCAGACCTATATATAATTATTATTCTCAAGAATTTATTGATTTCGATAGTTACTGTGGTAATGTTTCCTTCATATGTAATAGCTGATCGAATCGTTACACACTACCACATGGTGAGATAGAGTTCGTACGACCGATCGGAATATCAAACTGTTGTCACGAATTCGTGCGACATTGGGAAATAAATTGCATGTAGTGCAACCACTCGCATAAGAACTAATGCATTTGATTGTTCGGACGTGTTCGTCGGAACACCAGTTCGTACGAATACGCATCTACCGTAACCGTAGTCTAACCCGACTCGGCCGTAGCATCAGCTGTTGAGTCGAAGCAGATTAATTCGTGGACGGTAGGTTAATTACAGTTTTTTCTAAAATTAGTTATCCAAATCATTTTTCTTCAAACATATTGTATTCACCTGAAAGCGTGCTGTTAAAAGTAACATGTTTTTCACAAGTAATAACATTTTATTCCTTTCGTATAATGAATAAAAGGATCGAACACAATTATTAAACGATATATTAGTTTGTTTGTTATTCGTGAATAATGAATAATTACATATTGTTCTTAATTTAAGACGATGTGGCACGCTGAGCCAATTCGTTCATGGCCACGGCCGGACGCAGTCTACGGGCACTCTGATTGGCCCGTGTTCTTTGTTAATAATACAAAAACGAAGAGCAACCAGCATTTTGGTAAAGGAAAAAGTAGTTCAGAATCACACCAACTACCCCCCCTAAACTAAAACTCATGTGTATGTACAGGGGCAAAGCAAGTAAGTATAATTTGGGGCATTGTAGCATGCTTCTACAGCTGTGAAACGGTGAAAACTTGTAAATAAAAGTTGGTGCAAAATTGTCCTTGACCTTGAAAGGCTATTGCCGGATAGGGGGGTAAAATGTGCCGCTAAACCAAATTCGGCTAGTGAGATGTCATTCGATAGCTTATCAAGAAAAACCCATATGTACCAAGTTTCAACCCTGTAACTCGACTGGGAGGGTAGTTAAAGTGAAAAAACAAAGACATCGTTTTTGCTCAATATGTCCCATTTTAGCGCATGAAAAATATTGAAAAAATCTGAGACATTGCAATTATGGTGGCACATATTATGGAAGTTTTTAAAATGGAAACCCGAACTGCAAAAAACGAAAAACGTCAAAAAATTCCGATTTTGTAGTGAAGGAGTCGGAGTATTATAATTATACTTGTTTTCTAGGTAGGGGAAAGCGGAGCTCGTTGTCTCAAAAATTGCAGTTTTTAAATTTCAATAAGCACAGTACAAACCCTCTAATAAAAGTTCGGTAAAACTACGAAATTGGTACTACCTCACCAATTTCGATGATTTTTGAATATGTTGTAGAGCTCAATATTCTGAACAACGTTTTTCTATGCATATAACCGCCGCTCGGCCTTAGTTTTCGAGATATTTGCAAAAAACTATAGCTACTACTACATCGAATTTTGTATATACGTTTAATAACAGCAACCCACGTGTAGCAACAGAGTGAGGTACACTGTCACTCGCCAACTCTCCGTGAACGCACAATACATACGTGTCCAATTGCTAAACCGCTGAAAACGTCTTTGTAGGTTCGAGTCTCCCTCTGGTTCATTTTTTAACATTAATTTTTTTTCTAATTCCTAAGTATATGACAGTGATCAATACTTCCTTACAAATATTTGTAAAATATTTGTTAAATATTTTAATTAATATACGTAAATATGAACTTGGAGCGCGTATCTTGCCAGGTATTCAGGACGACCGACGCTGTTGAAAAGATGTTCAGTACTTTTTTATTTTTTTTAACTATAGCGCACATAATTTCAAAATCTGACAAAATTGAAAGTAGTAGTATCAATAATATTGTATATACGTACAGAAAAGCATGATTGTAGCACTCTGGTTCCTTCAACAGAAAATTGGCATTTTTCAGCATTTTCCTTTTTGTTGCAGCACGGGTTTCCAATTTAAAAATGGGCAAAACTTCTATAAATTGTGTCTCAATAATTGAAATGTTTCCAGTCCTTGTTAAAATTTTGTATGTGCTAAAATGGGAGATATTGAGCAAAAACTCAATTTTTGTTTTTTCGCTGTAACTACCCTCTCAGTAGAGTTACACGGTCGAAACTTGGTACAAATTGTTTTTCTGGATAAGTTATCGAATGCACACCACACAAGTCGAATTTGGTTTGGGGGCACATTGTACCCCCGTATTCGGTTATAGTCTTTTTCTTATTGTATCGAATTCCCTATTCCTCACAAGGGCAAAAAGTCTGACATGAACCATATGTCGTGAATAAACCGTATATTGCAACATATGGTTCCTTTCAGACTTTCTTTGCTCACGGAAGATCATATACATATAGCAATACAAAAAATTGTTGATTGTCGTACCGATCCAAAGGTGTAGAATCCTCCCTGAAAGCTGTGACTACTACTTTCTATACACTCTGTACGAACAGTATTATTTAATAACATTTAACAGAAATGACAATCAAGAAAAATAACAAACACATGAATTAACAATTTCTAGTCACTCTTCGCAAGGATCAAGGGGTACCACAAATTGGTACTATACTGATTAAACAAAACACTGTTGCGAATACAGTAAAGTCTCGATATAAACGAAAAAGTGGTATGTAACGCGGTAATGTGGTTAGAGTTTATCCCCACCACGGGGGTCAATTAGTGCTACGTGATCCTGAATTGGGTATATAAGCGAACTAATACTAATTTTACCATGAAACTTTGCTATTTCTCATTCTTTTCTTATTAAACTTTTGATGAAACCTAGATATTGGTAACATTTTTGTGATTAAAATGAGTCCAAACATGACAAAATTTGGATCACATTTACATTATATAATAAGTGGTGTATCATGCATTGTGAACAGTAAATATTGTTCAAAAGATATAGTGCTGAGCCAACGTTTTTCTCCTCGAAGAGCCACCGGGTCCGCACTACCAGTTAAAAACGCCCTACTCCTTTGCAGAGATGAAGACGGGCCCGGACACGGGGGAAAAACATGCGTAGCTCGCGAGCCACAAGTTCGCTGGAGATGGAAGATCTAGATAGGGGAAGGACCCACAGATGGCTCGCGACCGCTAGTTCGTTAAATCATACAGGGTGGCCCGTAAGTCTCGCCGTATTCGGAAGTGTGGCGTAGCTGAGGCGATTCTGAACTTTTTCCTTTACCAAAATATTGTATGAAGCTTCGTTTTTTAGTTATTAACAAAAAACACTGGCCAATGAGGGCGCCCGCATAGCGCGCGGTCGTGATCGGGTGCATCGAGGGGCAACGTACGGCAAATATAATGTCACGGGATTTCGTGGCAATTGAAATAAAATGAATATCCTTCAGAATTATTTCCGTAGAAATAGTCTGAGTAAAGATTCGGGCAGAATAACGAACAGTAACGTACACTTTCACAAGTAAGACTCTGCTTTATTGTTTTTGGACTGTCCTTACATACATGTATTTCTGGATCCTGGGGAGGGATTATCTATCTCCTGAACCTTGTACTTTATGGGGTTTGTCTAGAAGATGGAAATTTTTGGAGCGTCATAATAACATCGTCTTAAATTAACAATAATGTTTAATTATTCGTTATTCATGAATAACAATTAAATTAACTAGTCGTTTAATAACTGTTCCGTAGTTTTATTCGTTAAAAAATGTTAGGGTAATTACTCTTAGAAAAAGATAGTTAAATAAACTTACCCTTTCGTTCGCGAAGTAATCTGCTTCGACGGAAGTGGGTCCTTGGCAGTTGGTCATTGCACCGATCCTGACCTATCTTGACAAATTTATGCCATGAAACGCACATCTCTGCGATTGATACCGATCTGATTCGCAGTTTTTTCCACACGCACTACAATCACGCCTACGTTCGGTAATGTGCGTGTCGTGTATATCGCTTTTCGGCGGACGAAAGGGTAAGTTTATTTATCTATCTTTTCTAACAGTAGTTATCCAAACATTTTTTTCGTAAGTAATAAAACACTTTATACGTTCCGGATAACGAACAAAAGTATGGAACATTTATTAAACGATTTGTTAATTTAATTGTTATTCATGAATAACTAATAACTAAACATTATCCTTAATTTAAGACGATGTAATATTTGCCATACGTTGCCCCACGATGCACCTGATGACAACCGCGCGCGGTGGTGCCTGAGCGCGCTCATTGGCCAGTGTTTTTCGTTAATAACTCAAAAACGAAGCTTCATACAACATTTTGGTCAAGGAAAAAGTTGTTCAGAATCACCTCAGCTACCCCACATTTCCAGATGCGGCGAGACTTACGGGTCACCCTGTATGCTAGGCTAAAAGAAAGTTATACGTCACTAGTATTGAAGCCGTGATACCATAAAATATGTAATTTTTCTGTATAAGTCGTTAGGTACTAACACATTCATTCTGATTTCAGGAGTTGACGTCACTGCCAATCAAGACGAAATTTCAGGGCACGAAACGTTTCAATTAGAATTTGATCGTGTAACTAAAAGATGGTATGTGCGTACCATGCAAGATCGTTACTGGAGTCTCGAAGCTGGAGGCGGTATTCAAGCATCTGAGCATAAGCGTTCGTCTAATGCTTTGTTTGATTTGCTCTGGCAATCGGAGGATGGCACAGTAGCTTTGCGTGCCAACAACGGAAAATTTTTGGCTACGAAACGTTCCGGACACCTTTATGCCAATGCAGATTCCGTCAATGGATTGGATTCAGATGCTAGCAAATATCATTTCTACTTGATGAACAGACCTGTTTTGGTTTTACGTTGTGAGCAAGGATTTGTTGGGCCTAAAAGTGCGGCTAGTTCAAAATTGGAATGCAATAAAGCTGTCTACGAGACTATCAGAGTGGAGAGGCGTGAGCGCGGAATTGTTAGATTTAAAGGTAAGTTCTATTCGTATATTTATTTATAGTACACATGTTAAGATATGGTAATATTTCTTTACTCAGTAATTTTAAATTTTAGGTCAAAATGGTAAATATTGGCACGCGGATAGCGAAGGAGTGACAGTGGATTCGGATATATCTTCTGATGGTTTTTACTTGGAATTACGAGAACCGTCTCGTATCTGTATTAAACATACTGATGGAAGATATCTTGCCGCAGGCAAGAATGGAGCACTGCGTCTCGGAGACACAGATTACGAATCTGCTACAAAATGGGAATTTTAAACAACACGATCATGTATAAGCTGTGTTCTTTTAAAACGTTCTCCGAATGAATCCTCGTTTTTCTTTTAGACTATAATAGGTTCTATTTAACGGGTAAAAAATATTGATTCAAATAATTTGTTGCAGGGTTTAACTCCTTCTTTTTTTTCATATTTTAGTATGGGGAAGTCATGAAACATTTTAAAGTAAGTGTTGGATTCAGGTTTTGAAAGAACAAAGCTGACTGTCATTGCCCTTTTTATAGCTTCGAGTGTAATCTAACATGATATATACAAGTATGGAAAGAGCTCCTCTCAAGTACTTAATTAGGAGTACATCGCCGAATTAATTTTATACCATTTTTATATATTTCTAATTATGACTTTCTGTATTAATGAAATACCGTATAAGACTGATCATTCGCATGTTTGCAGTATAATTAGCGGTTATTACATCGTACCATAATAATGTAAAGGGAAGTTTGAGTGATATATTATTTCTCGACCATGAAGTAATTGAGTAATTTTTGGTCCTGTAAATTGAAATTTATCTTTTTTCATTTAATGCGTTATTTCAAATATTATTTATTCTTCAGTATTTAACACTTAACGGATTGGTAATTTTGCAGTAGAACATTATATGTATATTTCGTAACTTTTTAGATTGCGTTATATATATATAGAGTTTCACAGATTATTGTAACGATATTTGGGAGAACGAAAAGTTCCGTTGTGTTTATAACCGTGAACTGTAGTAGAAATCACAGGCGTCACAGTAATGGCGCTAAAAAAATGAATACATTACCGAAGGGTGTACTGTATGTGTCTTTAAACTCAATATTAATTACATTTTGAATATACAGTAATACCAATTCTTTATAATAATTATTCGTGTCGGCAGATATTTTTAAACTCCTGTATCAGGACATTTTCTGTTCCAGTTTTACATTTTTGCAATTAGTGATAATTAGTAACTAAATTAATAAACAACGAGAACCACTTTGTTGCCAACTAATACTTAAAAGATAAAAATGAGACCAAAATATGTATAATAAATTGATGATCGATCGTTTATGTGCTTAACAAAAATTCAGCTTTCTAGTCTTCATGTTAATCTTACTATTAATACTAAATATTTGAATTCCTGTGAAGCAGTTCATACACTAGACAGCATATTTCGAGATATACAGGGAGGGTCACCCGGGATCTTACCTTCCGCTTTTAATGGGGGGTTGCTGGGGTGACCTGAAAAGTTGGGGAACAACTTTTTCCTGTGCCGAAATGTTGGTTGATGCTTCGTTTTTGAGATATTACTGAGATATATGGAGAGATTCTGAGTGACCCTGTATATGAATAAGTAATATACTTAGTATTTCAGTTGGCAAAAAATAATCATTCCATATGATAATTATATTTCCATTTCATTATTGTTATATGCTATTAATATAAACGCACAATGTGTCATTAAGCTTGCTATCTAGTGTACATGCCTTTATAAAATCGATGCAATAATCGAACTGATACCTGTACAATTTGAGACCACGCTTTTTTTTTACATAAGAAATTCACATTCCGTGAGCTGTGCTATGGTCGAAACATTTTTATAGCAATTTCTACGAAACAACGTTATCATAGACCACTCCCCCCCCCATAACTCTAGAACCGTAAATTTTACTATTTAGTAAGGATTTTTGAGGGAGTGTAATTTATCAATTAGCTTATAAGTACAATTTATCTCTGTCGAGTTTTAATATTCCTGTTTTAATATTAAAACTTAAGATTCAACATGCTTTTTATCTTTGATATACTGCTTTATCTGCTCTCTATTTTTTATATACAACCGAGATTGATATCAACATGGATACTTCGGCGAACCTATCTGTAAATTATGTTTTCCATTTTTTCTTTTTATCATACTGAGGAAAGCGGGATAAATTAAATGCATTGTGTAAGCAATAAATTCTGCTATTGAACACTTGTATATTGACATTTTCTTAATTCCTACACAAATGCTCTAAGTTAACGCAATATGTATTCCAATTTTATTTGCTTCGATAAAATAGAAGTTATTTATAATCAATTTTACATTACGAAAATATGAATTTCTTCCTTTTAACTAAACAGTATCGAACTCACGTGTCGTTGCTTAGCATTCATCTTGAGTTTTATTTCAATACTTTATTATAATTATGAAACATTACTTTTATACATGGATAGAAAAGAGGCAATAGTGGTAATTGTGGTAACTTGACCTGCATGTTATCGTAGGCAAGTCCAACGTTGTTTTCTTTTTCGGGAAGGTCAGGAATTTTTGAATAACGCTGACTGAAATGTGTTAATAGCGTAAATTTTGCATTCATGAATTTTCCAGCAGCTATAGCTTCAGATGTCGTTGAATGGAGTTTACGCTTTGCTAAAGTCTCAAGACCACTTTCCATGGTGGCTTCGTGAATTAATAAATCGCAATCTTTACCTAGCTCTATAAGATTTTGACAAAACATTGTATCACCACTGAAAAAAGACATAATAAAATATAACATCAATTCAAATAAGTATTAAACAGCACTCTAGAAAATTTCTTGTAATTTCAATTATCTTACCTATACACAATTTTTCTATTATCTTTGAGAGTAATAGCAATGCCAAAAGATTGCTTGCAGTGTGCCACGAAAATTGTGTTTATTTCTTTGACATTTAACGAATTGTACAGTACATCTTCAAAGGATGCCGTTAATTTATGATGTTTTTGATATAAATCAGAATTGTTTACTGAAATATATTGTTGTGAAATAGATTCAAATCGGTCGTTATAAAAGTTCAACCATGGTGCAATGCATTTCGGTGTTAGTAAGTATAACTGATCATTTGTGATCTTCTTTCTCCTCAGTAATAAACCAATAAGTCCTAAATGATGATCTGCATGTATATGTGAAATATAAATTGCCTAAAACAAATGATTCATTAATCCTTCCAGCCGTAATTGGAAATTGTGGGAATAATCTCAAAAACAAATTTATTTATAATTTGCTTAATATTCCATGTATGAACGTATATGATAAAATAATATCGGAATATACCTTAATACTGCGTAAGATGTTGCTACTTTCTGAAACTCCGTAAAACCTAATAATCTGTCCAAGAGTGCCTTCTCCACAATCTAATAAAATACTATTATCTTGGTCAACTCTTATAAGAATGCCACTAGTATTTCTAATTTTATTCGGGACGCTACAACCAGTACCTAACATCAAAATTCGTGGGAATTCGCCAATATTACTCAAGTCAAGTTCTGTTGATTTTTTATCAATATTTGTTTGTAATTCTTTTAAAGCACATTGGAAATTGGGCATTTTGGAAACTTCGTTAATGTATTTTTGTGGCGTTTTGTAAATATCATATGTTCTCATATGTTTTGGCACTGGGCGAAGGTTCAACATTTGTATTGCTTTTGCACGATAAATAGAATTATCCTCGATCTTAAATAAAGGACATTTTCTTTTCATTATAAATTAATGTCTAGACATACGTCTTTACATAAACTGTTTACCTTTTCTTTTTCTTTAGTGTCACGCCTGCTCAACACTGGAAATATTTCAGGGTGCAGCATATTTAACATGTATTGATTCTTATAAACTGCTTCACTGCCCATACAAGTATTTCCTTCGGTTAAAATTATATGTTCACTTTCGGAGGAAAATTTATTCATCCAATCTTGATATTTTTGATTACTAAAGATTTTTTCAGGAGTAAAATGAAAAATGCAAAATACTTCTTCATTTTGTGCTTCCAATGTTGTGTGTTGGTATTTTAAAAACGCTGGGTGATTGATGATTGAATCCAAATATTCTTCCGTAGGACATTCTATAACTAAAAAAGTATATTAATGGTATTAATTAAGATCTTCAATACTGCAACAGTTTGCAATTAAATGTGTTAGGTAAAAATAAATATGGATACTACGATAAGCTGGTAGTTTGGTTAATTAAGTATTACTTAAACTATTGCATGCCCGATAGGTTTATTTAAACTTATTTAAAAATACCTATAAAGGTGGTTTTAGGACTATCTGGTAGACATACATCTTTACTATAAACAATGGTTCCATCTTGCTTAGTAACGTTTATACCTTGCTTTAATTTCTGACAAAGCGGTCCTGGTGGCACACCATACTCTATACATTTGTCTACTAACAGTTTTCCACGTCTTGGATGAACGTCACAAATGTAACATATTAAACTGGGAGAACATTTTACCTTCTTTTCAACATTTATTCCTTTATTGTCTGTTTCGTCTTCAATAGATCTTTTACCATTTACATTTGAATGGTATTGCATTTCTTTTATCAATTTTGTAGAGCATTCTTCAATAATGTCTGAAGATTTTGTTATTGAGACATATGTAACTGTCATTACATTATCTTTATATTGTGTATGTCCATTGGTGTAGGGATAAGAAATCTTCAAGTTTGGATAATACGTAAATGTGTGTACTGTATCCATAAAATGGTCGATTCCTTCAGGGCTATGAATATTTACTGTAGTTAAACCATTATCTTGTCCTGTTAAAAGTAAACCTGGAACCCCTCCGATATTTTTCCAAGAGAGATTTGTAATAAATATATTGTCTAATTTGGATAATTTACACTGATGTTCTTGGCTTAAACGCTGTGTACCTTCCCCACAGTTAAATAAATAATTGGCATGATCGGTTAGAAGATATACACAAGCTGGAGCTCCAAGTGCTCCACTTCCGATTACCTGTTTTCAAAACATTACAATATATTAATGAAGCAGAATGGGGAAATTTCGTATTTAATTAAGTTATGGTATAAAAATGTTCTATTTACTTTTAACTTTGCACTGAAATCCATGTTATAACTTAACAACTTTTTCTTTTGCTGCATTGCTTTCATATTATACTCATGAAAGGTACTCCCTGATGTCTTCCTGCATGATGGAATTTTTAGATGAGTGTTTTTCAAAACGTGCTTATAGAAATGCGTAATCGGTTCGAACATCACCAGTAAATTTGTTTTACCACATTTACAAACATAAATTCCTGAAATATATTATCTAATTGCTTGTACACATTTGTCTTCGCTACACTGTCAGTATAGTTGATCTTTATTGCGAATAGTTTAATAGTAAATGATTATTTAACCTCACTTTTTATAAGAAATAAAAACACATTGCACATTAATTTCAAAGGCTTGCAATATCAACGTGATTTTTTATTCGGGTACAATAACTTGATCATTAACCTAACAATAAAAGTACATATTGAAATTCCAACTATCTGCAAGCACGTGGCATGCGAGTACGGCGCTGCATACTATCTTGGTAGGAATGGCAACGATACATCGATGTTTTGAAAACATCGATATTTTCTCCCGATATATTGATGTTTTGATATAATTAATAATTTCAGATCTATTCGATTTCGCGGGCTATTTAAAAATTTTAAGACAGTGATGAACAACGTTTCTATCGCAGTGGGCCAAACAGTTGAAATCTACTACTTTACAAATATATTAATCAAACAATTTAATTTAAGACGCAAGTCAGCCATTTCTTATTTGATTTATAGCAAAATTGTCTTCTCTTTTTTTAACATATACATACTAATATACAATACATTTTATAGTGTTAAGGGGTATACGTTCACATATTTTTTTAATTAAATGGAGTTAATTAATTGTTGAAATTTAATTAAATGAAATAATATCCCTGATTTTGTTCTCATTGTCAATATTACGTGTGATATTCTAAAGTTTAGAATTCCTCGGAGATTCTTTCAATGTCTATATTGAGATGAGCAAATATCAAAATTTATTTGACTTTCACATAAGTTTGTAAATTGAAAACTGAATCCTCAATGTAAATTGCAATTTTCTTGGAATCTCCGTGTTTTCCCGCATATTTTATCATTCGCGATTTGGAAATGGATTTCTCTTTGCAGAACTGGAAATTGAAGTACATTATTTGATTCTAGTTCTCTGAGATTTCAAATTTTTTATTCAAATTTTTTTTTCCTTGAAGATTTCGATTTAAAAATAAAAATATTAGGCGAAACATTCAATTTGTTAAGTTTTTGTTCTTTTTTCTTTATCACGACAAGCTTATTTTAGAAATTATATCCATATGATCAGGACATATCTGCTATCGGTAATAAACATTATTTTACCATTCCTTCATCATCGGAGACTGGTTTCGAAGAAGGATTGACGAATTTTCAGAAAATATTGAGGAAACATTGCGGCGAAATATCTTCAAATTAGAATGGATTTCTCTAGCTTTGGATGAAAGTTGTGGCGTTGGCGATACCGCGCAACTTGCTGAATATTTAAGAGGCACGGATTCTAATTTAAATGTCACCGAAGAATTTGCATCTTTAGTACCATTGAAAGGAACTACTACCGGAGAAGCTATGTACAGAGAACTAAAAAATGTTCTTAACTCATTGAATATCCCAATGGAGAAAATTGTTGGAATAACAACAGATGGAGCTCGAGCGATGACAAGTTTGAATGTTGGTCTGTGCGGATTGTTGTCCAAAGATGTAAACAAATTTACAGGACGTGATACAATTATTTCTCATTGTATTTTGCATCAAGAAAATTTAAGTGCAAAATTTTTAAAAATGTCTAATGTTGTTCCACCTATTATTAAAATTATAAATTTTATTCGATCTCGTGGATTAAACGTGAATAATAATAATAATAATATATATATAAATAATAATAAAATAAATTGAAAGTTTGGAATCGACAACTGGAATTAAATAATATGGTTCATTTTCTGATGCTGAAAAAAGAAAACCCATTTGAAACGAAAAAATATGCAGAGGAAATTCTGAGATTGCAAGAAGATTTCAGTTTGCGTTTTAAAAGCTTACGTGCAAATCAAACAAATTTTGATATTTTCTCATCTCCCTTTGATATAGTTGCTGAAAGAGCTCCCGAAGAATTTCAAATCTAGATAATTGACTTGCAAGATGATACAGAACTAAGGAATAAATTTCAGAATGCCTTATAGAATTTTACAAGCGTTACTTTCCTACTAATAGATTTCCATTGCTAGGTACAGTATTGTCTCCATTAGTGTTCAAAATTGTGTCTACGATTAGTGTTCATTTCTATCCCCACTACTTAGGGTGGTTCCCCCTGGAACCAGCGAAGCGTGAAGCGATATTTTATAAATCAATTTAAATTAACTAAATTTATCATTAAATACTGAACCGAGAAGTAACACTTTACTTCTCTCTATATTTTTTTTTATTCAAACGTGAATAATTCCCGTCACAATTTGGCGATCCTGCCAGGATACGAAGACTTGTTGTGTAAAAGTGTTCGAAACTCAACGAAGGGACTACGTGTGCCAGAAGACGATCAGCGAGTCTACCGACCTGTGTATTCAACGGATGGTCCAGACGACTTAGTTGCTGAACACTGCCGATCGTGAAGACTACGAGAGCTCCACGGGATACAGGGACTACGAGAGCCGGAAAGCAACCAGCGCTGTCCACCACGAGATTGAGTTTAGGTAAGCATTGGCTTAGAATTCATTTAATTTGTATCGGGACCCGAACACAGAGTTCCGGTCCGACAGTAGCGATTGCGAAAACGAAACCGTTGAAATGGACTGCAGGCTAGACGCATTAGAAAGGGGCATGGTTTCCCTAAACGCAGCTATCGAAAAGATAGGCTTAGCTAAACAAAAAACTCAAGAAACATTACAGATTGATATAACGAATTTGGGAGAGGAAAATAATAAGAGGGCTGATGAAATAAGCATTTTAGCTTCTAAGATAGGGCAATTAGCAACGGATGACGAATCGATAGGTATAAACCATGCAACAGTCGAACACATCGAGCCAGAAGACGAGGAAGAAGAAATACCGAAACAGCGCATTCCATCACGTCGTACAGTAACGAAAGTTCCTGGTACATTTAAAGAGTCAGCAGTACAGGTAAAATACGTACCCGCCAAGGACATAGTCCGCACGATCCGCGCGTTGAATGGAAAAGATGATATAGGAGTAGAAGACTTTATTAAAGCAGTAAAACGAGCCCGCGCGCAATGCAACGAAGAAGACCTCTTGCTGGGATTAATTATAGCCGAAAAGATTGCCGATCAAGCGGAACGCAGTATCCAACACCTAGCCATTACCTCGTACGAGGAACTATATGAAAATTTACGACTGCACGCTTCTCCCCCCGTGACTATTTCAAATGCGCGATCTAAATTGCACAACATCAAACAAGGTTTCACTGAAACAGTGCAATCATTCAATTTACGGTACCGCCAACAGCTGAATGAATTAAGATACGCCATTCAGAATAAATACCCGCGACCCACGGCCCGTCGGATTGCTCTGGAGGAAGAAGAAGAAACCGTTACCGCCCAATTCATCCTTAATCTACGCCAAGAGATCGGTAAATTGGTGATCGCCAGGGACCCACAAACCTTGGCAACCGCGCAACAAATTGCTTTGGAAATGGAGATATGGACACGTGAGTCCCAGAACCGAACATCGTCCCGACAAGCCTTGCAAACTTTGTCGCGGTCACGACCAACGCAAATGATACGCCGACCGTACCAACCAGCACCATCACGCCAAGAAGAAAAGATTCCAACCGGTAACCACCATATACCAAATCATGCGTTGCCATTACAGCAACGACTTCAACTAAAATGTACCATCTGCGGAAAAATAGGGCACGAACGTGACCAATGCTTTAAGCGAAATTTTCAACTTCCCCAAACCGGAAAACTACCACCGAGAATAAATCACCTGCAGGAAGAAACTACGAAGAACGAAGAGGAATTGCAAGAATTTCCAGTACAAGCGGACGATTACGACACCTCACCGCCAGGCTTGGAGGAATGTGCCGATTTGGACGACTCTTTCTGGACACAGGAGCAGGCATAAACATCATAAAAACAGGACTACTTGATAAAATAACAAAACGGCAAAACGAAAACAAAAAATTGAAAATGGGAAACGACTTACATACCTCGACAGAGACAGTTACGTTATATTCATTAGGACAGTATCATAAATTTCATGTTGTACCAGACAATTTTCCTATTCACGAAGACGGAATAGTAGGACTACCCTACCTAAATTCATATAAATTTTCAATCGACAACGACTCACTCACATTAAACAATTTTTGTATCCCTTTGCGGGACGAACTCAATATACCAGCACGACAAATGATAAGAGAAGAAATAAAAACAGCAAACGGAATGGTTAAGATCAATTTCTTGAATCCAGAGGAAACAGAGATTCGCGCAACAAAAGGGAGGATAACACTCGAGACAGACACTTTAAATTTACCCGAACGCCTACGTCAGCTCCAAGACAAAACACGAATCTCGTATATCGAAAATGCTTACCGGCAACCCATAGAAAAGATCATTTTTAGCTACTCCGACATATTTGCACTAGAAGGCGACCCATTACCCTGTACCGAACTCACCGCAAACGAAATTATCGTAAAAGATCCGCGACCAGTAAATACAAAATCACATCGGCTCCCAGAATGCCATAAAATTGAAATTCGGAAACAAATGGAAGACTTATTAGCCAAGGGCGTCATCGAAGAATCAGATTCGCCATATAACTCACCCCTGTGGGTTGTACCAAAAAAAGGACGCTTCAGAAATACGAAAATGGAGAATTGTAGTTGACTTCAGGAAACTGAACGAATAGTCAATTCACGATCAAGATGCATATCCACTACCATGCATCGAAGAAATATAGGACAAAGCAAAGTTCTTTTCCGCATTAGATCTCAGCTCGGGATTTCACCAAATACCGATGCACACAACATCGAAGAAGTATACACCATTTTCAACTTCCGAAGGACACTTCCACTACAACTGCATGCCATTCGGACACAAGAATGCTCCGGCGACATTCCAACGCATGATGGACAAAGCATTCAGAGGATTAATTGGAAAATGCTGCTTTGTATATTTAGACGACATAATAATATTCGGATCCACCATTGAAGAACATAACAGAAATCTAGCCATAGTATTCCAAAGACTAAGAGAAACAGGCCTAAAACTGCAATCAGACAAATGCGAATACGTCCGGCCAGAGTTAGAATATTTAGGCCATCACATTACCCCCGAAGGAGTAAAACCAAATTACAAAAAAATCGAAGCTGTCAAATCCTTCGGAACATCCCGTAACCCAACTGAGATAAAATCATTTTTAGGACTTGCTGGTTACTACCGGAAATTTATTCGAGATTTTGCCAAACTTGCTAAACCTCTTACCGAATTAACAAAGACAAACAATCCTTTTTTTTGGACTGATGCATGCCAAGTTGCTTTCGACACCTTAAAACAAAAACTCTGCGAACACCCTATACTGAAATATTCCGACTTTGGCAAAGATTTTACGCTCATCACGGACGCGTCTAACGAAGGATTGGGAGCGATACTTTTGCAAGAAGGACATTCATGCTGCTGCATTTCGAGGACATTGAATAAGGCAGAACAAAACTATACAACAACGGAGAAAGAACTGTTGGCCATCGTCTGGGCTGTTACGTATGAAGAATATTCCATACGTCGCTCTCAACGCGTTTTCGAGCTCGCGTCGGTGATGGGAAAATGCCCTAAAATTCTTTCGGTTACCATAAACAGATAAAGGGGTCCTGAGAACATGTGCGACCAGCTGCATTATGACCAAGACGGGCGTGGTCCGACGAAGACTTCCTAATTTCCTTATATGGAAAGTTCTAATGCGTTCCCGCGCATTTCGGGGGTATATAAACCCTTTGGTTTCTACCCTCGTCGGTTCAGAGTTACATAGTCACGCGTAGTGTCACGTCGTGCCACGCCCGTACAGAGACAGTTATATCAAGTGAGATTGGGCTTAGCGCACCTTTCGAATCATAGATTAACCCGTTAGAATCCGCTAGTCCGGTTGAAGTTCTTTCGGCATACTCTTAAAAGCGGCTCTCAGACCCCGCATCGCCAGTGCGTCAGCACCGTGCAAATATTTAGGTAACTTACACATTTTATATTATTTCGTCGCGACAATTACAATTGTACACACGACTGATTTGAATATATATACTATTTGTTCACCATTAAATCTAGTAGATTCGTTAAACCAATCTTTACTCCGTGATCCTTTATATCAGTAGTAACTTCACCACAGGTAGAACTTAACCGCTCGAGTTGTATCAAATATTAATTTAAAGTTACGAGACAAACTAACATTTCCTGCGACTCCCTGATTTCGCATCAGGTTCGTCCGTACGTTTTCCAACCTCCGAACAGCTCCCCGGCTACGCGCTGGGTTCGTCTGTGAATAAGCCAACCTCCTAGCAGCTCCCCGATTTCGCATCGGGTTCATCTGCGAACTTCTTTCCTAGTGGCTCCCTGATTTCGCATCGGGTTCGTCCGTGCACCTTACTAATAAATTCTCAACCGTATTCCTTGGGTTATATCAACCTCGCCGGCCTAGGCGTTGCCCACAGCCCCGGCTCGTAACAAAACTGGTGACAGCGGTGGGATGCCACTGGGAAACTGGGAATTTAGAATCACCGTAAATTTTGGTTTTAAAAAATACGTTCTATTACTCGTTAATTACTCTAGTTAATTACTTTGTTAATATTTTAAAATGGCAAACCCACAAGCGAACGTCTCCTCTAATGAGATGCTAAACCTGACTGTTTCGATCGCAAATTCAATGACACTCTTAACGCAATGGACATGTATACAGAATATCACACCGTCCATTCCGACCTTTGACGGAGAAAAACCATCGTTGACGCACTTTGCAGGACACCTTGGAGGACGGGTTAACTTTGATTCCTGAGGGTACGGAAGCGGAGTATCTCGCAATTGTGTTAACTAAGCTTATCGGTCCAGCACGTAGATGCACGATAGAGCATAAATTCGATTCAGTTAAGGCTTTAATTAAGCATTTGAGAAAGAGATACGCGCCGGGTAGAAATTTGTCACACTATCAAGCCGAAATCGCGAAGTTACATATTCGTGACGGAGAAAGTATTCAACAATACGTCGATAGAACTAGCCACCTGTACGCGTTTATTGTACGCGCGGAGCTATCCGGGAAAGATATCTGGATCACGCTGAAGATTTCGTCAAGGAAATGGAACAGGACGTTAAAGAAAACTTCATCGATGGTTTACCGGATCGGATTTCTTGGAAAGTGTCGGCTCAGATTCAAGACTTAGGTACACTTGAACAAGCTTACGATGCCGTGATACAAATAGACATAAAATTAAGGAATCGACGACAGTCGCCTAGCAGTGTATCACCTGCTAGATGGTCTCGTCGAGATCGTTACGCTCAGGATTCGCATAGTTACGACCGTGAGGTGTCGTACCCTCACTCGCCGAGTAGATACGATCGGTTCAGGGAACGACATGTGAGAACACCCGAATTTGAAGAGCCCCTCGAGATCCCCTTCCAATTACCGCGATTCATCAAGTATAGATGATGAGGGGGACAAAAATATCAATTCTAAAAAATTCTGACAGAAACCGCAATCCAAGTTTGTATTGCTGGCATTGTGGTATGAACGGACATGACGAAAAGTCATGTCGGAAACATCCGCGTAATTCGCGCTATCATCGGGACTCGCGAGATTCGTCTGTGGAATCAAACAAGTCATTAAACATAAATCGCGCTCAACGTACAGGCGTCACGATGAGCGGAAACGAGGAAGATCGCCGACGGAAAATTCGATTCAGCGACGAGAAGAAAGAAGACTCATCAAGGAGGCACCTGCACCAAGACTCAAAATCAAAGTTCCGGAATTGGAATCAGGAACGGGAGAATTCTTAATTGATGGTGGAGCAGCCGTGAACCTGGTGGTCATCGACGTTCTCGGAAGAACTGCAGAGATAATTTCTAGGGAAGAAATTGAATTGACCGGACTGACATCGACACCGATTCACACTCTTGGAACAACAATTCTCAATATTCATGGATCTCCAGCGTTTTTCTACGTGGTAAAGAATCTTGCGTTAGACGCAGATGGACTTATCGGTAGCCCATTCTTAAAACAAGAGGAAGCCGAGATTTCTTATTATCATGGAACTTTAACTTTAAAAAATGAGCCGATCCGACCTTTACGTTTTTCTAATTATCAAGATTTACTTCAAATAAAAGAACAGCAGACCATTAGCAAATATTGTATCAAGCCTAGAACATCGCAGCAGATTGCTGTAAGAATAGCAAACGTGAAAATTAAAGAAGGGTATTTACCGCGCATCAAAACTCATGAGCAACTTTACATAGGGGAAGCAGTAGTAACAAACAACGACGACAAATGTCACGTTATAGCAATAAATACCAGCGAAGAAGAAATTGACGTAGAATTAGAGCCTCAAGTTTTGGAGCCCTACGACATTTTTAGTACAACCGACGAAGATTCTTATCCAGGAATGAAACACCCGTCGAACTTCAAGACTAGGAAAGACGGGTTTCGTTACTGATTTAGTAGAGGAATTTCCTGACCGATTTTCTTGCCAGGAGACAAACTCGGAAAAGCTCGTGATTTCAACCATTCAATTCACACAACCAATGATATTCCTATTAATACGAGACAATATCGCTACCCACCTGTACATCAGGAAGAAATTCAAAAACAGATTAGCACTATGCTATCTGCGGGCATCATAAATCATTCCAAATCTCCGTACAATTGACCTTTATGGATTGTTCCTAAGAAAGCAGACGCACAGGGTAATAAACGCTGGCGTTTAGTAATAGATTTCCGTGCACCCAATGAAAAAACTATTTCGGACAAATACCCATTACCACAAATCACCGAAATATTAGACCGATTGGGAGGAGCTAAATACTTCTCAGTTTTCTATCTCGCAAGTGGATTCCATCAAATAGAAATGGATCCAAAAGATAAATCAAAAACAGCATTTACTACACCGAATGGACATTACGAATTTTCTCGAATGCCTTTCGGATTAAAGAACGCACCACCCACATTTCAACGCCTCATGGATCAAGCACTCACCGGACTTCAAGGGACAGATCTCTTTGTTTACTTAGACGATATAGTAGTATACGCGTCATCGCTTCAAGAACATAACATCAAAGTTAAAAAATTGTTAAAACGCCTTAAGGATCATGGATTAACCTTTCAAATTAATAAATGTGAATTTCTACGAAAGAAAGTCGCATACCTCGGACATATTATTTCAAAAAATTGTGTCAGATCTGATCCTGGGAAATTAAAAGCAGTACAAGATTTTCCAACACCCACAACGCAGAAGAATATTCAGCAATTCTTAGGACTTGTAGGATATTACCGAAGATTCGTACCCAATTTCACCTCGGAAGCAAAGCCTTTAATTAACTTGTTAGGGAAAGGCATGAAATTTAAGTGGACCGAAGAACAAGATCAAAGTTTCAAACAATTACGCAACGAATTGTGTCAGCAGCCCATTCTACAGTATCCAGACTTCAGTAAACCATTCATCGTAACAACAGATGCATCCGAATACGCTATTGGAGCCGTACTTAGCCAGGGAGAGATAGGAAGCGACCTACCAATTGCCTATGCGTCTCGCAGTCTAAACAAACCCGAAACGAATTACTCAGCTACGGAAAAAGAATGTCTAGCAATGGTTTATGCCGTAAGATACTTCAGGCCCTACATCTATGGTACCGAATTCACCCTAATAACAGATCATAGACCACTTGTTTGGTTACATTCCGTTAAGGACCCGACTTCCAGACTCATGAAGTGGAAACTTAGACTTTTGGAGTATGAATATCAGGTGGTCCATAAAGCCGGAAAGATAAATAAAAACGCAGACGCTCTGTCGCGCGTAACCCCACTTCGGTCTGTTTACCACTTCTTCCACGGGAATGCAGGGACACCGACTTCAAAGTCATACCTGAAACAGAAGTTAATACGGATTCAATTGGACATCGCGTTCGGCAATTACGTCGAGACAGAGAAAGCCGACCCAAGTATCGGAACAGTAGCAGCTTAGACGAAATAGAACAAGCCGCATATGGAAAGGTTCAACATTCACCAATTATACATAAAAACCGATCTTTCCCCAGCCTATCTCAAGAGGTAACACTGCCAGATGAACGTCAGGAATCCATAAATATTTTTGCGCTGGCAGCTAATTCCACACAAATTTCCCCTTTGGACAAGGATCAAACCATATTTAACGATTTAATATCTTTTGAAGAACCGCTTGAGGATACCGTAATAGAAAATGCAAAAGATATTCAGCAAGATTTAATTAGCACACCGCAAACATCATCTCGAATTACGGATGAAATTTTACAATCGACAATTACCCAGCTACCTGCAAGGACTATGACCGAAGCAAGTGTTGGACGACCGCCGGAGAGCAGGTCAACTCGACATGGGGCCCTTGAGAACACATTTGACCCTTACCCATTCTTCACTACTGACCCTGAAAATTCAACCGACGGAGACTATTTAGAAGAAGCTTTTCCAAAAGAAACACACAAAATGACTACTAGTTCAAACACTCTTACAGCTGAAGAGGATCACTACGTATATTTTATATCTGCCGACTGCAACATACAAACCGCTGTTGGAAAACTACTGCTGGATACCGAAGTAATAAACAAACAAGACCTAGCAAAGCGACCGGAAAAGGGACACGTGGTAACAATTGATAACGGGTCGTACAAATCTTTCGCTATAGTAATCTATGATCATTTTTACGAAAATGCTACAAAAATAGACATTCTTCGTGGTTCAGAAATTCTTAAAGATATCTTAAAACAACACCAGATTAAATCATTCCGAATTTCTGCAACCGGGGACCTTCACAAGTTGCCAGTCAACGTTTTTCTCAAATTATTAGAAGAAATTTTCACTGGAACAACTCTACAAATTAGTATTTGCAATTGTATCATCACAACACCATCCATAGAAGACAGACAAGAAATAATCCGCGAAGCGCATGATAGTTTAATTGGTGGACACAAAGGAATAACGAAAACATATAAACGCATCCGATCAACATTCCATTGGCCGCAAATGCGCAACGAAATTCAAGATTATATTCGGAAGTGCCAAAGTTGCCAAGAACAAAAGTTAGTCCGAGCAAAAACTCGTCAACCTATGCTAATTACCGACACACCTAGGGGACCTTTCGATAAAATTGCTTTGGATACAGTAGGACCTTTACCCATCACGCCGAGCTGGAACAGATACATCCTTACCATGCAAGATAATTTAACTAAGTATTGCATGGCAGCAGCAATACCAAATATTCGAGCTACCACCATCGCAGATGCTTTTCCCAGACATTTCATCGCAATTTATGGTACACCTCGTGCAATACTGACAGACAAAGGAACCAGTTTTATTGGAAATCTTATGACAAATTTATCAGAAATATTTAAAATCAAACAAATTACAACCTCGGGATACAGACCACAGACCAATGGATCATTGGAACGAAGTCACATCGTACTCACCGAGTACCTCAAGCACTACATGGATAATTACGAAGATTGGGCTTTATTAATACCGTTTGCAATGTTCTCCTACAATACATCCGTTCACGGAGCAACAAATTTCACTCCGTATGAATTAATTTTCGGAAAACCAGCTCGGGAACCAAGTTCTTGTCCAACCGGCGAAAAGTTGCAATCGTACGGAGATTATTTAATAGATCTGATAACACATATGACTAATATCCGCAATGTAGCTTCAGATAACTTAAATAAGGCAAAAACCCGTTCAAAAAGCTATTACGATCTTCGTGCAAAACCAGCAACGTTTAACGTAGGCGATTCCGTTTACGTACGCCTGGAACCACGTATTAATAAATTCGATCCACATTACATCGGACCGTATGAGATAGTAGACGTAACGGACCTGAACAACGTAGTACTGCAGAAACACAACAAGCTAATCACAAAACATCAGTACAAACTGAAACACGCTTATTTTACATCATCAGCAAGGAACTAGGATCTCAATTAATGAAGAAAGAAGAAAAACACCGTACATTGCAGCGATCACATTAGCAATAAGTACATACATAAACACTACGCCCGACAACTTCATACGCCTTTCTTTTTACGGAGAATTTTGGGCATTTTTCAATCCTTTACGAAAGCATCACGCGAACCGCGATGTTTCATCTTGGGAGGGGAGATGTTACGTATGAAGAATATTCCATACGTCGCCCTCAACGCGTTTTCGAGCTCGCGTCTGTGATGGGAAAATGCCCTAAAATTCTTTCGGTTACCATAAACAGATAAAGGGGTCCTGAGAACATGTACGACCAGCTGCATTATGACCAAGACGGGCGTGGTCCGACGAAGACTTCTTAATTTCCTTATATGGAAAGTTCTAATGCGTTCCCGCGCATTTCGGGGGTATATAAACTCTTTGGTTTCTACCCTCGTCGTTTCAGAGTTACTTAGTTTTGGGAATCAAGTCTCTTGCGAGCCTCGGTAGCGTGCGGACGTGTGAAACTGTGTTTCATGCCGAGCGATACTTCGAACATAGATACGGATATACTCCTGTGCTTAAAAATTCAAGTTGTGTCTTTAGAAGTCTTTCTACCACGCTTCGCCTACAGGCAGGCTACCCCTGGGCAGTGGCGTGAGTTTTCCCCCTCCTGGACTTTGTCCAAGGAGGGCAATCCATTCATAAACTTTCCTATTCACTTTTCTTTTTTGCAGGATTCTGCAACGCAGAGACTTACCCTATGCGAGCCTATCCCGTGCACGATTTGCTTTGTTTTACTACTTATTGCTTATACAATAAGTACATTCATTCCTTTTCCCCTCGGATTTCCCGGGAGGATTTTCTTTTCCATTTTTTGTCTCCCCCTACATCTAGCTCACGGAAATTATCTCTTCCACCTTCCTTAAACTTCTTTAAGCATCCTGATCTATTCCTTATCTAACTTTTCTAGTGTATCATATTCCACTAAATTCTCTCGAACGTAATTCGGGCGTTTCTCCTCGAACCAAGGTTAGCATCCCAATATACCCTCTGCTTATACATACTTACACTCTCTCACTGTCTCCCCACACCGTCGCATTGAATATACGTTCGTATGCTTGCTTCTCCTGTTTACTTTGTTGCGCACGTAGCTCTGACACGCACCGCTTTCCGGGTGCTCCGAAAATCTTCTCTCCCACTGCTTTTACTTCTTTCAATTTTTTGCAGGTTTTTTTCACTATTTTTAAACTGGTGATTTAAACTGAGGAAGTCATACCTCCCACCCTTGCTCTCCCAGGGAAATGTCTTATTCAAAGAAAGGGTCCGTACTCATACAAAAACGTAAGATTGTTTATCGGGTCGGAAATGTAGAAGATGTCATTCCTGGCATCTCCCCCTCTCACCCGTCTCCTTTAATCAAGAATAGTACAATATCCACTGTCAACGTCCTGAACAATCAGTCTCAACCACTTCCTTCCTCCTGTCAGGAAGGCACAACTCACTCGAGAGCCATGGCTCCCTTCTTCAATGCCGCAAGTGATGAGTTCACCCTTGTGACCTCTCCAAAATCTAAGAAGGCTAAGAATACCATCCATTCCACTTCCAAAGAACCTCCTTCCATACCTCCCATTGCGGAGTCCATTTCAACTAATAACCGCTTCCATGCTTTTATTTCATTTCTTGATGATCCAAACCCTATGGACATCTTGGCCGAAATTCAAACTCGTCGTCCTACCACTCTTAAACCCCCTGTTCAGCAGGCTCCCGCTGCTAGGAAACCCCACCCACCTCCTATTTATATATCCAATTTCGACTTCAATATTCCTGCCTTCCAACAGCGAATGGACGCTGACTTTCGGCAAGACTCATACTTCACTAAATTTCTCGACCGGAGAATCCGCTTGCAATTCTTTGACTTCCAGAAACATGATCTGTTCAAAGATTCGCTGAAAGAAACCGAGATCCCATTCTTCACCTTCAATTCTAATCTTGAACGAAATCCAGTTATGGTCCTCAAAGGTCTCCCAACCATTCCTGCTCTAGAACTGACTTCTGAGATTAATTCTCGTGTTCTAAATCCCGTTTCACTGTCGGATATATCTCCCAAAAATAATTCTTCCCATTATGCGATTTATAAGATCATTTTTCCTCCCTCTATTCCCGTCTCGACAGCTAATAACTCGACAGTTACCTCTTTAATACCAGAGTCTACTGGGAAAAGTTCCTGTCTAAGCGAAGGTATACTCAGTGTTTTCGCTGCCAGGCCTACGGACATTCATTGAATAACTGTAACCTTCCGGCACGCTGTATCAAATGTGCGGCCCTACACCTATCTTCGGAGTGCACCAAACCATTTGATGTCCCCACTCATTGCGTAAACTGTAACGGGAATCACACCACGAACTTGTCCCAGTGCCACGCACTAGCAAGCTACTTGTCGAAGCGAGGGCCAAACCTCCCTCCACGCCCAGTACATGTCACACGCCTGTTCCTCCGTTGGCTGATTTTGCCCCTCTAACCCCTAATCCTCAGACTCGATTATCTCAGTCTAAAAAACGGGTCTCTTCCTCTCACTCTGTTCACCCGTCCTACGCGCATGCGGTTAGTACTTGTACTGTTTTTCGACCCATCGATACTCGATCTCATAATCCTACAGTAAATCATCATATTAATCAAATTCAGAAACTAACCGATGCTTTTCACGAGTTAAATAATCTTTGTGACCTCGACCTTATGTTTAACACCGTCGAGACTCTTGTTTCCAGGTTAAGGCAGTGCTTCACAAATGTCAAAAAATTTCAAACTTTCTGTCAGGTCATATCGGCCTTGGACTAATCATCTCCTTCGGTTCGGTACAATGGCTCTCTTTCCGCATATAATCACCTGGAATACGGGGTCAGTTCTCCCAAAAGGAGAAATTTGAGCTGGATAATTGTACTCAAACTTGACTCAGTATCTGACATAAACCATTGTATAGACTCCTTAAACAACTTTATGCTTGAATCTTTTCGAGATGCGACTATACGTGACATCACTCTGGCAAATACCCCGAGTTCAATCCGGAAGAAAGCACTGGCATATGATGATACCTTGAATTCACTCATAAAGACTAGGACAAAAATGCGTAAGCTCTATCAAATTTCAAGCGATAAATTCTTTATACTCCAAGTAAAAGAATATACAAAGCTGATTCGATATCGAATCTCTAAAGTTAGGCAGCAAGCATGGGCTAAGATGTCACAGAGCTTCAATAAACCAGGCCCTGCATTCTGGCAGAGATATAAATCCATAGCCAAAAATCACTCAACCTTTACTCCCGTTTTTGAAGTCAACGGCAACAAAGTTTACAAATCGCACGACAAATCAGACGCCTTAGCTGACTCATTTACCGAAGTTCATAATAAGGCCTCTCGAATTGTATCCAAGCATGATCGGAACGTCAATACTTTCTACGATAATTTTCATTGGTCTATTCTCGAAGACAGTGTTTCGGCAAAGCAGTACTCTCCTCAGAAAATATATGAATTGGTTCGCAAGATGAAGCCCAGCAAAGCTCCAGGTCCTGATAAAATAACCATTCCAATGTTGGCCAACGCATTCCACAAAATTTTCTGCCAACTCTATTATATCTTTAAATTCTCCTTTATTGAAGCTTTGCTACTTTCCTGTCGCATGGAAGGTTGCTAAAGTCATTCCTATTTTTAAGCGAGGTGAACCTACATCGGATCTGGCTAGCTATCGCCCGAGAAGTCTTTTACCCATTCCTGGTGAATTGCTTGAGAGAGTGATATACGAGATAGTGATTGATGAATTTGTTAAAACAAATGATATTCTCATCTCAAACCATTCAATCCAATATGTTGACGCTCATTCTTAATAAGGAGACCAGGTTTCCCACCAGGGAATTGCACACCCTTGCTAACCTTCTTCTCTTGGGTGACTATATTGACAACTTGATTGCCATTTTTTATGTCGAAAATCATTCTAACCCACTGCCTTCTCACTTCTTTTCAGTCTCCACGGACTTTGCAATCACAGACACAATTATCACCTTTCCTTGTGATTCCCCCCCCCCCCCCAACTATGGACTCTGTGGTTTTCCCACTGTCGGGCCCCGTCGGGACCAGAGGAGCTCCGATTTGCTTTTTCCCAACTTTCCTGCAGTTTCATATTTCCATTTTCATTGTTCTTCGGTGCATGTGGGGTTGTTGAAAATTTCCCCCGTCAACAATAACTTGTTCATCCTCCTACTTGTATAGGTAACTCCACTACTACTGAATTAGCTGATAAGTGAGCCAAGGCCCACTTTCGGCGTACTCCTACCGTACTTGCGAGGTAGGCGGGGTAGGGCGCTTTCTCCTGCTGCCTTGAACCGTCTCTTGGCGCGGAGATTTTTAGCGCCCTCTGCTAGTACCAATCCGCAACACATGCACTTAATTGGTCATGATGCAGCTAGTCAATATCAAAGGCCCTTATTATCTGCATATGATAACGACATAAATCTTTGGGCGACTTCCCATCTTACGCATTCTTGAGCGACACGTGTAAGAGCAGCGTAGGAAGAGTATTATTCATACGTAACATACGTAAATAATCCTTGTTATCAATTATGTTACACTTATACCGGTTTAATTTCTTGTGAAACTGCCCATCTCACAAATATATTATAAATAAAGTAAAATACAAGAGAGTTGAATCCGAGTGAGAGTTGAACTAACTAATTTATTACTATAAATCAGTTAATAGTTAAAGGAAACTGACGTCCCATTACCGTGGGTACCAAAGTTGTGGCGAGGTCTTGCACTGCAGCCGAGTCACAACATGCGCTAGCCCGTCCTCCTCTTGTTGGGGACTGGGCACCAGCCTTGCGCTGGTGGATAACGTGGCTCAGGCTTGGCGGGACAGCGTTGCTGCCTGTTCCCGGTCCGTAGGGCTGTCACCCCGTCGCACAGTGCGGCATGCAATGGACAAAAATAAAAGAATGATATATTACGTATGGATAATACAGTAATGTCTCGATTAGTGTACCTCGCTCGAGACCGAATGTGAACACTAATTGCGTGCAGACACGATTCTTGATCGAGTTCGGGTTCCCTTTGATCTTGTGGCAGTCGAGACTCGGGGCAGCATTCCAGGAAAGATGCAAGTTTAAATAACCGTGTACGTGAGACAATACTAACGTGATCAAAATTTATGATTAAAACTTGCTCATTTTTGGTCCGTTTTAAATGAAATTTGACCAAAATGTTTGATTACTGTCTTCAGATTAAAATGACACCAAACACAATATGGATTGGATAATTTTTACTTGTGATGGTATTAATAATTTTATTCTCCATTATTATAGTTTCCGATAACAACTAGAATATGTGTATATTATTTAACAGCAATAAGGTAGTGAGATTGTAAATTTGAAAGTAAACTTTCGAATCGAGAGATTCTGAATTCTCTTAATCTTAAATTGTAATAATTAGTTAATGGCAAAATATTATTGTATCGAGAATTATTCTCGTTCCTGTGACATTACATTCGGTATTCATAACAATATATAATTTATACTGATAAGCAATTGTAAGAATTTATATCTACTACACATATTCTAGTTGTCATCGGACACAATAATAAAGGGGAATAAAATTATTAATACCACGCTATGTAAAAATTATCCAAACCATATCGTGTTTGGTGTCATTTTAATCAGGAGATTGTAACCATCATTTTGATAAAATGTCATTTAAAATGGATCAAAAATGAACAAGTTTTAATTTTCAATCTCGCTTGAGATTACATGCTCGGCGCTTCACGCTTCGCTGGATCCAGGTGGGACCCCCCAAAATAGAGGGGATAGAAATGCACACTAATCGTAGACAAAATTTTGAACATACGCTACTCTTGCACGTGTCGTTCAAGCTTGTGTAAGAAGGGAAGATGTCCAAGGATCTCTGTCGTAGTCGTGTACGGTAATAGGGGCTTTAATTCAACTTCATCGTGACCGATTAAATACATGATTGACCCGACGAACACTTCGGGGTCTTACCTTACTTGGAAACCCCTAATGAGTCCCCTCCATGTATTTTTGCACTATATAAGCCCTTTGATTTCAATCATCTTCAGTTTAGAGCTATATAGTTACGCGCATAGTCACGTCGTATTATGTAGAGAGTCGGTTGCAATCAGTGAAATTGTTGAAATTCTTTCGGTATACTCCAGTAACCATTCTCAGACACCACATCGCCAGCGTGTCAAAAGCGTGCAGACTTAGATAATAATTTACACAGAATATAAGCATATCGCGACAATTACACTTGTACCTCAACTGGTTCGCAATATACAGGGTGTTCACACTATTTTTAACCAGCGTTTTTCTTGTAAACAATAAGTATTAGAAAAAAGGAAAGAGGAAAAGGTCGTATTGTATCTTATACGTAACACAATGGCGTATTTAATTTTCGTGTGCTTGTACTATTTTGTTAGACATGAAGATGACCTTAAATTTTTTACATGTGTTTAAAATCAAACGGTTGTCGGCTGCGCCGTCACTCGAACGTTCCTCACAAACATCTCTTTTGGCCCTCACCTCGCTCGCGTCAGACGAAACCATGGCTCAATAAGGGCTCTTAATTATGTCGTGCAATGGTTTTCATCCAATCGGTCACAAACCAAAAAAGAAAGAGAAGGATACCAACGAAGCGCCATGACGAGAAAACGGTCGCTACGGCCCTTTAGAACGTAGCCAACCGCTAGAGGATCACCACATACGCACGTTTTGCTCGCTTCCTCAACGGAAATTCAAATAATTCAGTTATCAAGCTCATCGTGCCAAATTCGTTCAATCGTGGTTGGAATTCGTGTTCCCACGTTATTTGGTTACATTATTTCATTTTTTGCGAATCATCCTTAAGTGTGAAATAAACGTCGAGTACCGCAAAAGCAACTTGTACTTCATTCGCTTGTCCTGTACTACCTTCACGATTAGCGCTGAGCGAATCCAAACTTCATTCGGATCCCGAAGTATTCAATCCGAAACAAAATGTTGACTCCGTCGCAGCGTGAGCGTTGGCAATACAATGTTATCCAGATTAACGAACATGTGCGTGTCATATGGAATTACTCCAGCTGCACCCCATTACTCGATGTTCCCTGCGTTTTGGCCCACCCTGTGTAATTAGCGGTTTATGCTCTGCCCTGTTCTTTCCATTTTACTATAGGCCTTATTTTCGAAGTGGCATCCATAAAGAAATCAGAAAACGCCGATTAAATCACACTCGGAAATCAAACAGAAAAGGAACCAAAAAAGATTTCAGGAATACGGAAAATGTCCTAAAACTCTTTCGGTTATCGAAAACAGATAAAGGGGTCCTGAGCACAAGTGCGACCAGCTGCACTATGACCAAGACGGCCGTGGCCCGACGAAGACTCCTAAATTTCCTTATATTGAAAGTTCTAATGCGTTCCCGCCCAGTTTGGGGGTATATAAACCCTTTGGTTTCTACCCTCGTTGATTCAGAGTTACACAGTCACTCGTAGAGTCATGCCGTGTCACGTTCGGACAGAGTCAGTTATATCAAATGAGATTGGGCTAAGTGCACCTTTCGAATCATAGATTAACACGTTAGAATTCGTTAGTTCGGTTGAAGTTCATTCGGCATACTCCAAATCGGCTCTCAGACTCCGCATCGCCAATGCCTCAATACCGTGCAAATAGTTAGGTAACTTACACTTATTTATATTATTTTATCACGACAATTACATTTATATAGACAACTAATTTCAATATATTAATAAATTGTTCGCCATTAAATCGAGTAGATTCGGCAAACCTATTTTTACTCCATAATCCTTTATATTAGTAGTAACGTTCCCACACATACAACTTAACTGCCCGAGTTGTATTGAATATTAATTTAGAGTTACGTTCGCACGCCTTATCCACACATAGTAACTACAAACTACTCCAACCCATGGACTCAAAGATTTCGCATCGGGTTCGTCCACGAAACCTAAGCCATCCTACAGCTTCCTGGTTTATCAGCAGGTTCGTCTGCATCATATGGGTTCCTGATTTCGCGCCTGGTTCGTCTGTGAATAAGCCAACCTCCTAACAGCTCCCCGGCTTCGCGTCGGGTTCGTCTGCAGTCTTCCGTCTTAGGGGCTCCCGATTTCGCATGTGGTTTGTCCGCGCACCGTTATAACAAATTCACAGGGTTGTTCACAGCCTTGGCACGTAACAAAACTGGTGACCGCGGTGGGGATACTACTAATTTAGAATTACCGTAAAAGAAAAGTACGATTTGTAACAATACGTTCTACTACTCGTAGGTGAACATTTACAATATACTAGTTTTTTCTAGTCAATCACTTAGTAATGTTTTGTAACGACAAATCCACAAGCGAACGTCTCTTCGAATGAGATTCTAAACCCGGTAGTTTCAACCGCCGTTCATTGATACGCTTAACGCAGCGGACGTGTATACAGAATATTACCTCATCCACTGAGAAGGCCGAGAATTTTTAAGGATTCACCTCCCAGCTATCGCAATCGTTCATTCTATCGATAAATCCCTCTAGGAGGCTCGGAATCGCGACATTCACCCTGTCCAAACGTTCTGTATAGACAGAAGGTAAGGATTCACTTCTCACCCCTCGCAATCGTTCGGTCTTCCGATCAATCCCGCTAGGGGGCTCGGAATCGTGATATTCACCCGTTCCCATCGTTACGTATCGACAGAAGGTGATGATTCACTTTCCAGCCACCGCAATCTAGGAGGCTCTGAAACGCGTCATTAGATATTTTCAATCGGGCTGTACCGAAAGAAGGTAAGTAACGATGTACCATTTCCTGTACGCTTTACTTGAATACCCTCGATGCCCCGTACACTACCTAGCACAGTACAGATGTGGGTGCCAGAGCGCTCGCATTACAGGCGCTCTGTGTATTGAAAGAAGCTAAGAATTCACTTCACAAGAATCGCAATCGTTCGATATAACGATAAATCACTCTAGGGGACTCGGAATCGCGATATTTACCTTTTCCACACGCTGTGAATCGAAGGAAGCCAAGGATTCGCTTCCTAGCCCTCGATATCGTTCGATATAACGATAAATCACTCTGGGTGCCTCGGAATAGCGATATTTAGCTTTTCCACACGCTGTGTATCGAAGGAAGCTAAGGCTTCACTTCCTAGCCCACGATATCGTTCGATATAACGATAAATCACTCTGGCAGACTCGGAATAGCGATATTTACCTTTTCCACACACTGTCTATCGAAGGAAGCTAAGGATTCGGTTCCTAGCCCTCGACATCGTTCGATATAACGATAAATCACTCTGGGCGCCTCGGAATAGGGATATTTACCATTTCCACACGCTGTGTGTCGAATGGAGGTAAGGAGTCACTTCCCAATCCTCGCAATCGGTCGATATAACCTTAAATCACTCTAGTAGACTCGGATTCGCTATATTTACATTTTCCACACGCTGTGTATCAAAAGAAGCTCAGGATTCACTTCCCAAGCTTCGCAATCGTTCGATATAACCAGAAATCACTCTAGTAGGCTGGGATTCGCGATATTTACCTTTTCCCCGCGCTGTGTATCGAAAGCAGCTGAGGATTCACTTCCCAAGCCCCGCAATCGTTCCATATAACGAGAAATCACTCTAGTAGACTCGGATGCGCGATATTTACCTTTTCCCACGCTGTGTATCGAAAGCAGCTAAGGATTCACTTCCCAAGCCCCGCAATCGTTCCATATAACGAGAAATCACTCTAGTAGGCTGGGATTCGCGATATTTACCTTTTCCCCGCGCTGTGTATCGAAAGCAGCTGAGGATTCACTTCCCAAGCCCCGCAATCGTTCCATATAACGAGAAATCACTCTAGTAGACTCGGATGCGCGATATTTACCTTTTCCCACGCTGTGTATCGAAAGCAGCTAAGGATTCACTTCCCATGCCTCGCAATCATTCGATATAACCATAAATCACTCTAGTAGACTCGGATTCCTGATATTTACCTTGCACACGCGCTGTGAATCGAAAGCAGCTGAGTATTCACTTCCCAATCCTCGCAATCGTTCGATATAACTATAAGCGTCTGTAGGGGACACGAAATCCCTATATTTACCTTTTCCAAACGCTGTGTATAGAAAGAAGCTAAGGATTCACTTCCCATACCTCGCAATCGTTCGATATAACGATATATCACTATAGTAGACTCGGATTCGCGATATTTACCTTTTCCACACGCTGTGTATGGAAAGCAGATAAAGATTCACTTCCCATGCCTCGCAATCATTCGATATAACCATGAATCACTCTAGTAGACTCGGATTCCTGATATTTACCTTGTACACACGCTGTGTATCGAAAGCAGCTGAGTATTCACTTCCCAATCCTCGCAATCGTCCGATATAACAATAAACGTCTGTAGTCGATACGAAATCCCTATATTTACCTTTTCCAAACGCTGTGTATAGAAAGAAGCTAAGGATTCACTTCCCATATCTCGCAATCGTTCGATATAACGATATATCACTATAGTAGACTCGGATTCGCGATATTTACCTTTTCCACACGCTGTGTATGGAAAGCAGCTAAAGATTCACTTCCCATGCCTCGCAATCATTCGATATAACCATGAATCACTCTAGTAGACTCGGATTCCTGATATTTACCTTGTACACACGCTGTGTATCGAAAGCAGCTGAGTATTCACTTCCCAATGCTCGCAATCGTCCGATATAACAATAAACGTCTGTAGTCGATACGAAATCCCTATATTTACCTTTTCCAAACGCTGTGTATAGAAAGAAGCTAAGGATTCACTTCCCATATCTCGCAATCGTTCGATATAACGATATATCACTATAGTAGACTCGGATTCGCGATATTTACCTTTTCCACACGCTGTGTATGGAATGCAGCTAAGGATTCACTTCCCAATCATCGCAATCGTTCGATATAACCTTAAATCAATCTAGTATACTCTGATGCGCAATATTTATCTTTTCCACACGCTGTGTATCGAATGCAGCTAAGGATTCACTTCCCAAGCCCCGCAATCGTTCCATATAACGAGAAATCACTCTAGTAGGCTGGGATTCGCGATATTTACCTTTTCCCCGCGCTGTGTATCGAAAGCAGCTGAGGATTCACTTCCCAAGCCCCGCAATCGTTCCATATAACGAGAAATCACTCTAGTAGACTCGGATGCGCGATATTTACCTTTTCCCACGCTGTGTATCGAAAGCAGCTAAGGATTCACTTCCCATGCCTCGCAATCATTCGATATAACCATAAATCACTCTAGTAGACTCGGATTCCTGATATTTACCTTGCACACGCGCTGTGAATCGAAAGCAGCTGAGTATTCACTTCCCAATCCTCGCAATCGTTCGATATAACTATAAGCGTCTGTAGGGGACACGAAATCCCTATATTTACCTTTTCCAAACGCTGTGTATAGAAAGAAGCTAAGGATTCACTTCCCATACCTCGCAATCGTTCGATATAACGATATATCACTATAGTAGACTCGGATTCGCGATATTTACCTTTTCCACACGCTGTGTATGGAAAGCAGATAAAGATTCACTTCCCATGCCTCGCAATCATTCGATATAACCATGAATCACTCTAGTAGACTCGGATTCCTGATATTTACCTTGTACACACGCTGTGTATCGAAAGCAGCTGAGTATTCACTTCCCAATCCTCGCAATCGTCCGATATAACAATAAACGTCTGTAGTCGATACGAAATCCCTATATTTACCTTTTCCAAACGCTGTGTATAGAAAGAAGCTAAGGATTCACTTCCCATATCTCGCAATCGTTCGATATAACGATATATCACTATAGTAGACTCGGATTCGCGATATTTACCTTTTCCACACGCTGTGTATGGAAAGCAGCTAAAGATTCACTTCCCATGCCTCGCAATCATTCGATATAACCATGAATCACTCTAGTAGACTCGGATTCCTGATATTTACCTTGTACACACGCTGTGTATCGAAAGCAGCTGAGTATTCACTTCCCAATGCTCGCAATCGTCCGATATAACAATAAACGTCTGTAGTCGATACGAAATCCCTATATTTACCTTTTCCAAACGCTGTGTATAGAAAGAAGCTAAGGATTCACTTCCCATATCTCGCAATCGTTCGATATAACGATATATCACTATAGTAGACTCGGATTCGCGATATTTACCTTTTCCACACGCTGTGTATGGAATGCAGCTAAGGATTCACTTCCCAATCATCGCAATCGTTCGATATAACCTTAAATCAATCTAGTATACTCTGATGCGCAATATTTATCTTTTCCACACGCTGTGTATCGAATGCAGCTAAGTATTCACTTCCCCAGCCTCGCAATCGTTCGATATAACGATAACTCACTATAGTAGACTCGGATTCGCGGTATTAATATTTTCCACGCGCTGTGTATCGAAAGCAGCTAAGGATTCACTTCCCAAGCCTCTCAATCGTTCCATATAACGATAAATCACTCTAATAGATTCAGATTCGCGATATTTACCATTTCCACACACTGTGTATGGAAAGTAGCTAAGGAGTCACTTCCCAATCCTCGCAATCGTTCGATATAACGATAAGTCACTGTAGGTAACACGAAATCGCGATATTTATCTTTTTAACACGCTGTGTATGGAAAGCAGCTAAGGATTAACTTCCCAAGCCCTGCAATCGTTCCATATAACGATAAATCACTCTAGTAGACTCGGATTCGCGATATTTACCATTTCCACACGCTGTGTGTCGAATGGAGGTAAGGAGTCACTTCCCAATCCTCGCAATCGGTCGATATAACCTTAAATCACTCTAGTAGACTCGGATTCGCTATATTTACATTTTCCACACGCTGTGTATCAAAAGAAGCTCAGGATTCACTTCCCAAGCTTCGCAATCGTTCGATATAACCAGAAATCACTCTAGGAGACTCGGATTCGCGGTATTAACCTTTTCCACGCGTTGTGTATCCAATGAAGCTCACGCTGCACTTCCAAAGCCTCGCAATCGTTCGATATAACGATAAGTCACTGTAGGTAACACGAAATCGCGATATTTACCTTTTCCACACGCTGTGTATGGAATGCAGTTAAGGATGCACTTCCCAATCATCGCAATCATTCGATATAACCTTAAATCAATCTAGTAGACTCAGATGCGCGATATTTCCCTTTTCCCACGCTGTGTATCGAAAGCAGCTAAGGATTCAGTTCGCAATTTTCGCAATCGTTCGATATAACGATAAATCACTCTAGTAGACACGGATTCGCGATATTTACCTTTTCCACACGCAGTGTATCGAAAGAAGCTATGGATTCACTTCCCAATCATCGCAATCGTTCGATATAACCTTAAATCACTCTAGTAGACTCGGATTCGCGATCTTTGCATTTTCCACACGCTGTGTATCGAATGGAGAAAAGGATTCACTTCCCAATCATCGCAATCGTTCGATATAACGACAAATTAATCTAGGAGACTCGGATTCGCGGTATTAACCTTTTCCACGCGTTGTGTATCCAATGAAGCTCACGCTGCACTTCCAAAGCATCGCAATCGTTCGATATAACGATAAGTCACTGTAGGTAACACGAAATCGCGATATTTACCTTTTCCACACGCTGTGTATGGAATGCAGCTAAGGATGCACTTCCCAATCATCGCAATCATTCGATATAACCTTAAATCAATCTAGTATACTCTGATGCGCAATATTTATCTTTTCCACACGCTGTGTATCGAATGCAGCTAAGTATTCACTTCCCCAGCCTCGCAATCGTTCGATATAACGATAACTCACTATAGTAGACTCGGATTCGCGGTATTAATATTTTCCACGCGCTGTGTATCGAAAGCAGCTAAGGATTCACTTCCCAAGCCTCTCAATCGTTCCATATAACGATAAATCACTCTAATAGATTCAGATTCGCGATATTTACCATTTCCACACACTGTGTATGGAAAGTAGCTAAGGAGTCACTTCCCAATCCTCGCAATCGTTCGATATAACGATAAGTCACTGTAGGTAACACGAAATCGCGATATTTATCTTTTTAACACGCTGTGTATGGAAAGCAGCTAAGGATTAACTTCCCAAGCCCTGCAATCGTTCCATATAACGATAAATCACTCTAGTAGACTCGGATTCGCGATATTTACCATTTCCACACGCTGTGTGTCGAATGGAGGTAAGGAGTCACTTCCCAATCCTCGCAATCGGTCAATATAACCTTAAATCACTCTAGTAGACTCGGATTCGCTATATTTACATTTTCCACACGCTGTGTATCAAAAGAAGCTCAGGATTCACTTCCCAAGCCTCGCAATCGTTCGATATAACCAGAAATCACTCTAGGAGACTCGGATTCGCGGTATTAACCTTTTCCACGCGTTGTGTATCCAATGAAGCTCACGCTGCACTTCCAAAGCCTCGCAATCGTTCGATATAACGATAAGTCACTGTAGGTAACACGAAATCGCGATATTTATCTTTTTCACACGCTGTGTATGGAAAACAGCTATGGATTCACTTCCCAAGTCCCGCAATCGTTCCATATAACGAGAAATCACTCTAGTAGGCTGGGATTCGCGATATTTACCTTTTCCCCGCGCTGTGTATCGAAAGCAGCTGAGGATTCACTTCCCAAGCCCCGCAATCGTTCCATATAACGATAAATCACTCTAGTAGACACGGATTCGCGATATTTACCTTTTCCACACGCAGTGTATCGAAAGAAGCTATGGATTCACTTCCCAATCTTCGCAATCGTTCGATATAACCTTAAATCACTCTAGTAGACTCGGATTCGCGATCTTTGCATTTTCCACACGCTGTGTATCGAATGGAGAAAAGGATTCACTTCCCAATCATCGCAATCGTTCGATATAACGATAAATTAATCTAGGAGACTCGGATTCGCGGTATTAACCTTTTCCACGCGTTGTGTATCCAATGAAGCTCACGCTGCACTTCCAAAACCTCGCAATCGTTCCATATAACGAGAAATCACTCTAGTAGGCTGGGATTCGCGATATTTACCTTTTCCACACGCTGTGTATGGAATGCAGCTAAGGATGCACTTCCCAATCATCGCAATCATTCGATATAACCTTAAATCAATCTAGTAGACTCTGATGTGCAATATTTACCTCTTCCACAGGCTGTGTATGGAAAGCTGCTAAGGATTCAGTTCCCAATTTTCGCAATCGTTCGATATAACGATAAATCACTCTAGTAGACACGGATTCGCGATATTTACCTTTTCCACACGCAGTGTATCGAAAGAAGCTCTGGATTCACTTCCCAATCTTCGCAATCGTTCGATATAACCTTAAATCACTCTAGTAGACTCGGATTCGCGATCTTTGCATTTTCCACACGCTGTGTATCGAATGGAGAAACGGATTCACTTCCCAATCATCGCAATCGTTCGATATAACGATAAATTAATCTAGGAGACTCGGATTCGCGGTATTAACCTTTTCCACGCGTTGTGTATCCAATGAAGCTCACGCTGCACTTCCAAAGCCTCGCAATCGTTCGATATAACGATAAGTCACTGTAGGTAACACGAAATCGCGATATTTACCTTTTCCACACGCTGTGTATGGAATGCAGCTAGGGATGCACTTCCCAATCATTTCAATCATTCGATATAACCTTAAATCAATCTAGTAGACTCTGATGCGCAATATTTACCTCTTCCACAGGCTGTGTATGGAAAGCAGCTAATGATTCACTTCCCAATCCCCGCAATCGTTCCATATAACGAGAAATCACTCTAGTAGGCTGGGATTCGCGATATTTACCTTTTCCCCGCGCTGTGTATCGAAAGCAGCTGAGGATTCACTTCCCAAGCCCCGCAATCGTTCCATATAACGAGAAATCACTCTAGTAGACTCGGATTCGCGATATTTACCTTTTCCCACGCTGTGTATCGAAAGCAGCTAAGGATTCACTTCCCCAGCCTCGCAATCGTTCGATATAACGATAACTCACTATAGTAGACTCGGATTCGCGGTATTAATATTTTCCACGCGCTGTGTATCGAAAGCAGCTAAGGATTCACTTCCCAAGCCCCGCAATCGTTCCATATAACGAGAAATCACTCTAGTAGACTCGGATGCGCGATATTTACCTTTTCCCACGCTGTGTATCGAAAGCAGCTAAGGATTCAGTTCCCAATTTTCGCAATCGTTCGATATAACGATAAATCACTCTAGTAGACACGGATTCGCGATATTTACCTTTTCCACACGCAGTGTATCGAAAGAAGCTAAGGATTCACTTCCCAATCCCCGCAATCGTTCCATATAACGAGAAATCACTCTAGTAGGCTGGGATTCGCGATATTTACCTTTTCCCCGCGCTGTGTATCGAAAGCAGCTGAGGATTCACTTCCCAAGCCCCGCAATCGTTCCATATAACGAGAAATCACTCTAGTAGACTCGGATTCGCGATATTTACCTTTTCCCACGCTGTGTATCGAAAGCAGCTAAGGATTCACTTCCCATGCCTCGCAATCATTTGATATAACCATAAATCACTCTAGTATACTCTGATGCCCAATATTTATCTTTTCCACACGCTGTGTATCGAATGTAGCTAAGTATTCACTTCCCCAGCCTCTCAATCGTTCCATATAACGATAAATCACTCTAATAGATTCAGATTCGCGATATTTACCATTTCCACACACTGTGTATGGAAAGTAGCTAAGGAGTCACTTCCCAATCCTCGCAATCGTTCGATATAACGATAAGTCACTGTAGGTAACACGAAATCGCGATATTTATCTTTTTCACACGCTGTGTATGGAAAGCAGCTAAGGATTAACTTCCCAAGCCCCGCAATCGTTCCATATAACGATAAATCACTCTAGTAGACTCGGATTCGCGATATTTACCATTTCCACACGCTGTGTGTCGAATGGAGGTAAGGAGTCACTTCCCAAGTCCCGCAATCGTTCCATATAACGATAAATCACTCTAGTAGACTCGGATTCGCGATATTTACCATTTCCACACGCTGTGTGTCGAATGGAGGTAAGGAGTCACTTCCCAATCCTCGCAATCGTTCGATATAACGATAAATCAATCTAGGAGACTCGGATTCGCGGTATTAACCTTTTCCACACGCTGTGTATCGAATGAAGCTCAGGATTCACTTCCCAAGCCTCGCCATAGTTCGATATAACCAGAAATCACTCTAGGAGACTCGGATTCGCGGTATTAACCTTTTCCACGCGTTGTGTATCCAATGAAGCTCACGCTGCACTTCCAAAGCCTCGCAATCGTTCGATATAACGATAAGTCACTGTAGGTAACACGAAATCGCGATATTTACCTTTTCCACACGCTGTGTATGGAAAGCAGCTAAGGATTCACTTCCCAATCCCCGCAATCGTTCCATATAACGAGAAATCACTCTAGTAGGCTGGGATTCGCGATATTTACCTTTTCCCCGCGCTGTGTATCGAAAGCAGCTGAGGATTCACTTCCCAAGCCCCGCAATCGTTCCATATAACGAGAAATCACTCTAGTAGACTCGGATTCGCGATATTTACCTTTACCCACGCTGTGTATCGAAAGCAGCTAAGGATTCACTTCCCCAGCCTCGCAATCGTTCGATATAACGATAACTCACTATAGTAGACTCGGATTCGCGGTATAATATTTTCCACGCGCTGTGTATCGAAAGCAGCTAAGGATTCACTTCCCAAGCCTCTCAATCGTTCCATATAACGATAAATCACTCTAATAGATTCAGATTCGCGATATTTACCATTTCCACACACTGTGTATGGAAAGTAGCTAAGGAGTCACTTCCCAATCCTCGCAATCGTTCGATATAACGATAAGTCACTGTAGGTAACACGAAATCGCGATATTTATCTTTTTCACACGCTGTGTATGGAAAGCAGCTAAGGATTAACTTCCCAAGCCCCGCAATCGTTCCATATAACGATAAATCACTCTAGTAGACTCGGATTCGCGATATTTACCATTTCCACACGCTGTGTGTCGAATGGAGGTAAGGAGTCACTTCCCAATTCCCGCAATCGTTCCATATAACGATAAATCACTCTAGTAGACTCGGATTCGCGATATTTACCATTTCCACACGCTGTGTGTCGAATGGAGGTAAGGAGTCACTTCCCAATCCTCGCAATCGTTCGATATAACGATAAATCAATCTAGGAGACTCGGATTCGCGGTATTAACCTTTTCCACACGCTGTGTATCGAATGAAGCTCAGGATTCACTTCCCAAGCCTCGCCATAGTTCGATATAACCAGAAATCACTCTAGGATACTCGGATTCGCGGTATTAACCTTTCCCACGCGTTGTGTATCCAATGAAGCTCACGCTGCACTTCCAAAGCCTCGCAATCGTTCGATATAACGATAAGTCACTGTAGGTAACACGAAATCGCGATATTTATCTTTTTCACACGCTGTGTATCGAAAGCAGCTGAGGATTCACTTCCCAAGCCCCGCAATCGTTCCATATAACGAGAAATCACTCTAGTAGACTCGGATTCGCGATATTTACCTTTTCCCACGCTGTGTATCGAAAGCAGCTAAGGATTCACTTCCCCAGCCTCGCAATCGTTCGATATAACGATAACTCACTATAGTAGACTCGGATTCGCGGTATAATATTTTCCACGCGCTGTGTATCGAAAGCAGCTAAGGATTCACTTCCCAAGCCTCTCAATCGTTCCATATAACGATAAATCACTCTAATAGATTCAGATTCGCGATATTTACCATTTCCACACACTGTGTATGGAAAGTAGCTAAGGGGTCACTTCCCAATCCTCGCAATCGTTCGATATAACGATAAGTCACTGTAGGTAACACGAAATCGCGATATTTATCTTTTTCACACGCTGTGTATGGAAAGCAGCTAAGGATTAACTTCCCAAGCCCCGCAATCGTTCCATATAACGATAAATCACTCTAGTAGACTCGGATTCGCGATATTTACCATTTCCACACGCTGTGTGTCGAATGGAGGTAAGGAGTCACTTCCCAAGTCCCGCAATCGTTCCATATAACGATAAATCACTCTAGTAGACTCGGATTCGCGATATTTACCATTTCCACACGCTGTGTGTCGAATGGAGGTAAGGAGTCACTTCCCAATCCTCGCAATCGTTCGATATAACGATAAATCAATCTAGGAGACTCGGATTCGCGGTATTAACCTTTTCCACACGCTGTGTATCGAATGAAGCTCAGGATTCACTTCCCAAGCCTCGCCATAGTTCGATATAACCAGAAATCACTCTAGGAGACTCGGATTCGCGGTATTAACCTTTCCCACGCGTTGTGTATCCAATGAAGCTCACGCTGCACTTCCAAAGCCTCGCAATCGTTCGATATAACGATAAGTCACTGTAGGTAACACGAAATCGCGATATTTATCTTTTTCACACGCTGTGTATGGAAAACAGCTATGGATTCACTTCCCAAGCCCCGCAATCGTTCCATATAACGAGAAATCACTCTAGTAGACTCGGATGCGCGATATTTACCTTTTCCCACGCTGTGTATCGAAAGCAGCTAAGGATTGAGTTCCCAATTTTCGCAATCGTTCGATATAACGATAAATCACTCTAGTAGACACGGATTCGCGATATTTACCTTTTCCACACGCAGTGTATCGAAAGAAGCTAAGGATTCACTTCCCAATCCCCGCAATCGTTCCATATAACGAGAAATCACTCTAGTAGGCTGGGATTCGCGATATTTACCTTTTCCCCGCGCTGTGTATCGAAAGCAGCTGAGGATTCACTTCCCAAGCCCCGCAATCGTTCCATATAACGAGAAATCACTCTAGTAGACTCGGATTCGCGATATTTACCTTTTCCCACGCTGTGTATCGAAAGCAGCTAAGGATTCACTTCCCATGCCTCGCAATCATTTGATATAACCATAAATCACTCTAGTATACTCTGATGCCCAATATTTATCTTTTCCACACGCTGTGTATCGAATGTAGCTAAGTATTCACTTCCCCAGCCTCTCAATCGTTCCATATAACGATAAATCACTCTAATAGATTCAGATTCGCGATATTTACCATTTCCACACACTGTGTATGGAAAGTAGCTAAGGAGTCACTTCCCAATCCTCGCAATCGTTCGATATAACGATAAGTCACTGTAGGTAACACGAAATCGCGATATTTATCTTTTTCACACGCTGTGTATGGAAAGCAGCTAAGGATTAACTTCCCAAGCCCCGCAATCGTTCCATATAACGATAAATCACTCTAGTAGACTCGGATTCGCGGTATTAACCTTTTCCCCGCGCTGTGTATCGAAAGCAGCTGAGGATTCACTTCCCAAGCCCCGCAATCGTTCCATATAACGAGAAATCACTCTAGTAGACTCGGATTCGCGATATTTGCATTTTCCACACGCTGTGTATCGAATGGAGCTAAGGATTCACTTCCCAATCCTCGCAATCGTTCGATATAACGATAAATCAATCTAGGAGACTCGGATTCGCGGTATTAACCTTTTCCACACGCTGTGTATCGAATGAAGCTCAGGATTCACTTCCCAAGCCTCGCCATAGTTCGATATAACCAGAAATCACTCTAGGAGACTCGGATTCGCGGTATTAACCTTTCCCACGCGTTGTGTATCCAATGAAGCTCACGCTGCACTTCCAAAGCCTCGCAATCGTTCGATATAACGATAAGTCACTGTAGGTAACACGAAATCGCGATATTTATCTTTTTCACACGCTGTGTATGGAAAACAGCTATGGATTCACTTCCCAAGCCCCGCAATCGTTCCATATAACGAGAAATCACTCTAGTAGACTCGGATGCGCGATATTTACCTTTTCCCACGCTGTGTATCGAAAGCAGCTAAGGATTGAGTTCCCAATTTTCGCAATCGTTCGATATAACGATAAATCACTCTAGTAGACACGGATTCGCGATATTTACCTTTTCCACACGCAGTGTATCGAAAGAAGCTATGGATTCACTTCCCAATCTTCGCAATCGTTCGATATAACCTTAAATCACTCTAGTAGACTCGGATTCGCGATATTTGCATTTTCCACACGCTGTGTATCGAATGGAGCTAAGGATTCACTTCCCAATCCTCGCAATCGTTCGATATAACGATAAATTAATCTAGGAGACTCGGATTCGCGGTATTAACCTTTTCCACGCGTTGTGTATCCAATGAAGCTCACGCTGCACTTCCAAAGCCTCGCAATCGTTCGATATAACGATAAGTCACTGTAGGTAACACGAAATCGCGATATTTATCTTTTTCACACGCTGTGTATGGAAAACAGCTATGGATTCACTTCCCAAGCCCCGCAATCGTTCCATATAACGAGAAATCACTCTAGTAGGCTCGGATTCGCGATATTTACCTTTTCCCCGCGCTGTGTATCGAAAGCAGCTGAGGATTCACTTCCCAATCCTCGCAATCGTTCGATATAACTATAAGCGTCTGTAGTCGATACGAAATCCCTATATTTACCTTTTCCAAACGCTGTGTATAGAAAGAAGCTAAGGATTCACTTCCCATATCTCGCAATCGTTCGATATAACGATATATCACTATAGTAGACTCGGATTCGCGATATTTACCTTTTCCACACGCTGTGTATGGAAAGCAGCTAAAGATTCACTTCCCATGCCTCGCAATCATTCGATATAACCATGAATAACTCTAGTAGACTCGGATTCCTGATATTTACCTTTTACACACGCTGTGTATCGAAAGCAGCTGAGTATTCACTTCCCAATCCTCGCAATCGTCCGATATAACAATAAACGTCTGTAGTCGATACGAAATCCCCATATTTACCTTTTCCAAACGCTGTGTATAGAAAGAAGCTAAGGATTCACTTCCCATATCTCGCAATCGTTCGATATAACGATAAATCACTCTAATAGATTCAGATTCGCGATATTTACCTTTTCCACACGCTGTGTATGGAATGCAGCTAAGGATTCACTTCCCAATCCTCGCAATCGTTCGATATAACGATAAGTCACTGTAGGTAACACGAAATCGCGATATTTATCTTTTTCACACGCTGTGTATGGAAAGCAGCTAAGGATTAACTTCCCAAGCCCCGCAATCGTTCGATATAACGATATATCACTATAGTAGACTCGGATTCGCGATATTTACCTTTTCCACACGCTGTGTATGGAAAGCAGCTAAAGATTCACTTCCCATGCCTCGCAATCATTCGATATAACCATGAATCACTCTAGTAGACTCGGATTCCTGATATTTACCTTGTACACACGCTGTGTATCGAAAGCAGCTGAGTATTCACTTCCCAATCCTCGCAATCGTCCGATATAACAATAAACGTCTGTAGTCGATACGAAATCCCTATATTTACCTTTTCCAAACGCTGTGTATAGAAAGAAGCTAAGGATTCACTTCCCATATCTCGCAATCGTTCGATATAACGATATATCACTATAGTAGACTCGGATTCGCGATATTTACCTTTTCCACACGCTGTGTATGGAAAGCAGCTAAAGATTCACTTCCCATGCCTCGCAATCATTCGATATAACCATGAATAACTCTAGTAGACTCGGATTCCTGATATTTACCTTTTACACACGCTGTGTATCGAAAGCAGCTGAGTATTCACTTCCCAATCCTCGCAATCGTCCGATATAACAATAAACGTCTGTAGTCGATACGAAATCCCCATATTTACCTTTTCCAAACGCTGTGTATAGAAAGAAGCTAAGGATTCACTTCCCATATCTCGCAATCGTTCGATATAACGATAAATCACTCTAATAGATTCAGATTCGCGATATTTACCTTTTCCACACGCTGTGTATGGAATGCAGCTAAGGATTCACTTCCCAATCCTCGCAATCGTTCGATATAACGATAAGTCACTGTAGGTAACACGAAATCGCGATATTTATCTTTTTCATACGCTGTGTATGGAAAGCAGCTAAGGATTAACTTCCCAAGCCCCGCAATCGTTCGATATAACGATAAATCACTCTAGTAGACACGGATTCGCGATATTTACCTTTTCCACACGCAGTGTATCGAAAGAAGCTATGGATTCACTTCCCAATCTTCGCAATCGTTCGATATAACCTTAAATCAATCTAGTAGACTCTGATGCGCAATATTTACCTCTTCCACAGGCTGTGTATGGAAAGCAGCTAAGGATTCACTTCCCAATCCTTGCAATCGTTCGATATAACGATAAATCAATCTAGTATACTCTGATGCGCAATATTTATCTTTTCCACACGCTGTGTATCGAATGCAGCTAAGTATTCACTTCCCCAGCCTCGCAATCGTTCCATATAACGATAAATCACTCTAGTAGACTCGGATTCGCGATATTTACCATTTCCACATGCTGTGTGTCGAATGGAGGTAAGGAGTCACTTCCCAATCCTCGCAATCGGTCGATATAACCTTAAATCACTCTAGTAGACTCGGATTCGCTATATTTACATTTTCCACACGCTGTGTATCAAAAGAAGCTCAGGATTCACTTCCCAAGCCTCGCAATCGTTCGATATAACCAGAAATCACTCTAGGAGACTCGGATTCGCGGTATTAACCTTTTCCACGCGTTGTGTATCCAATGAAGCTCACGCTGCACTTCCAAAGCCTCGCAATCGTTCGATATAACGATAAGTCACTGTAGGTAACACGAAATCGCGATGTTTATCTTTTTCACACGCTGTGTATGGAAAACAGCTATGGATTCACTTCCCAAGTCCCGCAATCGTTCCATATAACGAGAAATCACTCTAGTAGGCTGGGATTCGCGATATTTACCTTTTCCCCGCGCTGTGTATCGAAAGCAGCTGAGGATTCACTTCCCAAGCCCCGCAATCGTTCCATATAACGAGAAATCACTCTAGTAGACTCAGATGCGCAATATTTCCCTTTTCCCACGCTGTGTATCGAAAGCAGCTAAGGATTCAGTTCCCAATTTTCGCAATCGTTCGATATAACGATAAATCACTCTAGTAGACACGGATTCGCGATATTTACCTTTTCCACACGCAGTGTATCGAAAGAAGCTATGGATTCACTTCCCAATCTTCGCAATCGTTCGATATAACCTTAAATCACTCTAGTAGACTCGGATTCGCGATCTTTGCATTTTCCACACTCTGTGTATCGAATGGAGAAACGGATTCACTTCCCAATCATCGCAATAGTTCGATATAACGATAAATTAATCTAGGAGACTCGGATTCGCGGTATTAACCTTTTCCACGCGTTGTGTATCCAATGAAGCTCACGCTGCACTTCCAAAGCCTCGCAATCGTTCGATATAACGATAAGTCACTGTAGGTAACACGATATCGCGATATTTACCTTTTCCACACGCTGTGTATGGAATGCAGTTAAGGATGCACTTCCCAATCATCGCAATCATTCGATATAACCTTAAATCAATCTAGTAGATTCTGATGCGCAATATTTACCTCTTCCACAGGCTGTGTATGGAAAGCTGCTAAGGATTCAGTTCCCAATTTTCGCAATCGTTCGATATAACGATAAATCACTCTAGTAGACACGGATTCGCGATATTTACCTTTTCCACACGCAGTGTATCGAAAGAAGCTATGGATTCACTTCCCAATCTTCGCAATCGTTCGATATAACCTTAAATCACTCTAGTAGACTCGGATTCGCGATCTTTGCATTTTCCACACGCTGTGTATCGAATGGAGAAAAGGATTCACTTCCCATGCCTCGCAATCATTTGATATAACCATAAATCACTCTAGTATACTCTGATGCGCAATATTTATCTTTTCCACACGCTGTGTATCGAATGTAGCTAAGTATTCACTTCCCCAGCCTCGCAATCGTTCGATATAACGATAACTCACTATAGTAGACTCGGATTCGCGGTATTAATATTTTCCACGCGCTGTGTATCGAAAGCAGCTAAGGATTCAGTTCCCAATTTTCGCAATCGTTCGATATAACGATAAATCACTCTAGTAGACACGGATTCGCGATATTTACCTTTTCCACACGCAGTGTATCGAAAGAAGCTATGGATTCACTTCCCAATCTTCGCAATCGTTCGATATAACCTTAAATCACTCTAGTAGACTCGGATTCGCGATATTTGCATTTTCCACACGCTGTGTATCGAATGGAGCTAAGGATTCACTTCCCAATCATCGCAATCGTTCGATATAACGATAAATTAATCTAGGAGACTCGGATTCGCGATATTCACCTTTTCCCCGCGCTGTGTATCGAAAGCAGCTGACGATTCACTTCCCAAGCTCCGCAATCGTTCCATATAACGAGAAATCACTCTAGTAGACTCGGATTCGCGATATTTACCTTTTCCCACGCTGTGTATCGAAAGCAGCTAAGGATTCAGTTTCCAATTTTCACTATCGTTCGATATAACCTTAAATCACTCTAGTAGACTCGGATTCGCGATCTTTGCATTTTCCACACGCTGTGTATCGAATGGAGAAAAGGATTCACTTCCCATGCCTCGCAATCATTTGATATAACCATAAATCACTCTAGTATACTCTGATGCGCAATATTTATCTTTTCCACACGCTGTGTATCGAATGTAGCTAAGTATTCACTTCCCCAGCCTCGCAATCGTTCGATATAACGATAACTCACTATAGTAGACTCGGATTCGCGGTATTAATATTTTCCACGCGCTGTGTATCGAAAGCAGCTAAGGATTCAGTTCCCAATTTTCGCAATCGTTCGATATAACGATAAATCACTCTAGTAGACACGGATTCGCGATATTTACCTTTTCCACACGCAGTGTATCGAAAGAAGCTATGGATTCACTTCCCAATCTTCGCAATCGTTCGATATAACCTTAAATCACTCTAGTAGACTCGGATTCGCGATATTTGCATTTTCCACACGCAGTGTATCGAAAGAAGTTAAGGATTCACTTCCCAATCTTTGCAATCGTTCGATATAACGATAAATTAATGTAGGAGACTCGGATTCGCGGTAGTAACCTTTTCCACGCGTTGTGTATCCAATGAAGCTCAGGATTCACTTCCCAAGCCTCGCAATCGTTCGATATAACCAGAAATCACTCTAGGAGACTCGGATTCGCGACATTTACCTTTTCCACACGCAGTGTATCGAAAGCAGTTAAGGATTCACTTCCCAATCACCGCAATATTTTGATATAACGATAAGTCACTCTTGGGGACTCGGATGAGCGATATTTACTTTTTCACACGCTGTGTATCGAAAGCAGCTAAGGATTCAGTTCCCAATTTTCAGAATCGTTCGATATAACGATAAATCACTCTAGCAGACACGTATTCGCGATATTTACCTTTTCCACACGCTGTGTATCGAATGGAGGTAAGGAGTCACTTCCCAATCCTCGCAATCGTTCGATATAACGATAAATCAATCTAGGAGACTCGGATTCGCGATATTTACCTTTTCCCACGCTGGGTATCGAAAGCAGCTAAGGATTCACTTCCCATGCCTCGCAATCATTCGATATAACCATAAATCACTCTAGTAGACTTGGATTCCTGATATTTACCTTGTACACACGCTGTGTATCGAAAGCAGCTGAGTATTCACTTCCCATGCCTCGCAATCATTCGATATAACCATAAATCACTCTAGTAGACTTGGATTCCTGATATTTACCTTGTACACACGCTGTGTATCGAAAGCAGCTGAGTATTCACTTCCCAATCCTCGCAATCGTTCGATATAACTATAAACGTCTGTAGGGGACACGAAATCCCTATATTTACCTTTTCCAAACGCTGTGTAATGAAAGAAGATAAGGATTCACTTCCCAATCTTCGCAATCGTTCGATATAACGATAAATTAATCTAGGAGACTCGGATTCGCGGTATTAACCTTTTCCACGCGTTGCGTATCCAATGAAGCTCAGGATGCACTTCCAAAGCCTCGCAATCGTTCGATATAACGATAAGTCACTGTAGGTAACACGAAATCGCGATATTTACCATTTCCACACGCTGTGTATCGAATGGAGGTAAGGAGTCACTTCCCAATCCTCGCAATCGTTCGATATAACGATAAATCAATCTAGGAGACTCGGATTCGCGGTATTAACCTTTTCCACGCGCTGTGTATCGAAAGAAGCTCAGGATTCACTTCCCAAGCCTCGCAATCGTTCGATATAACCAGAAATCACTCTAGGAGACTCGGATTCGCGATATTTACCTTTTCCCACGCTGTGTATCGAAAGCAGCTAAGGATTCACTTCCCATGCCTCGCAATCATTCGATATAACCATAAATCACTCTAGTAGACTTGGATTCCTGATATTTACCTTGTACACACGCTGTGTATCGAAAGCAGCTGAGTATTCACTTCCCAATCCTCGCAATCGTTCGATATAACTATAAACGTCTGTAGGGGACACGAAATCCCTATATTTACCTTTTCCAAACGCTGTGTATAGAAAGAAGCTAAGGATTCACTTCCCATACCTCGCAATCGTTCGATATAACGATATATCACTATAGTAGACTCGGATTCGCGATATTTACCATTTCCACACGCTCTGTATGGAAAGCAGCTAAAGATTCACTTCCCATGCCTCGCAATCATTCGATATAACCATGAATCACTCTAGTAGACTCGGATTCCTGATATTTACCTAGTACACACGCTGTGTATCGAAAGCAGCTGAGTATTCACTTCCCAATCCTCGCAATCGTCCGATATAACAATAAACGTCTGTAGTCGATACGAAATCCCTATATTTACCTTTTCCAAACGCTGTGTATAGAAAGAAGCTAAGGATTCACTTCCCATATCTCGCAATCGTTCGATATAACGATATATCACTATAGTAGACTCGGATTCGCGATATTTACCTTTTCCACACGCTGTGTATGGAATGCAGCTAAGGATTCACTTCCCAATCATCGCAATCGTTCGATATAACCTTAAATCAATCTAGTAGACTCTGATGCGCAATATTTACCTCTTCCACAGGCTGTGTATGGAAAGCAGCTAAGGATTCACTTCCCAATCCTTGCAATCGTTCGATATAACGATAAATCAATCTAGTATACTCTGATGCGCAATATTTATCTTTTCCACACGCTGTGTATCGAATGCAGCTAAGTATTCACTTCCCCAGCCTCGCAATCGTTCGATATAACGATAACTCACTATAGTAGACTCGGATTCGCGATATTAATATTTTCCACGCGCTGTGTATCGAAAGCAGCTAAGGAGTCACTTCCCAATCCTCGCAATCGTTCGATATAATGATAAGTCACTGTAGGTAACACGAAATCGCGATATTTATCTTTTTCACACGCTGTGTATGGAAAGCAGCTAAGGATTAACTTCCCAAGCCCTGCAAGAGTTCCATATAACGATAAATCACTCTAGGAGACTCGGATTCGCGGTATTAACCTTTCCCACGCGTTGTGTATCCAATGAAGCTCACGCTGCACTTCCAAAGCCTCGCAATCGTTCGATATAACGATAAGTCACTGTAGGTAACACGAAATCGCGATATTTATCTTTTTCACACGCTGTGTATGGAAAACAGCTATGGATTCACTTCCCAAGCCCCGCAATCGTTCCATATAACGAGAAATCACTCTAGTAGACTCGGATGCGCGATATTTACCTTTTCCCACGCTGTGTATCGAAAGCAGCTAAGGATTGAGTTCCCAATTTTCGCAATCGTTCGATATAACGATAAATCACTCTAGTAGACACGGATTCGCGATATTTACCTTTTCCACACGCAGTGTATCGAAAGAAGCTATGGATTCACTTCCCAATCTTCGCAATCGTTCGATATAACCTTAAATCACTCTAGTAGACTCGGATTCGCGATATTTGCATTTTCCACACGCTGTGTATCGAATGGAGCTAAGGATTCACTTCCCAATCCTCGCAATCGTTCGATATAACGATAAATTAATCTAGGAGACTCGGATTCGCGGTATTAACCTTTTCCACGCGTTGTGTATCCAATGAAGCTCACGCTGCACTTCCAAAGCCTCGCAATCGTTCGATATAACGATAAGTCACTGTAGGTAACACGAAATCGCGATATTTATCTTTTTCACACGCTGTGTATGGAAAACAGCTATGGATTCACTTCCCAAGCCCCGCAATCGTTCCATATAACGAGAAATCACTCTAGTAGGCTCGGATTCGCGATATTTACCTTTTCCCCGCGCTGTGTATCGAAAGCAGCTGAGGATTCACTTCCCAAGCCCCGCAATCGTTCCATATAACGAGAAATCACTCTAGTAGACTCGGATGCGCGATATTTACCTTTTCCCACGCTGTGTATCGAAAGCAGCTAAGGATTCACTTCCCATGCCTCGCAATCATTCGATATAACCATAAATCACTCGAGTAGACTCGGATTCCTGATATTTACCTTGCACACACGCTGTGAATCGAAAGCAGCTGAGTATTCACTTCCCAATCCTCGCAATCGTTCGATATAACTATAAGCGTCTGTAGGGGACACGAAATCGCTATATTTACCTTTTCCAAACGCTGTGTATAGAAAGAAGCTAAGGATTCACTTCCCATACCTCGCAATCGTTCGATATAACGATATATCACTATAGTAGACTCGGATTCGCGATATTTACCTTTTCCACACGCTGTGTATGGAAAGCAGCTAAAGATTCACTTCCCATGCCTCGCAATCATTCGATATAACCATGAATCACTCTAGTAGACTCGGATTCCTGATATTTACCTTGTACACACGCTGTGTATCGAAAGCAGCTGAGTATTCACTTCCCAATCCTCGCAATCGTCCGATATAACAATAAACGTCTGTAGTCGATACGAAATCCCTATATTTACCTTTTCCAAACGCTGTGTATAGAAAGAAGCTAAGGATTCACTTCCCATATCTCGCAATCGTTCGATATAACGATATATCACTATAGTAGACTCGGATTCGCGATATTTACCTTTTCCACACGCTGTGTATGGAAAGCAGCTAAAGATTCACTTCCCATGCCTCGCAATCATTCGATATAACCATGAATAACTCTAGTAGACTCGGATTCCTGATATTTACCTTTTACACACGCTGTGTATCGAAAGCAGCTGAGTATTCACTTCCCAATCCTCGCAATCGTCCGATATAACAATAAACGTCTGTAGTCGATACGAAATCCTCATATTTACCTTTTCCAAACGCTGTGTATAGAAAGAAGCTAAGGATTCACTTCCCATATCTCGCAATCGTTCGATATAACGATAAATCACTCTAATAGATTCAGATTCGCGATATTTACCTTTTCCACACGCTGTGTATGGAATGCAGCTAAGGATTCACTTCCCAATCCTCGCAATCGTTCGATATAACGATAAGTCACTGTAGGTAACACGAAATCGCGATATTTATCTTTTTCACACGCTGTGTATGGAAAGCAGCTAAGGATTAACTTCCCAAGCCCCGCAATCGTTCGATATAACGATAAATCACTCTAGTAGACACGGATTCGCGATATTTACCTTTTCCACACGCAGTGTATCGAAAGAAGCTATGGATTCACTTCCCAATCTTCGCAATCGTTCGATATAACCTTAAATCAATCTAGTAGACTCTGATGCGCAATATTTACCTCTTCCACAGGCTGTGTATGGAAAGCAGCTAAGGATTCACTTCCCAATCCTTGCAATCGTTCGATATAACGATAAATCAATCTAGTATACTCTGATGCGCAATATTTATCTTTTCCACACGCTGTGTATCGAATGCAGCTAAGTATTCACTTCCCCAGCCTCGCAATCGTTCCATATAACGATAAATCACTCTAGTAGACTCGGATTCGCGATATTTACCATTTCCACATGCTGTGTGTCGAATGGAGGTAAGGAGTCACTTCCCAATCCTCGCAATCGGTCGATATAACCTTAAATCACTCTAGTAGACTCGGATTCGCTATATTTACATTTTCCACACGCTGTGTATCAAAAGAAGCTCAGGATTCACTTCCCAAGCCTCGCAATCGTTCGATATAACCAGAAATCACTCTAGGAGACTCGGATTCGCGGTATTAACCTTTTCCACGCGTTGTGTATCCAATGAAGCTCACGCTGCACTTCCAAAGCCTCGCAATCGTTCGATATAACGATAAGTCACTGTAGGTAACACGAAATCGCGATGTTTATCTTTTTCACACGCTGTGTATGGAAAACAGCTATGGATTCACTTCCCAAGTCCCGCAATCGTTCCATATAACGAGAAATCACTCTAGTAGGCTGGGATTCGCGATATTTACCTTTTCCCCGCGCTGTGTATCGAAAGCAGCTGAGGATTCACTTCCCAAGCCCCGCAATCGTTCCATATAACGAGAAATCACTCTAGTAGACTCAGATGCGCAATATTTCCCTTTTCCCACGCTGTGTATCGAAAGCAGCTAAGGATTCAGTTCCCAATTTTCGCAATCGTTCGATATAACGATAAATCACTCTAGTAGACACGGATTCGCGATATTTACCTTTTCCACACGCAGTGTATCGAAAGAAGCTATGGATTCACTTCCCAATCTTCGCAATCGTTCGATATAACCTTAAATCACTCTAGTAGACTCGGATTCGCGATCTTTGCATTTTCCACACTCTGTGTATCGAATGGAGAAACGGATTCACTTCCCAATCATCGCAATAGTTCGATATAACGATAAATTAATCTAGGAGACTCGGATTCGCGGTATTAACCTTTTCCACGCGTTGTGTATCCAATGAAGCTCACGCTGCACTTCCAAAGCCTCGCAATCGTTCGATATAACGATAAGTCACTGTAGGTAACACGATATCGCGATATTTACCTTTTCCACACGCTGTGTATGGAATGCAGTTAAGGATGCACTTCCCAATCATCGCAATCATTCGATATAACCTTAAATCAATCTAGTAGATTCTGATGCGCAATATTTACCTCTTCCACAGGCTGTGTATGGAAAGCTGCTAAGGATTCAGTTCCCAATTTTCGCAATCGTTCGATATAACGATAAATCACTCTAGTAGACACGGATTCGCGATATTTACCTTTTCCACACGCAGTGTATCGAAAGAAGCTATGGATTCACTTCCCAATCTTCGCAATCGTTCGATATAACCTTAAATCACTCTAGTAGACTCGGATTCGCGATCTTTGCATTTTCCACACGCTGTGTATCGAATGGAGAAAAGGATTCACTTCCCATGCCTCGCAATCATTTGATATAACCATAAATCACTCTAGTATACTCTGATGCGCAATATTTATCTTTTCCACACGCTGTGTATCGAATGTAGCTAAGTATTCACTTCCCCAGCCTCGCAATCGTTCGATATAACGATAACTCACTATAGTAGACTCGGATTCGCGGTATTAATATTTTCCACGCGCTGTGTATCGAAAGCAGCTAAGGATTCAGTTCCCAATTTTCGCAATCGTTCGATATAACGATAAATCACTCTAGTAGACACGGATTCGCGATATTTACCTTTTCCACACGCAGTGTATCGAAAGAAGCTATGGATTCACTTCCCAATCTTCGCAATCGTTCGATATAACCTTAAATCACTCTAGTAGACTCGGATTCGCGATCTTTGCATTTTCCACACTCTGTGTATCGAATGGAGAAACGGATTCACTTCCCAATCATCGCAATAGTTCGATATAACGATAAATTAATCTAGGAGACTCGGATTCGCGGTATTAACCTTTTCCACGCGTTGTGTATCCAATGAAGCTCACGCTGCACTTCCAAAGCCTCGCAATCGTTCGATATAACGATAAGTCACTGTAGGTAACACGATATCGCGATATTTACCTTTTCCACACGCTGTGTATGGAATGCAGTTAAGGATGCACTTCCCAATCATCGCAATCATTCGATATAACCTTAAATCAATCTAGTAGATTCTGATGCGCAATATTTACCTCTTCCACAGGCTGTGTATGGAAAGCTGCTAAGGATTCAGTTCCCAATTTTCGCAATCGTTCGATATAACGATAAATCACTCTAGTAGACACGGATTCGCGATATTTACCTTTTCCACACGCAGTGTATCGAAAGAAGCTATGGATTCACTTCCCAATCTTCGCAATCGTTCGATATAACCTTAAATCACTCTAGTAGACTCGGATTCGCGATCTTTGCATTTTCCACACGCTGTGTATCGAATGGAGAAAAGGATTCACTTCCCATGCCTCGCAATCATTTGATATAACCATAAATCACTCTAGTATACTCTGATGCGCAATATTTATCTTTTCCACACGCTGTGTATCGAATGTAGCTAAGTATTCACTTCCCCAGCCTCGCAATCGTTCGATATAACGATAACTCACTATAGTAGACTCGGATTCGCGGTATTAATATTTTCCACGCGCTGTGTATCGAAAGCAGCTAAGGATTCAGTTCCCAATTTTCGCAATCGTTCGATATAACGATAAATCACTCTAGTAGACACGGATTCGCGATATTTACCTTTTCCACACGCAGTGTATCGAAAGAAGCTATGGATTCACTTCCCAATCTTCGCAATCGTTCGATATAACCTTAAATCACTCTAGTAGACTCGGATTCGCGATATTTGCATTTTCCACACGCTGTGTATCGAATGGAGCTAAGGATTCACTTCCCAATCATCGCAATCGTTCGATATAACGATAAATTAATCTAGGAGACTCGGATTCGCGATATTCACCTTTTCCCCGCGCTGTGTATCGAAAGCAGCTGACGATTCACTTCCCAAGCTCCGCAATCGTTCCATATAACGAGAAATCACTCTAGTAGACTCGGATTCGCGATATTTACCTTTTCCCACGCTGTGTATCGAAAGCAGCTAAGGATTCAGTTTCCAATTTTCACTATCGTTCGATATAACGATAAATCACTCTAGTAGACACGGGTTCGCGATATTAACTTTTCCACACGCAGTGTATCGAAAGAAGTTAAGGATTCACTTCCCAATCTTTGCAATCGTTCGATATAACGATAAATTAATGTAGGAGACTCGGATTCGCGGTAGTAACCTTTTCCACGCGTTGTGTATCCAATGAAGCTCAGGATTCACTTCCCAAGCCTCGCAATCGTTCGATATAACCAGAAATCACTCTAGGAGACTCGGATTCGCGACATTTACCTTTTCCACACGCAGTGTATCGAAAGCAGTTAAGGATTCACTTCCCAATCACCGCAATATTTTGATATAACGATAAGTCACTCTTGGGGACTCGGATGAGCGATATTTACTTTTTCACACGCTGTGTATCGAAAGCAGCTAAGGATTCAGTTCCCAATTTTCAGAATCGTTCGATATAACGATAAATCACTCTAGCAGACACGTATTCGCGATATTTACCTTTTCCACACGCTGTGTATCGAATGGAGGTAAGGAGTCACTTCCCAATCCTCGCAATCGTTCGATATAACGATAAATCAATCTAGGAGACTCGGATTCGCGATATTTACCTTTTCCTACGCTGGGTATCGAAAGCAGCTAAGGATTCACTTCCCATGCCTCGCAATCATTCGATATAACCATAAATCACTCTAGTAGACTTGGATTCCTGATATTTACCTTGTACACACGCTGTGTATCGAAAGCAGCTGAGTATTCACTTCCCATGCCTCGCAATCATTCGATATAACCATAAATCACTCTAGTAGACTTGGATTCCTGATATTTACCTTGTACACACGCTGTGTATCGAAAGCAGCTGAGTATTCACTTCCCAATCCTCGCAATCGTTCGATATAACTATAAACGTCTGTAGGGGACACGAAATCCCTATATTTACCTTTTCCAAACGCTGTGTAATGAAAGAAGATAAGGATTCACTTCCCAATCTTCGCAATCGTTCGATATAACGATAAATTAATCTAGGAGACTCGGATTCGCGGTATTAACCTTTTCCACGCGTTGCGTATCCAATGAAGCTCAGGATGCACTTCCAAAGCCTCGCAATCGTTCGATATAACGATAAGTCACTGTAGGTAACACGAAATCGCGATATTTACCATTTCCACACGCTGTGTATCGAATGGAGGTAAGGAGTCACTTCCCAATCCTCGCAATCGTTCGATATAACGATAAATCAATCTAGGAGACTCGGATTCGCGGTATTAACCTTTTCCACGCGCTGTGTATCGAAAGAAGCTCAGGATTCACTTCCCAAGCCTCGCAATCGTTCGATATAACCAGAAATCACTCTAGGAGACTCGGATTCGCGATATTTACCTTTTCCCACGCTGTGTATCGAAAGCAGCTAAGGATTCACTTCCCATGCCTCGCAATCATTCGATATAACCATAAATCACTCTAGTAGACTTGGATTCCTGATATTTACCTTGTACACACGCTGTGTATCGAAAGCAGCTGAGTATTCACTTCCCAATCCTCGCAATCGTTCGATATAACTATAAACGTCTGTAGGGGACACGAAATCCCTATATTTACCTTTTCCAAACGCTGTGTATAGAAAGAAGCTAAGGATTCACTTCCCATACCTCGCAATCGTTCGATATAACGATATATCACTATAGTAGACTCGGATTCGCGATATTTACCATTTCCACACGCTCTGTATGGAAAGCAGCTAAAGATTCACTTCCCATGCCTCGCAATCATTCGATATAACCATGAATCACTCTAGTAGACTCGGATTCCTGATATTTACCTAGTACACACGCTGTGTATCGAAAGCAGCTGAGTATTCACTTCCCAATCCTCGCAATCGTCCGATATAACAATAAACGTCTGTAGTCGATACGAAATCCCTATATTTACCTTTTCCAAACGCTGTGTATAGAAAGAAGCTAAGGATTCACTTCCCATATCTCGCAATCGTTCGATATAACGATATATCACTATAGTAGACTCGGATTCGCGATATTTACCTTTTCCACACGCTGTGTATGGAATGCAGCTAAGGATTCACTTCCCAATCATCGCAATCGTTCGATATAACCTTAAATCAATCTAGTAGACTCTGATGCGCAATATTTACCTCTTCCACAGGCTGTGTATGGAAAGCAGCTAAGGATTCACTTCCCAATCCTTGCAATCGTTCGATATAACGATAAATCAATCTAGTATACTCTGATGCGCAATATTTATCTTTTCCACACGCTGTGTATCGAATGCAGCTAAGTATTCACTTCCCCAGCCTCGCAATCGTTCGATATAACGATAACTCACTATAGTAGACTCGGATTCGCGATATTAATATTTTCCACGCGCTGTGTATCGAAAGCAGCTAAGGAGTCACTTCCCAATCCTCGCAATCGTTCGATATAATGATAAGTCACTGTAGGTAACACGAAATCGCGATATTTATCTTTTTCACACGCTGTGTATGGAAAGCAGCTAAGGATTAACTTCCCAAGCCCTGCAAGAGTTCCATATAACGATAAATCACTCTAGTAGACTCGGATTCGCGATATTTACCATTTCCACACGCTGTGTGTCGAAAGGAGGTAAGGAGTCACTTGCCAATCCTCGCAATCGGTCGATATAACTTTAAATCACTCTAGTAGACTCGGATTCGCTATATTTACATTTTCCACACGCTGTGTATCAAAAGAAGCTCAGGATTCACTTCCCAAGCCTCGCAATCGTTCGATATAACCAGAAATCACTCTAGGAGACTCGGATTCGCGGTATTAACCTTTTCCACGCGTTGTGTATCCAATGAAGCTCACGCTGCACTTCCAAAGCCTCGCAATCGTTCGATATAACGATAAGTCACTGTAGGTAACACGAAATCGCGATATTTACCTTTTCCACACGCTGTGTATGGAATGCAGCTAAGGATGCACTTCCCAATCATCGCAATCATTCGATATAACCTTAAATCAATCTAGTAGACTCTGATGCGCAATATTTACCTCTTCCACAGGCTGTGTATGGAAAGCTGCTAAGGATTCAGTTCCCAATTTTCGCAATCATTCGATATAACGATAAATCACTCTAGTAGACACGGATTCGCGATATTTACCTTTTCCACACGCAGTGTATCGAAAGAAGCTATGGATTCACTTCCCAATCTTCGCAATCGTTCGATATAACCTTAAATCACTCTAGTAGACTCGTATTCGCGATCTTTGCATTTTCCACACGCTGTGTAACGAATGGAGAAAAGGATTCACTTCCCAATCATCGCAATCGTTCGATATAACGATAAATTAATCTAGGAGACTCGGATTCGCGGTATTAACCTTTTCCACGCGTTGCGTATCCAATGAAGCTCAGGATGCACTTCCAAAGCCTCGCAATCGTTCGATATAGCGATAAGTCACTGTAGGTAACACGAAATCGCGATATTTACCATTTCCACACGCTGTGTATCGAATGGAGGTAAGGAGTCACTTCCCAATCCTCGCAATCGTTCGATATAACGATAAATCAATCTAGGAGACTCGGATTCGCGGTATTAACCTTTTCCACGCGCTGTGTATCGAAAGAAGCTCAGGATTCACTTCCCAAGCCTCGCAATCGTTCGATATAACCAGAAATCACTCTAGGAGACTCGGATTCGCGATATTTACCTTTTCCCACGCTGTGTATCGAAAGCAGCTAAGGATTCACTTCCCATGCCTCGCAATCATTCGATATAACCATAAATCACTCTAGTAGACTTGGATTCCTGATATTTACCTTGTACACACGCTGTGTATCGAAAGCAGCTGAGTATTCACTTCCCAATCCTCGCAATCGTTCGATATAACTATAAACGTCTGTAGGGGACACGAAATCCCTATATTTACCTTTTCCAAACGCTGTGTATAGAAAGAAGCTAAGGATTCACTTCCCATACCTCGCAATCGTTCGATATAACGATATATCACTATAGTAGACTCGGATTCGCGATAGTTACCATTTCCACACGCTCTGTATGGAAAGCAGCTAAAGATTCACTTCCCATGCCTCGCAATCATTCGATATAACCATGAATCACTCTAGTAGACTCGGATTCCTGATATTTACCTAGTACACACGCTGTGTATCGAAAGCAGCTGAGTATTCACTTCCCAATCCTCGCAATCGTCCGATATAACAATAAACGTCTGTAGTCGATACGAAATCCCTATATTTACCTTTTCCAAACGCTGTGTATAGAAAGAAGCTAAGGATTCACTTCCCATATCTCGCAATCGTTCGATATAACGATATATCACTATAGTAGACTCGGATTCGCGATATTTACCTTTTCCACACGCTGTGTATGGAATGCAGCTAAGGATTCACTTCCCAATCATCGCAATCGTTCGATATAACCTTAAATCAATCTAGTAGACTCTGATGCGCAATATTTACCTCTTCCACAGGCTGTGTATGGAAAGCAGCTAAGGATGCACTTCCCAATCCTTGCAATCGTTCGATATAACGATAAATCAATCTAGTATACTCTGATGCGCAATATTTATCTTTTCCACACGCTGTGTATCGAATGCAGCTAAGTATTCACTTCCCCAGCCTCGCAATCGTTCGATATAACGATAACTCACTATAGTAGACTCGGATTCGCGATATTAATATTTTCCACGCGCTGTGTATCGAAAGCAGCTAAGGAGTCACTTCCCAATCCTCGCAATCGTTCGATATAATGATAAGTCACTGTAGGTAACACGAAATCGCGATATTTATCTTTTTCACACGCTGTGTATGGAAAGCAGCTAAGGATTAACTTCCCAAGCCCTGCAAGAGTTCCATATAACGATAAATCACTCTAGTAGACTCGGATTCGCGATATTTACCATTTCCACACGCTGTGTGTCGAAAGGAGGTAAGGAGTCACTTGCCAATCCTCGCAATCGGTCGATATAACTTTAAATCACTCTAGTAGACTCGGATTCGCTATATTTACATTTTCCACACGCTGTGTATCAAAAGAAGCTCAGGATTCACTTCCCAAGCCTCGCAATCGTTCGATATAACCAGAAATCACTCTAGGAGACTCGGATTCGCGGTATTAACCTTTTCCACGCGTTGTGTATCCAATGAAGCTCACGCTGCACTTCCAAAGCCTCGCAATCGTTCGATATAACGATAAGTCACTGTATTTAACACGAAATCGCGATATTTACCTTTTCCACACGCTGTGTATGGAATGCAGCTAAGGATGCACTTCCCAATCATCGCAATCATTCGATATAACCTTAAATCAATCTAGTAGACTCTGATGCGCAATATTTACCTCTTCCACAGGCTGTGTATGGAAAGCTGCTAAGGATTCAGTTCCCAATTTTCGCAATCATTCGATATAACGATAAATCACTCTAGTAGACACGGATTCGCGATATTTACCTTTTCCACACGCAGTGTATCGAAAGAAGCTATGGATTCACTTCCCAATCTTCGCAATCGTTCGATATAACCTTAAATCACTCTAGTAGACTCGTATTCGCGATCTTTGCATTTTCCACACGCTGTGTAACGAATGGAGAAAAGGATTCACTTCCCAATCATCGCAATCGTTCGATATAACGATAAATTAATCTAGGAGACTCGGATTCGCGTTATTAACCTTTTCCACGCGTTGTGTATCCAATGAAGCTCACGCTGCACTTCCAAAGCCTCGCAATCGTTCGATATAACGATAAGTCACTGTATTTAACACGAAATCGCGATATTTACCTTTTCCACACGCTGTGTATGGAATGCAGCTAAGGATGCACTTCCCAATCATCGCAATCATTCGATATAACCTTAAATCAATCTAGTAGACTCTGATGCGCAATATTTACCTCTTCCACAGGCTGTGTATGGAAAGCAGCTAAGGATTCACTTCCCAATCCCCGCAATCGTTCCATATAACGAGAAATCACTCTAGTAGGCTGGGATTCGCGATATTTACCTTTTCCCCGCGCTGTGTATCGAAAGCAGCTGAGGATTCACTTCCCAAGCCCCGCAATCGTTCCATATAACGAGAAATCACTCTAGTAGACTCGGATTCGCGATATTTACCTTTTCCCACGCTGTGTATCGAAAGCAGCTAAGGATTCACTTCCCATGCCTCGCAATCATTTGATATAACCATAAATCACTCTAGTATACTCTGATGCGCAATATTTATCTTTTCCACACGCTGTGTATCGAATGTAGCTAAGTATTCACTTCCCCAGCCTCGCAATCGTTCGATATAACGATAACTCACTATAGTAGACTCGGATTCGCGGTATTAATATTTTCCACGCGCTGTGTTTCGAAAGCAGCTAAGGATTCACTTCCCAAGCCTCTCAATCGTTCCATATAACGATAAATCACTCTAATAGATTCAGATTCGCGATATTTACCATTTCCACACACTGTGTATGGAAAGTAGCTAAGGAGTCACTTCCCAATCCTCGCAATCGTTCCATATAACGATAAGTCACTGTAGGTAACACGAAATCGCGATATTTATCTTTTTCACACGCTGTGTATGGAAAGCAGCTAAGGATTAACTTCCCAAGCCCCGCAATCGTTCCATATAACGATAAATCACTCTAGTAGACTCGGATTCGCGATATTTACCATTTCCACACGCTGTGTGTCGAATGGAGGTAAGGAGTCACTTCCCAATCCTCGCAATCGTTCGATATAACGATAAATCACTCTAGTAGACACGGATTCGCGATATTTAACTTTTCCACACGCAGTGTATCGAAAGAAGCTATGGATTCACTTCCCAATCTTCGCAATCGTTCGATATAACCTTAAATCACTCTAGTAGACTCGGATTCGCGATATTTGCATTTTCCACACGCTGTGTATCGAATGGAGCTAAGGATTCACTTCCCAATCATCGCAATCGTTCGATATAACGATAAATTAATCTAGGAGACTCGGATTCGCGGTATTTACCTTTTCCACACGCAGTGTATCGAAAGAAGCTATGGATTCACTTCCCAATCTTCGCAATCGTTCGATATAACCTTAAATCACTCTAGTAGACTCGGATTCGCGATATTTGCATTTTCCACACGCTGTGTATCGAATGGAGCTAAGGATTCACTTCCCAATCATCGCAATCGTTCGATATAACGATAAATTAATCTAGGAGACTCGGATTCGCGGTATTAACCTTTTCCACGCCTTGTGTATGCAATGAAGCTCACGCTGCACTTCCAAAGCCTCGCAATCGTTCGATATAACGATAAGTCACTGTAGGTAACACGAAATCGCGATATTTATCTTTTTCACACGCTGTGTATGGAAAGCAGCTAAGGATTAACTTCCCAAGCCCCGCAATCGTTCCATATAACGATAAATCACTCTAGTAGACTCGGATTCGCGATATTTACCTTTTCCCCGCGCTGTGTATCGAAAGCAGCTGAGGATTCACTTCCCAAGCCCCGCAATCGTTCCATATAACGAGAAATCACTCTAGTAGACTCGGATTCGCGATATTTACCTATTCCCACGCTGTGTATCGAAAGCAGCTAAGGATTCAGTTCCCAATTTTCACTATCGTTCGATATAACGATAAATCACTCTAGTAGACACGGGTTCGCGATATTAACTTTTCCACACGCAGTGTATCGAAAGAAGTTAAGGATTCACTTCCCAATCTTTGCAATCGTTCGATATAACGATAAATTAATGTAGGAGACTCGGATTCGCGGTAGTAACCTTTTCCACGCGTTGTGTATCCAATGAAGCTCAGGATTCACTTCCCAAGCCTCGCAATCGTTCGATATAACCAGAAATCACTCTAGGAGACTCGGATTCGCGACATTTACCTTTTCCACACGCAGTGTATCGAAAGCAGTTAAGGATTCACTTCCCAATCACCGCAATATTTTGATATAACGATAAGTCACTGTTGGGGACTCGGATGAGCGATATTTACTTTTTCACACGCTGTGTATCGAAAGCAGCTAAGGATTCAGTTCCCAATTTTCAGAATCGTTCGATATAACGATAAATCACTCTAGCAGACACGTATTCGCGATATTTACCTTTTCCACACGCAGTGTATCGAAAGAAGCTAAGGATTCACTTCCCAATCTTCGCAATCGTTCGATATAACGATAAATTAATCTAGGAGACTCGGATTCGCGGTATTAACCTTTTCCACGCGTTGCGTATCCAATGAAGCTCAGGATGCACTTCCAAAGCCTCGCAATCGTTCGATATAACGATAAGTCACTGTAGGTAACACGAAATCGCGATATTTACCATTTCCACACGCTGTGTATCGAATGGAGGTAAGGAGTCACTTCCCAATCCTCGCAATCGTTCGATATAACGATAAATCAATCTAGGAGACTCGGATTCGCGATATTTACCTTTTCCCACGCTGTGAATCGAAAGCAGCTAAGGATTCACTTCCCATGCCTCGCAATCATTCGATATAACCATAAATCACTCTAGTAGACTTGGATTCCTGATATTTACCTTGTACACACGCTGTGTATCGAAAGCAGCTGAGTATTCACTTCCCAATCCTCGCAATCGTTCGATATAACTATAAACGTCTGTAGGGGACACGAAATCCCTATATTTACCTTTTCCAAACGCTGTGTATAGAAAGAAGCTAAGGATTCACTTCCCATACCTCGCAATCGTTCGATATAACGATATATCACTATAGTAGACTCGGATTCGCGATATTTACCTTTTCCACACGCTGTGTATGGAAAGCAGCTAAAGATTCACTTCCCATGCCTCGCAATCATTCGATATAACCATGAATCACTCTAGTAGACTCGGATTCCTGATATTTACCTAGTACACACGCTGTGTATCGAAAGCAGCTGAGTATTCACTTCCCAATCCTCGCAATCGTCCGATATAACAATAAACGTCTGTAGTCGATACGAAATCCCTATATTTACCTTTTCCAAACGCTGTGTAAAGAAAGAAGATAAGGATTCACTTCCCAATCTTCGCAATCGTTCGATATAACGATAAATTAATCTAGGAGACTCGGATTCGCGGTATTAACCTTTTCCACGCGTTGCGTATCCAATGAAGCTCAGGATGCACTTCCAAAGCCTCGCAATCGTTCGATATAACGATAAGTCACTGTAGGTAACACGAAATCGCGATATTTACCATTTCCACACGCTGTGTATCGAATGGAGGTAAGGAGTCACTTCCCAATCCTCGCAATCGTTCGATATAACGATAAATCAATCTAGGAGACTCGGATTCGCGGTATTAACCTTTTCCACGCGCTGTGTATCGAAAGAAGCTCAGGATTCACTTCCCAAGCCTCGCAATCGTTCGATATAACCAGAAAACACTCTAGGAGACTCGGATTCGCGATATTTACCTTTTCCCACGCTGTGTATCGAAAGCAGCTAAGGATTCACTTCCCATGCCTCGCAATCATTCGATATAACCATAAATCACTCTAGTAGACTTGGATTCCTGATATTTACCTTGTACACACGCTGTGTATCGAAAGCAGCTGAGTATTCACTTCCCAATCCTCGCAATCGTTCGATATAACTATAAACGTCTGTAGGGGACACGAAATCCCTATATTTACCTTTTCCAAACGCTGTGTATAGAAAGAAGCTAAGGATTCACTTCCCATACCTCGCAATCGTTCGATATAACGATATATCACTATAGTAGACTCGGATTCGCGATATTTACCTTTTCCACACGCTCTGTATGGAAAGCAGCTAAAGATTCACTTCCCATGCCTCGCAATCATTCGATATAACCATGAATCACTCTAGTAGACTCGGATTCCTGATATTTACCTTGTACACACGCTGTGTATCGAAAGCAGCTGAGTATTCACTTCCGAATCCTCGCAATCGTCCGATATAACAATAAACGTCTGTAGTCGATACGAAATCCCTATATTTACCTTTTCCAAACGCTGTGTATAGAAAGAAGCTAAGGATTCACTTCCCATATCTCGCAATCGTTCGATATAACGATATATCACTATAGTAGACTCGGATTCGCGATATTTACCTTTTCCACACGCTGTGTATGGAATGCAGCTAAGGATTCACTTCCCAATCATCGCAATCGTTCGATATAACCTTAAATCAATCTAGTAGACTCTGATGCGCAATATTTACCTCTTCCACAGGCTGTGTATGGAAAGCAGCTAAGGATTCACTTCCCAATCCTTGCAATCGTTCGATATAACGATAAATCAATCTAGTATACTCTGATGCGCAATATTTATCTTTTCCACACGCTGTGTATCGAATGCAGCTAAGTATTCACTTCCCCAGCCTCGCAATCGTTCGATATAACGATAACTCACTATAGTAGACTCGGATTCGCGGTATTAATATTTTCCACGCGCTGTGTATCGAAAGCAGCTAAGGAGTCACTTCCCAATCCTCGCAATCGTTCGATATAATGATAAGTCACTGTAGGTAACACGAAATCGCGATATTTATCTTTTTCACACGCTGTGTATGGAAAGCAGCTAAGGATTAACTTCCCAAGCCCTGCAAGAGTTCCATATAACGATAAATCACTCTAGTAGACTCGGATTCGCGATATTTACCATTTCCACACGCTGTGTGTCGAATGGAGGTAAGGAGTCACTTCCCAATCATCGCAATCGTTCGATATAACCTTAAATCAATCTAGTAGACTCTGATGCGCAATATTTACCTCTTCCACAGGCTGTGTATGGAAAGCAGCTAAGGATTCACTTCCCAATCCTTGCAATCGTTCGATATAACGATAAATCAATCTAGTATACTCTGATGCGCAATATTTATCTTTTCCACACGCTGTGTATCGAATGCAGCTAAGTATTCACTTCCCCAGCCTCGCAATCGTTCGATATAACGATAACTCACTATAGTAGACTCGGATTCGCGATATTAATATTTTCCACGCGCTGTGTATCGAAAGCAGCTAAGGAGTCACTTCCCAATCCTCGCAATCGTTCGATATAATGATAAGTCACTGTAGGTAACACGAAATCGCGATATTTATCTTTTTCACACGCTGTGTATGGAAAGCAGCTAAGGATTAACTTCCCAAGCCCTGCAAGAGTTCCATATAACGATAAATCACTCTAGTAGACTCGGATTCGCGATATTTACCATTTCCACACGCTGTGTGTCGAATGGAGGTAAGGAGTCACTTGCCAATCCTCGCAATCGGTCGATATAACTTTAAATCACTCTAGTAGACTCGGATTCGCTATATTTACATTTTCCACACGCTGTGTATCAAAAGAAGCTCTAGATTCACTTCCCAAGCCTCGCAATCGTTCGATATAACCAGAAATCACTCTAGGAGACTCGGATTCGCGGTATTAACCTTTTCCACGCGTTGTGTATCCAATGAAGCTCACGCTGCACTTCCAAAGCCTCGCAATCGTTCGATATAACGATAAGTCACTGTAGGTAACACGAAATCGCGATATTTACCTTTTCCACACGCTGTGTATGGAATGCAGCTAAGGATGCACTTCCCAATCATCGCAATCATTCGATATAACCTTAAATCAATCTAGTAGACTCTGATGCGCAATATTTACCTCTTCCACAGGCTGTGTATGGAAAGCTGCTAAGGATTCAGTTCCCAATTTTCGCAATCGTTCGATATAACGATAAATCACTCTAGTAGACACGGATTCGCGATATTTACCTTTTCCACACGCAGTGTATCGAAAGAAGCTATGGATTCACTTCCCAATCTTCGCAATCGTTCGATATAACCTTAAATCACTCTAGTAGACTCGTATTCGCGATCTTTGCATTTTCCACACGCTGTGTAACGAATGGAGAAAAGGATTCACTTCCCAATCATCGCAATCGTTCGATATAACGATAAATTAATCTAGGAGACTCGGATTCGCGGTATTAACCTTTTCCACGCGTTGTGTATCCAATGAAGCTCACGCTGCACTTCCAAAGCCTCGCAATCGTTCGATATAACGATAAGTCACTGTATTTAACACGAAATCGCGATATTTACCTTTTCCACACGCTGTGTATGGAATGCAGCTAAGGATGCACTTCCCAATCATCGCAATCATTCGATATAACCTTAAATCAATCTAGTAGACTCTGATGCGCAATATTTACCTCTTCCACAGGCTGTGTATGGAAAGCAGCTAAGGATTCACTTCCCAATCCCCGCAATCGTTCCATATAACGAGAAATCACTCTAGTAGGCTGGGATTCGCGATATTTACCTTTTCCCCGCGCTGTGTATCGAAAGCAGCTGAGGATTCACTTCCCAAGCCCCGCAATCGTTCCATATAACGAGAAATCACTCTAGTAGACTCGGATTCGCGATATTTACCTTTTCCCACGCTGTGTATCGAAAGCAGCTAAGGATTCACTTCCCATGCCTCGCAATCATTTGATATAACCATAAATCACTCTAGTATACTCTGATGCGCAATATTTATCTTTTCCACACGCTGTGTATCGAATGTAGCTAAGTATTCACTTCCCCAGCCTCGCAATCGTTCGATATAACGATAAATCACTCTAATAGATTCAGATTCGCGATATTTACCATTTCCACACACTGTGTATGGAAAGTAGCTAAGGAGTCACTTCCCAATCCTCGCAATCGTTCCATATAACGATAAGTCACTGTAGGTAACACGAAATCGCGATATTTATCTTTTTCACACGCTGTGTATGGAAAGCAGCTAAGGATTAACTTCCCAAGCCCCGCAATCGTTCCATATAACGATAAATCACTCTAGTAGACTCGGATTCGCGATATTTACCATTTCCACACGCTGTGTGTCGAATGGAGGTAAGGAGTCACTTCCCAATCCTCGCAATCGGTCGATATAACCTTAAATCACTCTAGTAGACTCGGATTCGCGATATTTACCTTTTCCCACGCTGTGTATCGAAAGCAGCTAAGGATTCAGTTCCCAATTTTCGCAATCGTTCGATATAACGATAAATCACTCTAGTAGACACGGATTCGCGATATTTAACTTTTCCACACGCAGTGTATCGAAAGAAGCTATGGATTCACTTCCCAATCTTCGCAATCGTTCGATATAACCTTAAATCACTCAGGTAGACTCGGATTCGCGATATTTGCATTTTCCACACGCTGTGTATCGAATGGAGCTAAGGATTCACTTCCCAATCATCGCAATCGTTCGATATAACGATAAATTAATCTAGGAGACTCGGATTCGCGGTATTTACCTTTTCCACACGCAGTGTATCGAAAGAAGCTATGGATTCACTTCCCAATCTTCGCAATCGTTCGATATAACCTTAAATCACTCTAGTAGACTCGGATTCGCGATATTTGCATTTTCCACACGCTGTGTATCGAATGGAGCTAAGGATTCACTTCCCAATCATCGCAATCGTTCGATATAACGATAAATTAATCTAGGAGACTCGGATTCGCGGTATTAACCTTTTCCACGCCTTGTGTATGCAATGAAGCTCACGCTGCACTTCCAAAGCCTCGCAATCGTTCGATATAACGATAAGTCACTGTAGGTAACACGAAATCGCGATATTTATCTTTTTCACACGCTGTGTATGGAAAGCAGCTAAGGATTAACTTCCCAAGCCCCGCAATCGTTCCATATAACGATAAATCACTCTAGTAGACTCGGATTCGCGATATTTACCTTTTCCCCGCGCTGTGTATCGAAAGCAGCTGAGGATTCACTTCCCAAGCCCCGCAATCGTTCCATATAACGAGAAATCACTCTAGTAGACTCGGATTCGCGATATTTACCTATTCCCACGCTGTGTATCGAAAGCAGCTAAGGATTCAGTTCCCAATTTTCACTATCGTTCGATATAACGATAAATCACTCTAGTAGACACGGGTTCGCGATATTAACTTTTCCACACGCAGTGTATCGAAAGAAGTTAAGGATTCACTTCCCAATCTTTGCAATCGTTCGATATAACGATAAATTAATGTAGGAGACTCGGATTCGCGGTAGTAACCTTTTCCACGCGTTGTGTATCCAATGAAGCTCAGGATTCACTTCCCAAGCCTCGCAATCGTTCGATATAACCAGAAATCACTCTAGGAGACTCGGATTCGCGACATTTACCTTTTCCACACGCAGTGTATCGAAAGCAGTTAAGGATTCACTTCCCAATCACCGCAATATTTTGATATAACGATAAGTCACTCTTGGGGACTCGGATGAGCGATATTTACTTTTTCACACGCTGTGTATCGAAAGCAGCTAAGGATTCAGTTCCCAATTTTCAGAATCGTTCGATATAACGATAAATCACTCTAGCAGACACGTATTCGCGATATTTACCTTTTCCACACGCAGTGTATCGAAAGAAGCTAAGGATTCACTTCCCAATCTTCGCAATCGTTCGATATAACGATAAATTAATCTAGGAGACTCGGATTCGCGGTATTAACCTTTTCCACGCGTTGCGTATCCAATGAAGCTCAGGATGCACTTCCAAAGCCTCGCAATCGTTCGATATAACGATAAGTCACTGTAGGTAACACGAAATCGCGATATTTACCATTTCCACACGCTGTGTATCGAATGGAGGTAAGGAGTCACTTCCCAATCCTCGCAATCGTTCGATATAACGATAAATCAATCTAGGAGACTCGGATTCGCGATATTTACCTTTTCCCACGCTGTGTATCGAAAGCAGCTAAGGATTCACTTCCCATGCCTCGCAATCATTCGATATAACCATAAATCACTCTAGTAGACTTGGATTCCTGATATTTACCTTGTACACACGCTGTGTATCGAAAGCAGCTGAGTATTCACTTCCCAATCCTCGCAATCGTTCGATATAACTATAAACGTCTGTAGGGGACACGAAATCCGTATATTTACGTTTTCCAAACGCTGTGTATAGAAAGAAGCTAAGGATTCACTTCCCATACCTCGCAATCGTTCGATATAACGATATATCACTATAGTAGACTCGGATTCGCGATATTTACCTTTTCCACACGCTGTGTATGGAAAGCAGCTAAAGATTCACTTCCCATGCCTCGCAATCATTCGATATAACCATGAATCACTCTAGTAGACTCGGATTCCTGATATTTACCTAGTACACACGCTGTGTATCGAAAGCAGCTGAGTATTCACTTCCCAATCCTCGCAATCGTCCGATATAACAATAAACGTCTGTAGTCGATACGAAATCCCTATATTTACCTTTTCCAAACGCTGTGTAAAGAAAGAAGATAAGGATTCACTTCCCAATCTTCGCAATCGTTCGATATAACGATAAATTAATCTAGGAGACTCGGATTCGCGGTATTAACCTTTTCCACGCGTTGCGTATCCAATGAAGCTCAGGATGCACTTCCAAAGCCTCGCAATCGTTCGATATAACGATAAGTCACTGTAGGTAACACGAAATCGCGATATTTACCATTTCCACACGCTGTGTATCGAATGGAGGTAAGGAGTCACTTCCCAATCCTCGCAATCGTTCGATATAACGATAAATCAATCTAGGAGACTCGGATTCGCGGTATTAACCTTTTCCACGCGCTGTGTATCGAAAGAAGCTCAGGATTCACTTCCCAAGCCTCGCAATCGTTCGATATAACCAGAAAACACTCTAGGAGACTCGGATTCGCGATATTTACCTTTTCCCACGCTGTGTATCGAAAGCAGCTAAGGATTCACTTCCCATGCCTCGCAATCATTCGATATAACCATAAATCACTCTAGTAGACTTGGATTCCTGATATTTACCTTGTACACACGCTGTGTATCGAAAGCAGCTGAGTATTCACTTCCCAATCCTCGCAATCGTTCGATATAACTATAAACGTCTGTAGGGGACACGAAATCCCTATATTTACCTTTTCCAAACGCTGTGTATAGAAAGAAGCTAAGGATTCACTTCCCATACCTCGCAATCGTTCGATATAACGATATATCACTATAGTAGACTCGGATTCGCGATATTTACCTTTTCCACACGCTCTGTATGGAAAGCAGCTAAAGATTCACTTCCCATGCCTCGCAATCATTCGATATAACCATGAATCGCTCTAGTAGACTCGGATTCCTGATATTTACCTTGTACACACGCTGTGTATCGAAAGCAGCTGAGTATTCACTTCCGAATCCTCGCAATCGTCCGATATAACAATAAACGTCTGTAGTCGATACGAAATCAATATATTTACCTTTTCCAAACGCTGTGTATAGAAAGAAGCTAAGGATTCACTTCCCATATCTCGCAATCGTTCGATATAACGATATATCACTATAGTAGACTCGGATTCGCGATATTTACCTTTTCCACACGCTGTGTATGGAATGCAGCTAAGGATTCACTTCCCAATCATCGCAATCGTTCGATATAACCTTAAATCAATCTAGTAGACTCTGATGCGCAATATTTACCTCTTCCACAGGCTGTGTATGGAAAGCAGCTAAGGATTCACTTCCCAATCCTTGCAATCGTTCGATATAACGATAAATCAATCTAGTATACTCTGATGCGCAATATTTATCTTTTCCACACGCTGTGTATCGAATGCAGCTAAGTATTCACTTCCCCAGCCTCGCAATCGTTCGATATAACGATAACTCACTATAGTAGACTCGGATTCGCGGTATTAATATTTTCCACGCGCTGTGTATCGAAAGCAGCTAAGGAGTCACTTCCCAATCCTCGCAATCGTTCGATATAATGATAAGTCACTGTAGGTAACACGAAATCGCGATATTTATCTTTTTCACACGCTGTGTATGGAAAGCAGCTAAGGATTAACTTCCCAAGCCCTGCAAGAGTTCCATATAACGATAAATCACTCTAGTAGACTCGGATTCGCGATATTTACCATTTCCACACGCTGTGTGTCGAATGGAGGTAAGGAGTCACTTCCCAATCATCGCAATCGTTCGATATAACCTTAAATCAATCTAGTAGACTCTGATGCGCAATATTTACCTCTTCCACAGGCTGTGTATGGAAAGCAGCTAAGGATTCACTTCCCAATCCTTGCAATCGTTCGATATAACGATAAATCAATCTAGTATACTCTGATGCGCAATATTTATCTTTTCCACACGCTGTGTATCGAATGCAGCTAAGTATTCACTTCCCCAGCCTCGCAATCGTTCGATATAACGATAACTCACTATAGTAGACTCGGATTCGCGATATTAATATTTTCCACGCGCTGTGTATCGAAAGCAGCTAAGGAGTCACTTCCCAATCCTCGCAATCGTTCGATATAATGATAAGTCACTGTAGGTAACACGAAATCGCGATATTTATCTTTTTCACACGCTGTGTATGGAAAGCAGCTAAGGATTAACTTCCCAAGCCCTGCAAGAGTTCCATATAACGATAAATCACTCTAGTAGACTCGGATTCGCGATATTTACCATTTCCACACGCTGTGTGTCGAATGGAGGTAAGGAGTCACTTGCCAATCCTCGCAATCGGTCGATATAACTTTAAATCACTCTAGTAGACTCGGATTCGCTATATTTACATTTTCCACACGCTGTGTATCAAAAGAAGCTCTAGATTCACTTCCCAAGCCTCGCAATCGTTCGATATAACCAGAAATCACTCTAGGAGACTCGGATTCGCGGTATTAACCTTTTCCACGCGTTGTGTATCCAATGAAGCTCACGCTGCACTTCCAAAGCCTCGCAATCGTTCGATATAACGATAAGTCACTGTAGGTAACACGAAATCGCGATATTTACCTTTTCCACACGCTGTGTATGGAATGCAGCTAAGGATGCACTTCCCAATCATCGCAATCATTCGATATAACCTTAAATCAATCTAGTAGACTCTGATGCGCAATATTTACCTCTTCCACAGGCTGTGTATGGAAAGCTGCTAAGGATTCAGTTCCCAATTTTCGCAATCGTTCGATATAACGATAAATCACTCTAGTAGACACGGATTCGCGATATTTTCCTTTTCCACACGCAGTGTATCGAAAGAAGCTATGGATTCACTTCCCAATCTTCGCAATCGTTCGATATAACCTTAAATCACTCTAGTAGACTCGTATTCGCGATCTTTGCATTTTCCACACGCTGTGTAACGAATGGAGAAAAGGATTCACTTCCCAATCATCGCAATCGTTCGATATAACGATAAATTAATCTAGGAGACTCGGATTCGCGGTATTAACCTTTTCCACGCGTTGTGTATCCAATGAAGCTCACGCTGCACTTCCAAAGCCTCGCAATCGTTCGATATAACGATAAGTCACTGTATTTAACACGAAATCGCGATATTTACCTTTTCCACACGCTGTGTATGGAATGCAGCTAAGGATGCACTTCCCAATCATCGCAATCATTCGATATAACCTTAAATCAATCTAGTAGACTCTGATGCGCAATATTTACCTCTTCCACAGGCTGTGTATGGAAAGCAGCTAAGGATTCACTTCCCAATCCCCGCAATCGTTCCATATAACGAGAAATCACTCTAGTAGGCTGGGATTCGCGATATTTACCTTTTCCCCGCGCTGTGTATCGAAAGCAGCTGAGGATTCACTTCCCAAGCCCCGCAATCGTTCCATATAACGAGAAATCACTCTAGTAGACTCGGATTCGCGATATTTACCTTTTCCCACGCTGTGTATCGAAAGCAGCTAAGGATTCACTTCCCATGCCTCGCAGTCATTTGATATAACCATAAATCACTCTAGTATACTCTGATGCGCAATATTTATCTTTTCCACACGCTGTGTATCGAATGTAGCTAAGTATTCACTTCCCCAGCCTCGCAATCGTTCGATATAACGATAACTCACTATAGTAGACTCGGATTCGCGGTATTAATATTTTCCACGCGCTGTGTTTCGAAAGCAGCTAAGGATTCACTTCCCAAGCCTCTCAATCGTTCCATATAACGATAAATCACTCTAATAGATTCAGATTCGCGATATTTACCATTTCCACACACTGTGTATGGAAAGTAGCTAAGGAGTCACTTCCCAATCCTCGCAATCGTTCCATATAACGATAAGTCACTGTAGGTAACACGAAATCGCGATATTTATCTTTTTCACACGCTGTGTATGGAAAGCAGCTAAGGATTAACTTCCCAAGCCCCGCAATCGTTCCATATAACGATAAATCACTCTAGTAGACTCGGATTCGCGATATTTACCATTTCCACACGCTGTGTGTCGAATGGAGGTAAGGAGTCACTTCCCAATCCTCGCAATCGGTCGATATAACCTTAAATCACTCTAGTAGACTCGGATTCGCGATATTTACCTTTTCCCACGCTGTGTATCGAAAGCAGCTAAGGATTCAGTTCCCAATTTTCGCAATCGTTCGATATAACGATAAATCACTCTAGTAGACACGGATTCGCGATATTTAACTTTTCCACACGCAGTGTATCGAAAGAAGCTATGGATTCACTTCCCAATCTTCGCAATCGTTCGATATAACCTTAAATCACTCTAGTAGACTCGGATTCGCGATATTTGCATTTTCCACACGCTGTGTATCGAATGGAGCTAAGGATTCACTTCCCAATCATCGCAATCGTTCGATATAACGATAAATTAATCTAGGAGACTCGGATTCGCGGTATTTACATTTTCCACACGCAGTGTATCGAAAGAAGCTATGGATTCACTTCCCAATCTTCGCAATCGTTCGATATAACCTTAAATCACTCTAGTAGACTCGGATTCGCGATATTTGCATTTTCCACACGCTGTGTATCGAATGGAGCTAAGGATTCACTTCCCAATCATCGCAATCGTTCGATATAACGATAAATTAATCTAGGAGACTCGGATTCGCGGTATTAACCTTTTCCACGCCTTGTGTATGCAATGAAGCTCACGCTGCACTTCCAAAGCCTCGCAATCGTTCGATATAACGATAAGTCACTGTAGGTAACACGAAATCGCGATATTTATCTTTTTCACACGCTGTGTATGGAAAGCAGCTAAGGATTAACTTCCCAAGCCCCGCAATCGTTCCATATAACGATAAATCACTCTAGTAGACTCGGATTCGCGATATTTACCTTTTCCCCGCGCTGTGTATCGAAAGCAGCTGAGGATTCACTTCCCAAGCCCCGCAATCGTTCCATATAACGAGAAATCACTCTAGTAGACTCGGATTCGCGATATTTACCTATTCCCACGCTGTGTATCGAAAGCAGCTAAGGATTCAGTTCCCAATTTTCACTATCGTTCGATATAACGATAAATCACTCTAGTAGACACGGGTTCGCGATATTAACTTTTCCACACGCAGTGTATCGAAAGAAGTTAAGGATTCAATTCCCAATCTTTGCAATCGTTCGATATAACGATAAATTAATGTAGGAGACTCGGATTCGCGGTAGTAACCTTTTCCACGCGTTGTGTATCCAATGAAGCTCAGGAATCACTTCCCAAGCCTCGCAATCGTTCGATATAACCAGAAATCACTCTAGGAGACTCGGATTCGCGACATTTACCTTTTCCACACGCAGTGTATCGAAAGCAGTTAAGGATTCACTTCCCAATCACCGCAATATTTTGATATAACGATAAGTCACTCTTGGGGACTCGGATGAGCGATATTTACTTTTTCACACGCTGTGTATCGAAAGCAGCTAAGGATTCAGTTCCCAATTTTCAGAATCGTTCGATATAACGATAAATCACTCTAGCAGACACGTATTCACGATATTTACCTTTTCCACACGCAGTGTATCGAAAGAAGCTAAGGATTCACTTCCCAATCTTCGCAATCGTTCGATATAACGATAAATTAATCTAGGAGACTCGGATTCGCGGTATTAACCTTTTCCACGCGTTGCGTATCCAATGAAGCTCAGGATGCACTTCCAAAGCCTCGCAATCGTTCGATATAACGATAAGTCACTGTAGGTAACACGAAATCGCGATATTTACCATTTCCACACGCTGTGTATCGAATGGAGGTAAGGAGTCACTTCCCAATCCTCGCAATCGTTCGATATAACGATAAATCAATCTAGGAGACTCGGATTCGCGATATTTACCTTTTCCCACGCTGTGTATCGAAAGCAGCTAAGGATTCACTTCCCATGCCTCGCAATCATTCGATATAACCATAAATCACTCTAGTAGACTTGGATTCCTGATATTTACTTTGTACACACGCTGTGTATCGAAAGCAGCTGAGTATTCACTTCCCAATCCTCGCAATCGTTCGATATAACTATAAACGTCTGTAGGGGACACGAAATCCCTATATTTACCTTTTCCAAACGCTGTGTATAGAAAGAAGCTAAGGATTCACTTCCCATACCTCGCAATCGTTCGATATAACGATATATCACTATAGTAGACTCGGATTCGCGATATTTACCTTTTCCACACGCTGTGTATGGAAAGCAGCTAAAGATTCACTTCCCATGCCTCGCAATCATTCGATATAACCATGAATCACTCTAGTAGACTCGGATTCCTGATATTTACCTAGTACACACGCTGTGTATCGAAAGCAGCTGAGTATTCACTTCCCAATCCTCGCAATCGTCCGATATAACAATAAACGTCTGTAGTCGATACGAAATCCCTATATTTACATTTTCCAAACGCTGTGTAAAGAAAGAAGATAAGGATTCACTTCCCAATCTTCGCAATCGTTCGATATAACGATAAATTAATCTAGGAGACTCGGATTCGCGGTATTAACCTTTTCCACGCGTTGCGTATCCAATGAAGCTCAGGATGCACTTCCAAAGCCTCGCAATCGTTCGATATAACGATAAGTCACTGTAGGTAACACGAAATCGCGATATTTACCATTTCCACACGCTGTGTATCGAATGGAGGTAAGGAGTCACTTCCCAATCCTCGCAATCGTTCGATATAACGATAAATCAATCTAGGAGACTCGGATTCGCGGTATTAACCTTTTCCACGCGCTGTGTATCGAAAGAAGCTCAGGATTCACTTCCCAAGCCTCGCAATCGTTCGATATAACCAGAAAACACTCTAGGAGACTCGGATTCGCGATATTTACCTTTTCCCACGCTGTGTATCGAAAGCAGCTAAGGATTCACTTCCCATGCCTCGCAATCATTCGATATAACCATAAATCACTCTAGTAGACTTGGATTCCTGATATTTACCTTGTACACACGCTGTGTATCGAAAGCAGCTGAGTATTCACTTCCCAATCCTCGCAATCGTTCGATATAACTATAAACGTCTGTAGGGGACACGAAATCCCTATATTTACCTTTTCCAAACGCTGTGTATAGAAAGAAGCTAAGGATTCACTTCCCATACCTCGCAATCGTTCGATATAACGATATATCACTATAGTAGACTCGGATTCGCGATATTTACCTTTTCCACACGCTCTGTATGGAAAGCAGCTAAAGATTCACTTCCCATGCCTCGCAATCGTTCGATATAACGATATATCACTATAGTAGACTCGGATTCGCGATATTTACCTTTTCCACACGCTGTGTATGGAATGCAGCTAAGGATTCACTTCCCAATCATCGCAATCGTTCGATATAACCTTAAATCAATCTAGTAGACTCTGATGCGCAATATTTACCTCTTCCACAGGCTGTGTATGGAAAGCAGCTAAGGATTCACTTCCCAATCCTTGCAATCGTTCGATATAACGATAAATCAATCTAGTATACTCTGATGCGCAATATTTATCTTTTCCACACGCTGTGTATCGAATGCAGCTAAGTATTCACTTCCCCAGCCTCGCAATCGTTCGATATAACGATAACTCACAATAGTAGACTCGGATTCGCGGTATTAATATTTTCCACGCGCTGTGTATCGAAAGCAGCTAAGGAGTCACTTCCCAATCCTCGCAATCGTTCGATATAATGATAAGTCACTGTAGGTAACACGAAATCGCGATATTTATCTTTTTCACACGCTGTGTATGGAAAGCAGCTAAGGATTAACTTCCCAAGCCCTGCAAGAGTTCCATATAACGATAAATCACTCTAGTAGACTCGGATTCGCGATATTTACCATTTCCACACGCTGTGTGTCGAATGGAGGTAAGGAGTCACTTCCCAATCCTCGCAATCGGTCGATATAACCTTAAATCACTCTAGTAGACTCGGATTCGCTATATTTACATTTTCCACACGCTGTGTATCAAAAGAAGCTCAGGATTCACTTCCCAAGCCTCGCAATCGTTCGATATAACCAGAAATCACTCTAGGAGACTCGGATTCGCGGTATTAACCTTTTCCACGCGTTGTGTATCCAATGAAGCTCACGCTGCACTTCCAAAGCCTCGCAATCGTTCGATATAACGATAAGTCACTGTAGGTAACACGAAATCGCGATATTTACCTTTTCCACACGCTGTGTATGGAATGCAGCTAAGGATGCACTTCCCAATCATCGCAATCATTCGATATAACCTTAAATCAATCTAGTAGACTCTGATGCGCAATATTTACCTCTTCCACAGGCTGTGTATGGAAAGCTGCTAAGGATTAAGTTCCCAATTTTCGCAATCGTTCGATATAACGATAAATCACTCTAGTAGACACGGATTCGCGATATTTACCTTTTCCACACGCAGTGTATCGAAAGAAGCTATGGATTCACTTCCCAATCTTCGCAATCGTTCGATATAACCTTAAATCACTCTAGTAGACTCGTATTCGCGATCTTTGCATTTTCCACACGCTGTGTAATGAATGGAGAAAAGGATTCACTTCCCAATCATCGCAATCGTTCCATATAACGAGAAATCACTCTAGTAGACTCGGATTCGCGATATTTACCTATTCCCACGCTGTGTATCGAAAGCAGCTAAGGATTCAGTTCCCAATTTTCACTATCGTTCGATATAACGATAAATCACTCTAGTAGACACGGGTTCGCGATATTAACTTTTCCACACGCAGTGTATCGAAAGAAGTTAAGGATTCACTTCCCAATCTTTGCAATCGTTCGGTATAACGATAAATTAATGTAGGAGACTCGGATTCGCGGTAGTAACCTTTTCCACGCGTTGTGTATCCAATGAAGCTCAGGATTCACTTCCCAAGCCTCGCAATCGTTCGATATAACCAGAAATCACTCTAGGAGACTCGGATTCGCGACATTTACCTTTTCCACACGCAGTGTATCGAAAGCAGTTAAGGATTCACTTCCCAATCACCGCAATATTTTGATATAACGATAAGTCACTCTTGGGGACTCGGATGAGCGATATTTACTTTTTCACACGCTGTGTATCGAAAGCAGCTAAGGATTCAGTTCCCAATCCCCGCAATCGTTCCATATAACGAGAAATCACTCTAGTAGGCTGGGATTCGCGATATTTACCTTTTCCCCGCGCTGTGTATCGAAAGCAGCTGAGGATTCACTTCCCAAGCCCCGCAATCGTTCCATATAACGAGAAATCACTCTAGTAGACTCGGATTCGCGATATTTACCTTTTCCCACGCTGTGTATCGAAAGCAGCTAAGGATTCACTTCCCATGCCTCGCAATCATTTGATATAACCATAAATCACTCTAGTATACTCTGATGCGCAATATTTATCTTTTCCACACGCTGTGTATCGAATGTAGCTAAGTATTCACTTCCCCAGCCTCGCAATCGTTCGATATAACGATAACTCACTATAGTAGACTCGGATTCGCGGTATTAATATTTTCCACGCGCTGTGTTTCGAAAGCAGCTAAGGATTCACTTCCCAAGCCTCTCAATCGTTCCATATAACGATAAATCACTCTAATAGATTCAGATTCGCGATATTTACCATTTCCACACACTGTGTATGGAAAGTAGCTAAGGAGTCACTTCCCAATCCTCGCAATCGTTCCATATAACGATAAGTCACTGTAGGTAACACGAAATCGCGATATTTATCTTTTTCACACGCTGTGTATGGAAAGCAGCTAAGGATTAACTTCCCAAGCCCCGCAATCGTTCCATATAACGATAAATCACTCTAGTAGACTCGGATTCGCGATATTTACCATTTCCACACGCTGTGTGTCGAATGGAGGTAAGGAGTCACTTCCCAATCCTCGCAATCGGTCGATATAACCTTAAATCACTCTAGTAGACTCGGATTCGCGATATTTACCTTTTCCCACGCTGTGTATCGAAAGCAGCTAAGGATTCAGTTCCCAATTTTCGCAATCGTTCGATATAACGATAAATCACTCTAGTAGACACGGATTCGCGATATTTAACTTTTCCACACGCAGTGTATCGAAAGAAGCTATGGATTCACTTCCCAATCTTCGCAATCGTTCGATATAACCTTAAATCACTCTAGTAGACTCGGATTCGCGATATTTGCATTTTCCACACGCTGTGTATCGAATGGAGCTAAGGATTCACTTCCCAATCATCGCAATCGTTCGATATAACGATAAATTAATCTAGGAGACTCGGATTCGCGGTATTTACATTTTCCACACGCAGTGTATCGAAAGAAGCTATGGATTCACTTCCCAATCTTCGCAATCGTTCGATATAACCTTAAATCACTCTAGTAGACTCGGATTCGCGATATTTGCATTTTCCACACGCTGTGTATCGAATGGAGCTAAGGATTCACTTCCCAATCATCGCAATCGTTCGATATAACGATAAATTAATCTAGGAGACTCGGATTCGCGGTATTAACCTTTTCCACGCCTTGTGTATGCAATGAAGCTCACGCTGCACTTCCAAAGCCTCGCAATCGTTCGATATAACGATAAGTCACTGTAGGTAACACGAAATCGCGATATTTATCTTTTTCACACGCTGTGTATGGAAAGCAGCTAAGGATTAACTTCCCAAGCCCCGCAATCGTTCCATATAACGATAAATCACTCTAGTAGACTCGGATTCGCGATATTTACCTTTTCCCCGCGCTGTGTATCGAAAGCAGCTGAGGATTCACTTCCCAAGCCCCGCAATCGTTCCATATAACGAGAAATCACTCTAGTAGACTCGGATTCGCGATATTTACCTATTCCCACGCTGTGTATCGAAAGCAGCTAAGGATTCAGTTCCCAATTTTCACTATCGTTCGATATAACGATAAATCACTCTAGTAGACACGGGTTCGCGATATTAACTTTTCCACACGCAGTGTATCGAAAGAAGTTAAGGATTCAATTCCCAATCTTTGCAATCGTTCGATATAACGATAAATTAATGTAGGAGACTCGGATTCGCGGTAGTAACCTTTTCCACGCGTTGTGTATCCAATGAAGCTCAGGATTCACTTCCCAAGCCTCGCAATCGTTCGATATAACCAGAAATCACTCTAGGAGACTCGGATTCGCGACATTTACCTTTTCCACACGCAGTGTATCGAAAGCAGTTAAGGATTCACTTCCCAATCACCGCAATATTTTGATATAACGATAAGTCACTCTTGGGGACTCGGATGAGCGATATTTACTTTTTCACACGCTGTGTATCGAAAGCAGCTAAGGATTCAGTTCCCAATTTTCAGAATCGTTCGATATAACGATAAATCACTCTAGCAGACACGTATTCACGATATTTACCTTTTCCACACGCAGTGTATCGAAAGAAGCTAAGGATTCACTTCCCAATCTTCGCAATCGTTCGATATAACGATAAATTAATCTAGGAGACTCGGATTCGCGGTATTAACCTTTTCCACGCGTTGCGTATCCAATGAAGCTCAGGATGCACTTCCAAAGCCTCGCAATCGTTCGATATAACGATAAGTCACTGTAGGTAACACGAAATCGCGATATTTACCATTTCCACACGCTGTGTATCGAATGGAGGTAAGGAGTCACTTCCCAATCCTCGCAATCGTTCGATATAACGATAAATCAATCTAGGAGACTCGGATTCGCGATATTTACCTTTTCCCACGCTGTGTATCGAAAGCAGCTAAGGATTCACTTCCCATGCCTCGCAATCATTCGATATAACCATAAATCACTCTAGTAGACTTGGATTCCTGATATTTACTTTGTACACACGCTGTGTATCGAAAGCAGCTGAGTATTCACTTCCCAATCCTCGCAATCGTTCGATATAACTATAAACGTCTGTAGGGGACACGAAATCCCTATATTTACCTTTTCCAAACGCTGTGTATAGAAAGAAGCTAAGGATTCACTTCCCATACCTCGCAATCGTTCGATATAACGATATATCACTATAGTAGACTCGGATTCGCGATATTTACCTTTTCCACACGCTGTGTATGGAAAGCAGCTAAAGATTCACTTCCCATGCCTCGCAATCATTCGATATAACCATGAATCACTCTAGTAGACTCGGATTCCTGATATTTACCTAGTACACACGCTGTGTATCGAAAGCAGCTGAGTATTCACTTCCCAATCCTCGCAATCGTCCGATATAACAATAAACGTCTGTAGTCGATACGAAATCCCTATATTTACATTTTCCAAACGCTGTGTAAAGAAAGAAGATAAGGATTCACTTCCCAATCTTCGCAATCGTTCGATATAACGATAAATTAATCTAGGAGACTCGGATTCGCGGTATTAACCTTTTCCACGCGTTGCGTATCCAATGAAGCTCAGGATGCACTTCCAAAGCCTCGCAATCGTTCGATATAACGATAAGTCACTGTAGGTAACACGAAATCGCGATATTTACCATTTCCACACGCTGTGTATCGAATGGAGGTAAGGAGTCACTTCCCAATCCTCGCAATCGTTCGATATAACGATAAATCAATCTAGGAGACTCGGATTCGCGGTATTAACCTTTTCCACGCGCTGTGTATCGAAAGAAGCTCAGGATTCACTTCCCAAGCCTCGCAATCGTTCGATATAACCAGAAAACACTCTAGGAGACTCGGATTCGCGATATTTACCTTTTCCCACGCTGTGTATCGAAAGCAGCTAAGGATTCACTTCCCATGCCTCGCAATCATTCGATATAACCATAAATCACTCTAGTAGACTTGGATTCCTGATATTTACCTTGTACACACGCTGTGTATCGAAAGCAGCTGAGTATTCACTTCCCAATCCTCGCAATCGTTCGATATAACTATAAACGTCTGTAGGGGACACGAAATCCCTATATTTACCTTTTCCAAACGCTGTGTATAGAAAGAAGCTAAGGATTCACTTCCCATACCTCGCAATCGTTCGATATAACGATATATCACTATAGTAGACTCGGATTCGCGATATTTACCTTTTCCACACGCTCTGTATGGAAAGCAGCTAAAGATTCACTTCCCATGCCTCGCAATCGTTCGATATAACGATATATCACTATAGTAGACTCGGATTCGCGATATTTACCTTTTCCACACGCTGTGTATGGAATGCAGCTAAGGATTCACTTCCCAATCATCGCAATCGTTCGATATAACCTTAAATCAATCTAGTAGACTCTGATGCGCAATATTTACCTCTTCCACAGGCTGTGTATGGAAAGCAGCTAAGGATTCACTTCCCAATCCTTGCAATCGTTCGATATAACGATAAATCAATCTAGTATACTCTGATGCGCAATATTTATCTTTTCCACACGCTGTGTATCGAATGCAGCTAAGTATTCACTTCCCCAGCCTCGCAATCGTTCGATATAACGATAACTCACAATAGTAGACTCGGATTCGCGGTATTAATATTTTCCACGCGCTGTGTATCGAAAGCAGCTAAGGAGTCACTTCCCAATCCTCGCAATCGTTCGATATAATGATAAGTCACTGTAGGTAACACGAAATCGCGATATTTATCTTTTTCACACGCTGTGTATGGAAAGCAGCTAAGGATTAACTTCCCAAGCCCTGCAAGAGTTCCATATAACGATAAATCACTCTAGTAGACTCGGATTCGCGATATTTACCATTTCCACACGCTGTGTGTCGAATGGAGGTAAGGAGTCACTTCCCAATCCTCGCAATCGGTCGATATAACCTTAAATCACTCTAGTAGACTCGGATTCGCTATATTTACATTTTCCACACGCTGTGTATCAAAAGAAGCTCAGGATTCACTTCCCAAGCCTCGCAATCGTTCGATATAACCAGAAATCACTCTAGGAGACTCGGATTCGCGGTATTAACCTTTTCCACGCGTTGTGTATCCAATGAAGCTCACGCTGCACTTCCAAAGCCTCGCAATCGTTCGATATAACGATAAGTCACTGTAGGTAACACGAAATCGCGATATTTACCTTTTCCACACGCTGTGTATGGAATGCAGCTAAGGATGCACTTCCCAATCATCGCAATCATTCGATATAACCTTAAATCAATCTAGTAGACTCTGATGCGCAATATTTACCTCTTCCACAGGCTGTGTATGGAAAGCTGCTAAGGATTAAGTTCCCAATTTTCGCAATCGTTCGATATAACGATAAATCACTCTAGTAGACACGGATTCGCGATATTTACCTTTTCCACACGCAGTGTATCGAAAGAAGCTATGGATTCACTTCCCAATCTTCGCAATCGTTCGATATAACCTTAAATCACTCTAGTAGACTCGTATTCGCGATCTTTGCATTTTCCACACGCTGTGTAATGAATGGAGAAAAGGATTCACTTCCCAATCATCGCAATCGTTCCATATAACGAGAAATCACTCTAGTAGACTCGGATTCGCGATATTTACCTATTCCCACGCTGTGTATCGAAAGCAGCTAAGGATTCAGTTCCCAATTTTCACTATCGTTCGATATAACGATAAATCACTCTAGTAGACACGGGTTCGCGATATTAACTTTTCCACACGCAGTGTATCGAAAGAAGTTAAGGATTCACTTCCCAATCTTTGCAATCGTTCGGTATAACGATAAATTAATGTAGGAGACTCGGATTCGCGGTAGTAACCTTTTCCACGCGTTGTGTATCCAATGAAGCTCAGGATTCACTTCCCAAGCCTCGCAATCGTTCGATATAACCAGAAATCACTCTAGGAGACTCGGATTCGCGACATTTACCTTTTCCACACGCAGTGTATCGAAAGCAGTTAAGGATTCACTTCCCAATCACCGCAATATTTTGATATAACGATAAGTCACTCTTGGGGACTCGGATGAGCGATATTTACTTTTTCACACGCTGTGTATCGAAAGCAGCTAAGGATTCAGTTCCCAATTTTCAGAATCGTTCGATATAACGATAAATCACTCTAGCAGACACGTATTCGCGATATTTACCTTTTCCACACGCAGTGTATCGAAAGAAGCTAAGGATTCACTTCCCAATCTTCGCAATCGTTCGATATAACGATAAATTAATCTAGGAGACTCGGATTCGCGGTATTAACCTTTTCCACGCGTTGCGTATCCAATGAAGCTCAGGATGCACTTCCAAAGCCTCGCAATCGTTCGATATAACGATAAGTCACTGTAGGTAACACGAAATCGCGATATTTACCATTTCCACACGCTGTGTATCGAATGGAGGTAAGGAGTCACTTCCCAATCCTCGCAATCGTTCGATATAACGATAAATCAATCTAGGAGACTCGGATTCGCGATATTTACCTTTTCCCACCCTGTGTATCGAAAGCAGCTAAGGATTCACTTCCCATGCCTCGCAATCATTCGATATAACCATAAATCACTCTAGTAGACTTGGATTCCTGATATTTACCTTGTACACGCGCTGTGTATCGAAAGCAGCTGAGTATTCACTTCCCAATCCTCGCAATCGTTCGATATAACTATAAACGTCTGTAGGGGACACGAAATCCCTATATTTACCTTTTCCAAACGCTGTGTATAGAAAGAAGCTAAGGATTCACTTCCCATACCTCGCAATCGTTCGATATAACGATATATCACTATAGTAGACTCGGATTCGCGATATTTACCTTTTCCACACGCTGTGTATGGAAAGCAGCTAAAGATTCACTTCCCATGCCTCGCAATCATTCGATATAACCATGAATCACTCTAGTAGACTCGGATTCCTGATATTTACCTAGTACTCACGCTGTGTATCGAAAGCAGCTGAGTATTCACTTCCCAATCCTCGCAATCGTCCAATATAACAATAAACGTCTGTAGTCGATACGAAATCCCTATATTTACCTTTTCCAAACGCTGTGTAAAGAAAGAAGATAAGGATTCACTTCCCAATCTTCGCAATCGTTCGATATAACGATAAATTAATCTAGGAGACTCGGATTCGCGGTATTAACCTTTTCCACGCGTTGCGTATCCAATGAAGCTCAGGATGCACTTCCAAAGCCTCGCAATCGTTCGATATAACGATAAGTCACTGTAGGTAACACGAAATCGCGATATTTACCATTTCCACACGCTGTGTATCGAATGGAGGTAAGGAGTCACTTCCCAATCCTCGCAATCGTTCGATATAACGATAAATCAATCTAGGAGACTCGGATTCGCGGTATTAACCTTTTCCACGCGCTGTGTATCGAAAGAAGCTCAGGATTCACTTCCCAAGCCTCGCAATCGTTCGATATAACCAGAAAACACTCTAGGAGACTCGGATTCGCGATATTTACCTTTTCCCACGCTGTGTATCGAAAGCAGCTAAGGATTCACTTCCCATGCCTCGCAATCATTCGATATAACCATAAATCACTCTAGTAGACTTGGATTCCTGATATTTACCTTGTACACACGCTGTGTATCGAAAGCAGCTGAGTATTCACTTCCGAATCCTCGCAATCGTCCGATATAACAATAAACGTCTGTAGTCGATACGAAATCCCTATATTTACCTTTTCCAAACGCTGTGTATAGAAAGAAGCTAAGGATTCACTTCCCATATCTCGCAATCGTTCGATATAACGATATATCACTATAGTAGACTCGGATTCGCGATATTTACCTTTTCCACACGCTGTGTATCAAAAGAAGCTCAGGATTCACTTCCCAAGCCTCGCAATCGTTCGATATAACCAGAAATCACTCTAGGAGACTCGGATTCGCGGTATTAACCTTTTCCACGCGTTGTGTATCCAATGAAGCTCACGCTGCACTTCCAAAGCCTCGCAATCGTTCGATATAACGATAAGTCACTGTAGGTAACACGAAATCGCGATATTTACCTTTTCCACACGCTGTGTATGGAATGCAGCTAAGGATGCACTTCCCAATCATCGCAATCATTCGATATAACCTTAAATCAATCTAGTAGACTCTGATGCGCAATATTTACCTCTTCCACAGGCTGTGTATGGAAAGCTGCTAAGGATTCAGTTCCCAATTTTCGCAATCGTTCGATATAACGATATATCACTCTAGTAGACACGGATTCGCGATATTTACCTTTTCCACACGCAGTGTATCGAAAGAAGCTATGGATTCACTTCCCAATCTTCGCAATCGTTCGATATAACCTTAAATCACTCTAGTAGACTCGTATTCGCGATCTTTGCATTTTCCACACGCTGTGTAACGAATGGAGAAAAGGATTCACTTCCCAATCATCGCAATCGTTCGATATAACGATAAATTAATCTAGGAGACTCGGATTCGCGGTATTAACCTTTTCCACGCGTTGTGTATCCAATGAAGCTCACGCTGCACTTCCAAAGCCTCGCAATCGTTCGATATAACGATAAGTCACTGTAGGTAACACGAAATCGCGATATTTACCTTTTCCACACGCTGTGTATGGAATGCAGCTAAGGATGCACTTCCCAATCATCGCAATCATTCGATATAACCTTAAATCACTCTAGTATACTCTGATGCGCAATATTTATCTTTTCCACACGCTGTGTTTCGAATGTAGCTAAGTATTCACTTCCCCAGCCTCGCAATCGTTCGATATAACGATAACTCACTATAGTAGACTCGGATTCGCGGTATTAATATTTTCCACGCGCTGTGTATCGAAAGCAGCTAAGGATTCACTTCCTAAGCCCCTCAATCGTTCCATATAACGATAAATCACTCTAATAGATTCAGATTCGCGATATTTACCATTTCCACACACTGTGTATGGAAAGTAGCTAAGGAGTCACTTCCCAATCCTCGCAATCGTTCGATATAACGATAAGTCACTGTAGGTAACACGAAATCGCGATATTTATCTTTTTCACACGCTGTGTGAAAAATATATATATAACGATATATCACTCTAGTAGACACGGATTCGCGACATTTACCTTTTCCACACGCAGTGTATCGAAAGCAGTTAAGGATTCACTTCCCAATCACCGCAATATTTTGATATAACGATAAGTCACTGTTGGGGACTCGGATGAGCGATATTTACTTTTTCACACGCTGTGTATCGAAAGCAGCTAAGGATTCAGTTCCCAATTTTCAGAATCGTTCGATATAACGATAAATCACTCTAGCAGACACGTATTCGCGATATTTACCTTTTCCACACGCAGTGTATCGAAAGAAGCTAAGGATTCACTTCCCAATCTTCGCAATCGTTCGATATAACGATAAATTAATCTAGGAGACTCGGATTCGCGGTATTAACCTTTTCCACGCGTTGCGTATCCAATGAAGCTCAGGATGCACTTCCAAAGCCTCGCAATCGTTCGATATAACGATATGTCACTGTAGGTAACACGAAATCGCGATATTTATCTTTTTCACACGCTGTGTATGGAAAACAGCTATGGATTCACTTCCCAAGCCCCGCAATCGTTCCATATAACGAGAAATCACTCTAGTAGGCTGGGATTCGCGATATTTACCTTTTCCCCGCGCTGTGTATCGAAAGCAGCTGAGGATTCACTTCCCAAGCCCCGCAATCGTTCCATATAACGAGAAATCACTATAGTAGACTCGGATTCGCCATATTTACCTTTTCCACACGCTGTGTATGCAAAGAAGCTAAAGATTCACTTGCCATGCCTCGCAATCATTCGATATAACCATGAATCACTCTAGTAGACTCGGATTCCTGATATTTACCTAGTACACACGCTGTGTATCGAAAGCAGCTGAGTATTCACTTCCCAATCCTCGCAATCGTCCGATATAACAATAAACGTCTGTAGTCGATACGAAATCCCTATATTTACCTTTTCCAAACGCTGTGTAAAGAAAGAAGCTAAGGATTCACTTCCCATATCTCGCAATCGTTCGATATAACGATATATCACTATAGTAGACTCGGATTCGCGATATTTACCTTTTCCACACGCTGTGTATGGAATGCAGCTAAGGATGCACTTCCCAATCATCGCAATCAATCGATATAACCTTAAATCAATCTAGTAGACTCTGATGCGCAATATTTACCTCTTCCACAGGCTGTGTATCGAATGCAGCTAAGTATTCACTTCCCCAGCCTCGCAATCGTTCGATATAACGATAACTCACTATAGTAGACTCGGATTCGCGGTATTAATCTTTTCCACGCGCTGTGTATCGAAAGCAGCTAAGGATTCACTTCCTAAGCCCCTCAATCGTTCCATATAACGATAAATCACTCTAATAGATTCAGATTCGCGATATTTACCATTTCCACACACTGTGTATGGAAAGTAGCTAAGGAGTCACTTCCCAATCCTCGCAATCGTTCGATATAACGATAAGTCACTGTAGGTAACACGAAATCGCGATATTTATCTTTTTCACACGCTGTGTATGGAAAGCAGCTAAGGATTAACTTCCCAAGCCCCGCAATCGTTCCATATAACGATAAATCACTCTAGTAGACTCGGATTCGCGATATTTACTATTTCCACACGCTGTGTGTCGAATGGAGGTAAGAAGTCACTTCCCAATCCTCGCAATCGGTCGATATAACCTTAAATCACTCTAGTAGACTCGGATTCGCTATATTTACATTTTCCACACGCTGTGTATCAAAAGAAGCTCAGGATTCACTTCCCAAGCCTCGCAATCGTTCGATATAACCAGAAATCACTCTAGGAGACTCGGATTCGCGGTATTAACCTTTTCCACGCGTTGTGTATCCAATAAAGCTCACGCTGCACTTCCAAAGCCTCGCAATCGTTCGATATAACGATAAGTCACTGTTGGTAACACGAAATCGCGATATTTACCATTTCCACACGCTGTGTATCCAATGGAGGTAAGGAGTCACTTCCCAATCCTCGCAATCGTTCGATATAACGATATATCACTATAGTAGACTCGGATTCGCGATATTTACCTTTTCCACACGCTGTGTATTGAAAGCAGCTAAAGATTCACTTCCCATGCCTCGCAATCATTCGATATAACCATGAATCACTCTAGTAGACTCGGATTCCTGATATTTACCTAGTACACACGCTGTGTATCGAAAGCAGCTGAGTATTCACTTCCCAATCCTCGCAATCGTCCGATATAACAATAAACGTCTGTAGTCTATACGAAATCCCTATATTTACCTTTTCCAAACGCTGTGTAAAGAAAGAAGATAAGAATTCACTTCCCAATCTTCGCAATCGTTCGATATAACGATAAATTAATCTAGGAGACTCGGATTCGCGGTATTAACCTTTTCCACGCGTTGCGTATCCAATGAAGCTCAGGATGCACTTCCAAAGCCTCGCAATCGTTCGATATAACGATAAGTCACTGTAGGTAACATGAAATCGCGATATTTACCATTCCCACAGGCTGTGTATCGAATGGAGGTAAGGAGTCACTTCCCAATCCTCGCAATCGTTCGATGTAACGATAAATCAATCTAGGAGACTCGGATTCGCGGTATTAATCTTTTCCACGCGCTGTGTATCGAAAGCAGCTAAGGATTCACTTCCTAAGCCCCTCAATCGTTCCATATAACGATAAATCACTCTAATAGATTCAGATTCGCGATATTTACCATTTCCACACACTGTGTATGGAAAGTAGCTAAGGAGTCACTTCCCAATCCTCGCAATCGTTCGATATAACGATAAGTCACTGTAGGTAACACGAAATCGCGATATTTATCTTTTTCACACGCTGTGTATGGAAAGCAGCTAAGGATTAACTTCCCAAGCCCCGCAATCGTTCCATATAACGATAAATCACTCTAGTAGACTCGGATTCGCGATCTTTGCATTTTCCACACGCTGTGTAACGAATGGAGAAAAGGATTCACTTCCCAATCATCGCAATCGTTCGATATAACGATAAATTAATCTAGGAGACTCGGATTCGCGGTATTAACCTTTTCCACGCGTTGTGTATCCAATGAAGCTCACGCTGCACTTCCAAAGCCTCGCAATCGTTCGATATAACGATAAGTCACTGTAGGTAACACGAAATCGCGATATTTACCTTTTCCACACGCTGTGTATGGAATGCAGCTAAGGATGCACTTCCCAATCATCGCAATCATTCGATATAACCTTAAATCAATCTAGTAGACTCTGATGCGCAATATTTACCTCTTCCACAGGCTGTGTATGGAAAGCAGCTAAGGATTCACTTCCCAATCCCCGCAATCGTTCCATATAACGAGAAATCACTCTAGTAGGCTGGGATTCGCGATATTTACCTTTTCCCCGCGCTGTGTATCGAAAGCAGCTGAGGATTCACTTCCCAAGCCCCGCAATCGTTCCATATAACGAGAAATCACTCTAGTAGACTCGGATTCGCGATATTTACCTTTTCCCACGCTGTGTATCGAAAGCAGCTAAGGATTCACTTCCCATGCCTCGCAATCATTTGATATAACCATAAATCACTCTAGTATACTCTGATGCGCAATATTTATCTTTTCCACACGCTGTGTATCGAATGTAGCTAAGTATTCACTTCCCCAGCCTCGCAATCGTTCGATATAACGATAACTCACTATAGTAGACTCGGATTCGCGGTATTAATATTTTCCACGCGCTGTGTTTCGAAAGCAGCTAAGGATTCACTTCCCAAGCCTCTCAATCGTTCCATATAACGATAATTCACTCTAATAGATTCAGATTCGCGATATTTACCATTTCCACACACTGTGTATGGAAAGTAGCTAAGGAGTCACTTCCCAATCCTCGCAATCGTTCGATATAACGATAAGTCACTGTAGGTAACACGAAATCGCGATATTTATCTTTTTCACACGCTGTGTATGGAAAGCAGCTAAGGATTAACTTCCCAAGCCCCGCAATCGTTCCATATAACGATAAATCACTCTAGTAGACTCGGATTCGCGATATTTACCATTTCCACACGCTGTGTGTCGAATGGAGGTAAGGAGTCACTTCCCAATCCTCGCAATCGGTCGATATAACCTTAAATCACTCTAGTAGACTCGGATTCGCGATATTTACCTTTTCCCACGCTGTGTATCGAAAGCAGCTAAGGATTCAGTTCCCAATTTTCGCAATCGTTCGATATACCGATAAATCACTCTAGTAGACACGGATTCGCGATATTTAACTTTTCCACACGCAGTGTATCGAAAGAAGCTATGGATTCACTTCCCAATCTTCGCAATCGTTCGATATAACCTTAAATCACTCTAGTAGACTCGGATTCGCGATATTTGCATTTTCCACACGCTGTGTATCGAATGGAGCTAAGGATTCACTTCCCAATCATCGCAATCGTTCGATATAACGATAAATTAATCTAGGAGACTCGGATTCGCGGTATTAACCTTTTCCACGCGTTGTGTATCCAATGAAGCTCAGGATTCACTTCCCAAGCCTCGCAATCGTTCGATATAACCAGAAATCACTCTAGGAGACTCGGATTCGCGACATTTACCTTTTCCACACGCAGTGTATCGAAAGCAGTTAAGGATTCACTTCCCAATCACCGCAATATTTTGATATAACGATAAGTCACTGTTGGGGACTCGGATGAGCGATATTTACTTTTTCACACGCTGTGTATCGAAAGCAGCTAAGGATTCAGTTCCCAATTTTCAGAATCGTTCGATATAACGATAAATCACTCTAGCAGACACGTATTCGCGATATTTACCTTTTCCACACGCAGTGTATCGAAAGAAGCTAAGGATTCACTTCCCAATCTTCGCAATCGTTCGATATAACGATAAATTAATCTAGGAGACTCGGATTCGCGGTATTAACCTTTTCCACGCGTTGCGTATCCAATGAAGCTCAGGATGCACTTCCAAAGCCTCGCAATCGTTCGATATAACGATATGTCACTGTAGGTAACACGAAATCGCGATATTTATCTTTTTCACACGCTGTGTATGGAAAACAGCTATGGATTCACTTCCCAAGCCCCGCAATCGTTCCATATAACGAGAAATCACTCTAGTAGGCTGGGATTCGCGATATTTACCTTTTCCCCGCGCTGTGTATCGAAAGCAGCTGAGGATTCACTTCCCAAGCCCCGCAATCGTTCCATATAACGAGAAATCACTATAGTAGACTCGGATTCGCCATATTTACCTTTTCCACACGCTGTGTATGCAAAGAAGCTAAAGATTCACTTCCCATGCCTCGCAATCATTCGATATAACCATGAATCACTCTAGTAGACTCGGATTCCTGATATTTACCTAGTACACACGCTGTGTATCGAAAGCAGCTGAGTATTCACTTCCCAATCCTCGCAATCGTCCGATATAACAATAAACGTCTGTAGTCGATACGAAATCCCTATATTTACCTTTTCCAAACGCTGTGTAAAGAAAGAAGCTAAGGATTCACTTCCCATATCTCGCAATCGTTCGATATAACGATATATCACTATAGTAGACTCGGATTCGCGATATTTACCTTTTCCACACGCTGTGTATGGAATGCAGCTAAGGATGCACTTCCCAATCATCGCAATCAATCGATATAACCTTAAATCAATCTAGTAGACTCTGATGCGCAATATTTACCTCTTCCACAGGCTGTGTATGGAAAGTAGCTAAGGAGTCACTTCCCAATCCTCGCAATCGTTCGATATAACGATAAGTCACTGTAGGTAACACGAAATCGCGATATTTATCTTTTTCACACGCTGTGTATGGAAAGCAGCTAAGGATTAACTTCCCAAGCCCCGCAATCGTTCCATATAACGATAAATCACTCTAGTAGACTCGGATTCGCGATCTTTGCATTTTCCACACGCTGTGTAACGAATGGAGAAAAGGATTCACTTCCCAATCATCGCAATCGTTCGATATAACGATAAATTAATCTAGGAGACTCGGATTCGCGGTATTAACCTTTTCCACGCGTTGTGTATCCAATGAAGCTCACGCTGCACTTCCAAAGCCTCGCAATCGTTCGATATAACGATAAGTCACTGTAGGTAACACGAAATCGCGATATTTACCTTTTCCACACGCTGTGTATGGAATGCAGCTAAGGATGCACTTCCCAATCATCGCAATCATTCGATATAACCTTAAATCAATCTAGTAGACTCTGATGCGCAATATTTACCTCTTCCACAGGCTGTGTATGGAAAGCAGCTAAGGATTCACTTCCCAATCCCCGCAATCGTTCCATATAACGAGAAATCACTCTAGTAGGCTGGGATTCGCGATATTTACCTTTTCCCCGCGCTGTGTATCGAAAGCAGCTGAGGATTCACTTCCCAAGCCCCGCAATCGTTCCATATAACGAGAAATCACTCTAGTAGACTCGGATTCGCGATATTTACCTTTTCCCACGCTGTGTATCGAAAGCAGCTAAGGATTCACTTCCCATGCCTCGCAATCATTTGATATAACCATAAATCACTCTAGTATACTCTGATGCGCAATATTTATCTTTTCCACACGCTGTGTATCGAATGTAGCTAAGTATTCACTTCCCCAGCCTCGCAATCGTTCGATATAACGATAACTCACTATAGTAGACTCGGATTCGCGGTATTAATATTTTCCACGCGCTGTGTTTCGAAAGCAGCTAAGGATTCACTTCCCAAGCCTCTCAATCGTTCCATATAACGATAAATCACTCTAATAGATTCAGATTCGCGATATTTACCATTTCCACACACTGTGTATGGAAAGTAGCTAAGGAGTCACTTCCCAATCCTCGCAATCGTTCGATATAACGATAAGTCACTGTAGGTAACACGAAATCGCGATATTTATCTTTTTCACACGCTGTGTATGGAAAGCAGCTAAGGATTAACTTCCCAAGCCCCGCAATCGTTCCATATAACGATAAATCACTCTAGTAGACTCGGATTCGCGATATTTACCATTTCCACACGCTGTGTGTCGAATGGAGGTAAGGAGTCACTTCCCAATCCTCGCAATCGGTCGATATAACCTTAAATCACTCTAGTAGACTCGGATTCGCGATATTTACCTTTTCCCACGCTGTGTATCGAAAGCAGCTAAGGATTCAGTTCCCAATTTTCGCAATCGTTCGATATACCGATAAATCACTCTAGTAGACACGGATTCGCGATATTTAACTTTTCCATACGCAGTGTATCGAAAGAAGCTATGGATTCACTTCCCAATCTTCGCAATCGTTCGATATAACCTTAAATCACTCTAGTAGACTCGGATTCGCGATATTTGCATTTTCCACACGCTGTGTATCGAATGGAGCTAAGGATTCACTTCCCAATCATCGCAATCGTTCGATATAACGATAAATTAATCTAGGAGACTCGGATTCGCGGTATTAACCTTTTCCACGCGTTGTGTATCCAATGAAGCTCAGGATTCACTTCCCAAGCCTCGCAATCGTTCGATATAACCAGAAATCACTCTAGGAGACTCGGATTCGCGACATTTACCTTTTCCACACGCAGTGTATCGAAAGCAGTTAAGGATTCACTTCCCAATCACCGCAATATTTTGATATAACGATAAGTCACTGTTGGGGACTCGGATGAGCGATATTTACTTTTTCACACGCTGTGTATCGAAAGCAGCTAAGGATTCAGTTCCCAATTTTCAGAATCGTTCGATATAACGATAAATCACTCTAGCAGACACGTATTCGCGATATTTACCTTTTCCACACGCAGTGTATCGAAAGAAGCTAAGGATTCACTTCCCAATCTTCGCAATCGTTCGATATAACGATAAATTAATCTAGGAGACTCGGATTCGCGGTATTAACCTTTTCCACGCGTTGCGTATCCAATGAAGCTCAGGATGCACTTCCAAAGCCTCGCAATCGTTCGATATAACGATATGTCACTGTAGGTAACACGAAATCGCGATATTTATCTTTTTCACACGCTGTGTATGGAAAACAGCTATGGATTCACTTCCCAAGCCCCGCAATCGTTCCATATAACGAGAAATCACTCTAGTAGGCTGGGATTCGCGATATTTACCTTTTCCCCGCGCTGTGTATCGAAAGCAGCTGAGGATTCACTTCCCAAGCCCCGCAATCGTTCCATATAACGAGAAATCACTATAGTAGACTCGGATTCGCCATATTTACCTTTTCCACACGCTGTGTATGCAAAGAAGCTAAAGATTCACTTCCCATGCCTCGCAATCATTCGATATAACCATGAATCACTCTAGTAGACTCGGATTCCTGATATTTACCTAGTACACACGCTGTGTATCGAAAGCAGCTGAGTATTCACTTCCCAATCCTCGCAATCGTCCGATATAACAATAAACGTCTGTAGTCGATACGAAATCCCTATATTTACCTTTTCCAAACGCTGTGTAAAGAAAGAAGCTAAGGATTCACTTCCCATATCTCGCAATCGTTCGATATAACGATATATCACTATAGTAGACTCGGATTCGCGATATTTACCTTTTCCACACGCTGTGTATGGAATGCAGCTAAGGATGCACTTCCCAATCATCGCAATCAATCGATATAACCTTAAATCAATCTAGTAGACTCTGATGCGCAATATTTACCTCTTCCACAGGCTGTGTATGGAAAGCAGCTAAGGATTCACTTCCCAATCCTTGCAATCGTTCGATATAACGATAAATCAATCTAGTATACTCTGATGCGCAATATTTATCTTTTCCACACGCTGTGTATCGAATGCAGCTAAGTATTCACTTCCCCAGCCTCGCAATCGTTCGATATAACGATAACTCACTATAGTAGACTCGGATTCGCGGTATTAATCTTTTCCACGCGCTGTGTATCGAAAGCAGCTAAGGATTCACTTCCTAAGCCCCTCAATCGTTCCATATAACGATAAATCACTCTAATAGATTCAGATTCGCGATATTTACCATTTCCACACACTGTGTATGGAAAGTAGCTAAGGAGTCACTTCCCAATCCTCGCAATCGTTCGATATAACGATAAGTCACTGTAGGTAACACGAAATCGCGATATTTATCTTTTTCACACGCTGTGTATGGAAAGCAGCTAAGGATTAACTTCCCAAGCCCCGCAATCGTTCCATATAACGATAAATCACTCTAGTAGACTCGGATTCGCGATATTTACTATTTCCACACGCTGTGTGTCGAATGGAGGTAAGAAGTCACTTCCCAATCCTCGCAATCGGTCGATATAACCTTAAATCACTCTAGTAGACTCGGATTCGCTATATTTACATTTTCCACACGCTGTGTATCAAAAGAAGCTCAGGATTCACTTCCCAAGCCTCGCAATCGTTCGATATAACCAGAAATCACTCTAGGAGACTCGGATTCGCGGTATTAACCTTTTCCACGCGTTGTGTATCCAATAAAGCTCACGCTGCACTTCCAAAGCCTCGCAATCGTTCGATATAACGATAAGTCACTGTAGGTAACACGAAATCGCGATATTTACCATTTCCACACGCTGTGTATCCAATGGAGGTAAGGAGTCACTTCCCAATCCTCGCAATCGTTCGATATAACGATATATCACTATAGTAGACTCGGATTCGCGATATTTACCTTTTCCACACGCTGTGTATTGAAAGCAGCTAAAGATTCACTTCCCATGCCTCGCAATCATTCGATATAACCATGAATCACTCTAGTAGACTCGGATTCCTGATATTTACCTAGTACACACGCTGTGTATCGAAAGCAGCTGAGTATTCACTTCCCAATCCTCGCAATCGTCCGATATAACAATAAACGTCTGTAGTCTATACGAAATCCCTATATTTACCTTTTCCAAACGCTGTGTAAAGAAAGAAGATAAGAATTCACTTCCCAATCTTCGCAATCGTTCGATATAACGATAAATTAATCTAGGAGACTCGGATTCGCGGTATTAACCTTTTCCACGCGTTGCGTATCCAATGAAGCTCAGGATGCACTTCCAAAGCCTCGCAATCGTTCGATATAACGATAAGTCACTGTAGGTAACATGAAATCGCGATATTTACCATTCCCACAGGCTGTGTATCGAATGGAGGTAAGGAGTCACTTCCCAATCCTCGCAATCGTTCGATGTAACGATAAATCAATCTAGGAGACTCGGATTCGCGGTATTAATCTTTTCCACGCGCTGTGTATCGAAAGCAGCTAAGGATTCACTTCCTAAGCCCCTCAATCGTTCCATATAACGATAAATCACTCTAATAGATTCAGATTCGCGATATTTACCATTTCGACACACTGTGTATGGAAAGTAGCTAAGGAGTCACTTCCCAATCCTCGCAATCGTTCGATATAACGATAAGTCACTGTAGGTAACACGAAATCGCGATATTTATCTTTTTCACACGCTGTGTATGGAAAGCAGCTAAGGATTAACTTCCCAAGCCCCGCAATCGTTCCATATAACGATAAATCACTCTAGTAGACTCGGATTCGCGATATTTACTATTTCCACACGCTGTGTGTCGAATGGAGGTAAGAAGTCACTTCCCAATCCTCGCAATCGGTCGATATAACCTTAAATCACTCTAGTAGACTCGGATTCGCTATATTTACATTTTCCACACGCTGTGTATCAAAAGAAGCTCAGGATTCACTTCCCAAGCCTCGCAATCGTTCGATATAACCAGAAATCACTCTAGGAGACTCGGATTCGCGGTATTAACCTTTTCCACGCGTTGTGTATCCAATAAAGCTCACGCTGCACTTCCAAAGCCTCGCAATCGTTCGATATAACGATAAGTCACTGTAGGTAACACGAAATCGCGATATTTACCATTTCCACACGCTGTGTATCCAATGGAGGTAAGGAGTCACTTCCCAATCCTCGCAATCGTTCGATATAACGATATATCACTATAGTAGACTCGGATTCGCGATATTTACCTTTTCCACACGCTGTGTATTGAAAGCAGCTAAAGATTCACTTCCCATGCCTCGCAATCATTCGATATAACCATGAATCACTCTAGTAGACTCGGATTCCTGATATTTACCTAGTACACACGCTGTGTATCGAAAGCAGCTGAGTATTCACTTCCCAATCCTCGCAATCGTCCGATATAACAATAAACGTCTGTAGTCTATACGAAATCCCTATATTTACCTTTTCCAAACGCTGTGTAAAGAAAGAAGATAAGAATTCACTTCCCAATCTTCGCAATCGTTCGATATAACGATAAATTAATCTAGGAGACTCGGATTCGCGGTATTAACCTTTTCCACGCGTTGCGTATCCAATGAAGCTCAGGATGCACTTCCAAAGCCTCGCAATCGTTCGATATAACGATAAGTCACTGTAGGTAACATGAAATCGCGATATTTACCATTCCCACAGGCTGTGTATCGAATGGAGGTAAGGAGTCACTTCCCAATCCTCGCAATCGTTCGATGTAACGATAAATCAATCTAGGAGACTCGGATTCGCGGTATTAATCTTTTCCACGCGCTGTGTATCGAAAGCAGCTAAGGATTCACTTCCTAAGCCCCTCAATCGTTCCATATAACGATAAATCACTCTAATAGATTCAGATTCGCGATATTTACCATTTCGACACACTGTGTATGGAAAGTAGCTAAGGAGTCACTTCCCAATCCTCGCAATCGTTCGATATAACGATAAGTCACTGTAGGTAACACGAAATCGCGATATTTATCTTTTTCACACGCTGTGTATGGAAAGCAGCTAAGGATTAACTTCCCAAGCCCCGCAATCGTTCCATATAACGATAAATCACTCTAGTAGACTCGGATTCGCGATATTTACTATTTCCACACGCTGTGTGTCGAATGGAGGTAAGAAGTCACTTCCCAATCCTCGCAATCGGTCGATATAACCTTAAATCACTCTAGTAGACTCGGATTCGCTATATTTACATTTTCCACACGCTGTGTATCAAAAGAAGCTCAGGATTCACTTCCCAAGCCTCGCAATCGTTCGATATAACCAGAAATCACTCTAGGAGACTCGGATTCGCGGTATTAACCTTTTCCACGCGTTGTGTATCCAATAAAGCTCACGCTGCACTTCCAAAGCCTCGCAATCGTTCGATATAACGATAAGTCACTGTAGGTAACACGAAATCGCGATATTTACCATTTCCACACGCTGTGTGTCCAATGGAGGTAAGGAGTCACGTCCCAATCCTCGCAATCGTTCGATATAAGTATAAATCAATCTAGGAGACTCGGATTCGCGATATTTACCTTTTCCCACGCTGTGTATCGAAAGCAGCTAAGGATTCACTTCCCATGCCTCGCAATCATTCGATATAACCATAAATCACTCTAGTAGACTCGGATTCGCGATATTTACCTTTTCCACACGCTGTGTATTGAAAGCAGCTAAAGATTCACTTCCCATGCCTCGCAATCATTCGATATAACCATGAATCACTCTAGTAGACTCGGATTCCAGATATTTACCTAGTACACACGCTGTGTATCGAAAGCAGCTGAGTATTCACTTCCCAATCCTCGCAATCGTCCGATATAACAATAAACGTCTGTAGTCTATACGAAATCCCTATATTTACCTTTTCCAAACGCTGTGTAATGAAAGAAGATAAGGATTCACTTCCCAATCTTCGCAATCGTTCGATATAACGATAAATTAATCTAGGAGACTCGGATTCGCGGTATTAACATTTCCACGCGTTGCGTATCCAATGAAGCTCAGGATGCACTTCCAAAGCCTCGCAATCGTTCGATATAACGATAAGTCACTGTAGGTAACATGAAATCGCGATATTTACCATTCCCACACGCTGTGTATCGAATGGAGGTAAGGAGTCACTTCCCAATCCTCGCAATCGTTCTATGTAACGATAAATCAATCTAGGAGACTCGGATTCGCGGTATTAACCTTTTCCACGCGCTGTGTATCGAAAGAAGCTCAGGATTCACTTCCCAAGCCTCGCAATCGTTCGATATAACCAGAAATCACTCTAGGAGACTCGGATTCGCGATATTTACCTTTTCCCACGCTGTGTATCGAAAGCAGCTAAGGATTCACTTCCCATGCCTCGCAATCATTCGATATAACCATAAATCACTCTAGTAGACTTGGATTCCTGATATTTACCTTGTACACACGCTGTGTATCGAAAGCAGCTGAGTATTCACTTCCCAATCCTCGCAATCGTTCGATATAACTATAAACGTCTGTAGGGGACACGAAATCCCTATATTTACCTTTTCCAAACGCTGTGTATAGAAAGAAGCTAAGGATTCACTTCCCATACCTCGCAATCGTTCGATATAACGATATATCACTATAGTAGACTCGGATTCGCGATATTTACCTTTTCCACACGCTGTGTATGGAATGCAGCTAAGGATTCACTTCCCAATCATCGCAATCGTTCGATATAACGATAAATCAATCTAGTATAGTCTGATGCGCAATATTTATCTTTTCCACACGCTGTGTATCGAATGCAGCTAAGTATACACTTCCCCAGCCTCGCAATCGTTCGATATAACGATAACTCACTATAGTAGACTCGGATTCGCGGTATTAACCTTTTCCACGCGCTGTGTATCGAAAGAAGCTCAAGATTCACTTCCCAAGCCTCGCAATCGGTCGATATAACCTTAGATCACTCTAGTAGACTCGGATTCCTGATATTTACCTAGTACACACGCTGTGTATCGAAAGCAGCTGAGTATTCACTTCCCAATCCTCGCAATCGTCCGATATAACAATAAACGTCTGTAGTCGATACGAAATCCCTATATTTACCTTTTCCAAACGCTGTGTATAGAAAGAAGCTAAGGATTCACTTCCCATACCTCGCAATCGTTCGATATAACGATATATCACTATAGTAGACTCGGATTCGCGATATTTACCTTTTCCACACGCTGTGTATGGAAAGCAGCTAAAGATTCACTTCCCATGCCTCGCAATCATTCGATATAACCATGAATCACTCTAGTAGACTCGGATTCCTGATATTTACCTAGTACACACGCTGTGTATCGAAAGCAGCTGAGTATTCACTTCCCAATTCTCGCAATCGTCCGATATAACAATAAACGTCTGTAATCGATACGAAATCCCTATATTTACCTTTTCCAAACGCTGTGTAAAGAAAGAAGATAAGGATTCACTTCCCAATCTTCGCAATCGTTCGATATAACGATAAATTAATCTAGGAGACTCGGATTCGCGGTATTAACCTTTTCCACGCGTTGCGTATCCAATGAAGCTCAGGATGCACTTCCAAAGCCTCGCAATCGTTCGATATAACGATAAGTCACTGTAGGTAACATGAAATCGCGATATTTACCATTCCCACACACTGTGTATCGAATGGAGGTAAGGAGTCACTTCCCAATCCTCGCAATCGTTCGATGTAACGATAAATCAATCTAGGAGACTCGGATTCGCGGTATTAACCTTTTCCACGCGCTGTGTATCGAAAGAAGCTCAGGATTCACTTCCCAAGCCTCGCAATCGTTCGATATAACCAGAAATCACTCTAGGAGACTCGGATTCGCGATATTTACCTTTTCCCACGCTGTGTATCGAAAGCAGCTAAGGATTCACTTCCCATGCCTCGCAATCATTCGATATAACCATAAATCACTCTAGTAGACTTGGATTCCTGATATTTACCTTGTACACACGCTGTGTATCGAAAGCAGCTGAGTATTCACTTCCCAATCCTCGCAATCGTTCGATATAACTATAAACGTCTGTAGGGGACACGAAATCCCTATATTTACCTTTTCCAAACGCTGTGTATAGAAAGAAGCTAAGGATTCACTTCCCATACCTCGCAATCGTTCGATATAACGATATATCACTATAGTAGACTCGGATTCGCGATATTTACCTTTTCCACACGCTCTGTATGGAAAGCAGCTAAAGATTCACTTCCCATGCCTCGCAATCATTCGATATAACCATGAATCACTCTAGTAGACTCGGATTCCTGATATTTACCTTGTACACACGCTGTGTATCGAAAGCAGCTGAGTATTCACTTCCGAATCCTCGCAATCGTCCGATATAACAATAAACGTCTGTAGTCGATGCGAAATCCCTATATTTACCTTTTCCAAACGCTGTGTATAGAAAGAAGCTAAGGATTCACTTCCCATATCTCGCAATCGTTCGATATAACGATATATCACTATAGTAGACTCGGATTCGCGATATTTACCTTTTCCACACGCTGTGTATGGAATGCAGCTAAGGATTCACTTCCCAATCATCGCAATCGTTCGATATAACCTTAAATCAATCTAGTAGACTCTGATGCGCAATATTTATCTTTTCCACACGCTGTGTATCGAATGCAGCTAAGTATTCACTTCCCCAGCCTCGCAATCGTTCGATATAACGATAACTCACTATAGTAGACTCGGATTCGCGGTATTAATATTTTTCCACGCGCTGTGTATCGAAAGCAGCTAAGGAGTCACTTCCCAATCCTCGCAATCGTTCGATATAATGATAAGTCACTGTAGGTAACACGAAATCGCGATATTTATCTTTTTCACACGCTGTGTATGGAAAGCAGCTAAGGATTAACTTCCCAAGCCCTGCAAGAGTTCCATATAACGATAAATCACTCTAGTAGACTCGGATTCGCGATATTTACCATTTCCACACGCTGTGTGTCGAATGGAGGTAAGGAGTCACTTCCCAATCCTCGCAATCGGTCGATATAACCTTAAATCACTCTAGTAGACTCGGATTCGCTATATTTACATTTTCCACACGCTGTGTATCAAAAGAAGCTCAGGATTCACTTCCCAAGCCTCGTAATCGTTCGATATAACCAGAAATCACTCTAGGAGACTCGGATTCGCGGTATTACCTTTTCCACGCGTTGTGTATCCAATGAAGCTCACGCTGCACTTCCAAAGCCTCGCAATCGTTCGATATAACGATAAGTCACTGTAGGTAACACGAAATCGCGATATTTACCTTTTCCACACGCTGTGTATGGAATGCAGATAAGGATGCACTTCCCAATCATCGCAATCATTCGATATAACCTTAAATCAATCTAGTAGACTCTGATGCGCAATATTTACCTCTTCGACAGGCTGTGTATGGAAAGCTGCTAAGGATTCAGTTCCCAATTTTCGCAATCGTTCGATATAACGATAAATCACTCTAGTAGACACGGATTCGCGATATTTACCTTTTCCACACGCAGTGTATCGAAAGAAGCTATGGATTCACTTCCCAATCTTCGCAATCGTTCGATATAACCTTAAATCACTCTAGTAGACTCGTATTCGCGATCTTTGCATTTTCCACACGCTGTGTAACGAATGGAGAAAAGGATTCACTTCCCAATCATCGCAATCGTTCGATATAACGATAAATTAATCTAGGAGACTCGGATTCGCGGTATTAACCTTTTCCACGCGTTGTGTATCCAATGAAGCTCACGCTGCACTTCCATAGCCTCGCAATCGTTCGATATAACGATAAGTCACTGTAGGTAACACGAAATCGCGATATTTACCATTCCCACAGGCTGTGTATCGAATGGAGGTAAGGAGTCACTTCCCAATCCTCGCAATCGTTCGATGTAACGATAAATCAATCTAGGAGACTCGGATTCGCGGTATTAATCTTTTCCACGCGCTGTGTATCGAAAGCAGCTAAGGATTCACTTCCTAAGCCCCTCAATCGTTCCATATAACGATAAATCACTCTAATAGATTCAGATTCGCGATATTTACCATTTCCACACACTGTGTATGGAAAGTAGCTAAGGAGTCACTTCCCAATCCTCGCAATCGTTCGATATAACGATAAGTCACTGTAGGTAACACGAAATCGCGATATTTATCTTTTTCACACGCTGTGTATGGAAAGCAGCTAAGGATTAACTTCCCAAGCCCCGCAATCGTTCCATATAACGATAAATCACTCTAGTAGACTCGGATTCGCGATATTTACTATTTCCACACGCTGTGTGTCGAATGGAGGTAAGAAGTCACTTCCCAATCCTCGCAATCGGTCGATATAACCTTAAATCACTCTAGTAGACTCGGATTCGCTATATTTACATTTTCCACACGCTGTGTATCAAAAGAAGCTCAGGATTCACTTCCCAAGCCTCGCAATCGTTCGATATAACCAGAAATCACTCTAGGAGACTCGGATTCGCGGTATTAACCTTTTCCACGCGTTGTGTATCCAATAAAGCTCACGCTGCACTTCCAAAGCCTCGCAATCGTTCGATATAACGATAAGTCACTGTAGGTAACACGAAATCGCGATATTTACCATTTCCACACGCTGTGTATCCAATGGAGGTAAGGAGTCACTTCCCAATCCTCGCAATCGTTCGATATAACGATAAATCAATCTAGGAGGCTCGGATTCGCGATATTTACCTTTTCCCACGCTGTGTATCGAAAGCAGCTAAGGATTCACTTCCCATGCCTCGCAATCATTCGATATAACCATAAATCACTCTAGTAGACTTGGATTCCTGATATTTACCTTGTACACACGCTGTGTATCGAAAGCAGCTGAGTATTCACTTCCCAATCCTCGCAATCGTCCGATATAACAATAAACGTCTGTAGTCTCTACGAAATCCCTATATTTACCTTTTCCAAACGCTGTGTAAAGAAAGAAGATAAGGATTCACTTCCCAATCTTCGCAATCGTTCGATATAACGATAAATTAATCTAGGAGACTCGGATTCGCGGTATTAACCTTTTCCACGCGTTGCGTATCCAATGAAGCTCAGGATGCACTTCCAAAGCCTCGCAATCGTTCGATATAACGATAAGTCACTGTAGGTAACATGAAATCGCGATATTTACCATTCCCACACACTGTGTATCGAATGGAGGTAAGGAGTCACTTCCCAATCCTCGCAATCGTTCGATGTAACGATAAATCAATCTAGGAGACTCGGATTCGCGGTATTAACCTTTTCCACGCGCTGTGTATCGAAAGAAGCTCAGGATTCACTTCCCAAGCCTCGCAATCGTTCGATATAACCAGAAATCACTCTAGGAGACTCGGATTCGCGATATTTACCTTTTCCCACGCTGTGTATCGAAAGCAGCTAAGGATTCACTTCCCATGCCTCGCAATCATTCGATATAACCATAAATCACTCTAGTAGACTTGGATTCCTGATATTTACCTTGTACACACGCTGTGTATCGAAAGCAGCTGAGTATTCACTTCCCAATCCTCGCAATCGTTCGATATAACTATAAACGTCTGTAGGGGACACGAAATCCCTATATTTACCTTTTCCAAACGCTGTGTATAGAAAGAAGCTAAGGATTCACTTCCCATATCTCGCAATCGTTCGATATAACGATATATCACTATAGTAGACTCGGATTCGCGATATTTACCTTTTCCACACGCTGTGTATGGAATGCAGCTAAGGATTCACTTCCCAATCATCGCAATCGTTCGATATAACCTTAAATCAATCTAGTAGACTCTGATGCGCAATATTTACCACTTCCACAGGCTGTGTATGGAAAGCAGCTAAGGATTCACTTCCCAATCCTTGCAATCGTTCGATATAACGATAAATCAATCTAGTATACTCTGATGCGCAATATTTATCTTTTCCACACGCTGTGTATCGAATGCAGCTAAGTATTCACTTCCCCAGCCTCGCAATCGTTCGATATAACGATAACTCACTATAGTAGACTCGGATTCGCGGTATTAATATTTTTCCACGCGCTGTGTATCGAAAGCAGCTAAGGAGTCACTTCCCAATCCTCGCAATCGTTCGATATAATGATAAGTCACTGTAGGTAACACGAAATCGCGATATTTATCTTTTTCACACGCTGTGTATGGAAAGCAGCTAAGGATTAACTTCCCAAGCCCTGCAAGAGTTCCATATAACGATAAATCACTCTAGTAGACTCGGATTCGCGATATTTACCATTTCCACACGCTGTGTGTCGAATGGAGGTAAGGAGTCACTTCCCAATCCTCGCAATCGGTCGATATAACCTTAAATCACTCTAGTAGACTCGGATTCGCTATATTTACATTTTCCACACGCTGTGTATCAAAAGAAGCTCAGGATTCACTTCCCAAGCCTCGCAATCGTTCGATATAACCAGAAATCACTCTAGGAGACTCGGATTCGCGGTATTACCTTTTCCACGCGTTGTGTATCCAATGAAGCTCACGCTGCACTTCCAAAGCCTCGCAATCGTTCGATATAACGATAAGTCACTGTAGGTAACACGAAATCGCGATATTTACCTTTTCCACACGCTGTGTATGGAATGCAGCTAAGGATGCACTTCCCAATCATCGCAATCATTCGATATAACCTTAAATCAATCTAGTAGACTCTGATGCGCAATATTTACCTCTTCGACAGGCTGTGTATGGAAAGCTGCTAAGGATTCAGTTCCCAATTTTCGCAATCGTTCGATATAACGATAAATCACTCTAGTAGACACGGATTCGCGATATTTACCTTTTCCACACGCAGTGTATCGAAAGAAGCTATGGATTCACTTCCCAATCTTCGCAATCGTTCGATATAACCTTAAATCACTCTAGTAGACTCGTATTCGCGATCTTTGCATTTTCCACACGCTGTGTAACGAATGGAGAAAAGGATTCACTTCCCAATCATCGCAATCGTTCGATATAACGATAAATTAATCTAGGAGACTCGGATTCGCGGTATTAACCTTTTCCACGCGTTGTGTATCCAATGAAGCTCACGCTGCACTTCCATAGCCTCGCAATCGTTCGATATAACGATAAGTCACTGTAGGTAACACGAAATCGCGATATTTACCATTCCCACAGGCTGTGTATCGAATGGAGGTAAGGAGTCACTTCCCAATCCTCGCAATCGTTCGATGTAACGATAAATCAATCTAGGAGACTCGGATTCGCGGTATTAATCTTTTCCACGCGCTGTGTATCGAAAGCAGCTAAGAATTCACTTCCTAAGCCCCTCAATCGTTCCATATAACGATAAATCACTCTAATAGATTCAGATTCGCGATATTTACCATTTCCACACACTGTGTATGGAAAGTAGCTAAGGAGTCACTTCCCAATCCTCGCAATCGTTCGATATAACGATAAGTCACTGTAGGTAACACGAAATCGCGATATTTATCTTTTTCACACGCTGTGTATGGAAAGCAGCTAAGGATTAACTTCCCAAGCCCCGCAATCGTTCCATATAACGATAAATCACTCTAGTAGACTCGGATTCGCGATATTTACTATTTCCACACGCTGTGTGTCGAATGGAGGTAAGAAGTCACTTCCCAATCCTCGCAATCGGTCGATATAACCTTAAATCACTCTAGTAGACTCGGATTCGCTATATTTACATTTTCCACACGCTGTGTATCAAAAGAAGCTCAGGATTCACTTCCCAAGCCTCGCAATCGTTCGATATAACCAGAAATCACTCTAGGAGACTCGGATTCGCGGTATTAACCTTTTCCACGCGTTGTGTATCCAATAAAGCTCACGCTGCACTTCCAAAGCCTCGCAATCGTTCGATATAACGATAAGTCACTGTAGGTAACACGAAATCGCGATATTTACCATTTCCACACGCTGTGTATCCAATGGAGGTAAGGAGTCACTTCCCAATCCTCGCAATCGTTCGATATAACGATAAATCAATCTAGGAGGCTCGGATTCGCGATATTTACCTTTTCCCACGCTGTGTATCGAAAGCAGCTAAGGATTCACTTCCCATGCCTCGCAATCATTCGATATAACCATAAATCACTCTAGTAGACTTGGATTCCTGATATTTACCTTGTACACACGCTGTGTATCGAAAGCAGCTGAGTATTCACTTCCCAATCCTCGCAATCGTTCGATATAACGATATATCACTATAGTAGACTCGGATTCGCGATATTTACCTTTTCCACACGCTGTGTATTGAAAGCAGCTAAAGATTCACTTCCCATGCCTCGCAATCATTCGATATAACCATGAATCACTCTAGTAGACTCGGATTCCAGATATTTACCTAGTACACACGCTGTGTATCGAAAGCAGCTGAGTATTCACTTCCCAATCCTCGCAATCGTCCGATATAACAATAAACGTCTGTAGTCTCTACGAAATCCCTATATTTACCTTTTCCAAACGCTGTGTAAAGAAAGAAGATAAGGATTCACTTCCCAATCTTCGCAATCGTTCGATATAACGATAAATTAATCTAGGAGACTCGGATTCGCGGTATTAACCTTTTCCACGCGTTGCGTATCCAATGAAGCTCAGGATGCACTTCCAAAGCCTCGCAATCGTTCGATATAACGATAAGTCACTGTAGGTAACATGAAATCGCGATATTTACCATTCCCACACACTGTGTATCGAATGGAGGTAAGGAGTCACTTCCCAATCCTCGCAATCGTTCGATGTAACGATAAATCAATCTAGGAGACTCGGATTCGCGGTATTAACCTTTTCCACGCGCTGTGTATCGAAAGAAGCTCAGGATTCACTTCCCAAGCCTCGCAATCGTTCGATATAACCAGAAATCACTCTAGGAGACTCGGATTCGCGATATTTACCTTTTCCCACGCTGTGTATCGAAAGCAGCTAAGGATTCACTTCCCATGCCTCGCAATCATTCGATATAACCATAAATCACTCTAGTAGACTTGGATTCCTGATATTTACCTTGTACACACGCTGTGTATCGAAAGCAGCTGAGTATTCACTTCCCAATCCTCGCAATCGTTCGATATAACTATAAACGTCTGTAGGGGACACGAAATCCCTATATTTACCTTTTCCAAACGCTGTGTATAGAAAGAAGCTAAGGATTCACTTCCCATATCTCGCAATCGTTCGATATAACGATATATCACTATAGTAGACTCGGATTCGCGATATTTACCTTTTCCACACGCTGTGTATGGAATGCAGCTAAGGATTCACTTCCCAATCATCGCAATCGTTCGATATAACCTTAAATCAATCTAGTAGACTCTGATGCGCAATATTTACCTCTTCCACAGGCTGTGTATGGAAAGCAGCTAAGGATTCACTTCCCAATCCTTGCAATCGTTCGATATAACGATAAATCAATCTAGTATACTCTGATGCGCAATATTTATCTTTTCCACACGCTGTGTATCGAATGCAGCTAAGTATTCACTTCCCCAGCCTCGCAATCGTTCGATATAACGATAACTCACTATAGTAGACTCGGATTCGCGGTATTAATATTTTTCCACGCGCTGTGTATCGAAAGCAGCTAAGGAGTCACTTCCCAATCCTCGCAATCGTTCGATATAATGATAAGTCACTGTAGGTAACACGAAATCGCGATATTTATCTTTTTCACACGCTGTGTATGGAAAGCAGCTAAGGATTAACTTCCCAAGCCCTGCAAGAGTTCCATATAACGATAAATCACTCTAGTAGACTCGGATTCGCGATATTTACCATTTCCACACGCTGTGTGTCGAATGGAGGTAAGGAGTCACTTCCCAATCCTCGCAATCGGTCGATATAACCTTAAATCACTCTAGTAGACTCGGATTCGCTATATTTACATTTTCCACACGCTGTGTATCAAAAGAAGCTCAGGATTCACTTCCCAAGCCTCGCAATCGTTCGATATAACCAGAAATCACTCTAGGAGACTCGGATTCGCGGTATTACCTTTTCCACGCGTTGTGTATCCAATGAAGCTCACGCTGCACTTCCAAAGCCTCGCAATCGTTCGATATAACGATAAGTCACTGTAGGTAACACGAAATCGCGATATTTACCTTTTCCACACGCTGTGTATGGAATGCAGCTAAGGATGCACTTCCCAATCATCGCAATCATTCGATATAACCTTAAATCAATCTAGTAGACTCTGATGCGCAATATTTACCTCTTCGACAGGCTGTGTATGGAAAGCTGCTAAGGATTCAGTTCCCAATTTTCGCAATCGTTCGATATAACGATAAATCACTCTAGTAGACACGGATTCGCGATATTTACCTTTTCCACACGCAGTGTATCGAAAGAAGCTATGGATTCACTTCCCAATCTTCGCAATCGTTCGATATAACCTTAAATCACTCTAGTAGACTCGTATTCGCGATCTTTGCATTTTCCACACGCTGTGTAACGAATGGAGAAAAGGATTCACTTCCCAATCATCGCAATCGTTCGATATAACGATAAATTAATCTAGGAGACTCGGATTCGCGGTATTAACCTTTTCCACGCGTTGTGTATCCAATGAAGCTCACGCTGCACTTCCATAGCCTCGCAATCGTTCGATATAACGATAAGTCACTGTAGGTAACACGAAATCGCGATATTTACCATTCCCACAGGCTGTGTATCGAATGGAGGTAAGGAGTCACTTCCCAATCCTCGCAATCGTTCGATGTAACGATAAATCAATCTAGGAGACTCGGATTCGCGGTATTAATCTTTTCCACGCGCTGTGTATCGAAAGCAGCTAAGGATTCACTTCCTAAGCCCCTCAATCGTTCCATATAACGATAAATCACTCTAATAGATTCAGATTCGCGATATTTACCATTTCCACACACTGTGTATGGAAAGTAGCTAAGGAGTCACTTCCCAATCCTCGCAATCGTTCGATATAACGATAAGTCACTGTAGGTAACACGAAATCGCGATATTTATCTTTTTCACACGCTGTGTATGGAAAGCAGCTAAGGATTAACTTCCCAAGCCCCGCAATCGTTCCATATAACGATAAATCACTCTAGTAGACTCGGATTCGCGATATTTACTATTTCCACACGCTGTGTGTCGAATGGAGGTAAGAAGTCACTTCCCAATCCTCGCAATCGGTCGATATAACCTTAAATCACTCTAGTAGACTCGGATTCGCGGTATTAACCTTTTCCACGCGTTGTGTATCCAATAAAGCTCACGCTGCACTTCCAAAGCCTCGCAATCGTTCGATATAACGATAAGTCACTGTAGGTAACACGAAATCGCGATATTTACCATTTCCACACGCTGTGTATCCAATGGAGGTAAGGAGTCACTTCCCAATCCTCGCAATCGTTCGATATAACGATAAATCAATCTAGGAGGCTCGGATTCGCGATATTTACCTTTTCCCACGCTGTGTATCGAAAGCAGCTAAGGATTCACTTCCCATGCCTCGCAATCATTCGATATAACCATAAATCACTCTAGTAGACTTGGATTCCTGATATTTACCTTGTACACACGCTGTGTATCGAAAGCAGCTGAGTATTCACTTCCCAATCCTCGCAATCGTTCGATATAACGATATATCACTATAGTAGACTCGGATTCGCGATATTTACCTTTTCCACACGCTGTGTATTGAAAGCAGCTAAAGATTCACTTCCCATGCCTCGCAATCATTCGATATAACCATGAATCACTCTAGTAGACTCGGATTCCAGATATTTACCTAGTACACACGCTGTGTATCGAAAGCAGCTGAGTATTCACTTCCCAATCCTCGCAATCGTCCGATATAACAATAAACGTCTGTAGTCTCTACGAAATCCCTATATTTACCTTTTCCAAACGCTGTGTAAAGAAAGAAGATAAGGATTCACTTCCCAATCTTCGCAATCGTTCGATATAACGATAAATTAATCTAGGAGACTCGGATTCGCGGTATTAACCTTTTCCACGCGTTGCGTATCCAATGAAGCTCAGGATGCACTTCCAAAGCCTCGCAATCGTTCGATATAACGATAAGTCACTGTAGGTAACATGAAATCGCGATATTTACCATTCCCACACACTGTGTATCGAATGGAGGTAAGGAGTCACTTCCCAATCCTCGCAATCGTTCGATGTAACGATAAATCAATCTAGGAGACTCGGATTCGCGGTATTAACCTTTTCCACGCGCTGTGTATCGAAAGAAGCTCAGGATTCACTTCCCAAGCCTCGCAATCGTTCGATATAACCAGAAATCACTCTAGGAGACTCGGATTCGCGATATTTACCTTTTCCCACGCTGTGTATCGAAAGCAGCTAAGGATTCACTTCCCATGCCTCGCAATCATTCGATATAACCATAAATCACTCTAGTAGACTTGGATTCCTGATATTTACCTTGTACACACGCTGTGTATCGAAAGCAGCTGAGTATTCACTTCCCAATCCTCGCAATCGTTCGATATAACTATAAACGTCTGTAGGGGACACGAAATCCCTATATTTACCTTTTCCAAACGCTGTGTATAGAAAGAAGCTAAGGATTCACTTCCCATACCTCGCAATCGTTCGATATAACGATATATCACTATAGTAGACTCGGATTCGCGATATTTACCTTTTCCACACGCTGTGTATGGAATGCAGCTAAGGATTCACTTCCCAATCATCGCAATCGTTCGATATAACGATAAATCAATCTAGTATAGTCTGATGCGCAATATTTATCTTTTCCACACGCTGTGTATCGAATGCAGCTAAGTATTCACTTCCCCAGCCTCGCAATCGTTCGATATAACGATAACTCACTATAGTAGACTCGGATTCGCGGTATTAACCTTTTCCATGCGCTGTGTATGGAAAGCAGCTAAAGATTCACTTCCCATGCCTCGCAATCATTCGATATAACCATGAATCACTCTAGTAGACTCGGATTCCTGATATTTACCTAGTACACACGCTGTGTATCGAAAGCAGCTGTGTATTCACTTCCCAATCCTCGCAATCGTCCGATATAACAATAAACGTCTGTAATCGATACGAAATCCCTATATTTACCTTTTCCAAACGCTGTGTAAAGAAAGAAGATAAGGATTCACTTCCCAATCTTCGCAATCGTTCGATATAACGATAAATTAATCTAGGAGACTCGGATTCGCGGTATTAACCTTTTCCACGCGTTGCGTATCCAATGAAGCTCAGGATGCACTTCCAAAGCCTCGCAATCGTTCGATATAACGATAAGTCACTGTAGGTAACACGAAATCGCGATATTTACCATTTCCACACGCTGTGTATCGAATGGAGGTAAGGAGTCACTTCCCAATCCTCGCAATCGTTCGATATAACGATAAATCAATCTAGGAGACTCGGATTCGCGGTATTAACCTTTTCCACGCGCTGTGTATCGAAAGAAGCTCAGGATTCACTTCCCAAGCCTCGCAATCGTTCGATATAACCAGAAAACACTCTAGGAGACTCGGATTCGCGATATTTACCTTTTCCCACGCTGTGTATCGAAAGCAGCTAAGGATTCACTTCCCATGCCTCGCAATCATTCGATATAACCATAAATCACTCTAGTAGACTTGGATTCCTGATATTTACCTTGTACACACGCTGTGTATCGAAAGCAGCTGAGTATTCACTTCCCAATCCTCGCAATCGTTCGATATAACTATAAACGTCTGTAGGGGACACGAAATCCCTATATTTACCTTTTCCAAACGCTGTGTATAGAAAGAAGCTAAGGATTCACTTCCCATACCTCGCAATCGTTCGATATAACGATATATCACTATAGTAGACTCGGATTCGCGATATTTACCTTTTCCACACGCTCTGTATGGAAAGCAGCTAAAGATTCACTTCCCATGCCTCGCAATCATTCGATATAACCATGAATCACTCTAGTAGACTCGGATTCCTGATATTTACCTTGTACACACGCTGTGTATCGAAAGCAGCTGAGTATTCACTTCCGGATCCTCGCAATCGTCCGATATAACAATAAACGTCTGTAGTCGATGCGAAATCCCTATATTTACCTTTTCCAAACGCTGTGTATAGAAAGAAGCTAAGGATTCACTTCCCATATCTCGCAATCGTTCGATATAACGATATATCACTATAGTAGACTCGGATTCGCGATATTTACCTTTTCCACACGCTGTGTATGGAATGCAGCTAAGGATTCACTTCCCAATCATCGCAATCGTTCGATATAACCTTAAATCAATCTAGTAGACTCTGATGCGCAATATTTACCTCTTCCACAGGCTGTGTATGGAAAGCAGCTAAGGATTCACTTCCCAATCCTTGCAATCGTTCGATATAACGATAAATCAATCTAGTATACTCTGATGCGCAATATTTATCTTTTCCACACGCTGTGTATCGAATGCAGCTAAGTATTCACTTCCCCAGCCTCGCAATCGTTCGATATAACGATAACTCACTATAGTAGACTCGGATTCGCGGTATTAATATTTTTCCACGCGCTGTGTATCGAAAGCAGCTAAGGAGTCACTTCCCAATCCTCGCAATCGTTCGATATAATGATAAGTCACTGTAGGTAACACGAAATCGCGATATTTATCTTTTTCACACGCTGTGTATGGAAAGCAGCTAAGGATTAACTTCCCAAGCCCTGCAAGAGTTCCATATAACGATAAATCACTCTAGTAGACTCGGATTCGCGATATTTACCATTTCCACACGCTGTGTGTCGAATGGAGGTAAGGAGTCACTTCCCAATCCTCGCAATCGGTCGATATAACCTTAAATCACTCTAGTAGACTCGGATTCGCTATATTTATATTTTCCACACGCTGTGTATCAAAAGAAGCTCAGGATTCACTTCCCAAGCCTCGCAATCGTTCGATATAACCAGAAATCACTCTAGGAGACTCGGATTCGCGGTATTACCTTTTCCACGCGTTGTGTATCCAATGAAGCTCACGCTGCACTTCCAAAGCCTCGCAATCGTTCGATATAACGATAAGTCACTGTAGGTAACACGAAATCGCGATATTTACCTTTTCCACACGCTGTGTATGGAATGCAGCTAAGGATGCACTTCCCAATCATCGCAATCATTCGATATAACCTTAAATCAATCTAGTAGACTCTGATGCGCAATATTTACCTCTTCCACAGGCTGTGTATGGAAAGCTGCTAAGGATTCAGTTCCCAATTTTCGCAATCGTTCGATATAACGATAAATCACTCTAGTAGACACGGATTCGCGATATTTACCTTTTCCACACGCAGTGTATCGAAAGAAGCTATGGATTCACTTCCCAATCTTCGCAATCGTTCGATATAACCTTAAATCACTCTAGTAGACTCGTATTCGCGATCTTTGCATTTTCCACACGCTGTGTAACGAATGGAGAAAAGGATTCACTTCCCAATCATCGCAATCGTTCGATATAACGATAAATTAATCTAGGAGACTCGGATTCGCGGTATTAACCTTTTCCACGCGTTGTGTATCCAATGAAGCTCAGGCTGCACTTCCATAGCCTCGCAATCGTTCGATATAACGATAAGTCACTGTAGGTAACACGAAATCGCGATATTTACCATTCCCACAGGCTGTGTATCGAATGGAGGTAAGGAGTCACTTCCCAATCCTCGCAATCGTTCGATGTAACGATAAATCAATCTAGGAGACTCGGATTCGCGGTATTAATCTTTTCCACGCGCTGTGTATCGAAAGCAGCTAAGGATTCACTTCCTAAGCCCCTCAATCGTTCCATATAACGATAAATCACTCTAATAGATTCAGATTCGCGATATTTACCATTTCCACACACTGTGTATGGAAAGTAGCTAAGGAGTCACTTCCCAATCCTCGCAATCGTTCGATATAACGATAAGTCACTGTAGGTAACACGAAATCGCGATATTTATCTTTTTCACACGCTGTGTATGGAAAGCAGCTAAGGATTAACTTCCCAAGCCCCGCAATCGTTCCATATAACGATAAATCACTCTAGTAGACTCGGATTCGCGATATTTACTATTTCCACACGCTGTGTGTCGAATGGAGGTAAGAAGTCACTTCCCAATCCTCGCAATCGGTCGATATAACCTTAAATCACTCTAGTAGACTCGGATTCGCTATATTTACATTTTCCACACGCTGTGTATCAAAAGAAGCTCAGGATTCACTTCCCAAGCCTCGCAATCGTTCGATATAACCAGAAATCACTCTAGGAGACTCGGATTCGCGGTATTAACCTTTTCCACGCGTTGTGTATCCAATAAAGCTCACGCTGCACTTCCAAAGCCTCGCAATCGTTCGATATAACGATAAGTCACTGTAGGTAACACGAAATCGCGATATTTACCATTTCCACACGCTGTGTATCCAATGGAGGTAAGGAGTCACTTCCCAATCCTCGCAATCGTTCGATATAACGATAAATCAATCTAGGAGACTCGGATTCGCGATATTTACCTTTTCCCACGCTGTGTATCGAAAGCAGCTAAGGATTCACTTCCCATGCCTCGCAATCATTCGATATAACCATAAATCACTCTAGTAGACTTGGATTCCTGATATTTACCTTGTACACACGCTGTGTATCGAAAGCAGCTGAGTATTCACTTCCCAATCCTCGCAATCGTTCGATATAACGATATATCACTATAGTAGACTCGGATTCGCGATATTTACCTTTTCCACACGCTGTGTATTGAAAGCAGCTAAAGATTCACTTCCCATGCCTCGCAATCATTCGATATAACCATGAATAACTCTAGTAGACTCGGATTCCAGATATTTACCTAGTACACACGCTGTGTATCGAAAGCAGCTGAGTATTCACTTCCCAATCCTCGCAATCGGTCGATATAACCTTAAATCACTCTAGTAGACTCGGATTCGCTATATTTATATTTTCCACACGCTGTGTATCAAAAGAAGCTCAGGATTCACTTCCCAAGCCTCGCAATCGTTCGATATAACCAGAAATCACTCTAGGAGACTCGGATTCGCGGTATTACCTTTTCCACGCGTTGTGTATCCAATGAAGCTCACGCTGCACTTCCAAAGCCTCGCAATCGTTCGATATAACGATAAGTCACTGTAGGTAACACGAAATCGCGATATTTACCTTTTCCACACGCTGTGTATGGAATGCAGCTAAGGATGCACTTCCCAATCATCGCAATCATTCGATATAACCTTAAATCAATCTAGTAGACTCTGATGCGCAATATTTACCTCTTCCACAGGCTGTGTATGGAAAGCTGCTAAGGATTCAGTTCCCAATTTTCGCAATCGTTCGATATAACGATAAATCACTCTAGTAGACACGGATTCGCGATATTTACCTTTTCCACACGCAGTGTATCGAAAGAAGCTATGGATTCACTTCCCAATCTTCGCAATCGTTCGATATAACCTTAAATCACTCTAGTAGACTCGTATTCGCGATCTTTGCATTTTCCACACGCTGTGTAACGAATGGAGAAAAGGATTCACTTCCCAATCATCGCAATCGTTCGATATAACGATAAATTAATCTAGGAGACTCGGATTCGCGGTATTAACCTTTTCCACGCGTTGTGTATCCAATGAAGCTCAGGCTGCACTTCCATAGCCTCGCAATCGTTCGATATAACGATAAGTCACTGTAGGTAACACGAAATCGCGATATTTACCATTCCCACAGGCTGTGTATCGAATGGAGGTAAGGAGTCACTTCCCAATCCTCGCAATCGTTCGATGTAACGATAAATCAATCTAGGAGACTCGGATTCGCGGTATTAATCTTTTCCACGCGCTGTGTATCGAAAGCAGCTAAGGATTCACTTCCTAAGCCCCTCAATCGTTCCATATAACGATAAATCACTCTAATAGATTCAGATTCGCGATATTTACCATTTCCACACACTGTGTATGGAAAGTAGCTAAGGAGTCACTTCCCAATCCTCGCAATCGTTCGATATAACGATAAGTCACTGTAGGTAACACGAAATCGCGATATTTATCTTTTTCACACGCTGTGTATGGAAAGCAGCTAAGGATTAACTTCCCAAGCCCCGCAATCGTTCCATATAACGATAAATCACTCTAGTAGACTCGGATTCGCGATATTTACTATTTCCACACGCTGTGTGTCGAATGGAGGTAAGAAGTCACTTCCCAATCCTCGCAATCGGTCGATATAACCTTAAATCACTCTAGTAGACTCGGATTCGCTATATTTACATTTTCCACACGCTGTGTATCAAAAGAAGCTCAGGATTCACTTCCCAAGCCTCGCAATCGTTCGATATAACCAGAAATCACTCTAGGAGACTCGGATTCGCGGTATTAACCTTTTCCACGCGTTGTGTATCCAATAAAGCTCACGCTGCACTTCCAAAGCCTCGCAATCGTTCGATATAACGATAAGTCACTGTAGGTAACACGAAATCGCGATATTTACCATTTCCACACGCTGTGTATCCAATGGAGGTAAGGAGTCACTTCCCAATCCTCGCAATCGTTCGATATAACGATAAATCAATCTAGGAGACTCGGATTCGCGATATTTACCTTTTCCCACGCTGTGTATCGAAAGCAGCTAAGGATTCACTTCCCATGCCTCGCAATCATTCGATATAACCATAAATCACTCTAGTAGACTTGGATTCCTGATATTTACCTTGTACACACGCTGTGTATCGAAAGCAGCTGAGTATTCACTTCCCAATCCTCGCAATCGTTCGATATAACGATATATCACTATAGTAGACTCGGATTCGCGATATTTACCTTTTCCACACGCTGTGTATTGAAAGCAGCTAAAGATTCACTTCCCATGCCTCGCAATCATTCGATATAACCATGAATAACTCTAGTAGACTCGGATTCCAGATATTTACCTAGTACACACGCTGTGTATCGAAAGCAGCTGAGTATTCACTTCCCAATCCTCGCAATCGTTCGATATAACGATATATCACTATAGTAGACTCGGATTCGCGATATTTACCTTTTCCACACGCTGTGTATTGAAAGCAGCTAAAGATTCACTTCCCATGCCTCGCAATCATTCGATATAACCATGAATCACTCTAGTAGACTCGGATTCCAGATATTTACCTAGTACACACGCTGTGTATCGAAAGCAGCTGAGTATTCACTTCCCAATCCTCGCAATCGTCCGATATAACAATAAACGTCTGTAGTCTATACGAAATCCCTATATTTACCTTTTCCAAACGCTGTGTAAAGAAAGAAGATAAGGATTCACTTCCCAATCTTCGCAATCGTTCGATATAACGATAAATTAATCTAGGAGACTCGGATTCGCGGTATTAACCTTTTCCACGCGTTGCGTATCCAATGAAGCTCAGGATGCACTTCCAAAGCCTCGCAATCGTTCGATATAACGATAAGTCACTGTAGGTAACATGAAATCGCGATATTTACCATTCCCACACGCTGTGTATCGAATGGAGGTAAGGAGTCACTTCCCAATCCTCGCAATCGTTCGATGTAACGATAAATCAATCTAGGAGACTCGGATTCGCGGTATTAACCTTTTCCACGCGCTGTGTATCGAAAGAAGCTCAGGATTCACTTCCCAAGCCTCGCAATCGTTCGATATAACCAGAAATCACTCTAGGAGACTCGGATTCGCGATATTTACCTTTTCCCACGCTGTGTATCGAAAGCAGCTAAGGATTCACTTCCCATGCCTCGCAATCATTCGATATAACCATAAATCACTCTAGTAGACTTGGATTCCTGATATTTACCTTGTACACACGCTGTGTATCGAAAGCAGCTGAGTATTCACTTCCCAATCCTCGCAATCGTTCGATATAACTATAAACGTCTGTAGGGGACACGAAATCCCTATATTTACCTTTTCCAAACGCTGTGTATAGAAAGAAGCTAAGGATTCACTTCCCATACCTCGCAATCGTTCGATATAACGATATATCACTATAGTAGACTCGGATTCGCGATATTTACCTTTTCCACACGCTGTGTATGGAATGCAGCTAAGGATTCACTTCCCAATCATCGCAATCGTTCGATATAACGATAAATCAATCTAGTATAGTCTGATGCGCAATATTTATCTTTTCCACACGCTGTGTATCGAATGCAGCTAAGTATTCACTTCCCCAGCCTCGCAATCGTTCGATATAACGATAACTCACTATAGTAGACTCGGATTCGCGGTATTAACCTTTTCCACGCGCTGTGTATCGAAAGAAGCTCAAGATTCACTTCCCAAGCCTCGCAATCGGTCGATATAACATTAGATCACTCTAGTAGACTCGGATTCCTGATATTTACCTAGTACACACGCTGTGTATCGAAAGAAGCTCAGGATTCACTTCCCAAGCCTCGCAATCGTTCGATATAACCAGAAATCACTCTAGGAGACTCGGATTCGCGATATTTACCTTTTCCCACGCTGTGTATCGAAAGCAGCTAAGGATTCACTTCCCATGCCTCGCAATCATTCGATATAACCATAAATCACTCTAGTAGACTTGGATTCCTGATATTTACCTTGTACACACGCTGTGTATCGAAAGCAGCTGAGTATTCACTTCCCAATCCTCGCAATCGTTCGATATAACTATAAACGTCTGTAGGGGACACGAAATCCCTATATTTACCTTTTCCAAACGCTGTGTATAGAAAGAAGCTAAGGATTCACTTCCCATATCTCGCAATCGTTCGATATAACGATATATCACTATAGTAGACTCGGATTCGCGATATTTACCTTTTCCACACGCTGTGTATGGAATGCAGCTAAGGATTCACTTCCCAATCATCGCAATCGTTCGATATAACCTTAAATCAATCTAGTAGACTCTGATGCGCAATATTTACCTCTTCCACAGGCTGTGTATGGAAAGCAGCTAAGGATTCACTTCCCAATCCTTGCAATCGTTCGATATAACGATAAATCAATCTAGTATACTCTGATGCGCAATATTTATCTTTTCCACACGCTGTGTATCGAATGCAGCTAAGTATTCACTTCCCCAGCCTCGCAATCGTTCGATATAACGATAACTCACTATAGTAGACTCGGATTCGCGGTATTAATATTTTTCCACGCGCTGTGTATCGAAAGCAGCTAAGGAGTCACTTCCCAATCCTCGCAATCGTTCGATATAATGATAAGTCACTGTAGGTAACACGAAATCGCGATATTTATCTTTTTCACACGCTGTGTATGGAAAGCAGCTAAGGATTAACTTCCCAAGCCCTGCAAGAGTTCCATATAACGATAAATCACTCTAGTAGACTCGGATTCGCGATATTTACCATTTCCACACGCTGTGTGTCGAATGGAGGTAAGGAGTCACTTCCCAATCCTCGCAATCGGTCGATATAACCTTAAATCACTCTAGTAGACTCGGATTCGCTATATTTACATTTTCCACACGCTGTGTATCAAAAGAAGCTCAGGATTCACTTCCCAAGCCTCGCAATCGTTCGATATAACCAGAAATCACTCTAGGAGACTCGGATTCGCGGTATTACCTTTTCCACGCGTTGTGTATCCAATGAAGCTCACGCTGCACTTCCAAAGCCTCGCAATCGTTCGATATAACGATAAGTCACTGTAGGTAACACGAAATCGCGATATTTACCTTTTCCACACGCTGTGTATGGAATGCAGCTAAGGATGCACTTCCCAATCATCGCAATCATTCGATATAACCTTAAATCAATCTAGTAGACTCTGATGCGCAATATTTACCTCTTCGACAGGCTGTGTATGGAAAGCTGCTAAGGATTCAGTTCCCAATTTTCGCAATCGTTCGATATAACGATAAATCACTCTAGTAGACACGGATTCGCGATATTTACCTTTTCCACACGCAGTGTATCGAAAGAAGCTATGGATTCACTTCCCAATCTTCGCAATCGTTCGATATAACCTTAAATCACTCTAGTAGACTCGTATTCGCGATCTTTGCATTTTCCACACGCTGTGTAACGAATGGAGAAAAGGATTCACTTCCCAATCATCGCAATCGTTCGATATAACGATAAATTAATCTAGGAGACTCGGATTCGCGGTATTAACCTTTTCCACGCGTTGTGTATCCAATGAAGCTCACGCTGCACTTCCATAGCCTCGCAATCGTTCGATATAACGATAAGTCACTGTAGGTAACACGAAATCGCGATATTTACCATTCCCACAGGCTGTGTATCGAATGGAGGTAAGGAGTCACTTCCCAATCCTCGCAATCGTTCGATGTAACGATAAATCAATCTAGGAGACTCGGATTCGCGGTATTAATCTTTTCCACGCGCTGTGTATCGAAAGCAGCTAAGGATTCACTTCCTAAGCCCCTCAATCGTTCCATATAACGATAAATCACTCTAATAGATTCAGATTCGCGATATTTACCATTTCCACACACTGTGTATGGAAAGTAGCTAAGGAGTCACTTCCCAATCCTCGCAATCGTTCGATATAACGATAAGTCACTGTAGGTAACACGAAATCGCGATATTTATCTTTTTCACACGCTGTGTATGGAAAGCAGCTAAGGATTAACTTCCCAAGCCCCGCAATCGTTCCATATAACGATAAATCACTCTAGTAGACTCGGATTCGCGATATTTACTATTTCCACACGCTGTGTGTCGAATGGAGGTAAGAAGTCACTTCCCAATCCTCGCAATCGGTCGATATAACCTTAAATCACTCTAGTAGACTCGGATTCGCGGTATTAACCTTTTCCACGCGTTGTGTATCCAATAAAGCTCACGCTGCACTTCCAAAGCCTCGCAATCGTTCGATATAACGATAAGTCACTGTAGGTAACACGAAATCGCGATATTTACCATTTCCACACGCTGTGTATCCAATGGAGGTAAGGAGTCACTTCCCAATCCTCGCAATCGTTCGATATAACGATAAATCAATCTAGGAGGCTCGGATTCGCGATATTTACCTTTTCCCACGCTGTGTATCGAAAGCAGCTAAGGATTCACTTCCCATGCCTCGCAATCATTCGATATAACCATAAATCACTCTAGTAGACTTGGATTCCTGATATTTACCTTGTACACACGCTGTGTATCGAAAGCAGCTGAGTATTCACTTCCCAATCCTCGCAATCGTTCGATATAACGATATATCACTATAGTAGACTCGGATTCGCGATATTTACCTTTTCCACACGCTGTGTATTGAAAGCAGCTAAAGATTCACTTCCCATGCCTCGCAATCATTCGATATAACCATGAATCACTCTAGTAGACTCGGATTCCAGATATTTACCTAGTACACACGCTGTGTATCGAAAGCAGCTGAGTATTCACTTCCCAATCCTCGCAATCGTCCGATATAACAATAAACGTCTGTAGTCTCTACGAAATCCCTATATTTACCTTTTCCAAACGCTGTGTAAAGAAAGAAGATAAGGATTCACTTCCCAATCTTCGCAATCGTTCGATATAACGATAAATTAATCTAGGAGACTCGGATTCGCGGTATTAACCTTTTCCACGCGTTGCGTATCCAATGAAGCTCAGGATGCACTTCCAAAGCCTCGCAATCGTTCGATATAACGATAAGTCACTGTAGGTAACATGAAATCGCGATATTTACCATTCCCACACACTGTGTATCGAATGGAGGTAAGGAGTCACTTCCCAATCCTCGCAATCGTTCGATGTAACGATAAATCAATCTAGGAGACTCGGATTCGCGGTATTAACCTTTTCCACGCGCTGTGTATCGAAAGAAGCTCAGGATTCACTTCCCAAGCCTCGCAATCGTTCGATATAACCAGAAATCACTCTAGGAGACTCGGATTCGCGATATTTACCTTTTCCCACGCTGTGTATCGAAAGCAGCTAAGGATTCACTTCCCATGCCTCGCAATCATTCGATATAACCATAAATCACTCTAGTAGACTTGGATTCCTGATATTTACCTTGTACACACGCTGTGTATCGAAAGCAGCTAAGTATTCACTTCCCAATCCTCGCAATCGTTCGATATAACTATAAACGTCAGTAGGGGACACGAAATCCCTATATTTACCTTTTCCAAACGCTGTGTATAGAAAGAAGCTAAGGATTCACTTCCCATACCTCGCAATCGTTCGATATAACGATATATCACTATAGTAGACTCGGATTCGCGATATTTACCTTTTCCACACGCTGTGTATGGAATGCAGCTAAGGATTCACTTCCCAATCATCGCAATCGTTCGATATAACGATAAATCAATCTAGTATAGTCTGATGCGCAATATTTATCTTTTCCACACGCTGTGTATCGAATGCAGCTAAGTATTCACTTCCCCAGCCTCGCAATCGTTCGATATAACAATAACTCACTATAGTAGACTCGGATTCGCGGTATTAACCTTTTCCACGCGCTGTGTATGGAAAGCAGCTAAAGATTCACTTCCCATGCCTCGCAATCATTCGATATAACCATGAATCACTCTAGTAGACTCGGATTCCTGATATTTACCTAGTACACACGCTGTGTATCGAAAGCAGCTGTGTATTCACTTCCCAATCCTCGCAATCGTCCGATATAACAATAAACGTCTGTAATCGATACGAAATCCCTATATTTACCTTTTCCAAACGCTGTGTAAAGAAAGAAGATAAGGATTCACTTCCCAATCTTCGCAATCGTTCGATATAACGATAAATTAATCTAGGAGACTCGGATTCGCGGTATTAACCTTTTCCACGCGTTGCGTATCCAATGAAGCTCAGGATGCACTTCCAAAGCCTCGCAATCGTTCGATATAACGATAAGTCACTGTAGGTAACACGAAATCGCGATATTTACCATTTCCACACGCTGTGTATCGAATGGAGGTAAGGAGTCACTTCCCAATCCTCGCAATCGTTCGATGTAACGATAAATCAATCTAGGAGACTCGGATTCGCGGTATTAACCTTTTCCACGCGCTGTGTATCGAAAGAAGCTCAGGATTCACTTCCCAAGCCTCGCAATCGTTCGATATAACCAGAAATCACTCTAGGAGACTCGGATTCGCGATATTTACCTTTTCCCACGCTGTGTATCGAAAGCAGCTAAGGATTCACTTCCCATGCCTCGCAATCATTCGATATAACCATAAATCACTCTAGTAGACTTGGATTCCTGATATTTACCTTGTACACACGCTGTGTATCGAAAGCAGCTGAGTATTCACTTCCCAATCCTCGCAATCGTTCGATATAACTATAAACGTCTGTAGGGGACACGAAATCCCTATATTTACCTTTTCCAAACGCTGTGTATAGAAAGAAGCTAAGGATTCACTTCCCATACCTCGCAATCGTTCGATATAACGATATATCACTATAGTAGACTCGGATTCGCGATATTTACCTTTTCCACACGCTGTGTATGGAATGCAGCTAAGGATTCACTTCCCAATCATCGCAATCGTTCGATATAACGATAAATCAATCTAGTATAGTCTGATGCGCAATATTTATCTTTTCCACACGCTGTGTATCGAATGCAGCTAAGTATTCACTTCCCCAGCCTCGCAATCGTTCGATATAACGATAACTCACTATAGTAGACTCGGATTCGCGGTATTAACCTTTTCCATGCGCTGTGTATGGAAAGCAGCTAAAGATTCACTTCCCATGCCTCGCAATCATTCGATATAACCATGAATCACTCTAGTAGACTCGGATTCCTGATATTTACCTAGTACACACGCTGTGTATCGAAAGCAGCTGTGTATTCACTTCCCAATCCTCGCAATCGTCCGATATAACAATAAACGTCTGTAATCGATACGAAATCCCTATATTTACCTTTTCCAAACGCTGTGTAAAGAAAGAAGATAAGGATTCACTTCCCAATCTTCGCAATCGTTCGATATAACGATAAATTAATCTAGGAGACTCGGATTCGCGGTATTAACCTTTTCCACGCGTTGCGTATCCAATGAAGCTCAGGATGCACTTCCAAAGCCTCGCAATCGTTCGATATAACGATAAGTCACTGTAGGTAACACGAAATCGCGATATTTACCATTTCCACACGCTGTGTATCGAATGGAGGTAAGGAGTCACTTCCCAATCCTCGCAATCGTTCGATATAACGATAAATCAATCTAGGAGACTCGGATTCGCGGTATTAACCTTTTCCACGCGCTGTGTATCGAAAGAAGCTCAGGATTCACTTCCCAAGCCTCGCAATCGTTCGATATAACCAGAAAACACTCTAGGAGACTCGGATTCGCGATATTTACCTTTTCCCACGCTGTGTATCGAAAGCAGCTAAGGATTCACTTCCCATGCCTCGCAATCATTCGATATAACCATAAATCACTCTAGTAGACTTGGATTCCTGATATTTACCTTGTACACACGCTGTGTATCGAAAGCAGCTGAGTATTCACTTCCCAATCCTCGCAATCGTTCGATATAACTATAAACGTCTGTAGGGGACACGAAATCCCTATATTTACCTTTTCCAAACGCTGTGTATAGAAAGAAGCTAAGGATTCACTTCCCATACCTCGCAATCGTTCGATATAACGATATATCACTATAGTAGACTCGGATTCGCGATATTTACCTTTTCCACACGCTCTGTATGGAAAGCAGCTAAAGATTCACTTCCCATGCCTCGCAATCATTCGATATAACCATGAATCACTCTAGTAGACTCGGATTCCTGATATTTACCTTGTACACACGCTGTGTATCGAAAGCAGCTGAGTATTCACTTCCGGATCCTCGCAATCGTCCGATATAACAATAAACGTCTGTAGTCGATGCGAAATCCCTATATTTACCTTTTCCAAACGCTGTGTATAGAAAGAAGCTAAGGATTCACTTCCCATATCTCGCAATCGTTCGATATAACGATATATCACTATAGTAGACTCGGATTCGCGATATTTACCTTTTCCACACGCTGTGTATGGAATGCAGCTAAGGATTCACTTCCCAATCATCGCAATCGTTCGATATAACCTTAAATCAATCTAGTAGACTCTGATGCGCAATATTTACCTCTTCCACAGGCTGTGTATGGAAAGCAGCTAAGGATTCACTTCCCAATCCTTGCAATCGTTCGATATAACGATAAATCAATCTAGTATACTCTGATGCGCAATATTTATCTTTTCCACACGCTGTGTATCGAATGCAGCTAAGTATTCACTTCCCCAGCCTCGCAATCGTTCGATATAACGATAACTCACTATAGTAGACTCGGATTCGCGGTATTAATATTTTTCCACGCGCTGTGTATCGAAAGCAGCTAAGGAGTCACTTCCCAATCCTCGCAATCGTTCGATATAATGATAAGTCACTGTAGGTAACACGAAATCGCGATATTTATCTTTTTCACACGCTGTGTATGGAAAGCAGCTAAGGATTAACTTCCCAAGCCCTGCAAGAGTTCCATATAACGATAAATCACTCTAGTAGACTCGGATTCGCGATATTTACCATTTCCACACGCTGTGTGTCGAATGGAGGTAAGGAGTCACTTCCCAATCCTCGCAATCGGTCGATATAACCTTAAATCACTCTAGTAGACTCGGATTCGCTATATTTATATTTTCCACACGCTGTGTATCAAAAGAAGCTCAGGATTCACTTCCCAAGCCTCGCAATCGTTCGATATAACCAGAAATCACTCTAGGAGACTCGGATTCGCGGTATTACCTTTTCCACGCGTTGTGTATCCAATGAAGCTCACGCTGCACTTCCAAAGCCTCGCAATCGTTCGATATAACGATAAGTCACTGTAGGTAACACGAAATCGCGATATTTACCTTTTCCACACGCTGTGTATGGAATGCAGCTAAGGATGCACTTCCCAATCATCGCAATCATTCGATATAACCTTAAATCAATCTAGTAGACTCTGATGCGCAATATTTACCTCTTCCACAGGCTGTGTATGGAAAGCTGCTAAGGATTCAGTTCCCAATTTTCGCAATCGTTCGATATAACGATAAATCACTCTAGTAGACACGGATTCGCGATATTTACCTTTTCCACACGCAGTGTATCGAAAGAAGCTATGGATTCACTTCCCAATCTTCGCAATCGTTCGATATAACCTTAAATCACTCTAGTAGACTCGTATTCGCGATCTTTGCATTTTCCACACGCTGTGTAACGAATGGAGAAAAGGATTCACTTCCCAATCATCGCAATCGTTCGATATAACGATAAATTAATCTAGGAGACTCGGATTCGCGGTATTAACCTTTTCCACGCGTTGTGTATCCAATGAAGCTCAGGCTGCACTTCCATAGCCTCGCAATCGTTCGATATAACGATAAGTCACTGTAGGTAACACGAAATCGCGATATTTACCATTCCCACAGGCTGTGTATCGAATGGAGGTAAGGAGTCACTTCCCAATCCTCGCAATCGTTCGATGTAACGATAAATCAATCTAGGAGACTCGGATTCGCGGTATTAATCTTTTCCACGCGCTGTGTATCGAAAGCAGCTAAGGATTCACTTCCTAAGCCCCTCAATCGTTCCATATAACGATAAATCACTCTAATAGATTCAGATTCGCGATATTTACCATTTCCACACACTGTGTATGGAAAGTAGCTAAGGAGTCACTTCCCAATCCTCGCAATCGTTCGATATAACGATAAGTCACTGTAGGTAACACGAAATCGCGATATTTATCTTTTTCACACGCTGTGTATGGAAAGCAGCTAAGGATTAACTTCCCAAGCCCCGCAATCGTTCCATATAACGATAAATCACTCTAGTAGACTCGGATTCGCGATATTTACTATTTCCACACGCTGTGTGTCGAATGGAGGTAAGAAGTCACTTCCCAATCCTCGCAATCGGTCGATATAACCTTAAATCACTCTAGTAGACTCGGATTCGCTATATTTACATTTTCCACACGCTGTGTATCAAAAGAAGCTCAGGATTCACTTCCCAAGCCTCGCAATCGTTCGATATAACCAGAAATCACTCTAGGAGACTCGGATTCGCGGTATTAACCTTTTCCACGCGTTGTGTATCCAATAAAGCTCACGCTGCACTTCCAAAGCCTCGCAATCGTTCGATATAACGATAAGTCACTGTAGGTAACACGAAATCGCGATATTTACCATTTCCACACGCTGTGTATCCAATGGAGGTAAGGAGTCACTTCCCAATCCTCGCAATCGTTCGATATAACGATAAATCAATCTAGGAGACTCGGATTCGCGATATTTACCTTTTCCCACGCTGTGTATCGAAAGCAGCTAAGGATTCACTTCCCATGCCTCGCAATCATTCGATATAACCATAAATCACTCTAGTAGACTTGGATTCCTGATATTTACCTTGTACACACGCTGTGTATCGAAAGCAGCTGAGTATTCACTTCCCAATCCTCGCAATCGTTCGATATAACGATATATCACTATAGTAGACTCGGATTCGCGATATTTACCTTTTCCACACGCTGTGTATTGAAAGCAGCTAAAGATTCACTTCCCATGCCTCGCAATCATTCGATATAACCATGAATAACTCTAGTAGACTCGGATTCCAGATATTTACCTAGTACACACGCTGTGTATCGAAAGCAGCTGAGTATTCACTTCCCAATCCTCGCAATCGTTCGATATAACGATATATCACTATAGTAGACTCGGATTCGCGATATTTACCTTTTCCACACGCTGTGTATTGAAAGCAGCTAAAGATTCACTTCCCATGCCTCGCAATCATTCGATATAACCATGAATCACTCTAGTAGACTCGGATTCCAGATATTTACCTAGTACACACGCTGTGTATCGAAAGCAGCTGAGTATTCACTTCCCAATCCTCGCAATCGTCCGATATAACAATAAACGTCTGTAGTCTATACGAAATCCCTATATTTACCTTTTCCAAACGCTGTGTAAAGAAAGAAGATAAGGATTCACTTCCCAATCTTCGCAATCGTTCGATATAACGATAAATTAATCTAGGAGACTCGGATTCGCGGTATTAACCTTTTCCACGCGTTGCGTATCCAATGAAGCTCAGGATGCACTTCCAAAGCCTCGCAATCGTTCGATATAACGATAAGTCACTGTAGGTAACATGAAATCGCGATATTTACCATTCCCACACGCTGTGTATCGAATGGAGGTAAGGAGTCACTTCCCAATCCTCGCAATCGTTCGATGTAACGATAAATCAATCTAGGAGACTCGGATTCGCGGTATTAACCTTTTCCACGCGCTGTGTATCGAAAGAAGCTCAGGATTCACTTCCCATACCTCGCAATCGTTCGATATAACGATATATCACTATAGTAGACTCGGATTCGCGATATTTACCTTTTCCACACGCTCTGTATGGAAAGCAGCTAAAGATTCACTTCCCATGCCTCGCAATCATTCGATATAACCATGAATCACTCTAGTAGACTCGGATTCCTGATATTTACCTTGTACACACGCTGTGTATCGAAAGCAGCTGAGTATTCACTTCCGGATCCTCGCAATCGTCCGATATAACAATAAACGTCTGTAGTCGATGCGAAATCCCTATATTTACCTTTTCCAAACGCTGTGTATAGAAAGAAGCTAAGGATTCACTTCCCATATCTCGCAATCGTTCGATATAACGATATATCACTATAGTAGACTCGGATTCGCGATATTTACCTTTTCCACACGCTGTGTATGGAATGCAGCTAAGGATTCACTTCCCAATCATCGCAATCGTTCGATATAACCTTAAATCAATCTAGTAGACTCTGATGCGCAATATTTACCTCTTCCACAGGCTGTGTATGGAAAGCAGCTAAGGATTCACTTCCCAATCCTTGCAATCGTTCGATATAACGATAAATCAATCTAGTATACTCTGATGCGCAATATTTATCTTTTCCACACGCTGTGTATCGAATGCAGCTAAGTATTCACTTCCCCAGCCTCGCAATCGTTCGATATAACGATAACTCACTATAGTAGACTCGGATTCGCGGTATTAATATTTTTCCACGCGCTGTGTATCGAAAGCAGCTAAGGAGTCACTTCCCAATCCTCGCAATCGTTCGATATAATGATAAGTCACTGTAGGTAACACGAAATCGCGATATTTATCTTTTTCACACGCTGTGTATGGAAAGCAGCTAAGGATTAACTTCCCAAGCCCTGCAAGAGTTCCATATAACGATAAATCACTCTAGTAGACTCGGATTCGCGATATTTACCATTTCCACACGCTGTGTGTCGAATGGAGGTAAGGAGTCACTTCCCAATCCTCGCAATCGGTCGATATAACCTTAAATCACTCTAGTAGACTCGGATTCGCTATATTTATATTTTCCACACGCTGTGTATCAAAAGAAGCTCAGGATTCACTTCCCAAGCCTCGCAATCGTTCGATATAACCAGAAATCACTCTAGGAGACTCGGATTCGCGGTATTACCTTTTCCACGCGTTGTGTATCCAATGAAGCTCACGCTGCACTTCCAAAGCCTCGCAATCGTTCGATATAACGATAAGTCACTGTAGGTAACACGAAATCGCGATATTTACCTTTTCCACACGCTGTGTATGGAATGCAGCTAAGGATGCACTTCCCAATCATCGCAATCATTCGATATAACCTTAAATCAATCTAGTAGACTCTGATGCGCAATATTTACCTCTTCCACAGGCTGTGTATGGAAAGCTGCTAAGGATTCAGTTCCCAATTTTCGCAATCGTTCGATATAACGATAAATCACTCTAGTAGACACGGATTCGCGATATTTACCTTTTCCACACGCAGTGTATCGAAAGAAGCTATGGATTCACTTCCCAATCTTCGCAATCGTTCGATATAACCTTAAATCACTCTAGTAGACTCGTATTCGCGATCTTTGCATTTTCCACACGCTGTGTAACGAATGGAGAAAAGGATTCACTTCCCAATCATCGCAATCGTTCGATATAACGATAAATTAATCTAGGAGACTCGGATTCGCGGTATTAACCTTTTCCACGCGTTGTGTATCCAATGAAGCTCAGGCTGCACTTCCATAGCCTCGCAATCGTTCGATATAACGATAAGTCACTGTAGGTAACACGAAATCGCGATATTTACCATTCCCACAGGCTGTGTATCGAATGGAGGTAAGGAGTCACTTCCCAATCCTCGCAATCGTTCGATGTAACGATAAATCAATCTAGGAGACTCGGATTCGCGGTATTAATCTTTTCCACGCGCTGTGTATCGAAAGCAGCTAAGGATTCACTTCCTAAGCCCCTCAATCGTTCCATATAACGATAAATCACTCTAATAGATTCAGATTCGCGATATTTACCATTTCCACACACTGTGTATGGAAAGTAGCTAAGGAGTCACTTCCCAATCCTCGCAATCGTTCGATATAACGATAAGTCACTGTAGGTAACACGAAATCGCGATATTTATCTTTTTCACACGCTGTGTATGGAAAGCAGCTAAGGATTAACTTCCCAAGCCCCGCAATCGTTCCATATAACGATAAATCACTCTAGTAGACTCGGATTCGCGATATTTACTATTTCCACACGCTGTGTGTCGAATGGAGGTAAGAAGTCACTTCCCAATCCTCGCAATCGGTCGATATAACCTTAAATCACTCTAGTAGACTCGGATTCGCTATATTTACATTTTCCACACGCTGTGTATCAAAAGAAGCTCAGGATTCACTTCCCAAGCCTCGCAATCGTTCGATATAACCAGAAATCACTCTAGGAGACTCGGATTCGCGGTATTAACCTTTTCCACGCGTTGTGTATCCAATAAAGCTCACGCTGCACTTCCAAAGCCTCGCAATCGTTCGATATAACGATAAGTCACTGTAGGTAACACGAAATCGCGATATTTACCATTTCCACACGCTGTGTATCCAATGGAGGTAAGGAGTCACTTCCCAATCCTCGCAATCGTTCGATATAACGATAAATCAATCTAGGAGACTCGGATTCGCGATATTTACCTTTTCCCACGCTGTGTATCGAAAGCAGCTAAGGATTCACTTCCCATGCCTCGCAATCATTCGATATAACCATAAATCACTCTAGTAGACTTGGATTCCTGATATTTACCTTGTACACACGCTGTGTATCGAAAGCAGCTGAGTATTCACTTCCCAATCCTCGCAATCGTTCGATATAACGATATATCACTATAGTAGACTCGGATTCGCGATATTTACCTTTTCCACACGCTGTGTATTGAAAGCAGCTAAAGATTCACTTCCCATGCCTCGCAATCATTCGATATAACCATGAATAACTCTAGTAGACTCGGATTCCAGATATTTACCTAGTACACACGCTGTGTATCGAAAGCAGCTGAGTATTCACTTCCCAATCCTCGCAATCGTTCGATATAACGATATATCACTATAGTAGACTCGGATTCGCGATATTTACCTTTTCCACACGCTGTGTATTGAAAGCAGCTAAAGATTCACTTCCCATGCCTCGCAATCATTCGATATAACCATGAATCACTCTAGTAGACTCGGATTCCAGATATTTACCTAGTACACACGCTGTGTATCGAAAGCAGCTGAGTATTCACTTCCCAATCCTCGCAATCGTCCGATATAACAATAAACGTCTGTAGTCTATACGAAATCCCTATATTTACCTTTTCCAAACGCTGTGTAAAGAAAGAAGATAAGGATTCACTTCCCAATCTTCGCAATCGTTCGATATAACGATAAATTAATCTAGGAGACTCGGATTCGCGGTATTAACCTTTTCCACGCGTTGCGTATCCAATGAAGCTCAGGATGCACTTCCAAAGCCTCGCAATCGTTCGATATAACGATAAGTCACTGTAGGTAACATGAAATCGCGATATTTACCATTCCCACACGCTGTGTATCGAATGGAGGTAAGGAGTCACTTCCCAATCCTCGCAATCGTTCGATGTAACGATAAATCAATCTAGGAGACTCGGATTCGCGGTATTAACCTTTTCCACGCGCTGTGTATCGAAAGAAGCTCAGGATTCACTTCCCAAGCCTCGCAATCGTTCGATATAACCAGAAATCACTCTAGGAGACTCGGATTCGCGATATTTACCTTTTCCCACGCTGTGTATCGAAAGCAGCTAAGGATTCACTTCCCATGCCTCGCAATCATTCGATATAACCATAAATCACTCTAGTAGACTTGGATTCCTGATATTTACCTTGTACACACGCTGTGTATCGAAAGCAGCTGAGTATTCACTTCCCAATCCTCGCAATCGTTCGATATAACTATAAACGTCTGTAGGGGACACGAAATCCCTATATTTACCTTTTCCAAACGCTGTGTATAGAAAGAAGCTAAGGATTCACTTCCCATACCTCGCAATCGTTCGATATAACGATATATCACTATAGTAGACTCGGATTCGCGATATTTACCTTTTCCACACGCTGTGTATGGAATGCAGCTAAGGATTCACTTCCCAATCATCGCAATCGTTCGATATAACGATAAATCAATCTAGTATAGTCTGATGCGCAATATTTATCTTTTCCACACGCTGTGTATCGAATGCAGCTAAGTATTCACTTCCCCAGCCTCGCAATCGTTCGATATAACGATAACTCACTATAGTAGACTCGGATTCGCGGTATTAACCTTTTCCACGCGCTGTGTATCGAAAGAAGCTCAAGATTCACTTCCCAAGCCTCGCAATCGGTCGATATAACATTAGATCACTCTAGTAGACTCGGATTCCTGATATTTACCTAGTACACACGCTGTGTATCGAAAGCAGCTGAGTATTCACTTCCCAATCCTCGCAATCGTCCGATATAACAATAAACGTCTGTAGTCGATACGAAATCCCTATATTTACCTTTTCCAAACGCTGTGTATAGAAAGAAGCTAAGGATTCACTTCCCATACCTCGCAATCGTTCGATATAACGATATATCACTATAGTAGACTCGGATTCGCGATATTTACCTTTTCCACACGCTGTGTATGGAAAGCAGCTAAAGATTCACTTCCCATGCCTCGCAATCATTCGATATAACCATGAATCACTCTAGTAGACTCGGATTCCTGATATTTACCTAGTACACACGCTGTGTATCGAAAGCAGCTGAGTATTCACTTCCCAATCCTCGCAATCGTCCGATATAACAATAAACGTCTGTAGTCGATACGAAATCCCCATATTTACCTTTTCCAAACGCTGTGTATAGAAAGAAGCTAAGGATTCACTTCCCATATCTCGCAATCGTTGGATATAACGATATATCACTATAGTAGACTCGGATTCGCGATATTTACCTTTTCCACACGCTGTGTATGGAAAGCAGCTAAAGATTCACTTCCCATGCCTCGCAATCATTCGATATAACCATGAATCACTCTAGTAGACTCGGATTCCTGATATTTACCTTGTACACACGCTGTGTATCGAAAGCAGCTGAGTATTCACTTCCCAATCCTCGCAATCGTCCGATATAACAATAAACGTCTGTAGTCGATACGAAATCCCTATATTTACCTTTTCCAAACGCTGTGTATAGAAAGAAGCTAAGGATTCACTTCCCATATCTCGCAATCGTTCGATATAACGATATATCACTATAGTAGACTCGGATTCGCGATATTTACCTTTTCCACACGCTGTGTATGGAATGCAGCTAAGGATTCACTTCCCAATCATCGCAATCGTTCGATATAACCTTAAATCAATCTAGTAGACTCTGATGCGCAATATTTACCTCTTCCACAGGCTGTGTATGGAAAGCAGCTAAGGATTCACTTCCCAATCCTTGCAATCGTTCGATATAACGATAAATCAATCTAGTATACTCTGATGCGCAATATTTATCTTTTCCACACGCTGTGTATCGAATGCAGCTAAGTATTCACTTCCCCAGCCTCGCAATCGTTCGATATAACGATAACTCACTATAGTAGACTCGGATTCGCGGTATTAATATTTTCCACGCGCTGTGTATCGAAAGCAGCTAAGGAGTCACTTCCCAATCCTCGCAATCGTTCGATATAACGATAAGTCACTGTAGGTAACACGAAATCGCGATATTTATCTTTTTCACATGCTGTGTATGGAAAGCAGCTAAGGATTAACTTCCCAAGCCCTGCAACAGTTCCATATAACGATAAATCACTCTAGTAGACTCGGATTCGCGATATTTACCATTTCCACACGCTGTGTGTCGAATGGAGGTAAGGAGTCACTTCCCAATCCTCGCAATCGGTCGATATAACCTTAAATCACTCTAGTAGACTCGGATTCGCTATATTTACATTTTCCACACGCTGTGTATCAAAAGAAGCTCAGGATTCACTTCCCAAGCCTCGCAATCGTTCGATATAACCAGAAATCACTCTAGGAGACTCGGATTCGCGGTATTAACCTTTTCCACGCGTTGTGTATCCAATGAAGCTCACGCTGCACTTCCAAAGCCTCGCAATCGTTCGATATAACGATAAGTCACTGTAGGTAACATGAAATCGCGATATTTACCTTTTCCACACGCTGTGTATGGAATGCAGCTAAGGATGCACTTCCCAATGATCGCAATCATTCGATATAACCTTAAATCAATCTAGTAGATTCTGATGCGCAATATTTACCTCTTCCACAGGCTGTGTATGGAAAGCTGCTAAGGATTCAGTTCCCAATTTTCGCAATCGTTCGATATAACGATAAATCACTCTAGTAGACACGGATTCGCGATATTTACCTTTTCCACACGCAGTGTATCGAAAGAAGCTATGGATTCACTTCCCAATCTTCGCAATCGTTCGATATAACCCTAAATCACTCTAGTAGACTCGGATTCGCGATCTTTGCATTTTCCACACGCTGTGTAACGAATGGAGAAAAGGATTCACTTCCCAATCATCGCAATCGTTCGATATAACGATAAATTAATCTAGGAGACTCGGATTCGCGGTATTAACCTTTTCCACGCGTTGTGTATCCAATGAAGCTCACGCTGCACTTCCAAAGCCTCGCAATCGTTCGATATAACGATAAGTCACTGTAGGTAACACGAAATCGCGATATTTATCTTTTTCACACGCTGTGTATGGAAAACAGCTAAGGATTCACTTCCCATGCCTCGCAATCATTCGATATAACCATAAATCACTCTAGTAGACTTGGATTCCTGATATTTACCTTGTACACACGCTGTGTATCGAAAGCAGCTGAGTATTCACTTCCCAATCCTCGCAATCGTTCGATATAAATATAAACGTCTGTAGGGGACACGAAATCCCTATATTTACCTTTTCCAAACGCTGTGTATAGAAAGAAGCTAAGGATTCACTTCCCATACCTCGCAATCGTTCGATATAACGATATATCACTATAGTAGACTCGGATTCGCGATATTTACCTTTTCCACACGCTGTGTATGGAAAGCAGCTAAAGATTCACTTCCCATGCCTCGCAATCATTCGATATAACCATGAATCACTCTAGTAGACTCGGATTCCTGATATTTACCTTGTACACACGCTGTGTATCGAAAGCAGCTGAGTATTCACTTCCCAATCCTCGCAATCGTCCGATATAACAATAAACGTCTGTAGTCGATACGAAATCCCTATATTTACCTTTTCCAAACGCTGTGTATAGAAAGAAGCTAAGGATTCACTTCCCATATCTCGCAATCGTTCGATATAACGATATATCACTATAGTAGACTCGGATTCGCGATATTTACCTTTTCCACACGCTGTGTATGGAATGCAGCTAAGGATTCACTTCCCAATCATCGCAATCGTTCGATATAACCTTAAATCAATCTAGTAGACTCTGATGCGCAATATTTACCTCTTCCACAGGCTGTGTATGGAAAGCAGCTAAGGATTCACTTCCCAATCCTTGCAATCGTTCGATATAACGATAAATCAATCTAGTATACTCTGATGCGCAATATTTATCTTTTCCACACGCTGTGTATCGAATGCAGCTAAGTATTCACTTCCCCAGCCTCGCAATCGTTCGATATAACGATAACTCACTATAGTAGACTCGGATTCGCGGTATTAATATTTTCCACGCGCTGTGTATCGAAAGCAGCTAAGGAGTCACTTCCCAATCCTCGCAATCGTTCGATATAACGATAAGTCACTGTAGGTAACACGAAATCGCGATATTTATCTTTTTCACACGCTGTGTATGGAAAGCAGCTAAGGATTAACTTCCCAAGCCCTGCAACAGTTCCATATAACGATAAATCACTCTAGTAGACTCGGATTCGCGATATTTACCATTTCCACACGCTGTGTGTCGAATGGAGGTAAGGAGTCACTTCCCAATCCTCGCAATCGGTCGATATAACCTTAAATCACTCTAGTAGATTCTGATGCGCAATATTTACCTCTTCCACAGGCTGTGTATGGAAAGCTGCTAAGGATTCAGTTCCCAATTTTCGCAATCGTTCGATATAACGATAAATCACTCTAGTAGACACGGATTCGCGATATTTACCTTTTCCACACGCAGTGTATCGAAAGAAGCTATGGATTCACTTCCCAATCTTCGCAATCGTTCGATATAACCCTAAATCACTCTAGTAGACTCGGATTCGCGATCTTTGCATTTTCCACACGCTGTGTAACGAATGGAGAAAAGGATTCACTTCCCAATCATCGCAATCGTTCGATATAACGATAAATTAATCTAGGAGACTCGGATTCGCGGTATTAACCTTTTCCACGCGTTGTGTATCCAATGAAGCTCACGCTGCACTTCCAAAGCCTCGCAATCGTTCGATATAACGATAAGTCACTGTAGGTAACACGAAATCGCGATATTTATCTTTTTCACACGCTGTGTATGGAAAACAGCTAAGGATTCACTTCCCATGCCTCGCAATCATTCGATATAACCATAAATCACTCTAGTAGACTTGGATTCCTGATATTTACCTTGTACACACGCTGTGTATCGAAAGCAGCTGAGTATTCACTTCCCAATCCTCGCAATCGTTCGATATAAATATAAACGTCTGTAGGGGACACGAAATCCCTATATTTACCTTTTCCAAACGCTGTGTATAGAAAGAAGCTAAGGATTCACTTCCCATACCTCGCAATCGTTCGATATAACGATATATCACTATAGTAGACTCGGATTCGCGATATTTACCTTTTCCACACGCTGTGTATGGAAAGCAGCTAAAGATTCACTTCCCATGCCTCGCAATCATTCGATATAACCATGAATCACTCTAGTAGACTCGGATTCCTGATATTTACCTTGTACACACGCTGTGTATCGAAAGCAGCTGAGTATTCACTTCCCAATCCTCGCAATCGTCCGATATAACAATAAACGTCTGTAGTCGATACGAAATCCCTATATTTACCTTTTCCAAACGCTGTGTATAGAAAGAAGCTAAGGATTCACTTCCCATATCTCGCAATCGTTCGATATAACGATATATCACTATAGTAGACTCGGATTCGCGATATTTACCTTTTCCACACGCTGTGTATGGAATGCAGCTAAGGATTCACTTCCCAATCATCGCAATCGTTCGATATAACCTTAAATCAATCTAGTAGACTCTGATGCGCAATATTTACCTCTTCCACAGGCTGTGTATGGAAAGCAGCTAAGGATTCACTTCCCAATCCTTGCAATCGTTCGATATAACGATAAATCAATCTAGTATACTCTGATGCGCAATATTTATCTTTTCCACACGCTGTGTATCGAATGCAGCTAAGTATTCACTTCCCCAGCCTCGCAATCGTTCGATATAACGATAACTCACTATAGTAGACTCGGATTCGCGGTATTAATATTTTCCACGCGCTGTGTATCGAAAGCAGCTAAGGAGTCACTTCCCAATCCTCGCAATCGTTCGATATAACGATAAGTCACTGTAGGTAACACGAAATCGCGATATTTATCTTTTTCACACGCTGTGTATGGAAAGCAGCTAAGGATTAACTTCCCAAGCCCTGCAACAGTTCCATATAACGATAAATCACTCTAGTAGACTCGGATTCGCGATATTTACCATTTCCACACGCTGTGTGTCGAATGGAGGTAAGGAGTCACTTCCCAATCCTCGCAATCGGTCGATATAACCTTAAATCACTCTAGTAGATTCTGATGCGCAATATTTACCTCTTCCACAGGCTGTGTATGGAAAGCTGCTAAGGATTCAGTTCCCAATTTTCGCAATCGTTCGATATAACGATAAATCACTCTAGTAGACACGGATTCGCGATATTTACCTTTTCCACACGCAGTGTATCGAAAGAAGCTATGGATTCACTTCCCAATCTTCGCAATCGTTCGATATAACCCTAAATCACTCTAGTAGACTCGGATTCGCGATCTTTGCATTTTCCACACGCTGTGTAACGAATGGAGAAAAGGATTCACTTCCCAATCATCGCAATCGTTCGATATAACGATAAATTAATCTAGGAGACTCGGATTCGCGGTATTAACCTTTTCCACGCGTTGTGTATCCAATGAAGCTCACGCTGCACTTCCAAAGCCTCGCAATCGTTCGATATAACGATAAGTCACTGTAGGTAACACGAAATCGCGATATTTATCTTCTTCACACGCTGTGTATGGAAAACAGCTAAGGATTCACTTCCCATGCCTCGCAATCATTCGATATAACCATAAATCACTCTAGTAGACTTGGATTCCTGATATTTACCTTGTACACACGCTGTGTATCGAAAGCAGCTGAGTATTCACTTCCCAATCCTCGCAATCGTTCGATATAAATATAAACGTCTGTAGGGGACACGAAATCCCTATATTTACCTTTTCCAAACGCTGTGTATAGAAAGAAGCTAAGGATTCACTTCCCATACCTCGCAATCGTTCGATATAACGATATATCACTATAGTAGACTCGGATTCGCGATATTTACCTTTTCCACACGCTGTGTATGGAAAGCAGCTAAAGATTCACTTCCCATGCCTCGCAATCATTCGATATAACCATGAATCACTCTAGTAGACTCGGATTCCTGATATTTACCTTGTACACACGCTGTGTATCGAAAGCAGCTGAGTATTCACTTCCCAATCCTCGCAATCGTCCGATATAACAATAAACGTCTGTAGTCGATACGAAATCCCTATATTTACCTTTTCCAAACGCTGTGTATCGAAAGCAGCTGAGTATTCACTTCCCAATCCTCGCAATCGTTCGATATAAATATAAACGTCTGTAGGGGACACGAAATCCCTATATTTACCTTTTCCAAACGCTGTGTATAGAAAGAAGCTAAGGATTCACTTCCCATACCTCGCAATCGTTCGATATAACGATATATCACTATAGTAGACTCGGATTCGCGATATTTACCTTTTCCACACGCTGTGTATGGAAAGCAGCTAAAGATTCACTTCCCATGCCTCGCAATCATTCGATATAACCATGAATCACTCTAGTAGACTCGGATTCCTGATATTTACCTTGTACACACGCTGTGTATCGAAAGCAGCTGAGTATTCACTTCCCAATCCTCGCAATCGTCCGATATAACAATAAACGTCTGTAGTCGATACGAAATCCCTATATTTACCTTTTCCAAACGCTGTGTATAGAAAGAAGCTAAGGATTCACTTCCCATATCTCGCAATCGTTCGATATAACGATATATCACTATAGTAGACTCGGATTCGCGATATTTACCTTTTCCACACGCTGTGTATGGAATGCAGCTAAGGATTCACTTCCCAATCATCGCAATCGTTCGATATAACCTTAAATCAATCTAGTAGACTCTGATGCGCAATATTTACCTCTTCCACAGGCTGTGTATGGAAAGCAGCTAAGGATTCACTTCCCAATCCTTGCAATCGTTCGATATAACGATAAATCAATCTAGTATACTCTGATGCGCAATATTTATCTTTTCCACACGCTGTGTATCGAATGCAGCTAAGTATTCACTTCCCCAGCCTCGCAATCGTTCGATATAACGATAAGTCACTGTAGGTAACACGAAATCGCGATATTTATCTTTTTCAGACGCTGTGTATGGAAAGCAGCTAAGGATTAACTTCCCAAGCCCTGCAACAGTTCCATATAACGATAAATCACTCTAGTAGACTCGGATTCGCGATATTTACCATTTCCACACGCTGTGTGTCGAATGGAGGTAAGGAGTCACTTCCCAATCCTCGCAATCGGTCGATATAACCTTAAATCACTCTAGTAGATTCTGATGCGCAATATTTACCTCTTCCACAGGCTGTGTATGGAAAGCTGCTAAGGATTCAGTTCCCAATTTTCGCAATCGTTCGATATAACGATAAATCACTCTAGTAGACACGGATTCGCGATATTTACCTTTTCCACACGCAGTGTATCGAAAGAAGCTATGGATTCACTTCCCAATCTTCGCAATCGTTCGATATAACCCTAAATCACTCTAGTAGACTCGGATTCGCGATCTTTGCATTTTCCACACGCTGTGTAACGAATGGAGAAAAGGATTCACTTCCCAATCATCGCAATCGTTCGATATAACGATAAATTAATCTAGGAGACTCGGATTCGCGGTATTAACCTTTTCCACGCGTTGTGTATCCAATGAAGCTCACGCTGCACTTCCAAAGCCTCGCAATCGTTCGATATAACGATAAGTCACTGTAGGTAACACGAAATCGCGATATTTATCTTTTTCACACGCTGTGTATGGAAAACAGCTAAGGATTCACTTCCCATGCCTCGCAATCATTCGATATAACCATAAATCACTCTAGTAGACTTGGATTCCTGATATTTACCTTGTACACACGCTGTGTATCGAAAGCAGCTGAGTATTCACTTCCCAATCCTCGCAATCGTTCGATATAAATATAAACGTCTGTAGGGGACACGAAATCCCTATATTTACCTTTTCCAAACGCTGTGTATAGAAAGAAGCTAAGGATTCACTTCCCATACCTCGCAATCGTTCGATATAACGATATATCACTATAGTAGACTCGGATTCGCGATATTTACCTTTTCCACACGCTGTGTATGGAAAGCAGCTAAAGATTCACTTCCCATGCCTCGCAATCATTCGATATAACCATGAATCACTCTAGTAGACTCGGATTCCTGATATTTACCTTGTACACACGCTGTGTATCGAAAGCAGCTGAGTATTCACTTCCCAATCCTCGCAATCGTCCGATATAACAATAAACGTCTGTAGTCGATACGAAATCCCTATATTTACCTTTTCCAAACGCTGTGTATAGAAAGAAGCTAAGGATTCACTTCCCATATCTCGCAATCGTTCGATATAACGATATATCACTATAGTAGACTCGGATTCGCGATATTTACCTTTTCCACACGCTGTGTATGGAATGCAGCTAAGGATTCACTTCCCAATCATCGCAATCGTTCGATATAACCTTAAATCAATCTAGTAGACTCTGATGCGCAATATTTACCTCTTCCACAGGCTGTGTATGGAAAGCAGCTAAGGATTCACTTCCCAATCCTTGCAATCGTTCGATATAACGATAAATCAATCTAGTATACTCTGATGCGCAATATTTATCTTTTCCACACGCTGTGTATCGAATGCAGCTAAGTATTCACTTCCCCAGCCTCGCAATCGTTCGATATAACGATAACTCACTATAGTAGACTCGGATTCGCGGTATTAATATTTTCCACGCGCTGTGTATCGAAAGCAGCTAAGGAGTCACTTCCCAATCCTCGCAATCGTTCGATATAACGATAAGTCACTGTAGGTAACACGAAATCGCGATATTTATCTTTTTCAGACGCTGTGTATGGAAAGCAGCTAAGGATTAACTTCCCAAGCCCTGCAACAGTTCCATATAACGATAAATCACTCTAGTAGACTCGGATTCGCGATATTTACCATTTCCACACGCTGTGTGTCGAATGGAGGTAAGGAGTCACTTCCCAATCCTCGCAATCGGTCGATATAACCTTAAATCACTCTCGTAGATTCTGATGCGCAATATTTACCTCTTCCACAGGCTGTGTATGGAAAGCTGCTAAGGATTCAGTTCCCAATTTTCGCAATCGTTCGATATAACGATAAATCACTCTAGTAGACACGGATTCGCGATATTTACCTTTTCCACACGCAGTGTATCGAAAGAAGCTATGGATTCACTTCCCAATCTTCGCAATCGTTCGATATAACCCTAAATCACTCTAGTAGACTCGGATTCGCGATCTTTGCATTTTCCACACGCTGTGTAACGAATGGAGAAAAGGATTCACTTCCCAATCATCGCAATCGTTCGATATAACGATAAATTAATCTAGGAGACTCGGATTCGCGGTATTAACCTTTTCCACGCGTTGTGTATCCAATGAAGCTCACGCTGCACTTCCAAAGCCTCGCAATCGTTCGATATAACGATAAGTCACTGTAGGTAACACGAAATCGCGATATTTATCTTTTTCACACGCTGTGTATGGAAAACAGCTAAGGATTCACTTCCCATGCCTCGCAATCATTCGATATAACCATAAATCACTCTAGTAGACTTGGATTCCTGATATTTACCTTGTACACACGCTGTGTATCGAAAGCAGCTGAGTATTCACTTCCCAATCCTCGCAATCGTTCGATATAAATATAAACGTCTGTAGGGGACACGAAATCCCTATATTTACCTTTTCCAAACGCTGTGTATAGAAAGAAGCTAAGGATTCACTTCCCATACCTCGCAATCGTTCGATATAACGATATATCACTATAGTAGACTCGGATTCGCGATATTTACCTTTTCCACACGCTGTGTGTCGAATGGAGGTAAGGAGTCACTTCCCAATCCTCGCAATCGGTCGATATAACCTTAAATCACTCTAGTAGACTCGGATTCGCTATATTTACATTTTCCACACGCTGTGTATCAAAAGAAGCTCAGGATTCACTTCCCAAGCCTCGCAATCGTTCGATATAACCAGAAATCACTCTAGGAGACTCGGATTCGCGGTATTAACCTTTTCCGCGCGTTGTGTATCCAATGAAGCTCACGCTGCACTTCCAAAGCCTCGCAATCGTTCGATATAACGATAAGTCACTGTAGGTAACACGAAATCGCGATATTTACCTTTTCCACACGCTGTGTATGGAATGCAGCTAAGGATGCACTTCCCAATCATCGCAATCATTCGATATAACCTTAAATCAATCTAGTAGATTCTGATGCGCAATATTTACCTCTTCCACAGGCTGTGTATGGAAAGCTGCTAAGGATTCAGTTCCCAATTTTCGCAATCGTTCGATATAACGATAAATCACTCTAGTAGACACGGATTCGCGATATTTACCTTTTCCACACGCAGTGTATCGAAAGAAGCTATGGATTCACTTCCCAATCTTCGCAATCGTTCGATATAACCCTAAATCACTCTAGTAGACTCGGATTCGAGATCTTTGCATTTTCCACACGCTGTGTAACGAATGGAGAAAAGGATTCACTTCCCAATCATCGCAATCGTTCGATATAACGATAAATTAATCTAGGAGACTCGGATTCGCGGTATTAACCTTTTCCACGCGTTGTGTATCCAATGAAGCTCACGCTGCACTTCCAAAGCCTCGCAATCGTTCGATATAACGATAAGTCACTGTAGGTAACACGAAATCGCGATATTTATCTTTTTCACACGCTGTGTATGGAAAACAGCTAAGGATTCACTTCCCATGCCTCGCAATCATTCGATATAACCATAAATCACTCTAGTAGACTTGGATTCCTGATATTTACCTTGTACACACGCTGTGTATCGAAGGCAGCTGAGTATTCACTTCCCAATCCTCGCAATCGTTCGATATAAATATAAACGTCTGTAGGGGACACGAAATCCCTATATTTACCTTTTCCAAACGCTGTGTATAGAAAGAAGCTAAGGATTCACTTTCCATACCTCGCAATCGTTCGATATAACGATATATCACTATAGTAGACTCGGATTCGCGATATTTACCTTTTCCACACGCTGTGTATGCAAAGCAGCTAAAGATTCACTTCCCATGCCTCGCAATCATTCGATATAACCATGAATCACTCTAGTAGACTCGGATTCCTGATATTTACCTAGTACACACGCTGTGTATCGAAAGCAGCTGAGTATTCACTTCCCAATCCTCGCAATCGTCCGATATAACAATAAACGTCTGTAGTCGATACGAAATCCCTATATTTACCTTTTCCAAACGCTGTGTATAGAAAGAAGCTAAGGATTCACTTCCCATGCCTCGCAATCATTCGATATAACCATAAATCACTCTAGTAGACTTGGATTCCTGATATTTACCTAGTACACACGCTGTGTATCGAAAGCAGCTGAGTATTCACTTCCCAATCCTCGCAATCGTCCGATATAACAATACACGTCTGTAGTCGATACGAAATCCCTATATTTACCTTTTCCAAACGCTGTGTAAAGAAAGAAGCTAAGGATTCACTTCCCATATCTCGCAATCGTTCGATATAACGATATATCACTATAGTAGACTCGGATTCGCGATATTTACCTTTTCCACACGCTGTGTATGGAATGCAGCTAAGGATTCACTTCCCAATCATCGCAATCGTTCGATATAACCTTAAATCAATCTAGTAGACTCTGATGCGCAATATTTACCTCTTCCACAGGCTGTGTATGGAAAGCAGCTAAGGATTCACTTCCCAATCCTTGCAATCGTTCGATATAACGATAAATCAATCTAGTATACTCTGATGCGCAATATTTATCTTTTCCACACGCTGTGTATCGAATGCAGCTAAGTATTCACTTCCCCAGCCTCGCAATCGTTCGATATAACGATAACTCACTATAGTAGACTCGGATTCGCGGTATTAATATTTTCCACGCGCTGTGTATCGAAAGCAGCTAAGGAGTCACTTCCCAATCCTCGCAATCGTTCGATATAACGATAAGTCACTGTAGGTAACACGAAATCGCGATATTTATCTTTTTCACACGCTGTGTATGGAAAGCAGCTAAGGATTAACTTCCCAAGCCCTGCAACAGTTCCATATAACGATAAATCACTCTAGTAGACTCGGATTCGCGATATTTACCATTTCCACACGCTGTGTGTCGAATGGAGGTAAGGAGTCACTTCCCAATCCTCGCAATCGGTCGATATAACCTTAAATCACTCTAGTAGACTCGGATTCGCTATATTTACATTTTCCACACGCTGTGTATCAAAAGAAGCTCAGGATTCACTTCCCAAGCCTCGCAATCGTTCGATATAACCAGAAATCACTCTAGGAGACTCGGATTCGCGGTATTAACCTTTTCCGCGCGTTGTGTATCCAATGAAGCTCACGCTGCACTTCCAAAGCCTCGCAATCGTTCGATATAACGATAAGTCACTGTAGGTAACACGAAATCGCGATATTTACCTTTTCCACACGCTGTGTATGGAATGCAGCTAAGGATGCACTTCCCAATCATCGCAATCATTCGATATAACCTTAAATCAATCTAGTAGATTCTGATGCGCAATATTTACCTCTTCCACAGGCTGTGTATGGAAAGCTGCTAAGGATTCAGTTCCCAATTTTCGCAATCGTTCGATATAACGATAAATCACTCTAGTAGACACGGATTCGCGATATTTACCTTTTCCACACGCAGTGTATCGAAAGAAGCTATGGATTCACTTCCCAATCTTCGCAATCGTTCGATATAACCCTAAATCACTCTAGTAGACTCGGATTCGAGATCTTTGCATTTTCCACACGCTGTGTAACGAATGGAGAAAAGGATTCACTTCCCAATCATCGCAATCGTTCGATATAACGATAAATTAATCTAGGAGACTCGGATTCGCGGTATTAACCTTTTCCACGCGTTGTGTATCCAATGAAGCTCACGCTGCACTTCCAAAGCCTCGCAATCGTTCGATATAACGATAAGTCACTGTAGGTAACACGAAATCGCGATATTTATCTTTTTACACGCTGTGTATGGAAAACAGCTAAGGATTCACTTCCCATGCCTCGCAATCATTCGATATAACCATAAATCACTCTAGTAGACTTGGATTCCTGATATTTACCTTGTACACACGCTGTGTATCGAAGGCAGCTGAGTATTCACTTCCCAATCCTCGCAATCGTCCGATATAACAATAAACGTCTGTAGTCGATACGAAATCCCTATATTTACCTTTTCCAAACGCTGTGTATAGAAAGAAGAAAAGGATTCACTTCCCATGCCTCGCAATCATTCGATATAACCATGAATCACTCTAGTAGACTCGGATTCCTGATATTTACCTAGTACACACGCTGTGTATCGAAAGCAGCTGAGTATTCACTTCCCAATCCTCGCAATCGTCCGATATAACAATAAACGTCTGTAGTCGATACGAAATCCCTATATTTACCTTTTCCAAACGCTGTGTATAGAAAGAAGAAAAGGATTCACTTCCCATGCCTCGCAATCATTCGATATAACCATAAATCACTCTAGTAGACTTGGATTCCTGATATTTACCTAGTACACACGCTGTGTATCGAAAGCAGCTGAGTATTCACTTCCCAATCCTCGCAATCGTCCGATATAACAATACACGTCTGTAGTCGATACGAAATCCCTATATTTACCTTTTCCAAACGCTGTGTAAAGAAAGAAGATAAGGATTCACTTCCCAATCTTCGCAATCGTTCGATATAACGATAAATTAATCTAGGAGACTCGGATTCGCGGTATTAACCTTTTCCACGCGTTGCGTATCCAATGAAGCTCAGGATGCACTTCCAAAGCCTCGCAATCGTTCGATATAACGATAAGTCACTGTAGGTAACACGAAATCGCGATATTTACCATTTCCACACGCTGTGTATCGAATGGAGGTAAGGAGTCACTTCCCAATCCTCGCAATCGTTCGATATAACGATAAATCAATCTAGGAGACTCGGATTCGCGGTATTAACCTTTTCCACGCGCTGTGTATCGAAAGAAGCTCAGGATTCACTTCCCAAGCCTCGCAATCGTTCGATATAACCAGAAAACACTCTAGGAGACTCGGATTCGCGATATTTACCTTTTCCCACGCTGTGTATCGAAAGCAGCTAAGGATTCACTTCCCATGCCTCGCAATCATTCGATATAACCATAAATCACTCTAGTAGACTTGGATTCCTGATATTTACCTTGTACACACGCTGTGTATCGAAAGCAGCTGAGTATTCACTTCCCAATCCTCGCAATCGTTCGATATAACTATAAACGTCTGTAGGGGACACGAAATCCCTATATTTACCTTTTCCAAACGCTGTGTATAGAAAGAAGCTAAGGATTCACTTCCCATACCTCGCAATCGTTCGATATAACGATATATCACTATAGTAGACTCGGATTCGCGATATTTACCTTTTCCACACGCTCTGTATGGAAAGCAGCTAAAGATTCACTTCCCATGCCTCGCAATCATTCGATATAACCATGAATCACTCTAGTAGACTCGGATTCCTGATATTTACCTTGTACACACGCTGTGTATCGAAAGCAGCTGAGTATTCACTTCCGAATCCTCGCAATCGTCCGATATAACAATAAACGTCTGTAGTCGATACGAAATCCCTATATTTACCTTTTCCAAACGCTGTGTATAGAAAGAAGCTAAGGATTCACTTCCCATATCTCGCAATCGTTCGATATAACGATATATCACTATAGTAGACTCGGATTCGCGATATTTACCTTTTCCACACGCTGTGTATGGAATGCAGCTAAGGATTCACTTCCCAATCATCGCAATCGTTCGATATAACCTTAAATCAATCTAGTAGACTCTGATGCGCAATATTTACCTCTTCCACAGGCTGTGTATGGAAAGCAGCTAAGGATTCACTTCCCAATCCTTGCAATCGTTCGATATAACGATAAATCAATCTAGTATACTCTGATGCGCAATATTTATCTTTTCCACACGCTGTTATCGAATGCAGCTAAGTATTCACTTCCCCAGCCTCGCAATCGTTCGATATAACGATAACTCACTATAGTAGACTCGGATTCGCGGTATTAATATTTTCCACGCGCTGTGTATCGAAAGCAGCTAAGGAGTCACTTCCCAATCCTCGCAATCGTTCGATATAATGATAAGTCACTGTAGGTAACACGAAATCGCGATATTTATCTTTTTCACACGCTGTGTATGGAAAGCAGCTAAGGATTAACTTCCCAAGCCCTGCAAGAGTTCCATATAACGATAAATCACTCTAGTAGACTCGGATTCGCGATATTTACCATTTCCACACGCTGTGTGTCGAATGGAGGTAAGGAGTCACTTCCCAATCCTCGCAATCGGTCGATATAACCTTAAATCACTCTAGTAGACTCGGATTCGCTATATTTACATTTTCCACACGCTGTGTATCAAAAGAAGCTCAGGATTCACTTCCCAAGCCTCGCAATCGTTCGATATAACCAGAAATCACTCTAGGAGACTCGGATTCGCGGTATTACCTTTTCCACGCGTTGTGTATCCAATGAAGCTCACGCTGCACTTCCAAAGCCTCGCAATCGTTCGATATAACGATAAGTCACTGTAGGTAACACGAAATCGCGATATTTACCTTTTCCACACGCTGTGTATGGAATGCAGCTAAGGATGCACTTCCCAATCATCGCAATCATTCGATATAACCTTAAATCAATCTAGTAGACTCTGATGCGCAATATTTACCTCTTCCACAGGCTGTGTATGGAAAGCAGCTAAGGATTCACTTCCCAATCCCCGCAATCGTTCCATATAACGAGAAATCACTCTAGTAGACTCGGATTCGCGATATTTACCTTTTCCCACGCTGTGTATCGAAAGCAGCTAAGGATTCACTTCCCATGCCTCGCAATCATTTGATATAACCATAAATCACTCTAGTATACTCTGATGCGCAATATTTATCTTTTCCACACGCTGTGTATCGAATGTAGCTAAGTATTCACTTCCCCAGCCTCGCAATCGTTCGATATAACGATAACTCACTATAGTAGACTCGGATTCGCGGTATTAATATTTTCCACGCGCTGTGTTTCGAAAGCAGCTAAGGATTCACTTCCCAAGCCTCTCAATCGTTCCATATAACGATAAATCACTCTAATAGATTCAGATTCGCGATATTTACCAATTCCACACACTGTGTATGGAAAGTAGCTAAGGAGTCACTTCCCAATCCTCGCAATCGTTCGATAGAACGATAAGTCACTGTAGGTAACACGAAATCGCGATATTTATCTTTTTCACACGCTGTGTATGGAAAGCAGCTAAGGATTAACTTCCCAAGCCCCGCAATCGTTCCATATAACGATAAATCACTCTAGTAGACTCGGATTCGCGATATTTACCATTTCCACACGCTGTGTGTCGAATGGAGGTAAGGAGTCACTTCCCAATCCTCGCAATCGGTCGATATAACCTTAAATCACTCTAGTAGACTCGGATTCGCGATATTTACCTTTTCCCACGCTGTGTATCGAAAGCAGCTAAGGATTCAGTTCCCAATCCTCGCAATCGTTCGATATAATGATAAGTCACTGTAGGTAACACGAAATCGCGATATTTATCTTTTTCACACGCTGTGTATGGAAAGCAGCTAAGGATTCACTTCCCAATCCCCGCAATCGTTCCATATAACGAGAAATCACTCTAGTAGACTCGGATTCGCGATATTTACCTTTTCCCACGCTGTGTATCGAAAGCAGCTAAGGATTCACTTCCCATGCCTCGCAATCATTTGATATAACCATAAATCACTCTAGTATACTCTGATGCGCAATATTTATCTTTTCCACACGCTGTGTATCGAATGTAGCTAAGTATTCACTTCCCCAGCCTCGCAATCGTTCGATATAACGATAACTCACTATAGTAGACTCGGATTCGCGGTATTAATATTTTCCACGCGCTGTGTTTCGAAAGCAGCTAAGGATTCACTTCCCAAGCCTCTCAATCGTTCCATATAACGATAAATCACTCTAATAGATTCAGATTCGCGATATTTACCATTTCCACACACTGTGTATGGAAAGTAGCTAAGGAGTCACTTCCCAATCCTCGCAATCGTTCGATAGAACGATAAGTCACTGTAGGTAACACGAAATCGCGATATTTATCTTTTTCACACGCTGTGTATGGAAAGCAGCTAAGGATTAACTTCCCAAGCCCCGCAATCGTTCCATATAACGATAAATCACTCTAGTAGACTCGGATTCGCGATATTTACCATTTCCACACGCTGTGTGTCGAATGGAGGTAAGGAGTCACTTCCCAATCCTCGCAATCGGTCGATATAACCTTAAATCACTCTAGTAGACTCGGATTCGCGATATTTACCTTTTCCCACGCTGTGTATCGAAAGCAGCTAAGGATTCAGTTCCCAATTTTCGCAATCGTTCGATATAACGATAAATCACTCTAGTAGACACGGATTCGCGATATTTAACTTTTCCACACGCAGTGTATCGAAAGAAGCTATGGATTCACTTCCCAATCTTCGCAATCGTTCGATATAACCTTAAATCACTCTAGTAGACTCGGATTCGCGATATTTGCATTTTCCACACGCTGTGTATCGAATGGAGCTAAGGATTCACTTCCCAATCATCGCAATCGTTCGATATAACGATAAATTAATCTAGGAGACTCGGATTCGCGGTATTAACCTTTTCCACGCGTTGTGTATCCAATGAAGCTCAGGATTCACTTCCCAAGCCTCGCAATCGTTCGATATAACCAGAAATCACTCTAGGAGACTCGGATTCGCGACATTTACCTTTTCCACACGCAGTGTATCGAAAGCAGTTAAGGATTCACTTCCCAATCACCGCAATATTTTGATATAACGATAAGTCACTGTTGGGGACTCGGATGAGCGATATTTACTTTTTCACACGCTGTGTATCGAAAGCAGCTAAGGATTCAGTTCCCAATTTTCAGAATCGTTCGATATAACGATAAATCACTCTAGCAGACACGTATTCGCGATATTTACCTTTTCCACACGCAGTGTATCGAAAGAAGCTAAGGATTCACTTCCCAATCTTCGCAATCGTTCGATATAACGATAAATTAATCTAGGAGACTCGGATTCGCGGTATTAACCTTTTCCACGCGTTGCGTATCCAATGAAGCTCAGGATGCACTTCCAAAGCCTCGCAATCGTTCGATATAACGATATGTCACTGTATGTAACACGAAATCGCGATATTTATCTTTTTCACACGCTGTGTATGGAAAACAGCTATGGATTCACTTCCCAAGCCCCGCAATCGTTCCATATAACGAGAAATCACTCTAGTAGGCTGGGATTCGCGATATTTACCTTTTCCCCGCGCTGTGTATCGAAAGCAGCTGAGGATTCACTTCCCAAGCCCCGCAATCGTTCCATATAACGAGAAATCACTATAGTAGACTCGGATTCGCCATATTTACCTTTTCCACACGCTGTGTATGCAAAGCAGCTAAAGATTCACTTCCCATGCCTCGCAATCATTCGATATAACCATGAATCACTCTAGTAGACTCGGATTCCTGATATTTACCTAGTACACACGCTGTGTATCGAAAGCAGCTGAGTATTCACTTCCCAATCCTCGCAATCGTCCGATATAACAATAAACGTCTGTAGTCGATACGAAATCCCTATATTTACCTTTTCCAAACGCTGTGTAAAGAAAGAAGCTAAGGATTCACTTCCCATATCTCGCAATCATTCGATATAACGATAAGTCACTGTAGGTAACACGAAATCGCGATATTTACCATTTCCACACGCTGTGTATCGAATGGAGGTAAGGAGTCACTTCCCAATCCTCGCAATCGTTCGATATAACGATAAATCAATCTAGGAGACTCGGATTCGCGGTATTAACCTTTTCCACGCGCTGTGTATCGAAAGAAGCTCAAGATTCACTTCCCAAGCCTCGCAATCGTTCGATATAACGATAAATCAATCTAGGAGACTCGGATTCGCGGTATTAACCTTTTCCACGCGCTGTGTATCGAAAGAAGCTCAGGATTCACTTCCCAAGCCTCGCAATCGTTCGATATAACCAGAAATCACTCTAGGAGACTCGGATTCGCGATATTTACCTTTTCCCACGCTGTGTATCGAAAGCAGCTAAGGATTCACTTCCCATGCCTCGCAATCATTCGATATAACCATAAATCACTCTAGTAGACTTGGATTCCTGATATTTACCTAGTACACACGCTGTGTATCGAAAGCAGCTGAGTATTCACTTCCCAATCCTCGCAATCGTCCGATATAACAATAAACGTCTGTAGTCGATACGAAATCCCTATATTTACCTTTTCCAAACGCTGTGTATAGAAAGAAGCTAAGGATTCACTTCCCATGCCTCGCAATCATTCGATATAACCATAAATCACTCTAGTAGACTTGGATTCCTGATATTTACCTAGTACACACGCTGTGTATCGAAAGCAGCTGAGTATTCACTTCCCAATCCTCGCAATCGTCCGATATAACAATAAACGTCTGTAGTCGATACGAAATCCCTATATTTACCTTTTCCAAACGCTGTGTAAAGAAAGAAGATAAGGATTCACTTCCCAATCTTCGCAATCGTTCGATATAACGATAAATTAATCTAGGAGACTCGGATTCGCGGTATTAACCTTTTCCACGCGTTGCGTATCCAATGAAGCTCAGGATGCACTTCCAAAGCCTCGCAATCGTTCGATATAACGATAAGTCACTGTAGGTAACACGAAATCGCGATATTTACCATTTCCACACGCTGTGTATCGAATGGAGGTAAGGAGTCACTTCCCAATCCTCGCAATCGTTCGATATAACGATAAATCAATCTAGGAGACTCGGATTCGCGGTATTAACCTTTTCCACGCGCTGTGTATCGAAAGAAGCTCAGGATTCACTTCCCAAGCCTCGCAATCGTTCGATATAACCAGAAAACACTCTAGGAGACTCGGATTCGCGATATTTACCTTTTCCCACGCTGTGTATCGAAAGCAGCTAAGGATTCACTTCCCATGCCTCGCAATCATTCGATATAACCATAAATCACTCTAGTAGACTTGGATTCCTGATATTTACCTAGTACACACGCTGTGTATCGAAAGCAGCTGAGTATTCACTTCCCAATCCTCGCAATCGTCCGATATAACAATAAACGTCTGTAGTCGATACGAAATCCCTATATTTACCTTTTCCAAACGCTGTGTAAAGAAAGAAGATAAGGATTCACTTCCCAATCTTCGCAATCGTTCGATATAACGATAAATTAATCTAGGAGACTCGGATTCGCGGTATTAACCTTTTCCACGCGTTGCGTATCCAATGAAGCTCAGGATGCACTTCCAAAGCCTCGCAATCGTTCGATATAACGATAAGTCACTGTAGGTAACACGAAATCGCGATATTTACCATTTCCACACGCTGTGTATCGAATGGAGGTAAGGAGTCACTTCCCAATCCTCGCAATCGTTCGATATAACGATAAATCAATCTAGGAGACTCGGATTCGCGGTATTAACCTTTTCCACGCGCTGTGTATCGAAAGAAGCTCAGGATTCACTTCCCAAGCCTCGCAATCGTTCGATATAACCAGAAAACACTCTAGGAGACTCGGATTCGCGATATTTACCTTTTCCCACGCTGTGTATCGAAAGCAGCTAAGGATTCACTTCCCATGCCTCGCAATCATTCGATATAACCATAAATCACTCTAGTAGACTTGGATTCCTGATATTTACCTTGTACACACGCTGTGTATCGAAAGCAGCTGAGTATTCACTTCCCAATCCTCGCAATCGTTCGATATAACTATAAACGTCTGTAGGGGACACGAAATCCCTATATTTACCTTTTCCAAACGCTGTGTATAGAAAGAAGCTAAGGATTCACTTCCCATACCTCGCAATCGTTCGATATAACGATATATCACTATAGTAGACTCGGATTCGCGATATTTACCTTTTCCACACGCTGTGTATGGAATGCAGCTAAGGATTCACTTCCCAATCATCGCAATCGTTCGATATAACCTTAAATCAATCTAGTAGACTCTGATGCGCAATATTTACCTCTTCCACAGGCTGTGTATGGAAAGCAGCTAAGGATTCACTTCCCAATCCTTGCAATCGTTCGATATAACGATAAATCAATCTAGTATACTCTGATGCGCAATATTTATCTTTTCCACACGCTGTTATCGAATGCAGCTAAGTATTCACTTCCCCAGCCTCGCAATCGTTCGATATAACGATAACTCACTATAGTAGACTCGGATTCGCGGTATTAATATTTTCCACGCGCTGTGTATCGAAAGCAGCTAAGGAGTCACTTCCCAATCCTCGCAATCGTTCGATATAATGATAAGTCACTGTAGGTAACACGAAATCGCGATATTTATCTTTTTCACACGCTGTGTATGGAAAGCAGCTAAGGATTAACTTCCCAAGCCCTGCAAGAGTTCCATATAACGATAAATCACTCTAGTAGACTCGGATTCGCGATATTTACCATTTCCACACGCTGTGTGTCGAATGGAGGTAAGGAGTCACTTCCCAATCCTCGCAATCGGTCGATATAACCTTAAATCACTCTAGTAGACTCGGATTCGCTATATTTACATTTTCCACACGCTGTGTATCAAAAGAAGCTCAGGATTCACTTCCCAAGCCTCGCAATCGTTCGATATAACGATAAGTCACTGTAGGTAACACGAAATCGCGATATTTACCTTTTCCACACGCTGTGTATCGAATGGAGGTAAGGAGTCACTTCCCAATCCTCGCAATCGTTCGATGTAACGATAAATCAATCTAGGAGACTCGGATTCGCGGTATTAACCTTTTCCACGCGCTGTGTATCGAAAGAAGCTCAGGATTCACTTCCCAAGCCTCGCAATCGTTCGATATAACCAGAAATCACTCTAGGAGACTCGGATTCGCGATATTTACCTTTTCCCACGCTGTGTATCGAAAGCAGCTAAGGATTCACTTCCCATGCCTCGCAATCATTCGATATAACCATAAATCACTCTAGTAGACTTGGATTCCTGATATTTACCTTGTACACACGCTGTGTATCGAAAGCAGCTGAGTATTCACTTCCCAATCCTCGCAATCGTTCGATATAACTATAAACGTCTGTAGGGGACACGAAATCCCTATATTTACCTTTTCCAAACGCTGTGTATAGAAAGAAGCTAAGGATTCACTTCCCATATCTCGCAATCGTTCGATATAACGATATATCACTATAGTAGACTCGGATTCGCGATATTTACCTTTTCCACACGCTGTGTATGGAATGCAGCTAAGGATTCACTTCCCAATCATCGCAATCGTTCGATATAACCTTAAATCAATCTAGTAGACTCTGATGCGCAATATTTACCTCTTCCACAGGCTGTGTATGGAAAGCAGCTAAGGATTCACTTCCCAATCCTTGCAATCGTTCGATATAACGATAAATCAATCTAGTATACTCTGATGCGCAATATTTATCTTTTCCACACGCTGTGTATCGAATGCAGCTAAGTATTCACTTCCCCAGCCTCGCAATCGTTCGATATAACGATAACTCACTATAGTAGACTCGGATTCGCGGTATTAATATTTTTCCACGCGCTGTGTATCGAAAGCAGCTAAGGAGTCACTTCCCAATCCTCGCAATCGTTCGATATAATGATAAGTCACTGTAGGTAACACGAAATCGCGATATTTACCATTTCCACACGCTGTGTATCGAATGGAGGTAAGGAGTCACTTCCCAATCCTCGCAATCGTTCGATATAACGATAAATCAATCTAGGAGACTCGGATTCGCGGTATTAACCTTTTCCACGCGCTGTGTATCGAAAGAAGCTCAGGATTCACTTCCCAAGCCTCGCAATCGTTCGATATAACCAGAAAACACTCTAGGAGACTCGGATTCGCGATATTTACCTTTTCCCACGCTGTGTATCGAAAGCAGCTAAGGATTCACTTCCCATGCCTCGCAATCATTCGATATAACCATAAATCACTCTAGTAGACTTGGATTCCTGATATTTACCTTGTACACACGCTGTGTATCGAAAGCAGCTGAGTATTCACTTCCCAATCCTCGCAATCGTTCGATATAACTATAAACGTCTGTAGGGGACACGAAATCCCTATATTTACCTTTTCCAAACGCTGTGTATAGAAAGAAGCTAAGGATTCACTTCCCATACCTCGCAATCGTTCGATATAACGATATATCACTATAGTAGACTCGGATTCGCGATATTTACCTTTTCCACACGCTGTGTATGGAATGCAGCTAAGGATTCACTTCCCAATCATCGCAATCGTTCGATATAACCTTAAATCAATCTAGTAGACTCTGATGCGCAATATTTACCTCTTCCACAGGCTGTGTATGGAAAGCAGCTAAGGATTCACTTCCCAATCCTTGCAATCGTTCGATATAACGATAAATCAATCTAGTATACTCTGATGCGCAATATTTATCTTTTCCACACGCTGTTATCGAATGCAGCTAAGTATTCACTTCCCCAGCCTCGCAATCGTTCGATATAACGATAACTCACTATAGTAGACTCGGATTCGCGGTATTAATATTTTCCACGCGCTGTGTATCGAAAGCAGCTAAGGAGTCACTTCCCAATCCTCGCAATCGTTCGATATAATGATAAGTCACTGTAGGTAACACGAAATCGCGATATTTATCTTTTTCACACGCTGTGTATGGAAAGCAGCTAAGGATTAACTTCCCAAGCCCTGCAAGAGTTCCATATAACGATAAATCACTCTAGTAGACTCGGATTCGCGATATTTACCATTTCCACACGCTGTGTGTCGAATGGAGGTAAGGAGTCACTTCCCAATCCTCGCAATCGGTCGATATAACCTTAAATCACTCTAGTAGACTCGGATTCGCTATATTTACATTTTCCACACGCTGTGTATCAAAAGAAGCTCAGGATTCACTTCCCAAGCCTCGCAATCGTTCGATATAACGATAAGTCACTGTAGGTAACACGAAATCGCGATATTTACCTTTTCCACACGCTGTGTATCGAATGGAGGTAAGGAGTCACTTCCCAATCCTCGCAATCGTTCGATGTAACGATAAATCAATCTAGGAGACTCGGATTCGCGGTATTAACCTTTTCCACGCGCTGTGTATCGAAAGAAGCTCAGGATTCACTTCCCAAGCCTCGCAATCGTTCGATATAACCAGAAATCACTCTAGGAGACTCGGATTCGCGATATTTACCTTTTCCCACGCTGTGTATCGAAAGCAGCTAAGGATTCACTTCCCATGCCTCGCAATCATTCGATATAACCATAAATCACTCTAGTAGACTTGGATTCCTGATATTTACCTTGTACACACGCTGTGTATCGAAAGCAGCTGAGTATTCACTTCCCAATCCTCGCAATCGTTCGATATAACTATAAACGTCTGTAGGGGACACGAAATCCCTATATTTACCTTTTCCAAACGCTGTGTATAGAAAGAAGCTAAGGATTCACTTCCCATATCTCGCAATCGTTCGATATAACGATATATCACTATAGTAGACTCGGATTCGCGATATTTACCTTTTCCACACGCTGTGTATGGAATGCAGCTAAGGATTCACTTCCCAATCATCGCAATCGTTCGATATAACCTTAAATCAATCTAGTAGACTCTGATGCGCAATATTTACCTCTTCCACAGGCTGTGTATGGAAAGCAGCTAAGGATTCACTTCCCAATCCTTGCAATCGTTCGATATAACGATAAATCAATCTAGTATACTCTGATGCGCAATATTTATCTTTTCCACACGCTGTGTATCGAATGCAGCTAAGTATTCACTTCCCCAGCCTCGCAATCGTTCGATATAACGATAACTCACTATAGTAGACTCGGATTCGCGGTATTAATATTTTTCCACGCGCTGTGTATCGAAAGCAGCTAAGGAGTCACTTCCCAATCCTCGCAATCGTTCGATATAATGATAAGTCACTGTAGGTAACACGAAATCGCGATATTTATCTTTTTCACACGCTGTGTATGGAAAGCAGCTAAGGATTAACTTCCCAAGCCCTGCAAGAGTTCCATATAACGATAAATCACTCTAGTAGACTCGGATTCGCGATATTTACCATTTCCACACGCTGTGTGTCGAATGGAGGTAAGGAGTCACTTCCCAATCCTCGCAATCGGTCGATATAACCTTAAATCACTCTAGTAGACTCGGATTCGCTATATTTACATTTTCCACACGCTGTGTATCAAAAGAAGCTCAGGATTCACTTCCCAAGCCTCGCAATCGTTCGATATAACCAGAAATCACTCTAGGAGACTCGGATTCGCGGTATTACCTTTTCCACGCGTTGTGTATCCAATGAAGCTCACGCTGCACTTCCAAAGCCTCGCAATCGTTCGATATAACGATAAGTCACTGTAGGTAACACGAAATCGCGATATTTACCTTTTCCACACGCTGTGTATGGAATGCAGCTAAGGATGCACTTCCCAATCATCGCAATCATTCGATATAACCTTAAATCAATCTAGTAGACTCTGATGCGCAATATTTACCTCTTCGACAGGCTGTGTATGGAAAGCTGCTAAGGATTCAGTTCCCAATTTTCGCAATCGTTCGATATAACGATAAATCACTCTAGTAGACACGGATTCGCGATATTTACCTTTTCCACACGCAGTGTATCGAAAGAAGCTATGGATTCACTTCCCAATCTTCGCAATCGTTCGATATAACCTTAAATCACTCTAGTAGACTCGTATTCGCGATCTTTGCATTTTCCACACGCTGTGTAACGAATGGAGAAAAGGATTCACTTCCCAATCATCGCAATCGTTCGATATAACGATAAATTAATCTAGGAGACTCGGATTCGCGGTATTAACCTTTTCCACGCGTTGTGTATCCAATGAAGCTCACGCTGCACTTCCATAGCCTCGCAATCGTTCGATATAACGATAAGTCACTGTAGGTAACACGAAATCGCGATATTTACCATTCCCACAGGCTGTGTATCGAATGGAGGTAAGGAGTCACTTCCCAATCCTCGCAATCGTTCGATGTAACGATAAATCAATCTAGGAGACTCGGATTCGCGGTATTAATCTTTTCCACGCGCTGTGTATCGAAAGCAGCTAAGGATTCACTTCCTAAGCCCCTCAATCGTTCCATATAACGATAAATCACTCTAATAGATTCAGATTCGCGATATTTACCATTTCCACACACTGTGTATGGAAAGTAGCTAAGGAGTCACTTCCCAATCCTCGCAATCGTTCGATATAACGATAAGTCACTGTAGGTAACACGAAATCGCGATATTTATCTTTTTCACACGCTGTGTATGGAAAGCAGCTAAGGATTAACTTCCCAAGCCCCGCAATCGTTCCATATAACGATAAATCACTCTAGTAGACTCGGATTCGCGATATTTACTATTTCCACACGCTGTGTGTCGAATGGAGGTAAGAAGTCACTTCCCAATCCTCGCAATCGGTCGATATAACCTTAAATCACTCTAGTAGACTCGGATTCGCTATATTTACATTTTCCACACGCTGTGTATCAAAAGAAGCTCAGGATTCACTTCCCAAGCCTCGCAATCGTTCGATATAACCAGAAATCACTCTAGGAGACTCGGATTCGCGGTATTAACCTTTTCCACGCGTTGTGTATCCAATAAAGCTCACGCTGCACTTCCAAAGCCTCGCAATCGTTCGATATAACGATAAGTCACTGTAGGTAACACGAAATCGCGATATTTACCATTTCCACACGCTGTGTATCCAATGGAGGTAAGGAGTCACTTCCCAATCCTCGCAATCGTTCGATATAACGATAAATCAATCTAGGAGGCTCGGATTCGCGATATTTACCTTTTCCCACGCTGTGTATCGAAAGCAGCTAAGGATTCACTTCCCATGCCTCGCAATCATTCCATATAACCATAAATCACTCTAGTAGACTTGGATTCCTGATATTTACCTTGTACACACGCTGTGTATCGAAAGCAGCTGAGTATTCACTTCCCAATCCTCGCAATCGTTCGATATAACGATATATCACTATAGTAGACTCGGATTCGCGATATTTACCTTTTCCACACGCTGTGTATTGAAAGCAGCTAAAGATTCACTTCCCATGCCTCGCAATCATTCGATATAACCATGAATCACTCTAGTAGACTCGGATTCCAGATATTTACCTAGTACACACGCTGTGTATCGAAAGCAGCTGAGTATTCACTTCCCAATCCTCGCAATCGTCCGATATAACAATAAACGTCTGTAGTCTCTACGAAATCCCTATATTTACCTTTTCCAAACGCTGTGTAAAGAAAGAAGATAAGGATTCACTTCCCAATCTTCGCAATCGTTCGATATAACGATAAATTAATCTAGGAGACTCGGATTCGCGGTATTAACCTTTTCCACGCGTTGCGTATCCAATGAAGCTCAGGATGCACTTCCAAAGCCTCGCAATCGTTCGATATAACGATAAGTCACTGTAGGTAACATGAAATCGCGATATTTACCATTCCCACACACTGTGTATCGAATGGAGGTAAGGAGTCACTTCCCAATCCTCGCAATCGTTCGATGTAACGATAAATCAATCTAGGAGACTCGGATTCGCGGTATTAACCTTTTCCACGCGCTGTGTATCGAAAGAAGCTCAGGATTCACTTCCCAAGCCTCGCAATCGTTCGATATAACCAGAAATCACTCTAGGAGACTCGGATTCGCGATATTTACCTTTTCCCACGCTGTGTATCGAAAGCAGCTAAGGATTCACTTCCCATGCCTCGCAATCATTCGATATAACCATAAATCACTCTAGTAGACTTGGATTCCTGATATTTACCTTGTACACACGCTGTGTATCGAAAGCAGCTGAGTATTCACTTCCCAATCCTCGCAATCGTTCGATATAACTATAAACGTCTGTAGGGGACACGAAATCCCTATATTTACCTTTTCCAAACGCTGTGTATAGAAAGAAGCTAAGGATTCACTTCCCATATCTCGCAATCGTTCGATATAACGATATATCACTATAGTAGACTCGGATTCGCGATATTTACCTTTTCCACACGCTGTGTATGGAATGCAGCTAAGGATTCACTTCCCAATCATCGCAATCGTTCGATATAACCTTAAATCAATCTAGTAGACTCTGATGCGCAATATTTACCTCTTCCACAGGCTGTGTATGGAAAGCAGCTAAGGATTCACTTCCCAATCCTTGCAATCGTTCGATATAACGATAAATCAATCTAGTATACTCTGATGCGCAATATTTATCTTTTCCACACGCTGTGTATCGAATGCAGCTAAGTATTCACTTCCCCAGCCTCGCAATCGTTCGATATAACGATAACTCACTATAGTAGACTCGGATTCGCGGTATTAATATTTTTCCACGCGCTGTGTATCGAAAGCAGCTAAGGAGTCACTTCCCAATCCTCGCAATCGTTCGATATAATGATAAGTCACTGTAGGTAACACGAAATCGCGATATTTATCTTTTTCACACGCTGTGTATGGAAAGCAGCTAAGGATTAACTTCCCAAGCCCTGCAAGAGTTCCATATAACGATAAATCACTCTAGTAGACTCGGATTCGCGATATTTACCATTTCCACACGCTGTGTGTCGAATGGAGGTAAGGAGTCACTTCCCAATCCTCGCAATCGGTCGATATAACCTTAAATCACTCTAGTAGACTCGGATTCGCTATATTTACATTTTCCACACGCTGTGTATCAAAAGAAGCTCAGGATTCACTTCCCAAGCCTCGCAATCGTTCGATATAACCAGAAATCACTCTAGGAGACTCGGATTCGCGGTATTACCTTTTCCACGCGTTGTGTATCCAATGAAGCTCACGCTGCACTTCCAAAGCCTCGCAATCGTTCGATATAACGATAAGTCACTGTAGGTAACACGAAATCGCGATATTTACCTTTTCCACACGCTGTGTATGGAATGCAGCTAAGGATGCACTTCCCAATCATCGCAATCATTCGATATAACCTTAAATCAATCTAGTAGACTCTGATGCGCAATATTTACCTCTTCGACAGGCTGTGTATGGAAAGCTGCTAAGGATTCAGTTCCCAATGTTCGCAATCGTTCGATATAACGATAAATCACTCTAGTAGACACGGATTCGCGATATTTACCTTTTCCACACGCAGTGTATCGAAAGAAGCTATGGATTCACTTCCCAATCTTCGCAATCGTTCGATATAACCTTAAATCACTCTAGTAGACTCGTATTCGCGATCTTTGCATTTTCCACACGCTGTGTAACGAATGGAGAAAAGGATTCACTTCCCAATCATCGCAATCGTTCGATATAACGATAAATTAATCTAGGAGACTCGGATTCGCGGTATTAACCTTTTCCACGCGTTGTGTATCCAATGAAGCTCACGCTGCACTTCCATAGCCTCGCAATCGTTCGATATAACGATAAGTCACTGTAGGTAACACGAAATCGCGATATTTACCATTCCCACAGGCTGTGTATCGAATGGAGGTAAGGAGTCACTTCCCAATCCTCGCAATCGTTCGATGTAACGATAAATCAATCTAGGAGACTCGGATTCGCGGTATTAATCTTTTCCACGCGCTGTGTATCGAAAGCAGCTAAGGATTCACTTCCTAAGCCCCTCAATCGTTCCATATAACGATAAATCACTCTAATAGATTCAGATTCGCGATATTTACCATTTCCACACACTGTGTATGGAAAGTAGCTAAGGAGTCACTTCCCAATCCTCGCAATCGTTCGATATAACGATAAGTCACTGTAGGTAACACGAAATCGCGATATTTATCTTTTTCACACGCTGTGTATGGAAAGCAGCTAAGGATTAACTTCCCAAGCCCCGCAATCGTTCCATATAACGATAAATCACTCTAGTAGACTCGGATTCGCGATATTTACTATTTCCACACGCTGTGTGTCGAATGGAGGTAAGAAGTCACTTCCCAATCCTCGCAATCGGTCGATATAACCTTAAATCACTCTAGTAGACTCGGATTCGCGGTATTAACCTTTTCCACGCGTTGTGTATCCAATAAAGCTCACGCTGCACTTCCAAAGCCTCGCAATCGTTCGATATAACGATAAGTCACTGTAGGTAACACGAAATCGCGATATTTACCATTTCCACACGCTGTGTATCCAATGGAGGTAAGGAGTCACTTCCCAATCCTCGCAATCGTTCGATATAACGATAAATCAATCTAGGAGGCTCGGATTCGCGATATTTACCTTTTCCCACGCTGTGTATCGAAAGCAGCTAAGGATTCACTTCCCATGCCTCGCAATCATTCGATATAACCATAAATCACTCTAGTAGACTTGGATTCCTGATATTTACCTTGTACACACGCTGTGTATCGAAAGCAGCTGAGTATTCACTTCCCAATCCTCGCAATCGTTCGATATAACGATATATCACTATAGTAGACTCGGATTCGCGATATTTACCTTTTCCACACGCTGTGTATTGAAAGCAGCTAAAGATTCACTTCCCATGCCTCGCAATCATTCGATATAACCATGAATCACTCTAGTAGACTCGGATTCCAGATATTTACCTAGTACACACGCTGTGTATCGAAAGCAGCTGAGTATTCACTTCCCAATCCTCGCAATCGTCCGATATAACAATAAACGTCTGTAGTCTCTACGAAATCCCTATATTTACCTTTTCCAAACGCTGTGTAAAGAAAGAAGATAAGGATTCACTTCCCAATCTTCGCAATCGTTCGATATAACGATAAATTAATCTAGGAGACTCGGATTCGCGGTATTAACCTTTTCCACGCGTTGCGTATCCAATGAAGCTCAGGATGCACTTCCAAAGCCTCGCAATCGTTCGATATAACGATAAGTCACTGTAGGTAACATGAAATCGCGATATTTACCATTCCCACACACTGTGTATCGAATGGAGGTAAGGAGTCACTTCCCAATCCTCGCAATCGTTCGATGTAACGATAAATCAATCTAGGAGACTCGGATTCGCGGTATTAACCTTTTCCACGCGCTGTGTATCGAAAGAAGCTCAGGATTCACTTCCCAAGCCTCGCAATCGTTCGATATAACCAGAAATCACTCTAGGAGACTCGGATTCGCGATATTTACCTTTTCCCACGCTGTGTATCGAAAGCAGCTAAGGATTCACTTCCCATGCCTCGCAATCATTCGATATAACCATAAATCACTCTAGTAGACTTGGATTCCTGATATTTACCTTGTACACACGCTGTGTATCGAAAGCAGCTGAGTATTCACTTCCCAATCCTCGCAATCGTTCGATATAACTATAAACGTCTGTAGGGGACACGAAATCCCTATATTTACCTTTTCCAAACGCTGTGTATAGAAAGAAGCTAAGGATTCACTTCCCATACCTCGCAATCGTTCGATATAACGATATATCACTATAGTAGACTCGGATTCGCGATATTTACCTTTTCCACACGCTGTGTATGGAATGCAGCTAAGGATTCACTTCCCAATCATCGCAATCGTTCGATATAACGATAAATCAATCTAGTATAGTCTGATGCGCAATATTTATCTTTTCCACACGCTGTGTATCGAATGCAGCTAAGTATTCACTTCCCCAGCCTCGCAATCGTTCGATATAACAATAACTCACTATAGTAGACTCGGATTCGCGGTATTAACCTTTTCCACGCGCTGTGTATGGAAAGCAGCTAAAGATTCACTTCCCATGCCTCGCAATCATTCGATATAACCATGAATCACTCTAGTAGACTCGGATTCCTGATATTTACCTAGTACACACGCTGTGTATCGAAAGCAGCTGTGTATTCACTTCCCAATCCTCGCAATCGTCCGATATAACAATAAACGTCTGTAATCGATACGAAATCCCTATATTTACCTTTTCCAAACGCTGTGTAAAGAAAGAAGATAAGGATTCACTTCCCAATCTTCGCAATCGTTCGATATAACGATAAATTAATCTAGGAGACTCGGATTCGCGGTATTAACCTTTTCCACGCGTTGCGTATCCAATGAAGCTCAGGATGCACTTCCAAAGCCTCGCAATCGTTCGATATAACGATAAGTCACTGTAGGTAACACGAAATCGCGATATTTACCATTTCCACACGCTGTGTATCGAATGGAGGTAAGGAGTCACTTCCCAATCCTCGCAATCGTTCGATGTAACGATAAATCAATCTAGGAGACTCGGATTCGCGGTATTAACCTTTTCCACGCGCTGTGTATCGAAAGAAGCTCAGGATTCACTTCCCAAGCCTCGCAATCGTTCGATATAACCAGAAATCACTCTAGGAGACTCGGATTCGCGATATTTACCTTTTCCCACGCTGTGTATCGAAAGCAGCTAAGGATTCACTTCCCATGCCTCGCAATCATTCGATATAACCATAAATCACTCTAGTAGACTTGGATTCCTGATATTTACCTTGTACACACGCTGTGTATCGAAAGCAGCTGAGTATTCACTTCCCAATCCTCGCAATCGTTCGATATAACTATAAACGTCTGTAGGGGACACGAAATCCCTATATTTACCTTTTCCAAACGCTGTGTATAGAAAGAAGCTAAGGATTCACTTCCCATACCTCGCAATCGTTCGATATAACGATATATCACTATAGTAGACTCGGATTCGCGATATTTACCTTTTCCACACGCTGTGTATGGAATGCAGCTAAGGATTCACTTCCCAATCATCGCAATCGTTCGATATAACGATAAATCAATCTAGTATAGTCTGATGCGCAATATTTATCTTTTCCACACGCTGTGTATCGAATGCAGCTAAGTATTCACTTCCCCAGCCTCGCAATCGTTCGATATAACGATAACTCACTATAGTAGACTCGGATTCGCGGTATTAACCTTTTCCACGCGCTGTGTATGGAAAGCAGCTAAAGATTCACTTCCCATGCCTCGCAATCATTCGATATAACCATGAATCACTCTAGTAGACTCGGATTCCTGATATTTACCTAGTACACACGCTGTGTATCGAAAGCAGCTGTGTATTCACTTCCCAATCCTCGCAATCGTCCGATATAACAATAAACGTCTGTAATCGATACGAAATCCCTATATTTACCTTTTCCAAACGCTGTGTAAAGAAAGAAGATAAGGATTCACTTCCCAATCTTCGCAATCGTTCGATATAACGATAAATTAATCTAGGAGACTCGGATTCGCGGTATTAACCTTTTCCACGCGTTGCGTATCCAATGAAGCTCAGGATGCACTTCCAAAGCCTCGCAATCGTTCGATATAACGATAAGTCACTGTAGGTAACACGAAATCGCGATATTTACCATTTCCACACGCTGTGTATCGAATGGAGGTAAGGAGTCACTTCCCAATCCTCGCAATCGTTCGATATAACGATAAATCAATCTAGGAGACTCGGATTCGCGGTATTAACCTTTTCCACGCGCTGTGTATCGAAAGAAGCTCAGGATTCACTTCCCAAGCCTCGCAATCGTTCGATATAACCAGAAAACACTCTAGGAGACTCGGATTCGCGATATTTACCTTTTCCCACGCTGTGTATCGAAAGCAGCTAAGGATTCACTTCCCATGCCTCGCAATCATTCGATATAACCATAAATCACTCTAGTAGACTTGGATTCCTGATATTTACCTTGTACACACGCTGTGTATCGAAAGCAGCTGAGTATTCACTTCCCAATCCTCGCAATCGTTCGATATAACTATAAACGTCTGTAGGGGACACGAAATCCTATATTTACCTTTTCCAAACGCTGTGTATAGAAAGAAGCTAAGGATTCACTTCCCATACCTCGCAATCGTTCGATATAACGATATATCACTATAGTAGACTCGGATTCGCGATATTTACCTTTTCCACACGCTCTGTATGGAAAGCAGCTAAAGATTCACTTCCCATGCCTCGCAATCATTCGATATAACCATGAATCACTCTAGTAGACTCGGATTCCTGATATTTACCTTGTACACACGCTGTGTATCGAAAGCAGCTGAGTATTCACTTCCGGATCCTCGCAATCGTCCGATATAACAATAAACGTCTGTAGTCGATGCGAAATCCCTATATTTACCTTTTCCAAACGCTGTGTATAGAAAGAAGCTAAGGATTCACTTCCCATATCTCGCAATCGTTCGATATAACGATATATCACTATAGTAGACTCGGATTCGCGATATTTACCTTTTCCACACGCTGTGTATGGAATGCAGCTAAGGATTCACTTCCCAATCATCGCAATCGTTCGATATAACCTTAAATCAATCTAGTAGACTCTGATGCGCAATATTTACCTCTTCCACAGGCTGTGTATGGAAAGCAGCTAAGGATTCACTTCCCAATCCTTGCAATCGTTCGATATAACGATAAATCAATCTAGTATACTCTGATGCGCAATATTTATCTTTTCCACACGCTGTGTATCGAATGCAGCTAAGTATTCACTTCCCCAGCCTCGCAATCGTTCGATATAACGATAACTCACTATAGTAGACTCGGATTCGCGGTATTAATATTTTTCCACGCGCTGTGTATCGAAAGCAGCTAAGGAGTCACTTCCCAATCCTCGCAATCGTTCGATATAATGATAAGTCACTGTAGGTAACACGAAATCGCGATATTTATCTTTTTCACACGCTGTGTATGGAAAGCAGCTAAGGATTAACTTCCCAAGCCCTGCAAGAGTTCCATATAACGATAAATCACTCTAGTAGACTCGGATTCGCGATATTTACCATTTCCACACGCTGTGTGTCGAATGGAGGTAAGGAGTCACTTCCCAATCCTCGCAATCGGTCGATATAACCTTAAATCACTCTAGTAGACTCGGATTCGCTATATTTATATTTTCCACACGCTGTGTATCAAAAGAAGCTCAGGATTCACTTCCCAAGCCTCGCAATCGTTCGATATAACCAGAAATCACTCTAGGAGACTCGGATTCGCGGTATTACCTTTTCCACGCGTTGTGTATCCAATGAAGCTCACGCTGCACTTCCAAAGCCTCGCAATCGTTCGATATAACGATAAGTCACTGTAGGTAACACGAAATCGCGATATTTACCTTTTCCACACGCTGTGTATGGAATGCAGCTAAGGATGCACTTCCCAATCATCGCAATCATTCGATATAACCTTAAATCAATCTAGTAGACTCTGATGCGCAATATTTACCTCTTCCACAGGCTGTGTATGGAAAGCTGCTAAGGATTCAGTTCCCAATTTTCGCAATCGTTCGATATAACGATAAATCACTCTAGTAGACACGGATTCGCGATATTTACCTTTTCCACACGCAGTGTATCGAAAGAAGCTATGGATTCACTTCCCAATCTTCGCAATCGTTCGATATAACCTTAAATCACTCTAGTAGACTCGTATTCGCGATCTTTGCATTTTCCACACGCTGTGTAACGAATGGAGAAAAGGATTCACTTCCCAATCATCGCAATCGTTCGATATAACGATAAATTAATCTAGGAGACTCGGATTCGCGGTATTAACCTTTTCCACGCGTTGTGTATCCAATGAAGCTCAGGCTGCACTTCCATAGCCTCGCAATCGTTCGATATAACGATAAGTCACTGTAGGTAACACGAAATCGCGATATTTACCATTCCCACAGGCTGTGTATCGAATGGAGGTAAGGAGTCACTTCCCAATCCTCGCAATCGTTCGATGTAACGATAAATCAATCTAGGAGACTCGGATTCGCGGTATTAATCTTTTCCACGCGCTGTGTATCGAAAGCAGCTAAGGATTCACTTCCTAAGCCCCTCAATCGTTCCATATAACGATAAATCACTCTAATAGATTCAGATTCGCGATATTTACCATTTCCACACACTGTGTATGGAAAGTAGCTAAGGAGTCACTTCCCAATCCTCGCAATCGTTCGATATAACGATAAGTCACTGTAGGTAACACGAAATCGCGATATTTATCTTTTTCACACGCTGTGTATGGAAAGCAGCTAAGGATTAACTTCCCAAGCCCCGCAATCGTTCCATATAACGATAAATCACTCTAGTAGACTCGGATTCGCGATATTTACTATTTCCACACGCTGTGTGTCGAATGGAGGTAAGAAGTCACTTCCCAATCCTCGCAATCGGTCGATATAACCTTAAATCACTCTAGTAGACTCGGATTCGCTATATTTACATTTTCCACACGCTGTGTATCAAAAGAAGCTCAGGATTCACTTCCCAAGCCTCGCAATCGTTCGATATAACCAGAAATCACTCTAGGAGACTCGGATTCGCGGTATTAACCTTTTCCACGCGTTGTGTATCCAATAAAGCTCACGCTGCACTTCCAAAGCCTCGCAATCGTTCGATATAACGATAAGTCACTGTAGGTAACACGAAATCGCGATATTTACCATTTCCACACGCTGTGTATCCAATGGAGGTAAGGAGTCACTTCCCAATCCTCGCAATCGTTCGATATAACGATAAATCAATCTAGGAGACTCGGATTCGCGATATTTACCTTTTCCCACGCTGTGTATCGAAAGCAGCTAAGGATTCACTTCCCATGCCTCGCAATCATTCGATATAACCATAAATCACTCTAGTAGACTTGGATTCCTGATATTTACCTTGTACACACGCTGTGTATCGAAAGCAGCTGAGTATTCACTTCCCAATCCTCGCAATCGTTCGATATAACGATATATCACTATAGTAGACTCGGATTCGCGATATTTACCTTTTCCACACGCTGTGTATTGAAAGCAGCTAAAGATTCACTTCCCATGCCTCGCAATCATTCGATATAACCATGAATAACTCTAGTAGACTCGGATTCCAGATATTTACCTAGTACACACGCTGTGTATTGAAAGCAGCTGAGTATTCACTTCCCAATCCTCGCAATCGTTCGATATAACGATATATCACTATAGTAGACTCGGATTCGCGATATTTACCTTTTCCACACGCTGTGTATTGAAAGCAGCTAAAGATTCACTTCCCATGCCTCGCAATCATTCGATATAACCATGAATCACTCTAGTATAGTCTGATGCGCAATATTTATCTTTTCCACACGCTGTGTATCGAATGCAGCTAAGTATTCACTTCCCCAGCCTCGCAATCGTTCGATATAACGATAACTCACTATAGTAGACTCGGATTCGCGGTATTAACCTTTTCCACGCGCTGTGTATCGAAAGAAGCTCAAGATTCACTTCCCAAGCCTCGCAATCGGTCGATATAACATTAGATCACTCTAGTAGACTCGGATTCCTGATATTTACCTAGTACACACGCTGTGTATCGAAAGCAGCTGAGTATTCACTTCCCAATCCTCGCAATCGTCCGATATAACAATAAACGTCTGTAGTCGATACGAAATCCCTATATTTACCTTTTCCAAACGCTGTGTATAGAAAGAAGCTAAGGATTCACTTCCCATACCTCGCAATCGTTCGATATAACGATATATCACTATAGTAGACTCGGATTCGCGATATTTACCTTTTCCACACGCTGTGTATGGAAAGCAGCTAAAGATTCACTTCCCATGCCTCGCAATCATTCGATATAACCATGAATCACTCTAGTAGACTCGGATTCCTGATATTTACCTAGTACACACGCTGTGTATCGAAAGCAGCTGAGTATTCACTTCCCAATCCTCGCAATCGTCCGATATAACAATAAACGTCTGTAGTCGATACGAAATCCCCATATTTACCTTTTCCAAACGCTGTGTATAGAAAGAAGCTAAGGATTCACTTCCCATATCTCGCAATCGTTGGATATAACGATATATCACTATAGTAGACTCGGATTCGCGATATTTACCTTTTCCACACGCTGTGTATGGAAAGCAGCTAAAGATTCACTTCCCATGCCTCGCAATCATTCGATATAACCATGAATCACTCTAGTAGACTCGGATTCCTGATATTTACCTTGTACACACGCTGTGTATCGAAAGCAGCTGAGTATTCACTTCCCAATCCTCGCAATCGTCCGATATAACAATAAACGTCTGTAGTCGATACGAAATCCCTATATTTACCTTTTCCAAACGCTGTGTATAGAAAGAAGCTAAGGATTCACTTCCCATATCTCGCAATCGTTCGATATAACGATATATCACTATAGTAGACTCGGATTCGCGATATTTACCTTTTCCACACGCTGTGTATGGAATGCAGCTAAGGATTCACTTCCCAATCATCGCAATCGTTCGATATAACCTTAAATCAATCTAGTAGACTCTGATGCGCAATATTTACCTCTTCCACAGGCTGTGTATGGAAAGCAGCTAAGGATTCACTTCCCAATCCTTGCAATCGTTCGATATAACGATAAATCAATCTAGGAGGCTCGGATTCGCGATATTTACCTTTTCCCACGCTGTGTATCGAAAGCAGCTAAGGATTCACTTCCCATGCCTCGCAATCATTCGATATAACCATAAATCACTCTAGTAGACTTGGATTCCTGATATTTACCTTGTACACACGCTGTGTATCGAAAGCAGCTGAGTATTCACTTCCCAATCCTCGCAATCGTTCGATATAACGATATATCACTATAGTAGACTCGGATTCGCGATATTTACCTTTTCCACACGCTGTGTATTGAAAGCAGCTAAAGATTCACTTCCCATGCCTCGCAATCATTCGATATAACCATGAATCACTCTAGTAGACTCGGATTCCAGATATTTACCTAGTACACACGCTGTGTATCGAAAGCAGCTGAGTATTCACTTCCCAATCCTCGCAATCGTCCGATATAACAATAAACGTCTGTAGTCTCTACGAAATCCCTATATTTACCTTTTCCAAACGCTGTGTAAAGAAAGAAGATAAGGATTCACTTCCCAATCTTCGCAATCGTTCGATATAACGATAAATTAATCTAGGAGACTCGGATTCGCGGTATTAACCTTTTCCACGCGTTGCGTATCCAATGAAGCTCAGGATGCACTTCCAAAGCCTCGCAATCGTTCGATATAACGATAACTCACTGTAGGTAACATGAAATCGCGATATTTACCATTCCCACACACTGTGTATCGAATGGAGGTAAGGAGTCACTTCCCAATCCTCGCAATCGTTCGATGTAACGATAAATCAATCTAGGAGACTCGGATTCGCGGTATTAACCTTTTCCACGCGCTGTGTATCGAAAGAAGCTCAGGATTCACTTCCCAAGCCTCGCAATCGTTCGATATAACCAGAAATCACTCTAGGAGACTCGGATTCGCGATATTTACCTTTTCCCACGCTGTGTATCGAAAGCAGCTAAGGATTCACTTCCCATGCCTCGCAATCATTCGATATAACCATAAATCACTCTAGTAGACTTGGATTCCTGATATTTACCTTGTACACACGCTGTGTATCGAAAGCAGCTGAGTATTCACTTCCCAATCCTCGCAATCGTTCGATATAACTATAAACGTCTGTAGGGGACACGAAATCCCTATATTTACCTTTTCCAAACGCTGTGTATAGAAAGAAGCTAAGGATTCACTTCCCATATCTCGCAATCGTTCGATATAACGATATATCACTATAGTAGACTCGGATTCGCGATATTTACCTTTTCCACACGCTGTGTATGGAATGCAGCTAAGGATTCACTTCCCAATCATCGCAATCGTTCGATATAACCTTAAATCAATCTAGTAGACTCTGATGCGCAATATTTACCTCTTCCACAGGCTGTGTATGGAAAGCAGCTAAGGATTCACTTCCCAATCCTTGCAATCGTTCGATATAACGATAAATCAATCTAGTATACTCTGATGCGCAATATTTATCTTTTCCACACGCTGTGTATCGAATGCAGCTAAGTATTCACTTCCCCAGCCTCGCAATCGTTCGATATAACGATAACTCACTATAGTAGACTCGGATTCGCGGTATTAATATTTTTCCACGCGCTGTGTATCGAAAGCAGCTAAGGAGTCACTTCCCAATCCTCGCAATCGTTCGATATAATGATAAGTCACTGTAGGTAACACGAAATCGCGATATTTATCTTTTTCACACGCTGTGTATGGAAAGCAGCTAAGGATTAACTTCCCAAGCCCTGCAAGAGTTCCATATAACGATAAATCACTCTAGTAGACTCGGATTCGCGATATTTACCATTTCCACACGCTGTGTGTCGAATGGAGGTAAGGAGTCACTTCCCAATCCTCGCAATCGGTCGATATAACCTTAAATCACTCTAGTAGACTCGGATTCGCTATATTTACATTTTCCACACGCTGTGTATCAAAAGAAGCTCAGGATTCACTTCCCAAGCCTCGCAATCGTTCGATATAACCAGAAATCACTCTAGGAGACTCGGATTCGCGGTATTACCTTTTCCACGCGTTGTGTATCCAATGAAGCTCACGCTGCACTTCCAAAGCCTCGCAATCGTTCGATATAACGATAAGTCACTGTAGGTAACACGAAATCGCGATATTTACCTTTTCCACACGCTGTGTATGGAATGCAGCTAAGGATGCACTTCCCAATCATCGCAATCATTCGATATAACCTTAAATCAATCTAGTAGACTCTGATGCGCAATATTTACCTCTTCGACAGGCTGTGTATGGAAAGCTGCTAAGGATTCAGTTCCCAATGTTCGCAATCGTTCGATATAACGATAAATCACTCTAGTAGACACGGATTCGCGATATTTACCTTTTCCACACGCAGTGTATCGAAAGAAGCTATGGATTCACTTCCCAATCTTCGCAATCGTTCGATATAACCTTAAATCACTCTAGTAGACTCGTATTCGCGATCTTTGCATTTTCCACACGCTGTGTAACGAATGGAGAAAAGGATTCACTTCCCAATCATCGCAATCGTTCGATATAACGATAAATTAATCTAGGAGACTCGGATTCGCGGTATTAACCTTTTCCACGCGTTGTGTATCCAATGAAGCTCACGCTGCACTTCCATAGCCTCGCAATCGTTCGATATAACGATAAGTCACTGTAGGTAACACGAAATCGCGATATTTACCATTCCCACAGGCTGTGTATCGAATGGAGGTAAGGAGTCACTTCCCAATCCTCGCAATCGTTCGATGTAACGATAAATCAATCTAGGAGACTCGGATTCGCGGTATTAATCTTTTCCACGCGCTGTGTATCGAAAGCAGCTAAGGATTCACTTCCTAAGCCCCTCAATCGTTCCATATAACGATAAATCACTCTAATAGATTCAGATTCGCGATATTTACCATTTCCACACACTGTGTATGGAAAGTAGCTAAGGAGTCACTTCCCAATCCTCGCAATCGTTCGATATAACGATAAGTCACTGTAGGTAACACGAAATCGCGATATTTATCTTTTTCACACGCTGTGTATGGAAAGCAGCTAAGGATTAACTTCCCAAGCCCCGCAATCGTTCCATATAACGATAAATCACTCTAGTAGACTCGGATTCGCGATATTTACTATTTCCACACGCTGTGTGTCGAATGGAGGTAAGAAGTCACTTCCCAATCCTCGCAATCGGTCGATATAACCTTAAATCACTCTAGTAGACTCGGATTCGCGGTATTAACCTTTTCCACGCGTTGTGTATCCAATAAAGCTCACGCTGCACTTCCAAAGCCTCGCAATCGTTCGATATAACGATAAGTCACTGTAGGTAACACGAAATCGCGATATTTACCATTTCCACACGCTGTGTATCCAATGGAGGTAAGGAGTCACTTCCCAATCCTCGCAATCGTTCGATATAACGATAAATCAATCTAGGAGGCTCGGATTCGCGATATTTACCTTTTCCCACGCTGTGTATCGAAAGCAGCTAAGGATTCACTTCCCATGCCTCGCAATCATTCGATATAACCATAAATCACTCTAGTAGACTTGGATTCCTGATATTTACCTTGTACACACGCTGTGTATCGAAAGCAGCTGAGTATTCACTTCCCAATCCTCGCAATCGTTCGATATAACGATATATCACTATAGTAGACTCGGATTCGCGATATTTACCTTTTCCACACGCTGTGTATTGAAAGCAGCTAAAGATTCACTTCCCATGCCTCGCAATCATTCGATATAACCATGAATCACTCTAGTAGACTCGGATTCCAGATATTTACCTAGTACACACGCTGTGTATCGAAAGCAGCTGAGTATTCACTTCCCAATCCTCGCAATCGTCCGATATAACAATAAACGTCTGTAGTCTCTACGAAATCCCTATATTTACCTTTTCCAAACGCTGTGTAAAGAAAGAAGATAAGGATTCACTTCCCAATCTTCGCAATCGTTCGATATAACGATAAATTAATCTAGGAGACTCGGATTCGCGGTATTAACCTTTTCCACGCGTTGCGTATCCAATGAAGCTCAGGATGCACTTCCAAAGCCTCGCAATCGTTCGATATAACGATAAGTCACTGTAGGTAACATGAAATCGCGATATTTACCATTCCCACACACTGTGTATCGAATGGAGGTAAGGAGTCACTTCCCAATCCTCGCAATCGTTCGATGTAACGATAAATCAATCTAGGAGACTCGGATTCGCGGTATTAACCTTTTCCACGCGCTGTGTATCGAAAGAAGCTCAGGATTCACTTCCCAAGCCTCGCAATCGTTCGATATAACCAGAAATCACTCTAGGAGACTCGGATTCGCGATATTTACCTTTTCCCACGCTGTGTATCGAAAGCAGCTAAGGATTCACTTCCCATGCCTCGCAATCATTCGATATAACCATAAATCACTCTAGTAGACTTGGATTCCTGATATTTACCTTGTACACACGCTGTGTATCGAAAGCAGCTGAGTATTCACTTCCCAATCCTCGCAATCGTTCGATATAACTATAAACGTCTGTAGGGGACACGAAATCCCTATATTTACCTTTTCCAAACGCTGTGTATAGAAAGAAGCTAAGGATTCACTTCCCATACCTCGCAATCGTTCGATATAACGATATATCACTATAGTAGACTCGGATTCGCGATATTTACCTTTTCCACACGCTGTGTATGGAATGCAGCTAAGGATTCACTTCCCAATCATCGCAATCGTTCGATATAACGATAAATCAATCTAGTATAGTCTGATGCGCAATATTTATCTTTTCCACACGCTGTGTATCGAATGCAGCTAAGTATTCACTTCCCCAGCCTCGCAATCGTTCGATATAACAATAACTCACTATAGTAGACTCGGATTCGCGGTATTAACCTTTTCCACGCGCTGTGTATGGAAAGCAGCTAAAGATTCACTTCCCATGCCTCGCAATCATTCGATATAACCATGAATCACTCTAGTAGACTCGGATTCCTGATATTTACCTAGTACACACGCTGTGTATCGAAAGCAGCTGTGTATTCACTTCCCAATCCTCGCAATCGTCCGATATAACAATAAACGTCTGTAATCGATACGAAATCCCTATATTTACCTTTTCCAAACGCTGTGTAAAGAAAGAAGATAAGGATTCACTTCCCAATCTTCGCAATCGTTCGATATAACGATAAATTAATCTAGGAGACTCGGATTCGCGGTATTAACCTTTTCCACGCGTTGCGTATCCAATGAAGCTCAGGATGCACTTCCAAAGCCTCGCAATCGTTCGATATAACGATAAGTCACTGTAGGTAACACGAAATCGCGATATTTACCATTTCCACACGCTGTGTATCGAATGGAGGTAAGGAGTCACTTCCCAATCCTCGCAATCGTTCGATATAACGATAAATCAATCTAGGAGACTCGGATTCGCGGTATTAACCTTTTCCACGCGCTGTGTATCGAAAGAAGCTCAGGATTCACTTCCCAAGCCTCGCAATCGTTCGATATAACCAGAAAACACTCTAGGAGACTCGGATTCGCGATATTTACCTTTTCCCACGCTGTGTATCGAAAGCAGCTAAGGATTCACTTCCCATGCCTCGCAATCATTCGATATAACCATAAATCACTCTAGTAGACTTGGATTCCTGATATTTACCTTGTACACACGCTGTGTATCGAAAGCAGCTGAGTATTCACTTCCCAATCCTCGCAATCGTTCGATATAACTATAAACGTCTGTAGGGGACACGAAATCCCTATATTTACCTTTTCCAAACGCTGTGTATAGAAAGAAGCTAAGGATTCACTTCCCATACCTCGCAATCGTTCGATATAACGATATATCACTATAGTAGACTCGGATTCGCGATATTTACCTTTTCCACACGCTCTGTATGGAAAGCAGCTAAAGATTCACTTCCCATGCCTCGCAATCATTCGATATAACCATGAATCACTCTAGTAGACTCGGATTCCTGATATTTACCTTGTACACACGCTGTGTATCGAAAGCAGCTGAGTATTCACTTCCGGATCCTCGCAATCGTCCGATATAACAATAAACGTCTGTAGTCGATGCGAAATCCCTATATTTACCTTTTCCAAACGCTGTGTATAGAAAGAAGCTAAGGATTCACTTCCCATATCTCGCAATCGTTCGATATAACGATATATCACTATAGTAGACTCGGATTCGCGATATTTACCTTTTCCACACGCTGTGTATGGAATGCAGCTAAGGATTCACTTCCCAATCATCGCAATCGTTCGATATAACCTTAAATCAATCTAGTAGACTCTGATGCGCAATATTTACCTCTTCCACAGGCTGTGTATGGAAAGCAGCTAAGGATTCACTTCCCAATCCTTGCAATCGTTCGATATAACGATAAATCAATCTAGTATACTCTGATGCGCAATATTTATCTTTTCCACACGCTGTGTATCGAATGCAGCTAAGTATTCACTTCCCCAGCCTCGCAATCGTTCGATATAACGATAACTCACTATAGTAGACTCGGATTCGCGGTATTAATATTTTTCCACGCGCTGTGTATCGAAAGCAGCTAAGGAGTCACTTCCCAATCCTCGCAATCGTTCGATATAATGATAAGTCACTGTAGGTAACACGAAATCGCGATATTTATCTTTTTCACACGCTGTGTATGGAAAGCAGCTAAGGATTAACTTCCCAAGCCCTGCAAGAGTTCCATATAACGATAAATCACTCTAGTAGACTCGGATTCGCGATATTTACCATTTCCACACGCTGTGTGTCGAATGGAGGTAAGGAGTCACTTCCCAATCCTCGCAATCGGTCGATATAACCTTAAATCACTCTAGTAGACTCGGATTCGCTATATTTATATTTTCCACACGCTGTGTATCAAAAGAAGCTCAGGATTCACTTCCCAAGCCTCGCAATCGTTCGATATAACCAGAAATCACTCTAGGAGACTCGGATTCGCGGTATTACCTTTTCCACGCGTTGTGTATCCAATGAAGCTCACGCTGCACTTCCAAAGCCTCGCAATCGTTCGATATAACGATAAGTCACTGTAGGTAACACGAAATCGCGATATTTACCTTTTCCACACGCTGTGTATGGAATGCAGCTAAGGATGCACTTCCCAATCATCGCAATCATTCGATATAACCTTAAATCAATCTAGTAGACTCTGATGCGCAATATTTACCTCTTCCACAGGCTGTGTATGGAAAGCTGCTAAGGATTCAGTTCCCAATTTTCGCAATCGTTCGATATAACGATAAATCACTCTAGTAGACACGGATTCGCGATATTTACCTTTTCCACACGCAGTGTATCGAAAGAAGCTATGGATTCACTTCCCAATCTTCGCAATCGTTCGATATAACCTTAAATCACTCTAGTAGACTCGTATTCGCGATCTTTGCATTTTCCACACGCTGTGTAACGAATGGAGAAAAGGATTCACTTCCCAATCATCGCAATCGTTCGATATAACGATAAATTAATCTAGGAGACTCGGATTCGCGGTATTAACCTTTTCCACGCGTTGTGTATCCAATGAAGCTCAGGCTGCACTTCCATAGCCTCGCAATCGTTCGATATAACGATAAGTCACTGTAGGTAACACGAAATCGCGATATTTACCATTCCCACAGGCTGTGTATCGAATGGAGGTAAGGAGTCACTTCCCAATCCTCGCAATCGTTCGATGTAACGATAAATCAATCTAGGAGACTCGGATTCGCGGTATTAATCTTTTCCACGCGCTGTGTATCGAAAGCAGCTAAGGATTCACTTCCTAAGCCCCTCAATCGTTCCATATAACGATAAATCACTCTAATAGATTCAGATTCGCGATATTTACCATTTCCACACACTGTGTATGGAAAGTAGCTAAGGAGTCACTTCCCAATCCTCGCAATCGTTCGATATAACGATAAGTCACTGTAGGTAACACGAAATCGCGATATTTATCTTTTTCACACGCTGTGTATGGAAAGCAGCTAAGGATTAACTTCCCAAGCCCCGCAATCGTTCCATATAACGATAAATCACTCTAGTAGACTCGGATTCGCGATATTTACTATTTCCACACGCTGTGTGTCGAATGGAGGTAAGAAGTCACTTCCCAATCCTCGCAATCGGTCGATATAACCTTAAATCACTCTAGTAGACTCGGATTCGCTATATTTACATTTTCCACACGCTGTGTATCAAAAGAAGCTCAGGATTCACTTCCCAAGCCTCGCAATCGTTCGATATAACCAGAAATCACTCTAGGAGACTCGGATTCGCGGTATTAACCTTTTCCACGCGTTGTGTATCCAATAAAGCTCACGCTGCACTTCCAAAGCCTCGCAATCGTTCGATATAACGATAAGTCACTGTAGGTAACACGAAATCGCGATATTTACCATTTCCACACGCTGTGTATCCAATGGAGGTAAGGAGTCACTTCCCAATCCTCGCAATCGTTCGATATAACGATAAATCAATCTAGGAGACTCGGATTCGCGATATTTACCTTTTCCCACGCTGTGTATCGAAAGCAGCTAAGGATTCACTTCCCATGCCTCGCAATCATTCGATATAACCATAAATCACTCTAGTAGACTTGGATTCCTGATATTTACCTTGTACACACGCTGTGTATCGAAAGCAGCTGAGTATTCACTTCCCAATCCTCGCAATCGTTCGATATAACGATATATCACTATAGTAGACTCGGATTCGCGATATTTACCTTTTCCACACGCTGTGTATTGAAAGCAGCTAAAGATTCACTTCCCATGCCTCGCAATCATTCGATATAACCATGAATAACTCTAGTAGACTCGGATTCCAGATATTTACCTAGTACACACGCTGTGTATCGAAAGCAGCTGAGTATTCACTTCCCAATCCTCGCAATCGTTCGATATAACGATATATCACTATAGTAGACTCGGATTCGCGATATTTACCTTTTCCACACGCTGTGTATTGAAAGCAGCTAAAGATTCACTTCCCATGCCTCGCAATCATTCGATATAACCATGAATCACTCTAGTAGACTCGGATTCCAGATATTTACCTAGTACACACGCTGTGTATCGAAAGCAGCTGAGTATTCACTTCCCAATCCTCGCAATCGTCCGATATAACAATAAACGTCTGTAGTCTATACGAAATCCCTATATTTACCTTTTCCAAACGCTGTGTAAAGAAAGAAGATAAGGATTCACTTCCCAATCTTCGCAATCGTTCGATATAACGATAAATTAATCTAGGAGACTCGGATTCGCGGTATTAACCTTTTCCACGCGTTGCGTATCCAATGAAGCTCAGGATGCACTTCCAAAGCCTCGCAATCGTTCGATATAACGATAAGTCACTGTAGGTAACATGAAATCGCGATATTTACCATTCCCACACGCTGTGTATCGAATGGAGGTAAGGAGTCACTTCCCAATCCTCGCAATCGTTCGATGTAACGATAAATCAATCTAGGAGACTCGGATTCGCGGTATTAACCTTTTCCACGCGCTGTGTATCGAAAGAAGCTCAGGATTCACTTCCCAAGCCTCGCAATCGTTCGATATAACCAGAAATCACTCTAGGAGACTCGGATTCGCGATATTTACCTTTTCCCACGCTGTGTATCGAAAGCAGCTAAGGATTCACTTCCCATGCCTCGCAATCATTCGATATAACCATAAATCACTCTAGTAGACTTGGATTCCTGATATTTACCTTGTACACACGCTGTGTATCGAAAGCAGCTGAGTATTCACTTCCCAATCCTCGCAATCGTTCGATATAACTATAAACGTCTGTAGGGGACACGAAATCCCTATATTTACCTTTTCCAAACGCTGTGTATAGAAAGAAGCTAAGGATTCACTTCCCATACCTCGCAATCGTTCGATATAACGATATATCACTATAGTAGACTCGGATTCGCGATATTTACCTTTTCCACACGCTGTGTATGGAATGCAGCTAAGGATTCACTTCCCAATCATCGCAATCGTTCGATATAACGATAAATCAATCTAGTATAGTCTGATGCGCAATATTTATCTTTTCCACACGCTGTGTATCGAATGCAGCTAAGTATTCACTTCCCCAGCCTCGCAATCGTTCGATATAACGATAACTCACTATAGTAGACTCGGATTCGCGGTATTAACCTTTTCCACGCGCTGTGTATCGAAAGAAGCTCAAGATTCACTTCCCAAGCCTCGCAATCGGTCGATATAACATTAGATCACTCTAGTAGACTCGGATTCCTGATATTTACCTAGTACACACGCTGTGTATCGAAAGCAGCTGAGTATTCACTTCCCAATCCTCGCAATCGTCCGATATAACAATAAACGTCTGTAGTCGATACGAAATCCCTATATTTACCTTTTCCAAACGCTGTGTATAGAAAGAAGCTAAGGATTCACTTCCCATACCTCGCAATCGTTCGATATAACGATATATCACTATAGTAGACTCGGATTCGCGATATTTACCTTTTCCACACGCTGTGTATGGAAAGCAGCTAAAGATTCACTTCCCATGCCTCGCAATCATTCGATATAACCATGAATCACTCTAGTAGACTCGGATTCCTGATATTTACCTAGTACACACGCTGTGTATCGAAAGCAGCTGAGTATTCACTTCCCAATCCTCGCAATCGTCCGATATAACAATAAACGTCTGTAGTCGATACGAAATCCCCATATTTACCTTTTCCAAACGCTGTGTATAGAAAGAAGCTAAGGATTCACTTCCCATATCTCGCAATCGTTGGATATAACGATATATCACTATAGTAGACTCGGATTCGCGATATTTACCTTTTCCACACGCTGTGTATGGAAAGCAGCTAAAGATTCACTTCCCATGCCTCGCAATCATTCGATATAACCATGAATCACTCTAGTAGACTCGGATTCCTGATATTTACCTTGTACACACGCTGTGTATCGAAAGCAGCTGAGTATTCACTTCCCAATCCTCGCAATCGTCCGATATAACAATAAACGTCTGTAGTCGATACGAAATCCCTATATTTACCTTTTCCAAACGCTGTGTATAGAAAGAAGCTAAGGATTCACTTCCCATATCTCGCAATCGTTCGATATAACGATATATCACTATAGTAGACTCGGATTCGCGATATTTACCTTTTCCACACGCTGTGTATGGAATGCAGCTAAGGATTCACTTCCCAATCATCGCAATCGTTCGATATAACCTAAAATCAATCTAGTAGACTCTGATGCGCAATATTTACCTCTTCCACAGGCTGTGTATGGAAAGCAGCTAAGGATTCACTTCCCAATCCTTGCAATCGTTCGATATAACGATAAATCAATCTAGTATACTCTGATGCGCAATATTTATCTTTTCCACACGCTGTGTATCGAATGCAGCTAAGTATTCACTTCCCCAGCCTCGCAATCGTTCGATATAACGATAACTCACTATAGTAGACTCGGATTCGCGGTATTAATATTTTCCACGCGCTGTGTATCGAAAGCAGCTAAGGAGTCACTTCCCAATCCTCGCAATCGTTCGATATAACGATAAGTCACTGTAGGTAACACGAAATCGCGATATTTATCTTTTTCACATGCTGTGTATGGAAAGCAGCTAAGGATTAACTTCCCAAGCCCTGCAACAGTTCCATATAACGATAAATCACTCTAGTAGACTCGGATTCGCGATATTTACCATTTCCACACGCTGTGTGTCGAATGGAGGTAAGGAGTCACTTCCCAATCCTCGCAATCGGTCGATATAACCTTAAATCACTCTAGTAGACTCGGATTCGCTATATTTACATTTTCCACACGCTGTGTATCAAAAGAAGCTCAGGATTCACTTCCCAAGCCTCGCAATCGTTCGATATAACCAGAAATCACTCTAGGAGACTCGGATTCGCGGTATTAACCTTTTCCACGCGTTGTGTATCCAATGAAGCTCACGCTGCACTTCCAAAGCCTCGCAATCGTTCGATATAACGATAAGTCACTGTAGGTAACATGAAATCGCGATATTTACCTTTTCCACACGCTGTGTATGGAATGCAGCTAAGGATGCACTTCCCAATGATCGCAATCATTCGATATAACCTTAAATCAATCTAGTAGATTCTGATGCGCAATATTTACCTCTTCCACAGGCTGTGTATGGAAAGCTGCTAAGGATTCAGTTCCCAATTTTCGCAATCGTTCGATATAACGATAAATCACTCTAGTAGACACGGATTCGCGATATTTACCTTTTCCACACGCAGTGTATCGAAAGAAGCTATGGATTCACTTCCCAATCTTCGCAATCGTTCGATATATCCCTAAATCACTCTAGTAGACTCGGATTCGCGATCTTTGCATTTTCCACACGCTGTGTAACGAATGGAGAAAAGGATTCACTTCCCAATCATCGCAATCGTTCGATATAACGATAAATTAATCTAGGAGACTCGGATTCGCGGTATTAACCTTTTCCACGCGTTGTGTATCCAATGAAGCTCACGCTGCACTTCCAAAGCCTCGCAATCGTTCGATATAACGATAAGTCACTGTAGGTAACACGAAATCGCGATATTTATCTTTTTCACACGCTGTGTATGGAAAACAGCTAAGGATTCACTTCCCATGCCTCGCAATCATTCGATATAACCATAAATCACTCTAGTAGACTTGGATTCCTGATATTTACCTTGTACACACGCTGTGTATCGAAAGCAGCTGAGTATTCACTTCCCAATCCTCGCAATCGTTCGATATAAATATAAACGTCTGTAGGGGACACGAAATCCCTATATTTACCTTTTCCAAACGCTGTGTATAGAAAGAAGCTAAGGATTCACTTCCCATACCTCGCAATCGTTCGATATAACGATATATCACTATAGTAGACTCGGATTCGCGATATTTACCTTTTCCACACGCTGTGTATGGAAAGCAGCTAAAGATTCACTTCCCATGCCTCGCAATCATTCGATATAACCATGAATCACTCTAGTAGACTCGGATTCCTGATATTTACCTTGTACACACGCTGTGTATCGAAAGCAGCTGAGTATTCACTTCCCAATCCTCGCAATCGTCCGATATAACAATAAACGTCTGTAGTCGATACGAAATCCCTATATTTACCTTTTCCAAACGCTGTGTATAGAAAGAAGCTAAGGATTCACTTCCCATATCTCGCAATCGTTCGATATAACGATATATCACTATAGTAGACTCGGATTCGCGATATTTACCTTTTCCACACGCTGTGTATGGAATGCAGCTAAGGATTCACTTCCCAATCATCGCAATCGTTCGATATAACCTTAAATCAATCTAGTAGACTCTGATGCGCAATATTTACCTCTTCCACAGGCTGTGTATGGAAAGCAGCTAAGGATTCACTTCCCAATCCTTGCAATCGTTCGATATAACGATAAATCAATCTAGTATACTCTGATGCGCAATATTTATCTTTTCCACACGCTGTGTATCGAATGCAGCTAAGTATTCACTTCCCCAGCCTCGCAATCGTTCGATATAACGATAACTCACTATAGTAGACTCGGATTCGCGGTATTAATATTTTCCACGCGCTGTGTATCGAAAGCAGCTAAGGAGTCACTTCCCAATCCTCGCAATCGTTCGATATAACGATAAGTCACTGTAGGTAACACGAAATCGCGATATTTATCTTTTTCACACGCTGTGTATGGAAAGCAGCTAAGGATTAACTTCCCAAGCCCTGCAACAGTTCCATATAACGATAAATCACTCTAGTAGACTCGGATTCGCGATATTTACCATTTCCACACGCTGTGTGTCGAATGGAGGTAAGGAGTCACTTCCCAATCCTCGCAATCGGTCGATATAACCTTAAATCACTCTAGTAGATTCTGATGCGCAATATTTACCTCTTCCACAGGCTGTGTATGGAAAGCTGCTAAGGATTCAGTTCCCAATTTTCGCAATCGTTCGATATAACGATAAATCACTCTAGTAGACACGGATTCGCGATATTTACCTTTTCCACACGCAGTGTATCGAAAGAAGCTATGGATTCACTTCCCAATCTTCGCAATCGTTCGATATAACCCTAAATCACTCTAGTAGACTCGGATTCGCGATCTTTGCATTTTCCACACGCTGTGTAACGAATGGAGAAAAGGATTCACTTCCCAATCATCGCAATCGTTCGATATAACGATAAATTAATCTAGGAGACTCGGATTCGCGGTATTAACCTTTTCCACGCGTTGTGTATCCAATGAAGCTCACGCTGCACTTCCAAAGCCTCGCAATCGTTCGATATAACGATAAGTCACTGTAGGTAACACGAAATCGCGATATTTATCTTTTTCACACGCTGTGTATGGAAAACAGCTAAGGATTCACTTCCCATGCCTCGCAATCATTCGATATAACCATAAATCACTCTAGTAGACTTGGATTCCTGATATTTACCTTGTACACACGCTGTGTATCGAAAGCAGCTGAGTATTCACTTCCCAATCCTCGCAATCGTTCGATATAAATATAAACGTCTGTAGGGGACACGAAATCCCTATATTTACCTTTTCCAAACGCTGTGTATAGAAAGAAGCTAAGGATTCACTTCCCATACCTCGCAATCGTTCGATATAACGATATATCACTATAGTAGACTCGGATTCGCGATATTTACCTTTTCCACACGCTGTGTATGGAAAGCAGCTAAAGATTCACTTCCCATGCCTCGCAATCATTCGATATAACCATGAATCACTCTAGTAGACTCGGATTCCTGATATTTACCTTGTACACACGCTGTGTATCGAAAGCAGCTGAGTATTCACTTCCCAATCCTCGCAATCGTCCGATATAACAATAAACGTCTGTAGTCGATACGAAATCCCTATATTTACCTTTTCCAAACGCTGTGTATCGAAAGCAGCTGAGTATTCACTTCCCAATCCTCGCAATCGTTCGATATAAATATAAACGTCTGTAGGGGACACGAAATCCCTATATTTACCTTTTCCAAACGCTGTGTATAGAAAGAAGCTAAGGATTCACTTCCCATACCTCGCAATCGTTCGATATAACGATATATCACTATAGTAGACTCGGATTCGCGATATTTACCTTTTCCACACGCTGTGTATGGAAAGCAGCTAAAGATTCACTTCCCATGCCTCGCAATCATTCGATATAACCATGAATCACTCTAGTAGACTCGGATTCCTGATATTTACCTAGTACACACGCTGTGTATCGAAAGCAGCTGAGTATTCACTTCCCAATCCTCGCAATCGTCCGATATAACAATAAACGTCTGTAGTCGATACGAAATCCCCATATTTACCTTTTCCAAACGCTGTGTATAGAAAGAAGCTAAGGATTCACTTCCCATATCTCGCAATCGTTCGATATAACGATATATCACTATAGTAGACTCGGATTCGCGATATTTACCTTTTCCACACGCTGTGTATGGAAAGCAGCTAAAGATTCACTTCCCATGCCTCGCAATCATTCGATATAACCATGAATCACTCTAGTAGACTCGGATTCCTGATATTTACCTTGTACACACGCTGTGTATCGAAAGCAGCTGAGTATTCAGTTCCCAATCCTCGCAATCGTCCGATACAACAATAAACGTCTGTAGTCGATACGAAATCCCTATATTTACCTTTTCCAAACGCTGTGTATAGAAAGAAGCTAAGGATTCACTTCCCATATCTCGCAATCGTTCGATATAACGATATATCACTATAGTAGACTCGGATTCGCGATATTTACCTTTTCCACACGCTGTGTATGGAATGCAGCTAAGGATTCACTTCCCAATCATCGCAATCGTTCGATATAACCTTAAATCAATCTAGTAGACTCTGATGCGCAATATTTACCTCTTCCACAGGCTGTGTATGGAAAGCAGCTAAGGATTCACTTCCCAATCCTTGCAATCGTTCGATATAACGATAAATCAATCTAGTATACTCTGATGCGCAATATTTATCTTTTCCACACGCTGTGTATCGAATGCAGCTAAGTATTCACTTCCCCAGCCTCGCAATCGTTCGATATAACGATAACTCACTATAGTAGACTCGGATTCGCGGTATTAATATTTTCCACGCGCTGTGTATCGAAAGCAGCTAAGGAGTCACTTCCCAATCCTCGCAATCGTTCGATATAACGATAAGTCACTGTAGGTAACACGAAATCGCGATATTTATCTTTTTCACATGCTGTGTATGGAAAGCAGCTAAGGATTAACTTCCCAAGCCCTGCAACAGTTCCATATAACGATAAATCACTCTAGTAGACTCGGATTCGCGATATTTACCATTTCCACACGCTGTGTGTCGAATGGAGGTAAGGAGTCACTTCCCAATCCTCGCAATCGGTCGATATAACCTTAAATCACTCTAGTAGACTCGGATTCGCTATATTTACATTTTCCACACGCTGTGTATCAAAAGAAGCTCAGGATTCACTTCCCAAGCCTCGCAATCGTTCGATATAACCAGAAATCACTCTAGGAGACTCGGATTCGCGGTATTAACCTTTTCCACGCGTTGTGTATCCAATGAAGCTCACGCTGCACTTCCAAAGCCTCGCAATCGTTCGATATAACGATAAGTCACTGTAGGTAACACGAAATCGCGATATTTACCTTTTCCACACGCTGTGTATGGAATGCAGCTAAGGATGCACTTCCCAATGATCGCAATCATTCGATATAACCTTAAATCAATCTAGTAGATTCTGATGCGCAATATTTACCTCTTCCACAGGCTGTGTATGGAAAGCTGCTAAGGATTCAGTTCCCAATTTTCGCAATCGTTCGATATAACGATAAATCACTCTAGTAGACACGGATTCGCGATATTTACCTTTTCCACACGCAGTGTATCGAAAGAAGCTATGGATTCACTTCCCAATCTTCGCAATCGTTCGATATAACCCTAAATCACTCTAGTAGACTCGGATTCGCGATCTTTGCATTTTCCACACGCTGTGTAACGAATGGAGAAAAGGATTCACTTCCCAATCATCGCAATCGTTCGATATAACGATAAATTAATCTAGGAGACTCGGATTCGCGGTATTAACCTTTTCCACGCGTTGTGTATCCAATGAAGCTCACGCTGCACTTCCAAAGCCTCGCAATCGTTCGATATAACGATAAGTCACTGTAGGTAACACGAAATCGCGATATTTATCTTTTTCACACGCTGTGTATGGAAAACAGCTAAGGATTCACTTCCCATGCCTCGCAATCATTCGATATAACCATAAATCACTCTAGTAGACTTGGATTCCTGATATTTACCTTGTACACACGCTGTGTATCGAAAGCAGCTGAGTATTCACTTCCCAATCCTCGCAATCGTTCGATATAAATATAAACGTCTGTAGGGGACACGAAATCCCTATATTTACCTTTTCCAAACGCTGTGTATAGAAAGAAGCTAAGGATTCACTTCCCATACCTCGCAATCGTTCGATATAACGATATATCACTATAGTAGACTCGGATTCGCGATATTTACCTTTTCCACACGCTGTGTATGGAAAGCAGCTAAAGATTCACTTCCCATGCCTCGCAATCATTCGATATAACCATGAATCACTCTAGTAGACTCGGATTCCTGATATTTACCTTGTACACACGCTGTGTATCGAAAGCAGCTGAGTATTCACTTCCCAATCCTCGCAATCGTCCGATATAACAATAAACGTCTGTAGTCGATACGAAATCCCTATATTTACCTTTTCCAAACGCTGTGTATAGAAAGAAGCTAAGGATTCACTTCCCATATCTCGCAATCGTTCGATATAACGATATATCACTATAGTAGACTCGGATTCGCGATATTTACCTTTTCCACACGCTGTGTATGGAATGCAGCTAAGGATTCACTTCCCAATCATCGCAATCGTTCGATATAACCTTAAATCAATCTAGTAGACTCTGATGCGCAATATTTACCTCCTCCACAGGCTGTGTATGGAAAGCAGCTAAGGATTCACTTCCCAATCCTTGCAATCGTTCGATATAACGATAAATCAATCTAGTATACTCTGATGCGCAATATTTATCTTTTCCACACGCTGTGTATCGAATGCAGCTAAGTATTCACTTCCCCAGCCTCGCAATCGTTCGATATAACGATAACTCACTATAGTAGACTCGGATTCGCGGTATTAATATTTTCCACGCGCTGTGTATCGAAAGCAGCTAAGGAGTCACTTCCCAATCCTCGCAATCGTTCGATATAACGATAAGTCACTGTAGGTAACACGAAATCGCGATATTTATCTTTTTCACACGCTGTGTATGGAAAGCAGCTAAGGATTAACTTCCCAAGCCCTGCAACAGTTCCATATAACGATAAATCACTCTAGTAGACTCGGATTCGCGATATTTACCATTTCCACACGCTGTGTGTCGAATGGAGGTAAGGAGTCACTTCCCAATCCTCGCAATCGGTCGATATAACCTTAAATCACTCTAGTAGATTCTGATGCGCAATATTTACCTCTTCCACAGGCTGTGTATGGAAAGCTGCTAAGGATTCAGTTCCCAATTTTCGCAATCGTTCGATATAACGATAAATCACTCTAGTAGACACGGATTCGCGATATTTACCTTTTCCACACGCAGTGTATCGAAAGAAGCTATGGATTCACTTCCCAATCTTCGCAATCGTTCGATATAACCCTAAATCACTCTAGTAGACTCGGATTCGCGATCTTTGCATTTTCCACACGCTGTGTAACGAATGGAGAAAAGGATTCACTTCCCAATCATCGCAATCGTTCGATATAACGATAAATTAATCTAGGAGACTCGGATTCGCGGTATTAACCTTTTCCACGCGTTGTGTATCCAATGAAGCTCTCGCTGCACTTCCAAAGCCTCGCAATCGTTCGATATAACGATAAGTCACTGTAGGTAACACGAAATCGCGATATTTATCTTTTTCACACGCTGTGTATGGAAAACAGCTAAGGATTCACTTCCCATGCCTCGCAATCATTCGATATAACCATAAATCACTCTAGTAGACTTGGATTCCTGATATTTACCTTGTACACACGCTGTGTATCGAAAGCAGCTGAGTATTCACTTCCCAATCCTCGCAATCGTTCGATATAAATATAAACGTCTGTAGGGGACACGAAATCCCTATATTTACCTTTTCCAAACGCTGTGTATAGAAAGAAGCTAAGGATTCACTTCCCATACCTCGCAATCGTTCGATATAACGATATATCACTATAGTAGACTCGGATTCGCGATATTTACCTTTTCCAAACGCTGTGTATAGAAAGAAGCTAAGGATTCACTTCCCATATCTCGCAATCGTTCGATATAACGATATATCACTATAGTAGACTCGGATTCGCGATATTTACCTTTTCCACACGCTGTGTATGGAATGCAGCTAAGGATTCACTTCCCAATCATCGCAATCGTTCGATATAACCTTAAATCAATCTAGTAGACTCTGATGCGCAATATTTACCTCTTCCACAGGCTGTGTATGGAAAGCAGCTAAGGATTCACTTCCCAATCCTTGCAATCGTTCGATATAACGATAAATCAATCTAGTATACTCTGATGCGCAATATTTATCTTTTCCACACGCTGTGTATCGAATGCAGCTAAGTATTCACTTCCCCAGCCTCGCAATCGTTCGATATAACGATAACTCACTATAGTAGACTCGGATTCGCGGTATTAATATTTTCCACGCGCTGTGTATCGAAAGCAGCTAAGGAGTCACTTCCCAATCCTCGCAATCGTTCGATATAACGATAAGTCACTGTAGGTAACACGAAATCGCGATATTTATCTTTTTCAGACGCTGTGTATGGAAAGCAGCTAAGGATTAACTTCCCAAGCCCTGCAACAGTTCCATATAACGATAAATCACTCTAGTAGACTCGGATTCGCGATATTTACCATTTCCACACGCTGTGTGTCGAATGGAGGTAAGGAGTCACTTCCCAATCCTCGCAATCGGTCGATATAACCTTAAATCACTCTAGTAGATTCTGATGCGCAATATTTACCTCTTCCACAGGCTGTGTATGGAAAGCTGCTAAGGATTCAGTTCCCAATTTTCGCAATCGTTCGATATAACGATAAATCACTCTAGTAGACACGGATTCGCGATATTTACCTTTTCCACACGCAGTGTATCGAAAGAAGCTATGGATTCACTTCCCAATCTTCGCAATCGTTCGATATAACCCTAAATCACTCTAGTAGACTCGGATTCGCGATCTTTGCATTTTCCACACGCTGTGTAACGAATGGAGAAAAGGATTCACTTCCCAATCATCGCAATCGTTCGATATAACGATAAATTAATCTAGGAGACTCGGATTCGCGGTATTAACCTTTTCCACGCGTTGTGTATCCAATGAAGCTCACGCTGCACTTCCAAAGCCTCGCAATCGTTCGATATAACGATAAGTCACTGTAGGTAACACGAAATCGCGATATTTATCTTTTTCACACGCTGTGTATGGAAAACAGCTAAGGATTCACTTCCCATGCCTCGCAATCATTCGATATAACCATAAATCACTCTAGTAGACTTGGATTCCTGATATTTACCTTGTACACACGCTGTGTATCGAAAGCAGCTGAGTATTCACTTCCCAATCCTCGCAATCGTTCGATATAAATATAAACGTCTGTAGGGGACACGAAATCCCTATATTTACCTTTTCCAAACGCTGTGTATAGAAAGAAGCTAAGGATTCACTTCCCATACCTCGCAATCGTTCGATATAACGATATATCACTATAGTAGACTCGGATTCGCGATATTTACCTTTTCCACACGCTGTGTATGGAAAGCAGCTAAAGATTCACTTCCCATGCCTCGCAATCATTCGATATAACCATGAATCACTCTAGTAGACTCGGATTCCTGATATTTACCTTGTACACACGCTGTGTATCGAAAGCAGCTGAGTATTCACTTCCCAATCCTCGCAATCGTCCGATATAACAATAAACGTCTGTAGTCGATACGAAATCCCTATATTTACCTTTTCCAAACGCTGTGTATAGAAAGAAGCTAAGGATTCACTTCCCATATCTCGCAATCGTTCGATATAACGATATATCACTATAGTAGACTCGGATTCGCGATATTTACCTTTTCCACACGCTGTGTATGGAATGCAGCTAAGGATTCACTTCCCAATCATCGCAATCGTTCGATATAACCTTAAATCAATCTAGTAGACTCTGATGCGCAATATTTACCTCTTCCACAGGCTGTGTATGGAAAGCAGCTAAGGATTCACTTCCCAATCCTTGCAATCGTTCGATATAACGATAAATCAATCTAGTATACTCTGATGCGCAATATTTATCTTTTCCACACGCTGTGTATCGAATGCAGCTAAGTATTCACTTCCCCAGCCTCGCAATCGTTCGATATAACGATAACTCACTATAGTAGACTCGGATTCGCTATATTAATATTTTCCACGCGCTGTGTATCGAAAGCAGCTAAGGAGTCACTTCCCAATCCTCGCAATCGTTCGATATAACGATAAGTCACTGTAGGTAACACGAAATCGCGATATTTATCTTTTTCACACGCTGTGTATGGAAAGCAGCTAAGGATTAACTTCCCAAGCCCTGCAACAGTTCCATATAACGATAAATCACTCTAGTAGACTCGGATTCGCGATATTTACCATTTCCACACGCTGTGTGTCGAATGGAGGTAAGGAGTCACTTCCCAATCCTCGCAATCGGTCGATATAACCTTAAATCACTCTAGTAGACTCGGATTCGCTATATTTACATTTTCCACACGCTGTGTATCAAAAGAAGCTCAGGATTCACTTCCCAAGCCTCGCAATCGTTCGATATAACCAGAAATCACTCTAGGAGACTCGGATTCGCGGTATTAACCTTTTCCGCGCGTTGTGTATCCAATGAAGCTCACGCTGCACTTCCAAAGCCTCGCAATCGTTCGATATAACGATAAGTCACTGTAGGTAACACGAAATCGCGATATTTACCTTTTCCACACGCTGTGTATGGAATGCAGCTAAGGATGCACTTCCCAATCATCGCAATCATTCGATATAACCTTAAATCAATCTAGTAGATTCTGATGCGCAATATTTACCTCTTCCACAGGCTGTGTATGGAAAGCTGCTAAGGATTCAGTTCCCAATTTTCGCAATCGTTCGATATAACGATAAATCACTCTAGTAGACACGGATTCGCGATATTTACCTTTTCCACACGCAGTGTATCGAAAGAAGCTATGGATTCACTTCCCAATCTTCGCAATCGTTCGATATAACCCTAAATCACTCTAGTAGACTCGGATTCGAGATCTTTGCATTTTCCACACGCTGTGTAACGAATGGAGAAAAGGATTCACTTCCCAATCATCGCAATCGTTCGATATAACGATAAATTAATCTAGGAGACTCGGATTCGCGGTATTAACCTTTTCCACGCGTTGTGTATCCAATGAAGCTCACGCTGCACTTCCAAAGCCTCGCAATCGTTCGATATAACGATAAGTCACTGTAGGTAACACGAAATCGCGATATTTATCTTTTTCACACGCTGTGTATGGAAAACAGCTAAGGATTCACTTCCCATGCCTCGCAATCATTCGATATAACCATAAATCACTCTAGTAGACTTGGATTCCTGATATTTACCTTGTACACACGCTGTGTATCGAAGGCAGCTGAGTATTCACTTCCCAATCCTCGCAATCGTTCGATATAAATATAAACGTCTGTAGGGGACACGAAATCCCTATATTTACCTTTTCCAAACGCTGTGTATAGAAAGAAGCTAAGGATTCACTTTCCATACCTCGCAATCGTTCGATATAACGATATATCACTATAGTAGACTCGGATTCGCGATATTTACCTTTTCCACACGCTGTGTATGCAAAGCAGCTAAAGATTCACTTCCCATGCCTCGCAATCATTCGATATAACCATGAATCACTCTAGTAGACTCGGATTCCTGATATTTACCTAGTACACACGCTGTGTATCGAAAGCAGCTGAGTATTCACTTCCCAATCCTCGCAATCGTCCGATATAACAATAAACGTCTGTAGTCGATACGAAATCCCTATATTTACCTTTTCCAAACGCTGTGTATAGAAAGAAGCTAAGGATTCACTTCCCATGCCTCGCAATCATTCGATATAACCATAAATCACTCTAGTAGACTTGGATTCCTGATATTTACCTAGTACACACGCTGTGTATCGAAAGCAGCTGAGTATTCACTTCCCAATCCTCGCAATCGTCCGATATAACAATACACGTCTGTAGTCGATACGAAATCCCTATATTTACCTTTTCCAAACGCTGTGTAAAGAAAGAAGCTAAGGATTCACTTCCCATATCTCGCAATCGTTCGATATAACGATATATCACTATAGTAGACTCGGATTCGCGATATTTACCTTTTCCACACGCTGTGTATGGAATGCAGCTAAGGATTCACTTCCCAATCATCGCAATCGTTCGATATAACCTTAAATCAATCTAGTAGACTCTGATGCGCAATATTTACCTCTTCCACAGGCTGTGTATGGAAAGCAGCTAAGGATTCACTTCCCAATCCTTGCAATCGTTCGATATAACGATAAATCAATCTAGTATACTCTGATGCGCAATATTTATCTTTTCCACACGCTGTGTATCGAATGCAGCTAAGTATTCACTTCCCCAGCCTCGCAATCGTTCGATATAACGATAACTCACTATAGTAGACTCGGATTCGCGGTATTAATATTTTCCACGCGCTGTGTATCGAAAGCAGCTAAGGAGTCACTTCCCAATCCTCGCAATCGTTCGATATAACGATAAGTCACTGTAGGTAACACGAAATCGCGATATTTATCTTTTTCACACGCTGTGTATGGAAAGCAGCTAAGGATTAACTTCCCAAGCCCTGCAACAGTTCCATATAACGATAAATCACTCTAGTAGACTCGGATTCGCGATATTTACCATTTCCACACGCTGTGTGTCGAATGGAGGTAAGGAGTCACTTCCCAATCCTCGCAATCGGTCGATATAACCTTAAATCACTCTAGTAGACTCGGATTCGCTATATTTACATTTTCCACACGCTGTGTATCAAAAGAAGCTCAGGATTCACTTCCCAAGCCTCGCAATCGTTCGATATAACCAGAAATCACTCTAGGAGACTCGGATTCGCGGTATTAACCTTTTCCGCGCGTTGTGTATCCAATGAAGCTCACGCTGCACTTCCAAAGCCTCGCAATCGTTCGATATAACGATAAGTCACTGTAGGTAACACGAAATCGCGATATTTACCTTTTCCACACGCTGTGTATGGAATGCAGCTAAGGATGCACTTCCCAATCATCGCAATCATTCGATATAACCTTAAATCAATCTAGTAGATTCTGATGCGCAATATTTACCTCTTCCACAGGCTGTGTATGGAAAGCTGCTAAGGATTCAGTTCCCAATTTTCGCAATCGTTCGATATAACGATAAATCACTCTAGTAGACACGGATTCGCGATATTTACCTTTTCCACACGCAGTGTATCGAAAGAAGCTATGGATTCACTTCCCAATCTTCGCAATCGTTCGATATAACCCTAAATCACTCTAGTAGACTCGGATTCGAGATCTTTGCATTTTCCACACGCTGTGTAACGAATGGAGAAAAGGATTCACTTCCCAATCATCGCAATCGTTCGATATAACGATAAATTAATCTAGGAGACTCGGATTCGCGGTATTAACCTTTTCCACGCGTTGTGTATCCAATGAAGCTCACGCTGCACTTCCAAAGCCTCGCAATCGTTCGATATAACGATAAGTCACTGTAGGTAACACGAAATCGCGATATTTATCTTTTTCACACGCTGTGTATGGAAAACAGCTAAGGATTCACTTCCCATGCCTCGCAATCATTCGATATAACCATAAATCACTCTAGTAGACTTGGATTCCTGATATTTACCTTGTACACACGCTGTGTATCGAAGGCAGCTGAGTATTCACTTCCCAATCCTCGCAATCGTTCGATATAAATATAAACGTCTGTAGGGGACACGAAATCCCTATATTTACCTTTTCCAAACGCTGTGTATAGAAAGAAGCTAAGGATTCACTTTCCATACCTCGCAATCGTTCGATATAACGATATATCACTATAGTAGACTCGGATTCGCGATATTTACCTTTTCCACACGCTGTGTATGCAAAGCAGCTAAAGATTCACTTCCCATGCCTCGCAATCATTCGATATAACCATGAATCACTCTAGTAGACTCGGATTCCTGATATTTACCTAGTACACACGCTGTGTATCGAAAGCAGCTGAGTATTCACTTCCCAATCCTCGCAATCGTCCGATATAACAATAAACGTCTGTAGTCGATACGAAATCCCTATATTTACCTTTTCCAAACGCTGTGTATAGAAAGAAGCTAAGGATTCACTTCCCATGCCTCGCAATCATTCGATATAACCATAAATCACTCTAGTAGACTTGGATTCCTGATATTTACCTAGTACACACGCTGTGTATCGAAAGCAGCTGAGTATTCACTTCCCAATCCTCGCAATCGTCCGATATAACAATAAACGTCTGTAGTCGATACGAAATCCCTATATTTACCTTTTCCAAACGCTGTGTATAGAAAGAAGCTAAGGATTCACTTCCCATATCTCGCAATCGTTCGATATAACGATATATCACTATAGTAGACTCGGATTCGCGATATTTACCTTTTCCACACGCTGTGTATGGAATGCAGCTAAGGATTCACTTCCCAATCATCGCAATCGTTCGATATAACCTTAAATCAATCTAGTAGACTCTGATGCGCAATATTTACCTCTTCCACAGGCTGTGTATGGAAAGCAGCTAAGGATTCACTTCCCAATCCTTGCAATCGTTCGATATAACGATAAATCAATCTAGTATACTCTGATGCGCAATATTTATCTTTTCCACACGCTGTTATCGAATGCAGCTAAGTATTCACTTCCCCAGCCTCGCAATCGTTCGATATAACGATAACTCACTATAGTAGACTCGGATTCGCGGTATTAATATTTTCCACGCGCTGTGTATCGAAAGCAGCTAAGGAGTCACTTCCCAATCCTCGCAATCGTTCGATATAATGATAAGTCACTGTAGGTAACACGAAATCGCGATATTTATCTTTTTCACACGCTGTGTATGGAAAGCAGCTAAGGATTAACTTCCCAAGCCCTGCAAGAGTTCCATATAACGATAAATCACTCTAGTAGACTCGGATTCGCGATATTTACCATTTCCACACGCTGTGTGTCGAATGGAGGTAAGGAGTCACTTCCCAATCCTCGCAATCGGTCGATATAACCTTAAATCACTCTAGTAGACTCGGATTCGCTATATTTACATTTTCCACACGCTGTGTATCAAAAGAAGCTCAGGATTCACTTCCCAAGCCTCGCAATCGTTCGATATAACCAGAAATCACTCTAGGAGACTCGGATTCGCGGTATTACCTTTTCCACGCGTTGTGTATCCAATGAAGCTCACGCTGCACTTCCAAAGCCTCGCAATCGTTCGATATAACGATAAGTCACTGTAGGTAACACGAAATCGCGATATTTACCTTTTCCACACGCTGTGTATGGAATGCAGCTAAGGATGCACTTCCCAATCATCGCAATCATTCGATATAACCTTAAATCAATCTAGTAGACTCTGATGCGCAATATTTACCTCTTCCACAGGCTGTGTATGGAAAGCTGCTAAGGATTCAGTTCCCAATTTTCGCAATCGTTCGATATAACGATAAATCACTCTAGTAGACACGGATTCGCGATATTTACCTTTTCCACACGCAGTGTATCGAAAGAAGCTATGGATTCACTTCCCAATCATCGCAATCGTTCGATATAACGATAAATTAATCTAGGAGACTCGGATTCGCGGTATTAACCTTTTCCACGCGTTGTGTATCCAATGAAGCTCACGCTGCACTTCCAAAGCCTCGCAATCGTTCGATATAACGATAAGTCACTGTAGGTAACACGAAATCGCGATATTTACCTTTTCCACACGCTGTGTATGGAATGCAGCTAAGGATGCACTTCCCAATCATCGCAATCATTCGATATAACCTTAAATCAATCTAGTAGACTCTGATGCGCAATATTTACCTCTTCCACAGGCTGTGTATGGAAAGCAGCTAAGGATTCACTTCCCAATCCCCGCAATCGTTCCATATAACGAGAAATCACTCTAGTAGACTCGGATTCGCGATATTTACCTTTTCCCACGCTGTGTATCGAAAGCAGCTAAGGATTCACTTCCCATGCCTCGCAATCATTTGATATAACCATAAATCACTCTAGTATACTCTGATGCGCAATATTTATCTTTTCCACACGCTGTGTATCGAATGTAGCTAAGTATTCACTTCCCCAGCCTCGCAATCGTTCGATATAACGATAACTCACTTTAGTAGACTCGGATTCGCGGTATTAATATTTTCCACGCGCTGTGTTTCGAAAGCAGCTAAGGATTCACTTCCCAAGCCTCTCAATCGTTCCATATAACGATAAATCACTCTAATAGATTCAGATTCGCGATATTTACCAATTCCACACACTGTGTATGGAAAGTAGCTAAGGAGTCACTTCCCAATCCTCGCAATCGTTCGATAGAACGATAAGTCACTGTAGGTAACACGAAATCGCGATATTTATCTTTTTCACACGCTGTGTATGGAAAGCAGCTAAGGATTAACTTCCCAAGCCCCGCAATCGTTCCATATAACGATAAATCACTCTAGTAGACTCGGATTCGCGATATTTACCATTTCCACACGCTGTGTGTCGAATGGAGGTAAGGAGTCACTTCCCAATCCTCGCAATCGGTCGATATAACCTTAAATCACTCTAGTAGACTCGGATTCGCGATATTTACCTTTTCCCACGCTGTGTATCGAAAGCAGCTAAGGATTCAGTTCCCAATCCTCGCAATCGTTCGATATAATGATAAGTCACTGTAGGTAACACGAAATCGCGATATTTATCTTTTTCACACGCTGTGTATGGAAAGCAGCTAAGGATTCACTTCCCAATCCCCGCAATCGTTCCATATAACGAGAAATCACTCTAGTAGACTCGGATTCGCGATATTTACCTTTTCCCACGCTGTGTATCGAAAGCAGCTAAGGATTCACTTCCCATGCCTCGCAATCATTTGATATAACCATAAATCACTCTAGTATACTCTGATGCGCAATATTTATCTTTTCCACACGCTGTGTATCGAATGTAGCTAAGTATTCACTTCCCCAGCCTCGCAATCGTTCGATATAACGATAACTCACTATAGTAGACTCGGATTCGCGGTATTAATATTTTCCACGCGCTGTGTTTCGAAAGCAGCTAAGGATTCACTTCCCAAGCCTCTCAATCGTTCCATATAACGATAAATCACTCTAATAGATTCAGATTCGCGATATTTACCATTTCCACACACTGTGTATGGAAAGTAGCTAAGGAGTCACTTCCCAATCCTCGCAATCGTTCGATAGAACGATAAGTCACTGTAGGTAACACGAAATCGCGATATTTATCTTTTTCACACGCTGTGTATGGAAAGCAGCTAAGGATTAACTTCCCAAGCCCCGCAATCGTTCCATATAACGATAAATCACTCTAGTAGACTCGGATTCGCGATATTTACCATTTCCACACGCTGTGTGTCGAATGGAGGTAAGGAGTCACTTCCCAATCCTCGCAATCGGTCGATATAACCTTAAATCACTCTAGTAGACTCGGATTCGCGATATTTACCTTTTCCCACGCTGTGTATCGAAAGCAGCTAAGGATTCAGTTCCCAATTTTCGCAATCGTTCGATATAACGATAAATCACTCTAGTAGACACGGATTCGCGATATTTAACTTTTCCACACGCAGTGTATCGAAAGAAGCTATGGATTCACTTCCCAATCTTCGCAATCGTTCGATATAACCTTAAATCACTCTAGTAGACTCGGATTCGCGATATTTGCATTTTCCACACGCTGTGTATCGAATGGAGCTAAGGATTCACTTCCCAATCATCGCAATCGTTCGATATAACGATAAATTAATCTAGGAGACTCGGATTCGCGGTATTAACCTTTTCCACGCGTTGTGTATCCAATGAAGCTCAGGATTCACTTCCCAAGCCTCGCAATCGTTCGATATAACCAGAAATCACTCTAGGAGACTCGGATTCGCGACATTTACCTTTTCCACACGCAGTGTATCGAAAGCAGTTAAGGATTCACTTCCCAATCACCGCAATATTTTGATATAACGATAAGTCACTGTTGGGGACTCGGATGAGCGATATTTACTTTTTCACACGCTGTGTATCGAAAGCAGCTAAGGATTCAGTTCCCAATTTTCAGAATCGTTCGATATAACGATAAATCACTCTAGCAGACACGTATTCGCGATATTTACCTTTTCCACACGCAGTGTATCGAAAGAAGCTAAGGATTCACTTCCCAATCTTCGCAATCGTTCGATATAACGATAAATTAATCTAGGAGACTCGGATTCGCGGTATTAACCTTTTCCACGCGTTGCGTATCCAATGAAGCTCAGGATGCACTTCCAAAGCCTCGCAATCGTTCGATATAACGATATGTCACTGTATGTAACACGAAATCGCGATATTTATCTTTTTCACACGCTGTGTATGGAAAACAGCTATGGATTCACTTCCCAAGCCCCGCAATCGTTCCATATAACGAGAAATCACTCTAGTAGGCTGGGATTCGCGATATTTACCTTTTCCCCGCGCTGTGTATCGAAAGCAGCTGAGGATTCACTTCCCAAGCCCCGCAATCGTTCCATATAACGAGAAATCACTATAGTAGACTCGGATTCGCCATATTTACCTTTTCCACACGCTGTGTATGCAAAGCAGCTAAAGATTCACTTCCCATGCCTCGCAATCATTCGATATAACCATGAATCACTCTAGTAGACTCGGATTCCTGATATTTACCTAGTACACACGCTGTGTATCGAAAGCAGCTGAGTATTCACTTCCCAATCCTCGCAATCGTCCGATATAACAATAAACGTCTGTAGTCGATACGAAATCCCTATATTTACCTTTTCCAAACGCTGTGTAAAGAAAGAAGCTAAGGATTCACTTCCCATATCTCGCAATCATTCGATATAACGATAAGTCACTGTAGGTAACACGAAATCGCGATATTTACCATTTCCACACGCTGTGTATCGAATGGAGGTAAGGAGTCACTTCCCAATCCTCGCAATCGTTCGATATAACGATAAATCAATCTAGGAGACTCGGATTCGCGGTATTAACCTTTTCCACGCGCTGTGTATCGAAAGAAGCTCAAGATTCACTTCCCAAGCCTCGCAATCGTTCGATATAACGATAAATCAATCTAGGAGACTCGGATTCGCGGTATTAACCTTTTCCACGCGCTGTGTATCGAAAGAAGCTCAGGATTCACTTCCCAAGCCTCGCAATCGTTCGATATAACCAGAAATCACTCTAGGAGACTCGGATTCGCGATATTTACCTTTTCCCACGCTGTGTATCGAAAGCAGCTAAGGATTCACTTCCCATGCCTCGCAATCATTCGATATAACCATAAATCACTCTAGTAGACTTGGATTCCTGATATTTACCTAGTACACACGCTGTGTATCGAAAGCAGCTGAGTATTCACTTCCCAATCCTCGCAATCGTCCGATATAACAATAAACGTCTGTAGTCGATACGAAATCCCTATATTTACCTTTTCCAAACGCTGTGTATAGAAAGAAGCTAAGGATTCACTTCCCATGCCTCGCAATCATTCGATATAACCATAAATCACTCTAGTAGACTTGGATTCCTGATATTTACCTAGTACACACGCTGTGTATCGAAAGCAGCTGAGTATTCACTTCCCAATCCTCGCAATCGTACGATATAACAATAAACGTCTGTAGTCGATACGAAATCCCTATATTTACCTTTTCCAAACGCTGTGTAAAGAAAGAAGATAAGGATTCACTTCCCAATCTTCGCAATCGTTCGATATAACGATAAATTAATCTAGGAGACTCGGATTCGCGGTATTAACCTTTTCCACGCGTTGCGTATCCAATGAAGCTCAGGATGCACTTCCAAAGCCTCGCAATCGTTCGATATAACGATAAGTCACTGTAGGTAACACGAAATCGCGATATTTACCATTTCCACACGCTGTGTATCGAATGGAGGTAAGGAGTCACTTCCCAATCCTCGCAATCGTTCGATATAACGATAAATCAATCTAGGAGACTCGGATTCGCGGTATTAACCTTTTCCACGCGCTGTGTATCGAAAGAAGCTCAGGATTCACTTCCCAAGCCTCGCAATCGTTCGATATAACCAGAAAACACTCTAGGAGACTCGGATTCGCGATATTTACCTTTTCCCACGCTGTGTATCGAAAGCAGCTAAGGATTCACTTCCCATGCCTCGCAATCATTCGATATAACCATAAATCACTCTAGTAGACTTGGATTCCTGATATTTACCTTGTACACACGCTGTGTATCGAAAGCAGCTGAGTATTCACTTCCCAATCCTCGCAATCGTTCGATATAACTATAAACGTCTGTAGGGGACACGAAATCCCTATATTTACCTTTTCCAAACGCTGTGTATAGAAAGAAGCTAAGGATTCACTTCCCATACCTCGCAATCGTTCGATATAACGATATATCACTATAGTAGACTCGGATTCGCGATATTTACCTTTTCCACACGCTGTGTATGGAATGCAGCTAAGGATTCACTTCCCAATCATCGCAATCGTTCGATATAACCTTAAATCAATCTAGTAGACTCTGATGCGCAATATTTACCTCTTCCACAGGCTGTGTATGGAAAGCAGCTAAGGATTCACTTCCCAATCCTTGCAATCGTTCGATATAACGATAAATCAATCTAGTATACTCTGATGCGCAATATTTATCTTTTCCACACGCTGTTATCGAATGCAGCTAAGTATTCACTTCCCCAGCCTCGCAATCGTTCGATATAACGATAACTCACTATAGTAGACTCGGATTCGCGGTATTAATATTTTCCACGCGCTGTGTATCGAAAGCAGCTAAGGAGTCACTTCCCAATCCTCGCAATCGTTCGATATAATGATAAGTCACTGTAGGTAACACGAAATCGCGATATTTATCTTTTTCACACGCTGTGTATGGAAAGCAGCTAAGGATTAACTTCCCAAGCCCTGCAAGAGTTCCATATAACGATAAATCACTCTAGTAGACTCGGATTCGCGATATTTACCATTTCCACACGCTGTGTGTCGAATGGAGGTAAGGAGTCACTTCCCAATCCTCGCAATCGGTCGATATAACCTTAAATCACTCTAGTAGACTCGGATTCGCTATATTTACATTTTCCACACGCTGTGTATCAAAAGAAGCTCAGGATTCACTTCCCAAGCCTCGCAATCGTTCGATATAACGATAAGTCACTGTAGGTAACACGAAATCGCGATATTTACCTTTTCCACACGCTGTGTATGGAATGCAGCTAAGGATGCACTTCCCAATCATCGCAATCATTCGATATAACCTTAAATCAATCTAGTAGACTCTGATGCGCAATATTTACCTCTTCCACAGGCTGTGTATGGAAAGCAGCTAAGGATTCACTTCCCAATCCCCGCAATCGTTCCATATAACGAGAAATCACTCTAATAGATTCAGATTCGCGATATTAATATTTTCCACGCGCTGTGTTTCGAAAGCAGCTAAGGATTCACTTCCCAAGCCTCTCAATCGTTCCATATAACGATAAATCACTCTAATAGATTCAGATTCGCGATATTTACCATTTCCACACACTGTGTATGGAAAGTAGCTAAGGAGTCACTTCCCAATCCTCGCAATCGTTCGGTAGAACGATAAGTCACTGTAGGTAACACGAAATCGCGATATTTATCTTTTTCACACGCTGTGTATGGAAAGCAGCTAAGGATTAACTTCCCAAGCCCCGCAATCGTTCCATATAACGATAAATCACTCTAGTAGACTCGGATTCGCGATATTTACCATTTCCACACGCTGTGTGTCGAATGGAGGTAAGGAGTCACTTCCCAATCCTCGCAATCGGTCGATATAACCTTAAATCACTCTAGTAGACTCGGATTCGCGATATTTACCTTTTCCCACGCTGTGTATCGAAAGCAGCTAAGGATTCAGTTCCCAATTTTCGCAATCGTTCGATATAACGATAAATCACTCTAGTAGACACGGATTCGCGATATTTAACTTTTCCACACGCAGTGTATCGAAAGAAGCTATGGATTCACTTCCCAATCTTCGCAATCGTTCGATATAACCTTAAATCACTCTAGTAGACTCGGATTCGCGATATTTGCATTTTCCACACGCTGTGTATCGAATGGAGCTAAGGATTCACTTCCCAATCATCGCAATCGTTCGATATAACGATAAATTAATCTAGGAGACTCGGATTCGCGGTATTAACCTTTTCCACGCGTTGTGTATCCAATGAAGCTCAGGATTCACTTCCCAAGCCTCGCAATCGTTCGATATAACCAGAAATCACTCTAGGAGACTCGGATTCGCGACATTTACCTTTTCCACACGCAGTGTATCGAAAGCAGTTAAGGATTCACTTCCCAATCACCGCAATATTTTGATATAACGATAAGTCACTGTTGGGGACTCGGATGAGCGATATTTACTTTTTCACACGCTGTGTATCGAAAGCAGCTAAGGATTCAGTTCCCAATTTTCAGAATCGTTCGATATAACGATAAATCACTCTAGCAGACACGTATTCGCGATATTTACCTTTTCCACACGCAGTGTATCGAAAGAAGCTAAGGATTCACTTCCCAATCTTCGCAATCGTTCGATATAACGATAAATTAATCTAGGAGACTCGGATTCGCGGTATTAACCTTTTCCACGCGTTGCGTATCCAATGAAGCTCAGGATGCACTTCCAAAGCCTCGCAATCGTTCGATATAACGATATGTCACTGTATGTAACACGAAATCGCGATATTTATCTTTTTCACACGCTGTGTATGGAAAACAGCTATGGATTCACTTCCCAAGCCCCGCAATCGTTCCATATAACGAGAAATCACTCTAGTAGGCTGGGATTCGCGATATTTACCTTTTCCCCGCGCTGTGTATCGAAAGCAGCTGAGGATTCACTTCCCAAGCCCCGCAATCGTTCCATATAACGAGAAATCACTATAGTAGACTCGGATTCGCGATATTTACCTTTTCCACACGCTGTGTATGGAATGCAGCTAAGGATGCACTTCCCAATCATCGCAATCAATCGATATAACCTTAAATCAATCTAGTAGACTCTGATGCGCAATATTTACCTCTTCCACAGGCTGTGTATGGAAAGCAGCTAAGGATTCACTTCCCAATCCTTGCAATCGTTCGATATAACGATAAATCAATCTAGTATACTCTGATGCGCAATATTTATCTTTTCCACACGCTGTGTATCGAATGCAGCTAAGTATTCACTTCCCCAGCCTCGCAATCGTTCGATATAACGATAACTCACTATAGTAGACTCGGATTCGCGGTATTAATCTTTTCCACGCGCTGTGTATCGAAAGCAGCTAAGGATTCACTTCCTAAGCCCCTCAATCGTTCCATATAACGATAAATCACTCTAATAGATTCAGATTCGCGATATTTACCATTTCCACACACTGTGTATGGAAAGTAGCTAAGGAGTCACTTCCCAATCCTCGCAATCGTTCGATATAACGATAAGTCACTGTAGGTAACACGAAATCGCAATATTTATCTTTTTCACACGCTGTGTATGGAAAGCAGCTAAGGATTAACTTCCCAAGCCCCGCAATCGTTCCATATAACGATAAATCACTCTAGTAGACTCGGATTCGCGATATTTACTATTTCCACACGCTGTGTGTCGAATGGAGGTAAGAAGTCACTTCCCAATCCTCGCAATCGGTCGATATAACCTTAAATCACTCTAGTAGACTCGGATTCGCTATATTTACATTTTCCACACGCTGTGTATCAAAAGAAGCTCAGGATTCACTTCCCAAGCCTCGCAATCGTTCGATATAACCAGAAATCACTCTAGGAGACTCGGATTCGCGGTATTAACCTTTTCCACGCGTTGTGTATCCAATAAAGCTCACGCTGCACTTCCAAAGCCTCGCAATCGTTCGATATAACGATAAGTCACTGTAGGTAACACGAAATCGCGATATTTACCATTTCCACACGCTGTGTATCCAATGGAGGTAAGGAGTCACTTCCCAATCCTCGCAATCGTTCGATATAACGATAAATCAATCTAGGAGACTCGGATTCGCGATATTTACCTTTTCCCACGCTGTGTATCGAAAGCAGCTAAGGATTCACTTCCCATGCCTCGCAATCATTCGATATAACCATAAATCACTCTAGTAGACTTGGATTCCTGATATTTACCTTGTACACACGCTGTGTATCGAAAGCAGCTGAGTATTCACTTCCCAATCCTCGCAATCGTTCGATATAACGATATATCACTATAGTAGACTCGGATTCGCGATATTTACCTTTTCCACACGCTGTGTATTGAAAGCAGCTAAAGATTCACTTCCCATGCCTCGCAATCATTCGATATAACCATGAATCACTCTAGTAGACTCGGATTCCAGATATTTACCTAGTACACACGCTGTGTATCGAAAGCAGCTGAGTATTCACTTCCCAATCCTCGCAATCGTCCGATATAACAATAAACGTCTGTAGTCTATACGAAATCCCTATATTTACCTTTTCCAAACGCTGTGTAAAGAAAGAAGATAAGGATTCACTTCCCAATCTTCGCAATCGTTCGATATAACGATAAATTAATCTAGGAGACTCGGATTCGCGGTATTAACCTTTTCCACGCGTTGCGTATCCAATGAAGCTCAGGATGCACTTCCAAAGCGTCGCAATCGTTCGATATAACGATAAGTCACTGTAGGTAACATGAAATCGCGATATTTACCATTCCCACACGCTGTGTATCGAATGGAGGTAAGGAGTCACTTCCCAATCCTCGCAATCGTTCGATGTAACGATAAATCAATCTAGGAGACTCGGATTCGCGGTATTAACCTTTTCCACGCGCTGTGTATCGAAAGAAGCTCAGGATTCACTTCCCAAGCCTCGCAATCGTTCGATATAACCAGAAATCACTCTAGGAGACTCGGATTCGCGGTATTAACCTTTTCCACGCCTTGTGTATGCAATGAAGCTCACGCTGCACTTCCAAAGCCTCGCAATCGTTCTATATAACGATAAGTCACTGTAGGTAACACGAAATCGCGATATTTATCTTTTTCACACGCTGTGTATGGAAAGCAGCTAAGGATTAACTTCCCAAGCCCCGCAATCGTTCCATATAACGATAAATCACTCTAGTAGACTCGGATTCGCGATATTTACCTTTTCCCCGCGCTGTGTATCGAAAGCAGCTGAGGATTCACTTCCCAAGCCCCGCAATCGTTCCATATAACGAGAAATCACTCTAGTAGACTCGGATTCGCGATATTTACCTATTCCCACGCTGTGTATCGAAAGCAGCTAAGGATTCAGTTCCCAATTTTCACTATCGTTCGATATAACGATAAATCACTCTAGTAGACACGGGTTCGCGATATTAACTTTTCCACACGCAGTGTATCGAAAGAAGTTAAGGATTCACTTCCCAATCTTTGCAATCGTTCGATATAACGATAAATTAATGTAGGAGACTCGGATTCGCGGTAGTAACCTTTTCCACGCGTTGTGTATCCAATGAAGCTCAGGATTCACTTCCCAAGCCTCGCAATCGTTCGATATAACCAGAAATCACTCTAGGAGACTCGGATTCGCGACATTTACCTTTTCCACACGCAGTGTATCGAAAGCAGTTAAGGATTCACTTCCCAATCACCGCAATATTTTGATATAACGATAAGTCACTCTTGGGGACTCGGATGAGCGATATTTACTTTTTCACACGCTGTGTATCGAAAGCAGCTAAGGATTCAGTTCCCAATTTTCAGAATCGTTCGATATAACGATAAATCACTCTAGCAGACACGTATTCGCGATATTTACCTTTTCCACACGCAGTGTATCGAAAGAAGCTAAGGATTCACTTCCCAATCTTCGCAATCGTTCGATATAACGATAAATTAATCTAGGAGACTCGGATTCGCGATATTTACCTTTTCCCACGCTGTGTATCGAAAGCAGCTAAGGATTCACTTCCCATGCCTCGCAATCATTCGATATAACCATAAATCACTCTAGTAGACTTGGATTCGCGGTATTAACCTTTTCCACGCCTTGTGTATGCAATGAAGCTCACGCTGCACTTCCAAAGCCTCGCAATCGTTCTATATAACGATAAGTCACTGTAGGTAACACGAAATCGCGATATTTATCTTTTTCACACGCTGTGTATGGAAAGCAGCTAAGGATTAACTTCCCAAGCCCCGCAATCGTTCCATATAACGATAAATCACTCTAGTAGACTCGGATTCGCGATATTTACCTTTTCCCCGCGCTGTGTATCGAAAGCAGCTGAGGATTCACTTCCCAAGCCCCGCAATCGTTCCATATAACGAGAAATCACTCTAGTAGACTCGGATTCGCGATATTTACCTATTCCCACGCTGTGTATCGAAAGCAGCTAAGGATTCAGTTCCCAATTTTCACTATCGTTCGATATAACGATAAATCACTCTAGTAGACACGGGTTCGCGATATTAACTTTTCCACACGCAGTGTATCGAAAGAAGTTAAGGATTCACTTCCCAATCTTTGCAATCGTTCGATATAACGATAAATTAATGTAGGAGACTCGGATTCGCGGTAGTAACCTTTTCCACGCGTTGTGTATCCAATGAAGCTCAGGATTCACTTCCCAAGCCTCGCAATCGTTCGATATAACCAGAAATCACTCTAGGAGACTCGGATTCGCGACATTTACCTTTTCCACACGCAGTGTATCGAAAGCAGTTAAGGATTCACTTCCCAATCACCGCAATATTTTGATATAACGATAAGTCACTCTTGGGGACTCGGATGAGCGATATTTACTTTTTCACACGCTGTGTATCGAAAGCAGCTAAGGATTCAGTTCCCAATTTTCAGAATCGTTCGATATAACGATAAATCACTCTAGCAGACACGTATTCGCGATATTTACCTTTTCCACACGCAGTGTATCGAAAGAAGCTAAGGATTCACTTCCCAATCTTCGCAATCGTTCGATATAACGATAAATTAATCTAGGAGACTCGGATTCGCGGTATTAACCTTTTCCACGCGTTGCGTATCCAATGAAGCTCAGGATGCACTTCCAAAGCCTCGCAATCGTTCGATATAACGATAAGTCACTGTAGGTAACACGAAATCGCGATATTTACCATTTCCACACGCTGTGTATCGAATGGAGGTAAGGAGTCACTTCCCAATCCTCGCAATCGTTCGATATAACGATAAATCAATCTAGGAGACTCGGATTCGCGATATTTACCTTTTCCCACGCTGTGTATCGAAAGCAGCTAAGGATTCACTTCCCATGCCTCGCAATCATTCGATATAACCATAAATCACTCTAGTAGACTTGGATTCCTGATATTTACTTTGTACACACGCTGTGTATCGAAAGCAGCTGAGTATTCACTTCCCAATCCTCGCAATCGTTCGATATAACTATAAACGTCTGTAGGGGACACGAAATCCCTATATTTACCTTTTCCAAACGCTGTGTATAGAAAGAAGCTAAGGATTCACTTCCCATACCTCGCAATCGTTCGATATAACGATATATCACTATAGTAGACTCGGATTCGCGATATTTACCTTTTCCACACGCTGTGTATGGAAAGCAGCTAAAGATTCACTTCCCATGCCTCGCAATCATTCGATATAACCATGAATCACTCTAGTAGACTCGGATTCCTGATATTTACCTAGTACACACGCTGTGTATCGAAAGCAGCTGAGTATTCACTTCCCAATCCTCGCAATCGTCCGATATAACAATAAACGTCTGTAGTCGATACGAAATCCCTATATTTACATTTTCCAAACGCTGTGTAAAGAAAGAAGATAAGGATTCACTTCCCAATCTTCGCAATCGTTCGATATAACGATAAATTAATCTAGGAGACTCGGATTCGCGGTATTAACCTTTTCCACGCGTTGCGTATCCAATGAAGCTCAGGATGCACTTCCAAAGCCTCGCAATCGTTCGATATAACGATAAGTCACTGTAGGTAACACGAAATCGCGATATTTACCATTTCCACACGCTGTGTATCGAATGGAGGTAAGGAGTCACTTCCCAATCCTCGCAATCGTTCGATATAACGATAAATCAATCTAGGAGACTCGGATTCGCGGTATTAACCTTTTCCACGCGCTGTGTATCGAAAGAAGCTCAGGATTCACTTCCCAAGCCTCGCAATCGTTCGATATAACCAGAAAACACTCTAGGAGACTCGGATTCGCGATATTTACCTTTTCCCACGCTGTGTATCGAAAGCAGCTAAGGATTCACTTCCCATGCCTCGCAATCATTCGATATAACCATAAATCACTCTAGTAGACTTGGATTCCTGATATTTACCTTGTACACACGCTGTGTATCGAAAGCAGCTGAGTATTCACTTCCCAATCCTCGCAATCGTTCGATATAACTATAAACGTCTGTAGGGGACACGAAATCCCTATATTTACCTTTTCCAAACGCTGTGTATAGAAAGAAGCTAAGGATTCACTTCCCATACCTCGCAATCGTTCAATATAACGATATATCACTATAGTAGACTCGGATTCGCGATATTTACCTTTTCCACACGCTCTGTATGGAAAGCAGCTAAAGATTCACTTCCCATGCCTCGCAATCATTCGATATAACCATGAATCACTCTAGTAGACTCGGATTCCTGATATTTACCTTGTACACACGCTGTGTATCGAAAGCAGCTGAGTATTCACTTCCGAATCCTCGCAATCGTCCGATATAACAATAAACGTCTGTAGTCGATACGAAATCCCTATATTTACCTTTTCCAAACGCTGTGTATAGAAAGAAGCTAAGGATTCACTTCCCATATCTCGCAATCGTTCGATATAACGATATATCACTATAGTAGACTCGGATTCGCGATATTTACCTTTTCCACACGCTGTGTATGGAATGCAGCTAAGGATTCACTTCCCAATCATCGCAATCGTTCGATATAACCTTAAATCAATCTAGTAGACTCTGATGCGCAATATTTACCTCTTCCACAGGCTGTGTATGGAAAGCAGCTAAGGATTCACTTCCCAATCCTTGCAATCGTTCGATATAACGATAAATCAATCTAGTATACTCTGATGCGCAATATTTATCTTTTCCACACGCTGTGTATCGAATGCAGCTAAGTATTCACTTCCCCAGCCTCGCAATCGTTCGATATAACGATAACTCACAATAGTAGACTCGGATTCGCGGTATTAATATTTTCCACGCGCTGTGTATCGAAAGCAGCTAAGGAGTCACTTCCCAATCCTCGCAATCGTTCGATATAATGATAAGTCACTGTAGGTAACACGAAATCGCGATATTTATCTTTTTCACACGCTGTGTATGGAAAGCAGCTAAGGATTAACTTCCCAAGCCCTGCAAGAGTTCCATATAACGATAAATCACTCTAGTAGACTCGGATTCGCTATATTTACATTTTCCACACGCTGTGTATCAAAAGAAGCTCAGGATTCACTTCCCAAGCCTCGCAATCGTTCGATATAACCAGAAATCACTCTAGGAGACTCGGATTCGCGGTATTAACCTTTTCCACGCGTTGTGTATCCAATGAAGCTCACGCTGCACTTCCAAAGCCTCGCAATCGTTCGATATAACGATAAGTCACTGTAGGTAACACGAAATCGCGATATTTACCTTTTCCACACGCTGTGTATGGAATGCAGCTAAGGATGCACTTCCCAATCATCGCAATCATTCGATATAACCTTAAATCAATCTAGTAGACTCTGATGCGCAATATTTACCTCTTCCACAGGCTGTGTATGGAAAGCTGCTAAGGATTAAGTTCCCAATTTTCGCAATCGTTCGATATAACGATAAATCACTCTAGTAGACACGGATTCGCGATATTTACCTTTTCCACACGCAGTGTATCGAAAGAAGCTATGGATTCACTTCCCAATCTTCGCAATCGTTCGATATAACCTTAAATCACTCTAGTAGACTCGTATTCGCGATCTTTGCATTTTCCACACGCTGTGTAATGAATGGAGAAAAGGATTCACTTCCCAATCATCGCAATCGTTCCATATAACGAGAAATCACTCTAGGAGACTCGGATTCGCGACATTTACCTTTTCCACACGCAGTGTATCGAAAGAAGTTAAGGATTCACTTCCCAATCTTTGCAATCGTTCGGTATAACGATAAATTAATGTAGGAGACTCGGATTCGCGGTAGTAACCTTTTCCACGCGTTGTGTATCCAATGAAGCTCAGGATTCACTTCCCAAGCCTCGCAATCGTTCGATATAACCAGAAATCACTCTAGGAGACTCGGATTCGCGACATTTACCTTTTCCACACGCAGTGTATCGAAAGCAGTTAAGGATTCACTTCCCAATCACCGCAATATTTTGATATAACGATAAGTCACTCTTGGGGACTCGGATGAGCGATATTTACTTTTTCACACGCTGTGTATCGAAAGCAGCTAAGGATTCAGTTCCCAATTTTCAGAATCGTTCGATATAACGATAAATCACTCTAGCAGACACGTATTCGCGATATTTACCTTTTCCACACGCAGTGTATCGAAAGAAGCTAAGGATTCACTTCCCAATCTTCGCAATCGTTCGATATAACGATAAATTAATCTAGGAGACTCGGATTCGCGGTATTAACCTTTTCCACGCGTTGCGTATCCAATGAAGCTCAGGATGCACTTCCAAAGCCTCGCAATCGTTCGATATAACGATAAGTCACTGTAGTTAACACGAAATCGCGATATTTACCATTTCCACACGCTGTGTATCGAATGGAGGTAAGGAGTCACTTCCCAATCCTCGCAATCGTTCGATATAACGATAAATCAATCTAGGAGACTCGGATTCGCGATATTTACCTTTTCCCACGCTGTGTATCGAAAGCAGCTAAGGATTCACTTCCCATGCCTCGCAATCATTCGATATAACCATAAATCACTCTAGTAGACTTGGATTCCTGATATTTACCTTGTACACACGCTGTGTATCGAAAGCAGCTGAGTATTCACTTCCCAATCCTCGCAATCGTTCGATATAACTATAAACGTCTGTAGGGGACACGAAACCCCTATATTTACCTTTTCCAAACGCTGTGTATAGAAAGAAGCTAAGGATTCACTTCCCATACCTCGCAATCGTTCGATATAACGATATATCACTATAGTAGACTCGGATTCGCGATATTTACCTTTTCCACACGCTGTGTATGGAAAGCAGCTAAAGATTCACTTCCCATGCCTCGCAATCATTCGATATAACCATGAATCACTCTAGTAGACTCGGATTCCTGATATTTACCTAGTACTCACGCTGTGTATCGAAAGCAGCTGAGTATTCACTTCCCAATCCTCGCAATCGTCCGATATAACAATAAACGTCTGTAGTCGATACGAAATCCCTATATTTACCTTTTCCAAACGCTGTGTAAAGAAAGAAGATAAGGATTCACTTCCCAATCTTCGCAATCGTTCGATATAACGATAAATTAATCTAGGAGACTCGGATTCGCGGTATTAACCTTTTCCACGCGTTGCGTATCCAATGAAGCTCAGGATGCACTTCCAAAGCCTCGCAATCGTTCGATATAACGATAAGTCACTGTAGGTAACACGAAATCGCGATATTTACCATTTCCACACGCTGTGTATCGAATGGAGGTAAGGAGTCACTTCCCAATCCTCGCAATCGTTCGATATAACGATAAATCAATCTAGGAGACTCGGATTCGCGGTATTAACCTTTTCCACGCGCTGTGTATCGAAAGAAGCTCAGGATTCACTTCCCAAGCCTCGCAATCGTTCGATATAACCAGAAAACACTCTAGGAGACTCGGATTCGCGATATTTACCTTTTCCCACGCTGTGTATCGAAAGCAGCTAAGGATTCACTTCCCATGCCTCGCAATCATTCGATATAACCATAAATCACTCTAGTAGACTTGGATTCCTGATATTTACCTTGTACACACGCTGTGTATCGAAAGCAGCTGAGTATTCACTTCCCAATCCTCGCAATCGTTCGATATAACTATAAACGTCTGTAGGGGACACGAAATCCCTATATTTACCTTTTCCAAACGCTGTGTATAGAAAGAAGCTAAGGATTCACTTCCCATACCTCGCAATCGTTCGATATAACGATATATCACTATAGTAGACTCGGATTCGCGATATTTACCTTTTCCACACGCTCTGTATGGAAAGCAGCTAAAGATTCACTTCCCATGCCTCGCAATCATTCGATATAACCATGAATCACTCTAGTAGACTCGGATTCCTGATATTTACCTTGTACACACGCTGTGTATCGAAAGCAGCTGAGTATTCACTTCCGAATCCTCGCAATCGTCCGATATAACAATAAACGTCTGTAGTCGATACGAAATCCCTATATTTACCTTTTCCAAACGCTGTGTATAGAAAGAAGCTAAGGATTCACTTCCCATATCTCGCAATCGTTCGATATAACGATATATCACTATAGTAGACTCGGATTCGCGATATTTACCTTTTCCACACGCTGTGTATCAAAAGAAGCTCAGGATTCACTTCCCAAGCCTCGCAATCGTTCGATATAACCAGAAATCACTCTAGGAGACTCGGATTCGCGGTATTAACCTTTTCCACGCGTTGTGTATCCAATGAAGCTCACGCTGCACTTCCAAAGCCTCGCAATCGTTCGATATAACGATAAGTCACTGTAGGTAACACGAAATCGCGATATTTACCTTTTCCACACGCTGTGTATGGAATGCAGCTAAGGATGCACTTCCCAATCATCGCAATCATTCGATATAACCTTAAATCAATCTAGTAGACTCTGATGCGCAATATTTACCTCTTCCACAGGCTGTGTATGGAAAGCTGCTAAGGATTCAGTTCCCAATTTTCGCAATCGTTCGATATAACGATAAATCACTCTAGTAGACACGGATTCGCGATATTTACCTTTTCCACACGCAGTGTATCGAAAGAAGCTATGGATTCACTTCCCAATCTTCGCAATCGTTCGATATAACCTTAAATCACTCTAGTAGACTCGTATTCGCGATCTTTGCATTTTCCACACGCTGTGTAACGAATGGAGAAAAGGATTCACTTCCCAATCATCGCAATCGTTCGATATAACGATAAATTAATCTAGGAGACTCGGATTCGCGGTATTAACCTTTTCCACGCGTTGTGTATCCAATGAAGCTCACGCTGCACTTCCAAAGCCTCGCAATCGTTCGATATAACGATAAGTCACTGTAGGTAACACGAAATCGCGATATTTACCTTTTCCACACGCTGTGTATGGAATGCAGCTAAGGATGCACTTCCCAATCATCGCAATCATTCAATATAACCTTAAATCACTCTAGTATACTCTGATGCGCAATATTTATCTTTTCCACACGCTGTGTATCGAATGTAGCTAAGTATTCACTTCCCCAGCCTCGCAATCGTTCGATATAACGATAACTCACTATAGTAGACTCGGATTCGCGGTATTAATATTTTCCACGCGCTGTGTTTCGAAAGCAGCTAAGGATTCACTTCCCAAGCCTCTCAATCGTTCCATATAACGATAAATCACTCTAATAGATTCAGATTCGCGATATTTACCATTTCCACACACTGTGTATGGAAAGTAGCTAAGGAGTCACTTCCCAATCCTCGCAATCGTTCGATATAACGATAAGTCACTGTAGGTAACACGAAATCGCGATATTTATCTTTTTCACACGCTGTGTATGGAAAGCAGCTAAGGATTAACTTCCCAAGCCCCGCAATCGTTCCATATAACGATAAATCACTCTAGTAGACTCGGATTCGCGATATTTACCATTTCCACACGCTGTGTGTCGAATGGAGGTAAGGAGTCACTTCCCAATCCTCGCAATCGGTCGATATAACCTTAAATCACTCTAGTAGACTCGGATTCGCGATATTTACCTTTTCCCACGCTGTGTATCGAAAGCAGCTAAGGATTCAGTTCCCAATTTTCGCAATCGTTCGATATAACCTTAAATCACTCTAGTAGACTCGGATTCGCGATATTTGCATTTTCCACACGCTGTGTATCGAATGGAGCTAAGGATTCACTTCCCAATCATCGCAATCGTTCGATATAACGATAAATTAATCTAGGAGACTCGGATTCGCGGTATTAACCTTTTCCACGCGTTGTGTATCCAATGAAGCTCAGGATTCACTTCCCAAGCCTCGCAATCGTTCGATATAACCAGAAATCACTCTAGGAGACTCGGATTCGCGACATTTACCTTTTCCACACGCAGTGTATCGAAAGCAGTTAAGGATTCACTTCCCAATCACCGCAATATTTTGATATAACGATAAGTCACTGTTGGGGACTCGGATGAGCGATATTTACTTTTTCACACGCTGTGTATCTAAAGCAGCTAAGGATTCAGTTCCCAATTTTCAGAATCGTTCGATATAACGATAAATCACTCTAGCAGACACGTATTCGCGATATTTACCTTTTCCACACGCAGTGTATCGAAAGAAGCTAAGGATTCACTTCCCAATCTTCGCAATCGTTCGATATAACGATAAATTAATCTAGGAGACTCGGATTCGCGGTATTAACCTTTTCCACGCGTTGCGTATCCAATGAAGCTCAGGATGCACTTCCAAAGCCTCGCAATCGTTCGATATAACGATATGTCACTGTAGGTAACACGAAATCGCGATATTTATCTTTTTCACACGCTGTGTATGGAAAACAGCTATGGATTCACTTCCCAAGCCCCGCAATCGTTCCATATAACGAGAAATCACTCTAGTAGGCTGGGATTCGCGATATTTACCTTTTCCCCGCGCTGTGTATCGAAAGCAGCTGAGGATTCACTTCCCAAGCCCCGCAATCGTTCCATATAACGAGAAATCACTATAGTAGACTCGGATTCGCCATATTTACCTTTTCCACACGCTGTGTATGCAAAGAAGCTAAAGATTCACTTCCCATGCCTCGCAATCATTCGATATAACCATGAATCACTCTAGTAGACTCGGATTCCTGATATTTACCTAGTACACACGCTGTGTATCGAAAGCAGCTGAGTATTCACTTCCCAATCCTCGCAATCGTCCGATATAACAATAAAGGTCTGTAGTCGATACGAAATCCCTATATTTACCTTTTCCAAACGCTGTGTAAAGAAAGAAGCTAAGGATTCACTTCCCATATCTCGCAATCGTTCGATATAACGATATATCACTATAGTAGACTCGGATTCGCGATATTTACCTTTTCCACACGCTGTGTATGGAATGCAGCTAAGGATGCACTTCCCAATCATCGCAATCAATCGATATAACCTTAAATCAATCTAGTAGACTCTGATGCGCAATATTTACCTCTTCCACAGGCTGTGTATGGAAAGCAGCTAAGGATTCACTTCCCAATCCTTGCAATCGTTCGATATAACGATAAATCAATCTAGTATACTCTGATGCGCAATATTTATCTTTTCCACACGCTGTGTATCGAATGCAGCTAAGTATTCACTTCCCCAGCCTCGCAATCGTTCGATATAACGATAACTCACTATAGTAGACTCGGATTCGAGGTATTAATCTTTTCCACGCGCTGTGTATCGAAAGCAGCTAAGGATTCACTTCCTAAGCCCCTCAATCGTTCCATATAACGATAAATCACTCTAATAGATTCAGATTCGCGATATTTACCATTTCCACACACTGTGTATGGAAAGTAGCTAAGGAGTCACTTCCCAATCCTCGCAATCGTTCGATATAACGATAAGTCACTGTAGGTAACACGAAATCGCGATATTTATCTTTTTCACACGCTGTGTATGGAAAGCAGCTAAGGATTAACTTCCCAAGCCCCGCAATCGTTCCATATAACGATAAATCACTCTAGTAGACTCGGATTCGCGATATTTACTATTTCCACACGCTGTGTGTCGAATGGAGGTAAGAAGTCACTTCCCAATCCTCGCAATCGGTCGATATAACCTTAAATCACTCTAGTAGACTCGGATTCGCTATATTTACATTTTCCACACGCTGTGTATCAAAAGAAGCTCAGGATTCACTTCCCAAGCCTCGCAATCGTCCGATATAACCAGAAATCACTCTAGGAGACTCGGATTCGCGGTATTAACCTTTTCCACGCGTTGTGTATCCAATAAAGCTCACGCTGCACTTCCAAAGCCTCGCAATCGTTCGATATAACGATAAGTCACTGTAGGTAACACGAAATCGCGATATTTACCATTTCCACACGCTGTGTATCCAATGGAGGTAAGGAGTCACTTCCCAATCCTCGCAATCGTTCGATATAACGATATATCACTATAGTAGACTCGGATTCGCGATATTTACCTTTTCCACACGCTGTGTATTGAAAGCAGCTAAAGATTCACTTCCCATGCCTCGCAATCATTCGATATAACCATGAATCACTCTAGTAGACTCGGATTCCTGATATTTACCTAGTACACACGCTGTGTATCGAAAGCAGCTGAGTATTCACTTCCCAATCCTCGCAATCGTCCGATATAACAATAAACGTCTGTAGTCTATACGAAATCCCTATATTTACCTTTTCCAAACGCTGTGTAAAGAAAGAAGATAAGAATTCACTTCCCAATCTTCGCAATCGTTCGATATAACGATAAATTAATCTAGGAGACTCGGATTCGCGGTATTAACCTTTTCCACGCGTTGCGTATCCAATGAAGCTCAGGATGCACTTCCAAAGCCTCGCAATCGTTCGATATAACGATAAGTCACTGTAGGTAACACGAAATCGCGATATTTACCATTTCCACACGCTGTGTATCCAATGGAGGTAAGGAGTCACGTCCCAATCCTCGCAATCGTTCGATATAACGATAAATCAATCAAGGAGACTCGGATTCGCGATATTTACCTTTTCCCACGCTGTGTATCGAAAGCAGCTAAGGATTCACTTCCCATGCCTCGCAATCATTCGATATAACCATAAATCACTCTAGTAGACTTGGATTCCTGATATTTACCTTGTACACACGCTGTGTATCGAAAGCAGCTGAGTATTCACTTCCCAATCCTCGCAATCGTTCGATATAACGATATATCACTATAGTAGACTCGGATTCGCGATATTCACCTTTTCCACACGCTGTGTATTGAAAGCAGCTAAAGATTCACTTCCCATGCCTCGCAATCATTCGATATAACCATGAATCACTCTAGTAGACTCGGATTCCAGATATTTACCTAGTACACACGCTGTGTATCGAAAGCAGCTGAGTATTCACTTCCCAATCCTCGCAATCGTCCGATATAACAATAAACGTCTGTAGTCTATACGAAATCCCTATATTTACCTTTTCCAAACGCTGTGTAAAGAAAGAAGATAAGGATTCACTTCCCAATCTTCGCAATCGTTCGATATAACGATAAATTAATCTAGGAGACTCGGATTCGCGGTATTAACCTTTTCCACGCGTTGCGTATCCAATGAAGCTCAGGATGCACTTCCAAAGCCTCGCAATCGTTCGATATAACGATAAGTCACTGTAGGTAACATGAAATCGCGATATTTACCATTCCCACACGCTGTGTATCGAATGGAGGTAAGGAGTCACTTCCCAATCCTCGCAATCGTTCTATGTAACGATAAATCAATCTAGGAGACTCGGATTCGCGGTATTAACCTTTTCCACGCGCTGTGTATCGAAAGAAGCTCAGGATTCACTTCCCAAGCCTCGCAATCGTTCGATATAACCAGAAATCACTCTAGGAGACTCGGATTCGCGATATTTACCTTTTCCCACGCTGTGTATCGAAAGCAGCTAAGGATTCACTTCCCATGCCTCGCAATCATTCGATATAACCATAAATCACTCTAGTAGACTTGGATTCCTGATATTTACCTTGTACACACGCTGTGTATCGAAAGCAGCTGAGTATTCACTTCCCAATCCTCGCAATCGTTCGATATAACTATAAACGTCTGTAGGGGACACGAAATCCCTATATTTACCTTTTCCAAACGCTGTGTATAGAAAGAAGCTAAGGATTCACTTCCCATACCTCGCAATCGTTCGATATAACGATATATCACTATAGTAGACTCGGATTCGCGATATTTACCTTTTCCACACGCTGTGTATGGAATGCAGCTAAGGATTCACTTCCCAATCATCGCAATCGTTCGATATAACGATAAATCAATCTAGTATAGTCTGATGCGCAATATTTATCTTTTCCACACGCTGTGTATCGAATGCAGCTAAGTATTCACTTCCCCAGCCTCGCAATCGTTCGATATAACGATAACTCACTATAGTAGACTCGGATTCGCGGTATTAACCTTTTCCACGCGCTGTGTATCGAAAGAAGCTCAAGATTCACTTCCCAAGCCTCGCAATCGGTCGATATAACCTTAGATCACTCTAGTAGACTCGGATTCCTGATATTTACCTAGTACACACGCTGTGTATCGAAAGCAGCTGAGTATTCACTTCCCAATCCTCGCAATCGTCCGATATAACAATAAACGTCTGTAGTCGATACGAAATCCCTATATTTACCTTTTCCAAACGCTGTGTATAGAAAGAAGCTAAGGATTCACTTCCCATACCTCGCAATCGTTCGATATAACGATATATCACTATAGTAGACTCGGATTCGCGATATTTACCTTTTCCACACGCTGTGTATGGAAAGCAGCTAAAGATTCACTTCCCATGCCTCGCAATCATTCGATATAACCATGAATCACTCTAGTAGACTCGGATTCCTGATATTTACCTAGTACACACGCTGTGTATCGAAAGCAGCTGAGTATTCACTTCCCAATCCTCGCAATCGTCCGATATAACAATAAACGTCTGTAATCGATACGAAATCCCTATATTTACCTTTTCCAAACGCTGTGTAAAGAAAGAAGATAAGGATTCACTTCCCAATCTTCGCAATCGTTCGATATAACGATAAATTAATCTAGGAGACTCGGATTCGCGGTATTAACCTTTTCCACGCGTTGCGTATCCAATGAAGCTCAGGATGCACTTCCAAAGCCTCGCAATCGTTCGATATAACGATAAGTCACTGTAGGTAACACGAAATCGCGATATTTACCATTTCCACACGCTGTGTATCGAATGGAGGTAAGGAGTCACTTCCCAATCCTCGCAATCGTTCGATATAACGATAAATCAATCTAGGAGACTCGGATTCGCGGTATTAACCTTTTCCACGCGCTGTGTATCGAAAGAAGCTCAGGATTCACTTCCCAAGCCTCGCAATCGTTCGATATAACCAGAAAACACTCTAGGAGACTCGGATTCGCGATATTTACCTTTTCCCACGCTGTGTATCGAAAGCAGCTAAGGATTCACTTCCCATGCCTCGCAATCATTCGATATAACCATAAATCACTCTAGTAGACTTGGATTCCTGATATTTACCTTGTACACACGCTGTGTATCCAATGAAGCTCACGCTGCACTTCCAAAGCCTCGCAATCGTTCGATATAACGATAAGTCACTGTAGGTAACACGAAATCGCGATATTTACCTTTTCCACACGCTGTGTATGGAATGCAGCTAAGGATGCACTTCCCAATCATCGCAATCATTCGATATAACCTTAAATCAATCTAGTAGACTCTGATGCGCAATATTTACCTCTTCCACAGGCTGTGTATGGAAAGCAGCTAAGGATTCACTTCCCAATCCCCGCAATCGTTCCATATAACGAGAAATCACTCTAGTAGGCTGGGATTCGCGATATTTACCTTTTCCCCGCGCTGTGTATCGAAAGCAGCTGAGGATTCACTTCCCAAGCCCCGCAATCGTTCCATATAACGAGAAATCACTCTAGTAGGCTCGGATTCGCGATATTTACCTTTTCCCACGCTGTGTATCGAAAGCAGCTAAGGATTCACTTCCCATGCCTCGCAATCATTTGATATAACCATAAATCACTCTAGTATACTCTGATGCGCAATATTTATCTTTTCCACACGCTGTGTATCGAATGTAGCTAAGTATTCACTTCCCCAGCCTCGCAATCGTTCGATATAACGATAACTCACTATAGTAGACTCGGATTCGCGGTATTAATATTTTCCACGCGCTGTGTTTCGAAAGCAGCTAAGGATTCACTTCCCAAGCCTCTCAATCGTTCCATATAACGATAAATCACTCTAATAGATTCAGATTCGCGATATTTACCATTTCCACACACTGTGTATGGAAAGTAGCTAAGGAGTCACTTCCCAATCCTCGCAATCGTTCGATATAACGATAAGTCACTGTAGGTAACACGAAATCGCGATATTTATCTTTTTCACACGCTGTGTATGGAAAGCAGCTAAGGATTAACTTCCCAAGCCCCGCAATCGTTCCATATAACGATAAATCACTCTAGTAGACTCGGATTCGCGATATTTACCATTTCCACACGCTGTGTGTCGAATGGAGGTAAGGAGTCACTTCCCAATCCTCGCAATCGGTCGATATAACCTTAAATCACTCTAGTAGACTCGGATTCGCGATATTTACCTTTTCCCACGCTGTGTATCGAAAGCAGCTAAGGATTCAGTTCCCAATTTTCGCAATCGTTCGATATACCGATAAATCACTCTAGTAGACACGGATTCGCGATATTTAACTTTTCCACACGCAGTGTATCGAAAGAAGCTATGGATTCACTTCCCAATCTTCGCAATCGTTCGATATAACCTTAAATCACTCTAGTAGACTCGGATTCGCGATATTTGCATTTTCCACACGCTGTGCATCGAATGGAGCTAAGGATTCACTTCCCAATCATCGCAATCGTTCGATATAACGATAAATTAATCTAGGAGACTCGGATTCGCGGTATTAACCTTTTCCACGCGTTGTGTATCCAATGAAGCTCAGGATTCACTTCCCAAGCCTCGCAATCGTTCGATATAACCAGAAATCACTCTAGGAGACTCGGATTCGCGACATTTACCTTTTCCACACGCAGTGTATCGAAAGCAGTTAAGGATTCACTTCCCAATCACCGCAATATTTTGATATAACGATAAGTCACTGTTGGGGACTCGGATGAGCGATATTTACTTTTTCACACGCTGTGTATCGAAAGCAGCTAAGGATTCAGTTCCCAATTTTCAGAATCGTTCGATATAACGATAAATCACTCTAGCAGACACGTATTCGCGATATTTACCTTTTCCACACGCAGTGTATCGAAAGAAGCTAAGGATTCACTTCCCAATCTTCGCAATCGTTCGATATAACGATAAATTAATCTAGGAGACTCGGATTCGCGGTATTAACCTTTTCCACGCGTTGCGTATCCAATGAAGCTCAGGATGCACTTCCAAAGCCTCGCAATCGTTCGATATAACGATATGTCACTGTAGGTAACACGAAATCGCGATATTTATCTTTTTCACACGCTGTGTATGGAAAACAGCTATGGATTCACTTCCCAAGCCCCGCAATCGTTCCATATAACGAGAAATCACTATAGTAGGCTGGGATTCGCGATATTTACCTTTTCCCCGCGCTGTGTATCGAAAGCAGCTGAGGATTCACTTCCCAAGCCCCGCAATCGTTCCATATAACGAGAAATCACTATAGTAGACTCGGATTCGCCATATTTACCTTTTCCACACGCTGTGTATGCAAAGAAGCTAAAGATTCACTTCCCATGCCTCGCAATCATTCGATATAACCATGAATCACTCTAGTAGACTCGGATTCCTGATATTTACCTAGTACACACGCTGTGTATCGAAAGCAGCTGAGTATTCACTTCCCAATCCTCGCAATCGTCCGATATAACAATAAACGTCTGTAGTCGATACGAAATCCCTATATTTACCTTTTCCAAACGCTGTGTAAAGAAAGAAGCTAAGGATTCACTTCCCATATCTCGCAATCGTTCGATATAACGATATATCACTATAGTAGACTCGGATTCGCGATATTTACCTTTTCCACACGCTGTGTATGGAATGCAGCTAAGGATGCACTTCCCAATCATCGCAATCAATCGATATAACCTTAAATCAATCTAGTAGACTCTGATGCGCAATATTTACCTCTTCCACAGGCTGTGTATGGAAAGCAGCTAAGGATTCACTTCCCAATCCTTGCAATCGTTCGATATAACGATAAATCAATCTAGTATACTCTGATGCGCAATATTTATCTTTTCCACACGCTGTGTATCGAATGCAGCTAAGTATTCACTTCCCCAGCCTCGCAATCGTTCGATATAACGATAACTCACTATAGTAGACTCGGATTCGCGGTATTAATCTTTTCCACGCGCTGTGTATCGAAAGCAGCTAAGGATTCACTTCCTAAGCCCCTCAATCGTTCCATATAACGATAAATCACTCTAATAGATTCAGATTCGCGATATTTACCATTTCCACACACTGTGTATGGAAAGTAGCTAAGGAGTCACTTCCCAATCCTCGCAATCGTTCGATATAACGATAAGTCACTGTAGGTAACACGAAATCGTGATATTTATCTTTTTCACACGCTGTGTATGGAAAGCAGCTAAGGATTAACTTCCCAAGCCCCGCAATCGTTCCATATAACGATAAATCACTCTAGTAGACTCGGATTCGCGATATTTACTATTTCCACACGCTGTGTGTCGAATGGAGGTAAGAAGTCACTTCCCAATCCTCGCAATCGGTCGATATAACCTTAAATCACTCTAGTAGACTCGGATTCGCTATATTTACATTTTCCACACGCTGTGTATCAAAAGAAGCTCAGGATTCACTTCCCAAGCCTCGCAATCGTTCGATATAACCAGAAATCACTCTAGGAGACTCGGATTCGCGGTATTAACCTTTTCCACGCGTTGTGTATCCAATAAAGCTCACGCTGCACTTCCAAAGCCTTGCAATCGTTCGATATAACGATAAGTTACTGTAGGTAACACGAAATCGCGATATTTACCATTTCCACACGCTGTGTATCCAATGGAGGTAAGGAGTCACTTCCCAATCCTCGCAATCGTTCGATATAACGATATATCACTATAGTAGACTCGGATTCGCGATATTTACCTTTTCCACACGCTCTGTATGGAAAGCAGCTAAAGATTCACTTCCCATGCCTCGCAATCATTCGATATATCCATGAATCACTCTAGTAGACTCGGATTCCTGATATTTACCTTGTACACACGCTGTGTATCGAAAGCAGCTGAGTATTCACTTCCGAATCCTCGCAATCGTCCGATATAACAATAAACGTCTGTAGTCGATGCGAAATCCCTATATTTACCTTTTCCAAACGCTGTGTATAGAAAGAAGCTAAGGATTCACTTCCCATATCTCGCAATCGTTCGATATAACGATATATCACTATAGTAGACTCGGATTCGCGATATTTACCTTTTCCACACGCTGTGTATGGAATGCAGCTAAGGATTCACTTCCCAATCATCGCAATCGTTCGATATAACCTTAAATCAATCTAGTAGACTCTGATGCGCAATATTTACCTCTTCCACAGGCTGTGTATGGAAAGCAGCTAAGGATTCACTTCCCAATCCTTGCAATCGTTCGATATAACGATAAATCAATCTAGTATACTCTGATGCGCAATATTTATCTTTTCCACACGCTGTGTATCGAATGCAGCTAAGTATTCACTTCCCCAGCCTCGCAATCGTTCGATATAACGATAACTCACTATAGTAGACTCGGATTCGCGGTATTAATATTTTTCCACGCGCTGTGTATCGAAAGCAGCTAAGGAGTCACTTCCCAATCCTCGCAATCGTTCGATATAATGATAAGTCACTGTAGGTAACACGAAATCGCGATATTTATCTTTTTCACACGCTGTGTATGGAAAGCAGCTAAGGATTAACTTCCCAAGCCCTGCAAGAGTTCCATATAACGATAAATCACTCTAGTAGACTCGGATTCGCGATATTTACCATTTCCACACGCTGTGTGTCGAATGGAGGTAAGGAGTCACTTCCCAATCCTCGCAATCGGTCGATATAACCTTAAATCACTCTAGTAGACTCGGATTCGCTATATTTACATTTTCCACACGCTGTGTATCAAAAGAAGCTCAGGATTCACTTCCCAAGCCTCGCAATCGTTCGATATAACCAGAAATCACTCTAGGAGACTCGGATTCGCGGTATTACCTTTTCCACGCGTTGTGTATCCAATGAAGCTCACGCTGCACTTCCAAAGCCTCGCAATCGTTCGATATAACGATAAGTCACTGTAGGTAACACGAAATCGCGATATTTACCTTTTCCACACGCTGTGTATGGAATGCAGCTAAGGATGCACTTCCCAATCATCGCAATCATTCGATATAACCTTAAATCAATCTAGTAGACTCTGATGCGCAATATTTACCTCTTCCACAGGCTGTGTATGGAAAGCTGCTAAGGATTCAGTTCCCAATTTTCGCAATCGTTCGATATAACGATAAATCACTCTAGTAGACACGGATTCGCGATATTTACCTTTTCCACACGCAGTGTATCGAAAGAAGCTATGGATTCACTTCCCAATCTTCGCAATCGTTCGATATAACCTTAAATCACTCTAGTAGACTCGTATTCGCGATCTTTGCATTTTCCACACGCTGTGTAACGAATGGAGAAAAGGATTCACTTCCCAATCATCGCAATCGTTCGATATAACGATAAATTAATCTAGGAGACTCGGATTCGCGGTATTAACCTTTTCCACGCGTTGTGTATCCAATGAAGCTCACGCTGCACTTCCAAAGCCTCGCAATCGTTCGATATAACGATAAGTCACTGTAGGTAACACGAAATCGCGATATTTACCATTCCCACAGGCTGTGTATCGAATGGAGGTAAGGAGTCACTTCCCAATCCTCGCAATCGTTCGATGTAACGATAAATCAATCTAGGAGACTCGGATTCGCGGTATTAATCTTTTCCACGCGCTGTGTATCGAAAGCAGCTAAGGATTCACTTCCTAAGCCCCTCAATCGTTCCATATAACGATAAATCACTCTAATAGATTCAGATTCGCGATATTTACCATTTCCACACACTGTGTATGGAAAGTAGCTAAGGAGTCACTTCCCAATCCTCGCAATCGTTCGATATAACGATAAGTCACTGTAGGTAACACGAAATCGCGATATTTATCTTTTTCACACGCTGTGTATGGAAAGCAGCTAAGGATTAACTTCCCAAGCCCCGCAATCGTTCCATATAACGATAAATCACTCTAGTAGACTCGGATTCGCGATATTTACTATTTCCACACGCTGTGTGTCGAATGGAGGTAAGAAGTCACTTCCCAATCCTCGCAATCGGTCGATATAACCTTAAATCACTCTAGTAGACTCGGATTCGCTATATTTACATTTTCCACACGCTGTGTATCAAAAGAAGCTCAGGATTCACTTCCCAAGCCTCGCAATCGTTCGATATAACCAGAAATCACTCTAGGAGACTCGGATTCGCGGTATTAACCTTTTCCACGCGTTGTGTATCCAATAAAGCTCACGCTGCACTTCCAAAGCCTCGCAATCGTTCGATATAACGATAAGTCACTGTAGGTAACACGAAATCGCGATATTTACCATTTCCACACGCTGTGTATCCAATGGAGGTAAGGAGTCACTTCCCAATCCTCGCAATCGTTCGATATAACGATATATCACTATAGTAGACTCGGATTCGCGATATTTACCTTTTCCACACGCTCTGTATGGAAAGCAGCTAAAGATTCACTTCCCATGCCTCGCAATCATTCGATATAACCATGAATCACTCTAGTAGACTCGGATTCCTGATATTTACCTTGTACACACGCTGTGTATCGAAAGCAGCTGAGTATTCACTTCCGAATCCTCGCAATCGTCCGATATAACAATAAACGTCTGTAGTCGATGCGAAATCCCTATATTTACCTTTTGTAAACGCTGTGTATAGAAAGAAGCTAAGGATTCACTTCCCATATCTCGCAATCGTTCGATATAACGATATATCACTATAGTAGACTCGGATTCGCGATATTTACCTTTTCCACACGCTGTGTATGGAATGCAGCTAAGGATTCACTTCCCAATCATCGCAATCGTTCGATATAACCTTAAATCAATCTAGTAGACTCTGATGCGCAATATTTACCTCTTCCACAGGCTGTGTATGGAAAGCAGCTAAGGATTCACTTCCCAATCCTTGCAATCGTTCGATATAACGATAAATCAATCTAGTATACTCTGATGCGCAATATTTATCTTTTCCACACGCTGTGTATCGAATGCAGCTAAGTATTCACTTCCCCAGCCTCGCAATCGTTCGATATAACGATAACTCACTATAGTAGACTCGGATTCGCGGTATTAATATTTTTCCACGCGCTGTGTATCGAAAGCAGCTAAGGAGTCACTTCCCAATCCTCGCAATCGTTCGATATAATGATAAGTCACTGTAGGTAACACGAAATCGCGATATTTATCTTTTTCACACGCTGTGTATGGAAAGCAGCTAAGGATTAACTTCCCAAGCCCTGCAAGAGTTCCATATAACGATAAATCACTCTAGTAGACTCGGATTCGCGATATTTACCATTTCCACACGCTGTGTGTCGAATGGAGGTAAGGAGTCACTTCCCAATCCTCGCAATCGGTCGATATAACCTTAAATCACTCTAGTAGACTCGGATTCGCTATATTTACATTTTCCACACGCTGTGTATCAAAAGAAGCTCAGGATTCACTTCCCAAGCCTCGCAATCGTTCGATATAACCAGAAATCACTCTAGGAGACTCGGATTCGCGGTATTACCTTTTCCACGCGTTGTGTATCCAATGAAGCTCACGCTGCACTTCCAAAGCCTCGCAATCGTTCGATATAACGATAAGTCACTGTAGGTAACACGAAATCGCGATATTTACCATTCCCACAGGCTGTGTATCGAATGGAGGTAAGGAGTCACTTCCCAATCCTCGCAATCGTTCGATGTAACGATAAATCAATCTAGGAGACTCGGATTCGCGGTATTAATCTTTTCCACGCGCTGTGTATCGAAAGCAGCTAAGGATTCACTTCCTAAGCCCCTCAATCGTTCCATATAACGATAAATCACTCTAATAGATTCAGATTCGCGATATTTACCATTTCCACACACTGTGTATGGAAAGTAGCTAAGGAGTCACTTCCCAATCCTCGCAATCGTTCGATATAACGATAAGTCACTGTAGGTAACACGAAATCGCGATATTTATCTTTTTCACACGCTGTGTATGGAAAGCAGCTAAGGATTAACTTCCCAAGCCCCGCAATCGTTCCATATAACGATAAATCACTCTAGTAGACTCGGATTCGCGATATTTACTATTTCCACACGCTGTGTGTCGAATGGAGGTAAGAAGTCACTTCCCAATCCTCGCAATCGGTCGATATAACCTTAAATCACTCTAGTAGACTCGGATTCGCTATATTTACATTTTCCACACGCTGTGTATCAAAAGAAGCTCAGGATTCACTTCCCAAGCCTCGCAATCGTTCGATATAACCAGAAATCACTCTAGGAGACTCGGATTCGCGGTATTAACCTTTTCCACGCGTTGTGTACCCAATAAAGCTCACGCTGCACTTCCAAAGCCTCGCAATCGTTCGATATAACGATAAGTCACTGTAGGTAACACGAAATCGCGATATTTACCATTTCCACACGCTGTGTATCCAATGGAGGTAAGGAGTCACTTCCCAATCCTCGCAATCGTTCGATATAACGATAAATCAATCTAGGAGGCTCGGATTCGCGATATTTACCTTTTCCCACGCTGTGTATCGAAAGCAGCTAAGGATTCACTTCCCATGCCTCGCAATCATTCGATATAACCATAAATCACTCTAGTAGACTTGGATTCCTGATATTTACCTTGTACACACGCTGTGTATCGAAAGCAGCTGAGTATTCACTTCCCAATCCTCGCAATCGTTCGATATAACGATATATCACTATAGTAGACTCGGATTCGCGATATTTACCTTTTCCACACGCTGTGTATTGAAAGCAGCTAAAGATTCACTTCCCATGCCTCGTAATCATTCGATATAACCATGAATCACTCTAGTAGACTCGGATTCCAGATATTTACCTAGTACACACGCTGTGTATCGAAAGCAGCTGAGTATTCACTTCCCAATCCTCGCAATCGTCCAATATAACAATAAACGTCTGTAGTCTCTACGAAATCCCTATATTTACCTTTTCCAAACGCTGTGTAAAGAAAGAAGATAAGGATTCACTTCCCAATCTTCGCAATCGTTCGATATAACGATAAATTAATCTAGGAGACTCGGATTCGCGGTATTAACCTTTTCCACGCGTTGCGTATCCAATGAAGCTCAGGATGCACTTCCAAAGCCTCGCAATCGTTCGATATAACGATAAGTCACTGTAGGTAACATGAAATCGCGATATTTACCATTCCCACACACTGTGTATCGAATGGAGGTAAGGAGTCACTTCCCAATCCTCGCAATCGTTCGATGTAACGATAAATCAATCTAGGAGACTCGGATTCGCGGTATTAACCTTTTCCACGCGCTGTGTATCGAAAGAAGCTCAGGATTCACTTCCCAAGCCTCGCAATCGTTCGATATAACCAGAAATCACTCTAGGAGACTCGGATTCGCGATATTTACCTTTTCCCACGCTGTGTATCGAAAGCAGCTAAGGATTCACTTCCCATGCCTCGCAATCATTCGATATAACCATAAATCACTCTAGTAGACTTGGATTCCTGATATTTACCTTGTACACACGCTGTGTATCGAAAGCAGCTGAGTATTCACTTCCCAATCCTCGCAATCGTTCGATATAACTATAAACGTCTGTAGGGGACACGAAATCCCTATATTTACCTTTTCCAAACGCTGTGTATAGAAAGAAGCTAAGGATTCACTTCCCATACCTCGCAATCGTTCGATATAACGATATATCACTATAGTAGACTCGGATTCGCGATATTTACCTTTTCCACACGCTGTGTATGGAATGCAGCTAAGGATTCACTTCCCAATCATCGCAATCGTTCGATATAACGATAAATCAATCTAGTATAGTCTGATGCGCAATATTTATCTTTTCCACACGCTGTGTATCGAATGCAGCTAAGTATTCACTTCCCCAGCCTCGCAATCGTTCGATATAACGATAACTCACTATAGTAGACTCGGATTCGCGGTATTAACCTTTTCCACGCGCTGTGTATGGAAAGCAGCTAAAGATTCACTTCCCATGCCTCGCAATCATTCGATATAACCATGAATCACTCTAGTAGACTCGGATTCCTGATATTTACCTAGTACACACGCTGTGTATCGAAAGCAGCTGAGTATTCACTTCCCAATCCTCGCAATCGTCCGATATAACAATAAACGTCTGTAATCGATACGAAATCCCTATATTTACCTTTTCCAAACGCTGTGTAAAGAAAGAAGATAAGGATTCACTTCCCAATCTTCGCAATCGTTCGATATAACGATAAATTAATCTAGGAGACTCGGATTCGCGGTATTAACCTTTTCCACGCGTTGCGTATCCAATGAAGCTCAGGATGCACTTCCAAAGCCTCGCAATCGTTCTATATAACGATAAGTCACTGTAGGTAACACGAAATCGCGATATTTACCATTTCCACACGCTGTGTATCGAATGGAGGTAAGGAGTCACTTCCCAATCCTCGCAATCGTTCGATATAACGATAAATCAATCTAGGAGACTCGGATTCGCGGTATTAACCTTTTCCACGCGCTGTGTATCGAAAGAAGCTCAGGATTCACTTCCCAAGCCTCGCAATCGTTCGATATAACCAGAAAACACTCTAGGAGACTCGGATTCGCGATATTTACCTTTTCCCACGCTGTGTATCGAAAGCAGCTAAGGATTCACTTCCCATGCCTCGCAATCATTCGATATAACCATAAATCACTCTAGTAGACTTGGATTCCTGATATTTACCTTGTACACACGCTGTGTATCGAAAGCAGCTGAGTATTCACTTCCCAATCCTCGCAATCGTTCGATATAACTATAAACGTCTGTAGGGGACACGAAATCCCTATATTTACCTTTTCCAAACGCTGTGTATAGAAAGAAGCTAAGGATTCACTTCCCATACCTCGCAATCGTTCGATATAACGATATATCACTATAGTAGACTCGGATTCGCGATATTTACCTTTTCCACACGCTCTGTATGGAAAGCAGCTAAAGATTCACTTCCCATGCCTCGCAATCATTCGATATAACCATGAATCACTCTAGTAGACTCGGATTCCTGATATTTACCTTGTACACACGCTGTGTATCGAAAGCAGCTGAGTATTCACTTCCGGATCCTCGCAATCGTCCGATATAACAATAAACGTCTGTAGTCGATGCGAAATCCCTATATTTACCTTTTCCAAACGCTGTGTATAGAAAGAAGCTAAGGATTCACTTCCCATATCTCGCAATCGTTCGATATAACGATATATCACTATAGTAGACTCGGATTCGCGATATTTACCTTTTCCACACGCTGTGTATGGAATGCAGCTAAGGATTCACTTCCCAATCATCGCAATCGTTCGATATAACCTTAAATCAATCTAGTATACTCTGATGCGCAATATTTATCTTTTCCACACGCTGTGTATCGAATGCAGCTAAGTATTCACTTCCCCAGCCTCGCAATCGTTCGATATAACGATAACTCACTATAGTAGACTCGGATTCGCGGTATTAATATTTTTCCACGCGCTGTGTATCGAAAGCAGCTAATGAGTCACTTCCCAATCCTCGCAATCGTTCGATATAATGATAAGTCACTGTAGGTAACACGAAATCGCGATATTTATCTTTTTCACACGCTGTGTATGGAAAGCAGCTAAGGATTAACTTCCCAAGCCCTGCAAGAGTTCCATATAACGATAAATCACTCTAGTAGACTCGGATTCGCGATATTTACCATTTCCACACGCTGTGTGTCGAATGGAGGGAAGGAGTCACTTCCCAATCCTCGCAATCGGTCGATATAACCTTAAATCACTCTAGTAGACTCGGATTCGCTATATTTATATTTTCCACACGCTGTGTATCAAAAGAAGCTCAGGATTCACTTCCCAAGCCTCGCAATCGTTCGATATAACCAGAAATCACTCTAGGAGACTCGGATTCGCGGTATTACCTTTTCCACGCGTTGTGTATCCAATGAAGCTCACGCTGCACTTCCAAAGCCTCGCAATCGTTCGATATAACGATAAGTCACTGTAGGTAACACGAAATCGCGATATTTACCTTTTCCACACGCTGTGTATGGAATGCAGCTAAGGATGCACTTCCCAATCATCGCAATCATTCGATATAACCTTAAATCAATCTAGTAGACTCTGATGCGCAATATTTACCTCTTCCACAGGCTGTGTATGGAAAGCTGCTAAGGATTCAGTTCCCAATTTTCGCAATCGTTCGATATAACGATAAATCACTCTAGTAGACACGGATTCGCGATATTTACCTTTTCCACACGCAGTGTATCGAAAGAAGCTATGGATTCACTTCCCAATCTTCGCAATCGTTCGATATAACCTTAAATCACTCTAGTAGACTCGTATTCGCGATCTTTGCATTTTCCACACGCTGTGTAACGAATGGAGAAAAGGATTCACTTCCCAATCATCGCAATCGTTCGATATAACGATAAATTAATCTAGGAGACTCGGATTCGCGGTATTAACCTTTTCCACGCGTTGTGTATCCAATGAAGCTCAGGCTGCACTTCCATAGCCTCGCAATCGTTCGATATAACGATAAGTCACTGTAGGTAACACGAAATCGCGATATTTACCATTCCCACAGGCTGTGTATCGAATGGAGGTAAGGAGTCACTTCCCAATCCTCGCAATCGTTCGATGTAACGATAAATCAATCTAGGAGACTCGGATTCGCGGTATTAATCTTTTCCACGCGCTGTGTATCGAAAGCAGCTAAGGATTCACTTCCTAAGCCCCTCAATCGTTCCATATAACGATAAATCACTCTAATAGATTCAGATTCGCGATATTTACCATTTCCACACACTGTGTATGGAAAGTAGCTAAGGAGTCACTTCCCAATCCTCGCAATCGTTCGATATAACGATAAGTCACTGTAGGTAACACGAAATCGCGATATTTATCTTTTTCACACGCTGTGTATGGAAAGCAGCTAAGGATTAACTTCCCAAGCCCCGCAATCGTTCCATATAACGATAAATCACTCTAGTAGACTCGGATTCGCGATATTTACTATTTCCACACGCTGTGTGTCGAATGGAGGTAAGAAGTCACTTCCCAATCCTCGCAATCGGTCGATATAACCTTAAATCACTCTAGTAGACTCGGATTCGCTATATTTACATTTTCCACACGCTGTGTATCAAAAGAAGCTCAGGATTCACTTCCCAAGCCTCGCAATCGTTCGATATAACCAGAAATCACTCTAGGAGACTCGGATTCGCGGTATTAACCTTTTCCACGCGTTGTGTATCCAATAAAGCTCACGCTGCACTTCCAAAGCCTCGCAATCGTTCGATATAACGATAAGTCACTGTAGGTAACACGAAATCGCGATATTTACCATTTCCACACGCTGTGTATCCAATGGAGGTAAGGAGTCACTTCCCAATCCTCGCAATCGTTCGATATAACGATAAATCAATCTAGGAGACTCGGATTCGCGATATTTACCTTTTCCACACGCTCTGTATGGAAAGCAGCTAAAGATTCACTTCCCATGCCTCGCAATCATTCGATATAACCATGAATCACTCTAGTAGACTCGGATTCCTGATATTTACCTTGTACACACGCTGTGTATCGAAAGCAGCTGAGTATTCACTTCCGAATCCTCGCAATCGTCCGATATAACAATAAACGTCTGTAGTCGATGCGAAATCCCTATATTTACCTTTTGTAAACGCTGTGTATAGAAAGAAGCTAAGGATTCACTTCCCATATCTCGCAATCGTTCGATATAACGATATATCACTATAGTAGACTCGGATTCGCGATATTTACCTTTTCCACACGCTGTGTATGGAATGCAGCTAAGGATTCACTTCCCAATCATCGCAATCGTTCGATATAACCTTAAATCAATCTAGTAGACTCTGATGCGCAATATTTACCTCTTCCACAGGCTGTGTATGGAAAGCAGCTAAGGATTCACTTCCCAATCCTTGCAATCGTTCGATATAACGATAAATCAATCTAGTATACTCTGATGCGCAATATTTATCTTTTCCACACGCTGTGTATCGAATGCAGCTAAGTATTCACTTCCCCAGCCTCGCAATCGTTCGATATAACGATAACTCACTATAGTAGACTCGGATTCGCGGTATTAATATTTTTCCACGCGCTGTGTATCGAAAGCAGCTAAGGAGTCACTTCCCAATCCTCGCAATCGTTCGATATAATGATAAGTCACTGTAGGTAACACGAAATCGCGATATTTATCTTTTTCACACGCTGTGTATGGAAAGCAGCTAAGGATTAACTTCCCAAGCCCTGCAAGAGTTCCATATAACGATAAATCACTCTAGTAGACTCGGATTCGCGATATTTACCATTTCCACACGCTGTGTGTCGAATGGAGGTAAGGAGTCACTTCCCAATCCTCGCAATCGGTCGATATAACCTTAAATCACTCTAGTAGACTCGGATTCGCTATATTTACATTTTCCACACGCTGTGTATCAAAAGAAGCTCAGGATTCACTTCCCAAGCCTCGCAATCGTTCGATATAACCAGAAATCACTCTAGGAGACTCGGATTCGCGGTATTACCTTTTCCACGCGTTGTGTATCCAATGAAGCTCACGCTGCACTTCCAAAGCCTCGCAATCGTTCGATATAACGATAAGTCACTGTAGGTAACACGAAATCGCGATATTTACCATTCCCACAGGCTGTGTATCGAATGGAGGTAAGGAGTCACTTCCCAATCCTCGCAATCGTTCGATGTAACGATAAATCAATCTAGGAGACTCGGATTCGCGGTATTAATCTTTTCCACGCGCTGTGTATCGAAAGCAGCTAAGGATTCACTTCCTAAGCCCCTCAATCGTTCCATATAACGATAAATCACTCTAATAGATTCAGATTCGCGATATTTACCATTTCCACACACTGTGTATGGAAAGTAGCTAAGGAGTCACTTCCCAATCCTCGCAATCGTTCGATATAACGATAAGTCACTGTAGGTAACACGAAATCGCGATATTTATCTTTTTCACACGCTGTGTATGGAAAGCAGCTAAGGATTAACTTCCCAAGCCCCGCAATCGTTCCATATAACGATAAATCACTCTAGTAGACTCGGATTCGCGATATTTACTATTTCCACACGCTGTGTGTCGAATGGAGGTAAGAAGTCACTTCCCAATCCTCGCAATCGGTCGATATAACCTTAAATCACTCTAGTAGACTCGGATTCGCTATATTTACATTTTCCACACGCTGTGTATCAAAAGAAGCTCAGGATTCACTTCCCAAGCCTCGCAATCGTTCGATATAACCAGAAATCACTCTAGGAGACTCGGATTCGCGGTATTAACCTTTTCCACGCGTTGTGTACCCAATAAAGCTCACGCTGCACTTCCAAAGCCTCGCAATCGTTCGATATAACGATAAGTCACTGTAGGTAACACGAAATCGCGATATTTACCATTTCCACACGCTGTGTATCCAATGGAGGTAAGGAGTCACTTCCCAATCCTCGCAATCGTTCGATATAACGATAAATCAATCTAGGAGGCTCGGATTCGCGATATTTACCTTTTCCCACGCTGTGTATCGAAAGCAGCTAAGGATTCACTTCCCATGCCTCGCAATCATTCGATATAACCATAAATCACTCTAGTAGACTTGGATTCCTGATATTTACCTTGTACACACGCTGTGTATCGAAAGCAGCTGAGTATTCACTTCCCAATCCTCGCAATCGTTCGATATAACGATATATCACTATAGTAGACTCGGATTCGCGATATTTACCTTTTCCACACGCTGTGTATTGAAAGCAGCTAAAGATTCACTTCCCATGCCTCGCAATCATTCGATATAACCATGAATCACTCTAGTAGACTCGGATTCCAGATATTTACCTAGTACACACGCTGTGTATCGAAAGCAGCTGAGTATTCACTTCCCAATCCTCGCAATCGTCCAATATAACAATAAACGTCTGTAGTCTCTACGAAATCCCTATATTTACCTTTTCCAAACGCTGTGTAAAGAAAGAAGATAAGGATTCACTTCCCAATCTTCGCAATCGTTCGATATAACGATAAATTAATCTAGGAGACTCGGATTCGCGGTATTAACCTTTTCCACGCGTTGCGTATCCAATGAAGCTCAGGATGCACTTCCAAAGCCTCGCAATCGTTCGATATAACGATAAGTCACTGTAGGTAACATGAAATCGCGATATTTACCATTCCCACACACTGTGTATCGAATGGAGGTAAGGAGTCACTTCCCAATCCTCGCAATCGTTCGATGTAACGATAAATCAATCTAGGAGACTCGGATTCGCGGTATTAACCTTTTCCACGCGCTGTGTATCGAAAGAAGCTCAGGATTCACTTCCCAAGCCTCGCAATCGTTCGATATAACCAGAAATCACTCTAGGAGACTCGGATTCGCGATATTTACCTTTTCCCACGCTGTGTATCGAAAGCAGCTAAGGATTCACTTCCCATGCCTCGCAATCATTCGATATAACCATAAATCACTCTAGTAGACTTGGATTCCTGATATTTACCTTGTACACACGCTGTGTATCGAAAGCAGCTGAGTATTCACTTCCCAATCCTCGCAATCGTTCGATATAACTATAAACGTCTGTAGGGGACACGAAATCCCTATATTTACCTTTTCCAAACGCTGTGTATAGAAAGAAGCTAAGGATTCACTTCCCATACCTCGCAATCGTTCGATATAACGATATATCACTATAGTAGACTCGGATTCGCGATATTTACCTTTTCCACACGCTGTGTATGGAATGCAGCTAAGGATTCACTTCCCAATCATCGCAATCGTTCGATATAACGATAAATCAATCTAGTATAGTCTGATGCGCAATATTTATCTTTTCCACACGCTGTGTATCGAATGCAGCTAAGTATTCACTTCCCCAGCCTCGCAATCGTTCGATATAACGATAACTCACTATAGTAGACTCGGATTCGCGGTATTAACCTTTTCCACGCGCTGTGTATGGAAAGCAGCTAAAGATTCACTTCCCATGCCTCGCAATCATTCGATATAACCATGAATCACTCTAGTAGACTCGGATTCCTGATATTTACCTAGTACACACGCTGTGTATCGAAAGCAGCTGAGTATTCACTTCCCAATCCTCGCAATCGTCCGATATAACAATAAACGTCTGTAATCGATACGAAATCCCTATATTTACCTTTTCCAAACGCTGTGTAAAGAAAGAAGATAAGGATTCACTTCCCAATCTTCGCAATCGTTCGATATAACGATAAATTAATCTAGGAGACTCGGATTCGCGGTATTAACCTTTTCCACGCGTTGCGTATCCAATGAAGCTCAGGATGCACTTCCAAAGCCTCGCAATCGTTCTATATAACGATAAGTCACTGTAGGTAACACGAAATCGCGATATTTACCATTTCCACACGCTGTGTATCGAATGGAGGTAAGGAGTCACTTCCCAATCCTCGCAATCGTTCGATATAACGATAAATCAATCTAGGAGACTCGGATTCGCGGTATTAACCTTTTCCACGCGCTGTGTATCGAAAGAAGCTCAGGATTCACTTCCCAAGCCTCGCAATCGTTCGATATAACCAGAAAACACTCTAGGAGACTCGGATTCGCGATATTTACCTTTTCCCACGCTGTGTATCGAAAGCAGCTAAGGATTCACTTCCCATGCCTCGCAATCATTCGATATAACCATAAATCACTCTAGTAGACTTGGATTCCTGATATTTACCTTGTACACACGCTGTGTATCGAAAGCAGCTGAGTATTCACTTCCCAATCCTCGCAATCGTTCGATATAACTATAAACGTCTGTAGGGGACACGAAATCCCTATATTTACCTTTTCCAAACGCTGTGTATAGAAAGAAGCTAAGGATTCACTTCCCATACCTCGCAATCGTTCGATATAACGATATATCACTATAGTAGACTCGGATTCGCGATATTTACCTTTTCCACACGCTCTGTATGGAAAGCAGCTAAAGATTCACTTCCCATGCCTCGCAATCATTCGATATAACCATGAATCACTCTAGTAGACTCGGATTCCTGATATTTACCTTGTACACACGCTGTGTATCGAAAGCAGCTGAGTATTCACTTCCGGATCCTCGCAATCGTCCGATATAACAATAAACGTCTGTAGTCGATGCGAAATCCCTATATTTACCTTTTCCAAACGCTGTGTATAGAAAGAAGCTAAGGATTCACTTCCCATATCTCGCAATCGTTCGATATAACGATATATCACTATAGTAGACTCGGATTCGCGATATTTACCTTTTCCACACGCTGTGTATGGAATGCAGCTAAGGATTCACTTCCCAATCATCGCAATCGTTCGATATAACCTTAAATCAATCTAGTAGACTCTGATGCGCAATATTTACCTCTTCCACAGGCTGTGTATGGAAAGCAGCTAAGGATTCACTTCCCAATCCTTGCAATCGTTCGATATAACGATAAATCAATCTAGTATACTCTGATGCGCAATATTTATCTTTTCCACACGCTGTGTATCGAATGCAGCTAAGTATTCACTTCCCCAGCCTCGCAATCGTTCGATATAACGATAACTCACTATAGTAGACTCGGATTCGCGGTATTAATATTTTTCCACGCGCTGTGTATCGAAAGCAGCTAATGAGTCACTTCCCAATCCTCGCAATCGTTCGATATAATGATAAGTCACTGTAGGTAACACGAAATCGCGATATTTATCTTTTTCACACGCTGTGTATGGAAAGCAGCTAAGGATTAACTTCCCAAGCCCTGCAAGAGTTCCATATAACGATAAATCACTCTAGTAGACTCGGATTCGCGATATTTACCATTTCCACACGCTGTGTGTCGAATGGAGGTAAGGAGTCACTTCCCAATCCTCGCAATCGGTCGATATAACCTTAAATCACTCTAGTAGACTCGGATTCGCTATATTTATATTTTCCACACGCTGTGTATCAAAAGAAGCTCAGGATTCACTTCCCAAGCCTCGCAATCGTTCGATATAACCAGAAATCACTCTAGGAGACTCGGATTCGCGGTATTACCTTTTCCACGCGTTGTGTATCCAATGAAGCTCACGCTGCACTTCCAAAGCCTCGCAATCGTTCGATATAACGATAAGTCACTGTAGGTAACACGAAATCGCGATATTTACCTTTTCCACACGCTGTGTATGGAATGCAGCTAAGGATGCACTTCCCAATCATCGCAATCATTCGATATAACCTTAAATCAATCTAGTAGACTCTGATGCGCAATATTTACCTCTTCCACAGGCTGTGTATGGAAAGCTGCTAAGGATTCAGTTCCCAATTTTCGCAATCGTTCGATATAACGATAAATCACTCTAGTAGACACGGATTCGCGATATTTACCTTTTCCACACGCAGTGTATCGAAAGAAGCTATGGATTCACTTCCCAATCTTCGCAATCGTTCGATATAACCTTAAATCACTCTAGTAGACTCGTATTCGCGATCTTTGCATTTTCCACACGCTGTGTAACGAATGGAGAAAAGGATTCACTTCCCAATCATCGCAATCGTTCGATATAACGATAAATTAATCTAGGAGACTCGGATTCGCGGTATTAACCTTTTCCACGCGTTGTGTATCCAATGAAGCTCAGGCTGCACTTCCATAGCCTCGCAATCGTTCGATATAACGATAAGTCACTGTAGGTAACACGAAATCGCGATATTTACCATTCCCACAGGCTGTGTATCGAATGGAGGTAAGGAGTCACTTCCCAATCCTCGCAATCGTTCGATGTAACGATAAATCAATCTAGGAGACTCGGATTCGCGGTATTAATCTTTTCCACGCGCTGTGTATCGAAAGCAGCTAAGGATTCACTTCCTAAGCCCCTCAATCGTTCCATATAACGATAAATCACTCTAATAGATTCAGATTCGCGATATTTACCATTTCCACACACTGTGTATGGAAAGTAGCTAAGGAGTCACTTCCCAATCCTCGCAATCGTTCGATATAACGATAAGTCACTGTAGGTAACACGAAATCGCGATATTTATCTTTTTCACACGCTGTGTATGGAAAGCAGCTAAGGATTAACTTCCCAAGCCCCGCAATCGTTCCATATAACGATAAATCACTCTAGTAGACTCGGATTCGCGATATTTACTATTTCCACACGCTGTGTGTCGAATGGAGGTAAGAAGTCACTTCCCAATCCTCGCAATCGGTCGATATAACCTTAAATCACTCTAGTAGACTCGGATTCGCTATATTTACATTTTCCACACGCTGTGTATCAAAAGAAGCTCAGGATTCACTTCCCAAGCCTCGCAATCGTTCGATATAACCAGAAATCACTCTAGGAGACTCGGATTCGCGGTATTAACCTTTTCCACGCGTTGTGTATCCAATAAAGCTCACGCTGCACTTCCAAAGCCTCGCAATCGTTCGATATAACGATAAGTCACTGTAGGTAACACGAAATCGCGATATTTACCATTTCCACACGCTGTGTATCCAATGGAGGTAAGGAGTCACTTCCCAATCCTCGCAATCGTTCGATATAACGATAAATCAATCTAGGAGACTCGGATTCGCGATATTTACCTTTTCCCACGCTGTGTATCGAAAGCAGCTAAGGATTCACTTCCCATGCCTCGCAATCATTCGATATAACCATAAATCACTCTAGTAGACTTGGATTCCTGATATTTACCTTGTACACACGCTGTGTATCGAAAGCAGCTGAGTATTCACTTCCCAATCCTCGCAATCGTTCGATATAACGATATATCACTATAGTAGACTCGGATTCGCGATATTTACCTTTTCCACACGCTGTGTATTGAAAGCAGCTAAAGATTCACTTCCCATGCCTCGCAATCATTCGATATAACCATGAATAACTCTAGTAGTCTCGGATTCCAGATATTTACCTAGTACACACGCTGTGTATCGAAAGCAGCTGAGTATTCACTTCCCAATCCTCGCAATCGTTCGATATAACGATATATCACTATAGTAGACTCGGATTCGCGATATTTACCTTTTCCACACGCTGTGTATTGAAAGCAGCTAAAGATTCACTTCCCATGCCTCGCAATCATTCGATATAACCATGAATCACTCTAGTAGACTCGGATTCCAGATATTTACCTAGTACACACGCTGTGTATCGAAAGCAGCTGAGTATTCACTTCCCAATCCTCGCAATCGTCCGATATAACAATAAACGTCTGTAGTCTATACGAAATCCCTATATTTACCTTTTCCAAACGCTGTGTAAAGAAAGAAGATAAGGATTCACTTCCCAATCTTCGCAATCGTTCGATATAACGATAAATTAATCTAGGAGACTCGGATTCGCGGTATTAACCTTTTCCACGCGTTGCGTATCCAATGAAGCTCAGGATGCACTTCCAAAGCCTCGCAATCGTTCGATATAACGATAAGTCACTGTAGGTAACATGAAATCGCGATATTTACCATTCCCACACGCTGTGTATCGAATGGAGGTAAGGAGTCACTTCCCAATCCTCGCAATCGTTCGATGTAACGATAAATCAATCTAGGAGACTCGGATTCGCGGTATTAACCTTTTCCACGCGCTGTGTATCGAAAGAAGCTCAGGATTCACTTCCCAAGCCTCGCAATCGTTCGATATAACCAGAAATCACTCTAGGAGACTCGGATTCGCGATATTTACCTTTTCCCACGCTGTGTATCGAAAGCAGCTAAGGATTCACTTCCCATGCCTCGCAATCATTCGATATAACCATAAATCACTCTAGTAGACTTGGATTCCTGATATTTACCTTGTACACACGCTGTGTATCGAAAGCAGCTGAGTATTCACTTCCCAATCCTCGCAATCGTTCGATATAACTATAAACGTCTGTAGGGGACACGAAATCCCTATATTTACCTTTTCCAAACGCTGTGTATAGAAAGAAGCTAAGGATTCACTTCCCATACCTCGCAATCGTTCGATATAACGATATATCACTATAGTAGACTCGGATTCGCGATATTTACCTTTTCCACACGCTGTGTATGGAATGCAGCTAAGGATTCACTTCCCAATCATCGCAATCGTTCGATATAACGATAAATCAATCTAGTATAGTCTGATGCGCAATATTTATCTTTTCCACACGCTGTGTATCGAATGCAGCTAAGTATTCACTTCCCCAGCCTCGCAATCGTTCGATATAACGATAACTCACTATAGTAGACTCGGATTCGCGGTATTAACCTTTTCCACGCGCTGTGTATCGAAAGAAGCTCAAGATTCACTTCCCAAGCCTCGCAATCGGTCGATATAACCTTAGATCACTCTAGTAGACTCGGATTCCTGATATTTACCTAGTACACACGCTGTGTATCGAAAGCAGCTGAGTATTCACTTCCCAATCCTCGCAATCGTCCGATATAACAATAAACGTCTGTAGTCTATACGAAATCCCTATATTTACCTTTTCCAAACGCTGTGTAAAGAAAGAAGATAAGGATTCACTTCCCAATCCTCGCAATCGTTCGATATAACTATAAACGTCTGTAGGGGACACGAAATCCCTATATTTACCTTTTCCAAACGCTGTGTATAGAAAGAAGCTAAGGATTCACTTCCCATACCTCGCAATCGTTCGATATAACGATATATCACTATAGTAGACTCGGATTCGCGATATTTACCTTTTCCACACGCTCTGTATGGAAAGCAGCTAAAGATTCACTTCCCATGCCTCGCAATCATTCGATATAACCATGAATCACTCTAGTAGACTCGGATTCCTGATATTTACCTTGTACACACGCTGTGTATCGAAAGCAGCTGAGTATTCACTTCCGGATCCTCGCAATCGTCCGATATAACAATAAACGTCTGTAGTCGATGCGAAATCCCTATATTTACCTTTTCCAAACGCTGTGTATAGAAAGAAGCTAAGGATTCACTTCCCATATCTCGCAATCGTTCGATATAACGATATATCACTATAGTAGACTCGGATTCGCGATATTTACCTTTTCCACACGCTGTGTATGGAATGCAGCTAAGGATTCACTTCCCAATCATCGCAATCGTTCGATATAACCTTAAATCAATCTAGTAGACTCTGATGCGCAATATTTACCTCTTCCACAGGCTGTGTATGGAAAGCAGCTAAGGATTCACTTCCCAATCCTTGCAATCGTTCGATATAACGATAAATCAATCTAGTATACTCTGATGCGCAATATTTATCTTTTCCACACGCTGTGTATCGAATGCAGCTAAGTATTCACTTCCGCAGCCTCGCAATCGTTCGATATAACGATAACTCACTATAGTAGACTCGGATTCGCGGTATTAATATTTTTCCACGCGCTGTGTATCGAAAGCAGCTAATGAGTCACTTCCCAATCCTCGCAATCGTTCGATATAATGATAAGTCACTGTAGGTAACACGAAATCGCGATATTTATCTTTTTCACACGCTGTGTATGGAAAGCAGCTAAGGATTAACTTCCCAAGCCCTGCAAGAGTTCCATATAACGATAAATCACTCTAGTAGACTCGGATTCGCGATATTTACCATTTCCACACGCTGTGTGTCGAATGGAGGTAAGGAGTCACTTCCCAATCCTCGCAATCGGTCGATATAACCTTAAATCACTCTAGTAGACTCGGATTCGCTATATTTACATTTTCCACACGCTGTGTATCAAAAGAAGCTCAGGATTCACTTCCCAAGCCTCGCAATCGTTCGATATAACCAGAAATCACTCTAGGAGACTCGGATTCGCGGTATTACCTTTTCCACGCGTTGTGTATCCAATGAAGCTCACGCTGCACTTCCAAAGCCTCGCAATCGTTCGATATAACGATAAGTCACTGTAGGTAACACGAAATCGCGATATTTACCTTTTCCACACGCTGTGTATGGAATGCAGCTAAGGATGCACTTCCCAATCATCGCAATCATTCGATATAACCTTAAATCAATCTAGTAGACTCTGATGCGCAATATTTACCTCTTCGACAGGCTGTGTATGGAAAGCTGCTAAGGATTCAGTTCCCAATGTTCGCAATCGTTCGATATAACGATAAATCACTCTAGTAGACACGGATTCGCGATATTTACCTTTTCCACACGCAGTGTATCGAAAGAAGCTATGGATTCACTTCCCAATCTTCGCAATCGTTCGATATAACCTTAAATCACTCTAGTAGACTCGTATTCGCGATCTTTGCATTTTCCACACGCTGTGTAACGAATGGAGAAAAGGATTCACTTCCCAATCATCGCAATCGTTCGATATAACGATAAATTAATCTAGGAGACTCGGATTCGCGGTATTAACCTTTTCCACGCGTTGTGTATCCAATGAAGCTCAGGCTGCACTTCCATAGTCTCGCAATCGTTCGATATAACGATAAGTCACTGTAGGTAACACGAAATCGCGATATTTACCATTCCCACAGGCTGTGTATCGAATGGAGGTAAGGAGTCACTTCCCAATCCTCGCAATCGTTCGATGTAACGATAAATCAATCTAGGAGACTCGGATTCGCGGTATTAATCTTTTCCACGCGCTGTGTATCGAAAGCAGCTAAGGATTCACTTCCTAAGCCCCTCAATCGTTCCATATAACGATAAATCACTCTAATAGATTCAGATTCGCGATATTTACCATTTCCACACACTGTGTATGGAAAGTAGCTAAGGAGTCACTTCCCAATCCTCGCAATCGTTCGATATAACGATAAGTCACTGTAGGTAACACGAAATCGCGATATTTATCTTTTTCACACGCTGTGTATGGAAAGCAGCTAAGGATTAACTTCCCAAGCCCCGCAATCGTTCCATATAACGATAAATCACTCTAGTAGACTCGGATTCGCGATATTTACTATTTCCACACGCTGTGTGTCGAATGGAGGTAAGAAGTCACTTCCCAATCCTCGCAATCGGTCGATATAACCTTAAATCACTCTAGTAGACTCGGATTCGCTATATTTACATTTTCCACACGCTGTGTATCAAAAGAAGCTCAGGATTCACTTCCCAAGCCTCGCAATCGTTCGATATAACCAGAAATCACTCTAGGAGACTCGGATTCGCGGTATTAACCTTTTCCACGCGTTGTGTATCCAATAAAGCTCACGCTGCACTTCCAAAGCCTCGCAATCGTTCGATATAACGATAAGTCACTGTAGGTAACACGAAATCGCGATATTTACCATTTCCACACGCTGTGTATCCAATGGAGGTAAGGAGTCACTTCCCAATCCTCGCAATCGTTCGATATAACGATAAATCAATCTAGGAGACTCGGATTCGCGATATTTACCTTTTCCCACGCTGTGTATCGAAAGCAGCTAAGGATTCACTTCCCATGCCTCGCAATCATTCGATATAACCATAAATCACTCTAGTAGACTTGGATTCCTGATATTTACCTTGTACACACGCTGTGTATCGAAAGCAGCTGAGTATTCACTTCCCAATCCTCGCAATCGTTCGATATAACGATATATCACTATAGTAGACTCGGATTCGCGATATTTACCTTTTCCACACGCTGTGTATTGAAAGCAGCTAAAGATTCACTTCCCATGCCTCGCAATCATTCGATATAACCATGAATAACTCTAGTAGACTCGGATTCCAGATATTTACCTAGTACACACGCTGTGTATCGAAAGCAGCTGAGTATTCACTTCCCAATCCTCGCAATCGTTCGATATAACGATATATCACTATAGTAGACTCGGATTCGCGATATTTACCTTTTCCACACGCTGTGTATTGAAAGCAGCTAAAGATTCACTTCCCATGCCTCGCAATCATTCGATATAACCATGAATCACTCTAGTAGACTCGGATTCCAGATATTTACCTAGTACACACGCTGTGTATCGAAAGCAGCTGAGTATTCACTTCCCAATCCTCGCAATCGTCCGATATAACAATAAACGTCTGTAGTCTATACGAAATCCCTATATTTACCTTTTCCAAACGCTGTGTAAAGAAAGAAGATAAGGATTCACTTCCCAATCTTCGCAATCGTTCGATATAACGATAAATTAATCTAGGAGACTCGGATTCGCGGTATTAACCTTTTCCACGCGTTGCGTATCCAATGAAGCTCAGGATGCACTTCCAAAGCCTCGCAATCGTTCGATATAACGATAAGTCACTGTAGGTAACATGAAATCGCGATATTTACCATTCCCACACGCTGTGTATCGAATGGAGGTAAGGAGTCACTTCCCAATCCTCGCAATCGTTCGATGTAACGATAAATCAATCTAGGAGACTCGGATTCGCGGTATTAACCTTTTCCACGCGCTGTGTATCGAAAGAAGCTCAGGATTCACTTCCCAAGCCTCGCAATCGTTCGATATAACCAGAAATCACTCTAGGAGACTCGGATTCGCGATATTTACCTTTTCCCACGCTGTGTATCGAAAGCAGCTAAGGATTCACTTCCCATGCCTCGCAATCATTCGATATAACCATAAATCACTCTAGTAGACTTGGATTCCTGATATTTACCTTGTACACACGCTGTGTATCGAAAGCAGCTGAGTATTCACTTCCCAATCCTCGCAATCGTTCGATATAACTATAAACGTCTGTAGGGGACACGAAATCCCTATATTTACCTTTTCCAAACGCTGTGTATAGAAAGAAGCTAAGGATTCACTTCCCATACCTCGCAATCGTTCGATATAACGATATATCACTATAGTAGACTCGGATTCGCGATATTTACCTTTTCCACACGCTGTGTATGGAATGCAGCTAAGGATTCACTTCCCAATCATCGCAATCGTTCGATATAACGATAAATCAATCTAGTATAGTCTGATGCGCAATATTTATCTTTTCCACACGCTGTGTATCGAATGCAGCTAAGTATTCACTTCCCCAGCCTCGCAATCGTTCGATATAACGATAACTCACTATAGTAGACTCGGATTCGCGGTATTAACCTTTTCCACGCGCTGTGTATCGAAAGAAGCTCAAGATTCACTTCCCAAGCCTCGCAATCGGTCGATATAACCTTAGATCACTCTAGTAGACTCGGATTCCTGATATTTACCTAGTACACACGCTGTGTATCGAAAGCAGCTGAGTATTCACTTCCCAATCCTCGCAATCGTCCGATATAACAATAAACGTCTGTAGTCGATACGAAATCCCTATATTTACCTTTTCCAAACGCTGTGTATAGAAAGAAGCTAAGGATTCACTTCCCATACCTCGCAATCGTTCGATATAACGATATATCACTATAGTAGACTCGGATTCGCGATATTTACCTTTTCCACACGCTGTGTATGGAAAGCAGCTAAAGATTCACTTCCCATGCCTCGCAATCATTCGATATAACCATGAATCACTCTAGTAGACTCGGATTCCTGATATTTACCTAGTACACACGCTGTGTATCGAAAGCAGCTGAGTATTCACTTCCCATGCCTCGCAATCATTCGATATAACCCTAAATCACTCTAGTAGACTTGGATTCCTGATATTTACCTTGTACACACGCTGTGTATCGAAAGCAGCTGAGTATTCACTTCCCAATCCTCGCAATCGTTCGATATAACTATAAACGTCTGTAGGGGACACGAAATCCCTATAATTACCTTTTCCAAACGCTGTGTATAGAAAGAAGATAAGGATTCACTTCCCAATCTTCGCAATCGTTCGATATAACGATAAATTAATCTAGGAGACTCGGATTCGCGGTATTAACCTTTTCCACGCGTTGCGTATCCAATGAAGCTCAGGATGCACTTCCAAAGCCTCGCAATCGTTCGATATAACGATAAGTCACTGTAGGTAACACGAAATCGCGATATTTACCATTTCCACACGCTGTGTATCGAATGGAGGTAAGGAGTCACTTCCCAATCCTCGCAATCGTTCGATATAACGATATATCACTATAGTAGACTCGGATTCGCGATATTTACCTTTTCCACACGCTGTGTATGGAATGCAGCTAAGGATTCACTTCCCAATCATCGCAATCGTTCGATATAACCTTAAATCAATCTAGTAGACTCTGATGCGCAATATTTACCTCTTCCACAGGCTGTGTATGGAAAGCAGCTAAGGATTCACTTCCCAATCCTTGCAATCGTTCGATATAACGATAAATCAATCTAGTATACTCTGATGCGCAATATTTATCTTTTCCACACGCTGTGTATCGAATGCAGCTAAGTATTCACTTCCCCAGCCTCGCAATCGTTCGATATAACGGTAACTCATTATAGTAGACTCGGATTCGCGGTATTAATATTTTCCACGCGCTGTGTATCGAAAGCAGCTAAGGATTCACTTCCCAAGCCTCTCAATCGTTCCATATAACGATAAATCACTCTAATAGATTCAGATTCGCGATATTTACCATTTCCACACACTGTGTATGGAAAGTAGCTAAGGAGTCACTTCCCAATCCTCGCAATCGTTCGATATAACGATAAGTCACTGTAGGTAACACGAAATCGCGATATTTATCTTTTTCACACGCTGTCTATGGAAAGCAGCTAAGGATTAACTTCCCAAGCCCTGCAATCGTTCCATATAACGATAAATCACTCTAGGAGACTCGGATTCGCGATATTTACCATTTCCACACGCTGTGTGTCGAATGGAGGTAAGGAGTCACTTCCCAATCCTCGCAATCGGTCGATATAACCTTAAATCACTCTAGTAGACTCGGATTCGCTATATTTACATTTTCCACACGCTGTGTATCAAAAGAAGCTCAGGATTCACTTCCCATGACTCGCAATCATTCGATATAACCATAAATCACTCTAGTAGACTTGGATTCCTGATATTTACCTTGTACACACGCTGTGTATCGAAAGCAGCTGAGTATTCACTTCCCAATCCCCGCAATCGTTCGATATAACTATAAACGTCTGTAGGGGACACGAAATCCCTATATTTACCTTTTCCAAACGCTGTGTATAGAAAGAAGCTAAGGATTCACTTCCCATACCTCGCAATCGTTCGATATAACGATATATCACTATAGTAGACTCGGATTCGCGATATTTACCTTTTCCACACGCTGTGTATGGAAAGCTGCTAAAGATTCACTTCCCATGCCTCGCAATCATTCGATATAACCATGAATCACTCTAGTAGACTCGGATTCCTGATATTTACCTAGTACACACGCTGTGTATCGAAAGCAGCTGAGTATTCACTTCCCAATCCTCGCAATCGTCCGATATAACAATAAACGTCTGTAGTCTATACGAAATCCCTATATTTACCTTTTCCAAACGCTGTGTAAAGAAAGAAGATAAGGATTCAATTCCCAATCTTCGCAATCGTTCGATATAACGATAAATTAATCTAGGAGACTCGGATTCGCGGTATTAACCTTTTCCACGCGTTGCGTATCCAATGAAGCTCAGGATGCACTTCCAAAGCCTCGCAATCGTTCGATATAACGATAAGTCACTGTAGGTAACACGAAATCGCGATATTTACCATTTCCACACGCTGTGTATCGAATGGAGGTAAGGAGTCACTTCCCAATCCTCGCAATCGTTCGATATAACGATAAATCAATCTAGGAGACTCGGATTCGCGGTATTAACCTTTTCCACGCGCTGTGTATCGAAAGAAGCTCAGGATTCACTTCCCAAGCCTCGCAATCGTTCGATATAACCAGAAATCACTCTAGGAGACTCGGATTCGCGATATTTACCTTTTCCCACGCTGTGTATCGAAAGCAGCTAAGGATTCACTTCCCATGCCTCGCAATCATTCGATATAACCATAAATCACTCTAGTAGACTTGGATTCCTGATATTTACCTAGTACACACGCTGTGTATCGAAAGCAGCTGAGTATTCACTTCCCAATCCTCGCAATCGTCCGATATAACAATAAACGTCTGTAGTCGATACGAAATCCCCATATTTACCTTTTCCAAACGCTGTGTATAGAAAGAAGCTAAGGATTCACTTCCCATATCTCGCAATCGTTCGATATAACGATATATCACTATAGTAGACTCGGATTCGCGATATTTACCTTTTCCACACGCTGTGTATGGAAAGCAGCTAAAGATTCACTTCCCATGCCTCGCAATCATTCGATATAACCATGAATCACTCTAGTAGACTCGGATTCCTGATATTTACCTTGTACACACGCTGCGTATCGAAAGCAGCTGAGTATTCACTTCCCAATCCTCGCAATCGTCCGATATAACAATAAACGTCTGTAGTCGATACGAAATCCCTATATTTACCTTTTCCAAACGCTGTGTATAGAAAGAAGCTAAGGATTCACTTCCCATATCTCGCAATCGTTCGATATAACGATATATCACTATAGTAGACTCGGATTCGCGATATTTACCTTTTCCACACGCTGTGTATGGAATGCAGCTAAGGATTCACTTCCCAATCATCGCAATCGTTCGATATAACCTTAAATCAATCTAGTAGACTCTGATGCGCAATATTTACCTCTTCCACAGGCTGTGTATGGAAAGCAGCTAAGGATTCACTTCCCAATCCTTGCAATCGTTCGATATAACGATAAATCAATCTAGTATACTCTGATGGGCAATATTTATCTTTTCCACACGCTGTGTATCGAATGCAGCTAAGTATTCACTTCCCCAGCCTCGCAATCGTTCGATATAACGATAACTCACTATAGTAGACTCGGATTCGCGGTATTAATATTTTCCACGCGCTGTGTATCGAAAGCAGCTAAGGAGTCACTTCCCAATCCTCGCAATCGTTCGATATAACGATAAGTCACTGTAGGTAACACGAAATCGCGATATTTATCTTTTTCACATGCTGTGTATGGAAAGCAGCTAAGGATTAACTTCCCAAGCCCTGCAACAGTTCCATATAACGATAAATCACTCTAGTAGACTCGGATTCGCGATATTTACCATTTCCACACGCTGTGTGTCGAATGGAGGTAAGGAGTCACTTCCCAATCCTCGCAATCGGTCGATATAACCTTAAATCACTCTAGTAGACTCGGATTCGCTATATTTACATTTTCCACACGCTGTGTATCAAAAGAAGCTCAGGATTCACTTCCCAAGCCTCGCAATCGTTCGATATAACCAGAAATCACTCTAGGAGACTCGGATTCGCGGTATTAACCTTTTCCACGCGTTGTGTATCCAATGAAGCTCACGCTGCACTTCCAAAGCCTCGCAATCGTTCGATATAACGATAAGTCACTGTAGGTAACACGAAATCGCGATATTTACCTTTTCCACACGCTGTGTATGGAATGCAGCTAAGGATGCACTTCCCAATCATCGCAATCATTCGATATAACCTTAAATCAATCTAGTAGATTCTGATGCGCAATATTTACCTCTTCCACAGGCTGTGTATGGAAAGCTGCTAAGGATTCAGTTCCCAATTTTCGCAATCGTTCGATATAACGATAAATCACTCTAGTAGACACGGATTCGCGATATTTACCTTTTCCACACGCAGTGTATCGAAAGAAGCTATGGATTCACTTCCCAATCTTCGCAATCGTTCGATATAACCCTAAATCACTCTAGTAGACTCGGATTCGCGATCTTTGCATTTTCCACACGCTGTGTAACGAATGGAGAAAAGGATTCACTTCCCAATCATCGCAATCGTTCGATATAACGATAAATTAATCTAGGAGACTCGGATTCGCGGTATTAACCTTTTCCACGCGTTGTGTATCCAATGAAGCTCACGCTGCACTTCCAAAGCCTCGCAATCGTTCGATATAACGATAAGTCACTGTAGGTAACACGAAATCGCGATATTTATCTTTTTCACACGCTGTGTATGGAAAACAGCTAAGGATTCACTTCCCATGCCTCGCAATCATTCGATATAACCATAAATCACTCTAGTAGACTTGGATTCCTGATATTTACCTTGTACACACGCTGTGTATCGAAAGCAGCTGAGTATTCACTTCCCAATCCTCGCAATCGTTCGATATAAATATAAACGTCTGTAGGGGACACGAAATCCCTATATTTACCTTTTCCAAACGCTGTGTATAGAAAGAAGCTAAGGATTCACTTCCCATACCTCGCAATCGTTCGATATAACGATATATCACTATAGTAGACTCGGATTCGCGATATTTACCTTTTCCACACGCTGTGTATGGAAAGCAGCTAAAGATTCACTTCCCATGCCTCGCAATCATTCGATATAACCATGAATCACTCTAGTAGACTCGGATTCCTGATATTTACCTTGTACACACGCTGTGTATCGAAAGCAGCTGAGTATTCACTTCCCAATCCTCGCAATCGTCCGATATAACAATAAACGTCTGTAGTCGATACGAAATCCCTATATTTACCTTTTCCAAACGCTGTGTATAGAAAGAAGCTAAGGATTCACTTCCCATATCTCGCAATCGTTCGATATAACGATATATCACTATAGTAGACTCGGATTCGCGATATTTACCTTTTCCACACGCTGTGTATGGAATGCAGCTAAGGATTCACTTCCCAATCATCGCAATCGTTCGATATAACCTTAAATCAATCTAGTAGACTCTGATGCGCAATATTTACCTCTTCCACAGGCTGTGTATGGAAAGCAGCTAAGGATTCACTTCCCAATCCTTGCAATCGTTCGATATAACGATAAATCAATCTAGTATACTCTGATGCGCAATATTTATCTTTTCCACACGCTGTGTATCGAATGCAGCTAAGTATTCACTTCCCCAGCCTCGCAATCGTTCGATATAACGATAACTCACTATAGTAGACTCGGATTCGCGGTATTAATATTTTCCACGCGCTGTGTATCGAAAGCAGCTAAGGAGTCACTTCCCAATCCTCGCAATCGTTCGATATAACGATAAGTCACTGTAGGTAACACGAAATCGCGATATTTATCTTTTTCACACGCTGTGTATGGAAAGCAGCTAAGGATTAACTTCCCAAGCCCTGCAACAGTTCCATATAACGATAAATCACTCTAGTAGACTCGGATTCGCGATATTTACCATTTCCACACGCTGTGTGTCGAATGGAGGTAAGGAGTCACTTCCCAATCCTCGCAATCGGTCGATATAACCTTAAATCACTCTAGTAGACTCGGATTCGCTATATTTACATTTTCCACACGCTGTGTATCAAAAGAAGCTCAGGATTCACTTCCCAAGCCTCGCAATCGTTCGATATAACCAGAAATCACTCTAGGAGACTCGGATTCGCGGTATTAACCTTTTCCGCGCGTTGTGTATCCAATGAAGCTCACGCTGCACTTCCAAAGCCTCGCAATCGTTCGATATAACGATAAGTCACTGTAGGTAACACGAAATCGCGATATTTACCTTTTCCACACGCTGTGTATGGAATGCAGCTAAGGATGCACTTCCCAATCATCGCAATCATTCGATATAACCTTAAATCAATCTAGTAGATTCTGATGCGCAATATTTACCTCTTCCACAGGCTGTGTATGGAAAGCTGCTAAGGATTCAGTTCCCAATTTTCGCAATCGTTCGATATAACGATAAATCACTCTAGTAGACACGGATTCGCGATATTTACCTTTTCCACACGCAGTGTATCGAAAGAAGCTATGGATTCACTTCCCAATCTTCGCAATCGTTCGATATAACCCTAAATCACTCTAGTAGACTCGGATTCGAGATCTTTGCATTTTCCACACGCTGTGTAACGAATGGAGAAGAGGATTCACTTCCCAATCATCGCAATCGTTCGATATAACGATAAATTAATCTAGGAGACTCGGATTCGCGGTATTAACCTTTTCCACGCGTTGTGTATCCAATGAAGCTCACGCTGCACTTCCAAAGCCTCGCAATCGTTCGATATAACGATAAGTCACTGTAGGTAACACGAAATCGCGATATTTATCTTTTTCACACGCTGTGTATGGAAAACAGCTAAGGATTCACTTCCCATGCCTCGCAATCATTCGATATAACCATAAATCACTCTAGTAGACTTGGATTCCTGATATTTACCTTGTACACACGCTGTGTATCGAAGGCAGCTGAGTATTCACTTCCCAATCCTCGCAATCGTTCGATATAAATATAAACGTCTGTAGGGGACACGAAATCCCTATATTTACCTTTTCCAAACGCTGTGTATAGAAAGAAGCTAAGGATTCACTTTCCATACCTCGCAATCGTTCGATATAACGATATATCACTATAGTAGACTCGGATTCGCGATATTTACCTTTTCCACACGCTGTGTATGCAAAGCAGCTAAAGATTCACTTCCCATGCCTCGCAATCATTCGATATAACCATGAATCACTCTAGTAGACTCGGATTCCTGATATTTACCTAGTACACACGCTGTGTATCGAAAGCAGCTGAGTATTCACTTCCCAATCCTCGCAATCGTCCGATATAACAATAAACGTCTGTAGTCGATACGAAATCCCTATATTTACCTTTTCCAAACGCTGTGTATAGAAAGAAGCTAAGGATTCACTTCCCATGCCTCGCAATCATTCGATATAACCATAAATCACTCTAGTAGACTTGGATTCCTGATATTTACCTAGTACACACGCTGTGTATCGAAAGCAGCTGAGTATTCACTTCCCAATCCTCGCAATCGTCCGATATAACAATACACGTCTGTAGTCGATACGAAATCCCTATATTTACCTTTTCCAAACGCTGTGTAAAGAAAGAAGATAAGGATTCACTTCCCAATCTTCGCAATCGTTCGATATAACGATAAATTAATCTAGGAGACTCGGATTCGCGGTATTAACCTTTTCCACGCGTTGCGTATCCAATGAAGCTCAGGATGCACTTCCAAAGCCTCGCAATCGTTCGATATAACGATAAGTCACTGTAGGTAACACGAAATCGCGATATTTACCATTTCCACACGCTGTGTATCGAATGGAGGTAAGGAGTCACTTCCCAATCCTCGCAATCGTTCGATATAACGATAAATCAATCTAGGAGACTCGGATTCGCGGTATTAACCTTTTCCACGCGCTGTGTATCGAAAGAAGCTCAGGATTCACTTCCCAAGCCTCGCAATCGTTCGATATAACCAGAAAACACTCTAGGAGACTCGGATTCGCGATATTTACCTTTTCCCACGCTGTGTATCGAAAGCAGCTAAGGATTCACTTCCCATGCCTCGCAATCATTCGATATAACCATAAATCACTCTAGTAGACTTGGATTCCTGATATTTACCTTGTACACACGCTGTGTATCGAAAGCAGCTGAGTATTCACTTCCCAATCCTCGCAATCGTTCGATATAACTATAAACGTCTGTAGGGGACACGAAATCCCTATATTTACCTTTTCCAAACGCTGTGTATAGAAAGAAGCTAAGGATTCACTTCCCATACCTCGCAATCGTTCGATATAACGATATATCACTATAGTAGACTCGGATTCGCGATATTTACCTTTTCCACACGCTCTGTATGGAAAGCAGCTAAAGATTCACTTCCCATGCCTCGCAATCATTCGATATAACCATGAATCACTCTAGTAGACTCGGATTCCTGATATTTACCTTGTACACACGCTGTGTATCGAAAGCAGCTGAGTATTCACTTCCGAATCCTCGCAATCGTCCGATATAACAATAAACGTCTGTAGTCGATACGAAATCCCTATATTTACCTTTTCCAAACGCTGTGTATAGAAAGAAGCTAAGGATTCACTTCCCATATCTCGCAATCGTTCGATATAACGATATATCACTATAGTAGACTCGGATTCGCGATATTTACCTTTTCCACACGCTGTGTATGGAATGCAGCTAAGGATTCACTTCCCAATCATCGCAATCGTTCGATATAACCTTAAATCAATCTAGTAGACTCTGATGCGCAATATTTACCTCTTCCACAGGCTGTGTATGGAAAGCAGCTAAGGATTCACTTCCCAATCCTTGCAATCGTTCGATATAACGATAAATCAATCTAGTATACTCTGATGCGCAATATTTATCTTTTCGACACGCTGTTATCGAATGCAGCTAAGTATTCACTTCCCCAGCCTCGCAATCGTTCGATATAACGATAACTCACTATAGTAGACTCGGATTCGCGGTATTAATATTTTCCACGCGCTGTGTATCGAAAGCAGCTAAGGAGTCACTTCCCAATCCTCGCAATCGTTCGATATAATGATAAGTCACTGTAGGTAACACGAAATCGCGATATTTATCTTTTTCACACGCTGTGTATGGAAAGCAGCTAAGGATTAACTTCCCAAGCCCTGCAAGAGTTCCATATAACGATAAATCACTCTAGTAGACTCGGATTCGCGATATTTACCATTTCCACACGCTGTGTGTCGAATGGAGGTAAGGAGTCACTTCCCAATCCTCGCAATCGGTCGATATAACCTTAAATCACTCTAGTAGACTCGGATTCGCTATATTTACATTTTCCACACGCTGTGTATCAAAAGAAGCTCAGGATTCACTTCCCAAGCCTCGCAATCGTTCGATATAACCAGAAATCACTCTAGGAGACTCGGATTCGCGGTATTACCTTTTCCACGCGTTGTGTATCCAATGAAGCTCACGCTGCACTTCCAAAGCCTCGCAATCGTTCGATATAACGATAAGTCACTGTAGGTAACACGAAATCGCGATATTTACCTTTTCCACACGCTGTGTATGGAATGCAGCTAAGGATGCACTTCCCAATCATCGCAATCATTCGATATAACCTTAAATCAATCTAGTAGACTCTGATGCGCAATATTTACCTCTTCCACAGGCTGTGTATGGAAAGCTGCTAAGGATTCAGTTCCCAATTTTCGCAATCGTTCGATATAACGATAAATCACTCTAGTAGACACGGATTCGCGATATTTACCTTTTCCACACGCAGTGTATCGAAAGAAGCTATGGATTCACTTCCCAATCATCGCAATCGTTCGATATAACGATAAATTAATCTAGGAGACTCGGATTCGCGGTATTAACCTTTTCCACGCGTTGTGTATCCAATGAAGCTCACGCTGCACTTCCAAAGCCTCGCAATCGTTCGATATAACGATAAGTCACTGTAGGTAACACGAAATCGCGATATTTACCTTTTCCACACGCTGTGTATGGAATGCAGCTAAGGATGCACTTCCCAATCATCGCAATCATTCGATATAACCTTAAATCAATCTAGTAGACTCTGATGCGCAATATTTACCTCTTCCACAGGCTGTGTATGGAAAGCAGCTAAGGATTCACTTCCCAATCCCCGCAATCGTTCCATATAACGAGAAATCACTCTAGTAGACTCGGATTCGCGATATTTACCTTTTCCCACGCTGTGTATCGAAAGCAGCTAAGGATTCACTTCCCATGCCTCGCAATCATTTGATATAACCATAAATCACTCTAGTATACTCTGATGCGCAATATTTATCTTTTCCACACGCTGTGTATCGAATGTAGCTAAGTATTCACTTCCCCAGCCTCGCAATCGTTCGATATAACGATAACTCACTATAGTAGACTCGGATTCGCGGTATTAATATTTTCCACGCGCTGTGTTTCGAAAGCAGCTAAGGATTCACTTCCCAAGCCTCTCAATCGTTCCATATAACGATAAATCACTCTAATAGATTCAGATTCGCGATATTTACCAATTCCACACACTGTGTATGGAAAGTAGCTAAGGAGTCACTTCCCAATCCTCGCAATCGTTCGATAGAACGATAAGTCACTGTAGGTAACACGAAATCGCGATATTTATCTTTTTCACACGCTGTGTATGGAAAGCAGCTAAGGATTAACTTCCCAAGCCCCGCAATCGTTCCATATAACGATAAATCACTCTAGTAGACTCGGATTCGCGATATTTACCATTTCCACACGCTGTGTGTCGAATGGAGGTAAGGAGTCACTTCCCAATCCTCGCAATCGGTCGATATAACCTTAAATCACTATAGTAGACTCGGATTCGCGATATTTACCTTTTCCCACGCTGTGTATCGAAAGCAGCTAAGGATTCAGTTCCCAATCCTCGCAATCGTTCGATATAATGATAAGTCACTGTAGGTAACACGAAATCGCGATATTTATCTTTTTCACACGCTGTGTATGGAAAGCAGCTAAGGATTCACTTCCCAATCCCCGCAATCGTTCCATATAACGAGAAATCACTCTAGTAGACTCGGATTCGCGATATTTACCTTTTCCCACGCTGTGTATCGAAAGCAGCTAAGGATTCACTTCCCATGCCTCGCAATCATTTGATATAACCATAAATCACTCTAGTATACTCTGATGCGCAATATTTATCTTTTCCACACGCGTTGTATCGAATGTAGCTAAGTATTCACTTCCCCAGCCTCGCAATCGTTCGATATAACGATAACTCACTATAGTAGACTCGGATTCGCGGTATTAATATTTTCCACGCGCTGTGTTTCGAAAGCAGCTAAGGATTCACTTCCCAAGCCTCTCAATCGTTCCATATAACGATAAATCACTCTAATAGATTCAGATTCGCGATATTTACCATTTCCACACACTGTGTATGGAAAGTAGCTAAGGAGTCACTTCCCAATCCTCGCAATCGTTCGATAGAACGATAAGTCACTGTAGGTAACACGAAATCGCGATATTTATCTTTTTCACACGCTGTGTATGGAAAGCAGCTAAGGATTAACTTCCCAAGCCCCGCAATCGTTCCATATAACGATAAATCACTCTAGTAGACTCGGATTCGCGATATTTACCATTTCCACACGCTGTGTGTCGAATGGAGGTAAGGAGTCACTTCCCAATCCTCGCAATCGGTCGATATAACCTTAAATCACTCTAGTAGACTCGGATTCGCGATATTTACCTTTTCCCACGCTGTGTATCGAAAGCAGCTAAGGATTCAGTTCCCAATTTTCGCAATCGTTCGATATAACGATAAATCACTCTAGTAGACACGGATTCGCGATATTTAACTTTTCCACACGCAGTGTATCGAAAGAAGCTATGGATTCACTTCCCAATCTTCGCAATCGTTCGATATAACCTTAAATCACTCTAGTAGACTCGGATTCGCGATATTTGCATTTTCCACACGCTGTGTATCGAATGGAGCTAAGGATTCACTTCCCAATCATCGCAATCGTTCGATATAACGATAAATTAATCTAGGAGACTCGGATTCGCGGTATTAACCTTTTCCACGCGTTGTGTATCCAATGAAGCTCAGGATTCACTTCCCAAGCCTCGCAATCGTTCGATATAACCAGAAATCACTCTAGGAGACTCGGATTCGCGACATTTACCTTTTCCACACGCAGTGTATCGAAAGCAGTTAAGGATTCACTTCCCAATCACCGCAATATTTTGATATAACGATAAGTCACTGTTGGGGACTCGGATGAGCGATATTTACTTTTTCACACGCTGTGTATCGAAAGCAGCTAAGGATTCAGTTCCCAATTTTCAGAATCGTTCGATATAACGATAAATCACTCTAGCAGACACGTATTCGCGATATTTACCTTTTCCACACGCAGTGTATCGAAAGAAGCTAAGGATTCACTTCCCAATCTTCGCAATCGTTCGATATAACGATAAATTAATCTAGGAGACTCGGATTCGCGGTATTAACCTTTTCCACGCGTTGCGTATCCAATGAAGCTCAGGATGCACTTCCAAAGCCTCGCAATCGTTCGATATAACGATATGTCACTGTATGTAACACGAAATCGCGATATTTATCTTTTTCACACGCTGTGTATGGAAAACAGCTATGGATTCACTTCCCAAGCCCCGCAATCGTTCCATATAACGAGAAATCACTCTAGTAGGCTGGGATTCGCGATATTTACCTTTTCCCCGCGCTGTGTATCGAAAGCAGCTGAGGATTCACTTCCCAAGCCCCGCAATCGTTCCATATAACGAGAAATCACTATAGTAGACTCGGATTCGCCATATTTACCTTTTCCACACGCTGTGTATGCAAAGCAGCTAAAGATTCACTTCCCATGCCTCGCAATCATTCGATATAACCATGAATCACTCTAGTAGACTCGGATTCCTGATATTTACCTAGTACACACGCTGTGTATCGAAAGCAGCTGAGTATTCACTTCCCAATCCTCGCAATCGTCCGATATAACAATAAACGTCTGTAGTCGATACGAAATCCCTATATTTACCTTTTCCAAACGCTGTGTAAAGAAAGAAGCTAAGGATTCACTTCCCATATCTCGCAATCATTCGATATAACGATAAGTCACTGTAGGTAACACGAAATCGCGATATTTACCATTTCCACACGCTGTGTATCGAATGGAGGTAAGGAGTCACTTCCCAATCCTCGCAATCGTTCGATATAACGATAAATCAATCTAGGAGACTCGGATTCGCGGTATTAACCTTTTCCACGCGCTGTGTATCGAAAGAAGCTCAAGATTCACTTCCCAAGCCTCGCAATCGTTCGATATAACGATAAATCAATCTAGGAGACTCGGATTCGCGGTATTAACCTTTTCCACGCGCTGTGTATCGAAAGAAGCTCAGGATTCACTTCCCAAGCCTCGCAATCGTTCGATATAACCAGAAATCACTCTAGGAGACTCGGATTCGCGATATTTACCTTTTCCCACGCTGTGTATCGAAAGCAGCTAAGGATTCACTTCCCATGCCTCGCAATCATTCGATATAACCATAAATCACTCTAGTAGACTTGGATTCCTGATATTTACCTAGTACACACGCTGTGTATCGAAAGCAGCTGAGTATTCACTTCCCAATCCTCGCAATCGTCCGATATAACAATAAACGTCTGTAGTCGATACGAAATCCCTATATTTACCTTTTCCAAACGCTGTGTATAGAAAGAAGCTAAGGATTCACTTCCCATGCCTCGCAATCATTCGATATAACCATAAATCACTCTAGTAGACTTGGATTCCTGATATTTACCTAGTACACACGCTGTGTATCGAAAGCAGCTGAGTATTCACTTCCCAATCCTCGCAATCGTCCGATATAACAATAAACGTCTGTAGTCGATACGAAATCCCTATATTTACCTTTTCCAAACGCTGTGTAAAGAAAGAAGATAAGGATTCACTTCCCAATCTTCGCAATCGTTCGATATAACGATAAATTAATCTAGGAGACTCGGATTCGCGGTATTAACCTTTTCCACGCGTTGCGTATCCAATGAAGCTCAGGATGCACTTCCAAAGCCTCGCAATCGTTCGATATAACGATAAGTCACTGTAGGTAACACGAAATCGCGATATTTACCATTTCCACACGCTGTGTATCGAATGGAGGTAAGGAGTCACTTCCCAATCCTCGCAATCGTTCGATATAACGATAAATCAATCTAGGAGACTCGGATTCGCGGTATTAACCTTTTCCACGCGCTGTGTATCGAAAGAAGCTCAGGATTCACTTCCCAAGCCTCGCAATCGTTCGATATAACCAGAAAACACTCTAGGAGACTCGGATTCGCGATATTTACCTTTTCCCACGCTGTGTATCGAAAGCAGCTAAGGATTCACTTCCCATGCCTCGCAATCATTCGATATAACCATAAATCACTCTAGTAGACTTGGATTCCTGATATTTACCTTGTACACACGCTGTGTATCGAAAGCAGCTGAGTATTCACTTCCCAATCCTCGCAATCGTTCGATATAACTATAAACGTCTGTAGGGGACACGAAATCCCTATATTTACCTTTTCCAAACGCTGTGTATAGAAAGAAGCTAAGGATTCACTTCCCATACCTCGCAATCGTTCGATATAACGATATATCACTATAGTAGACTCGGATTCGCGATATTTACCTTTTCCACACGCTGTGTATGGAATGCAGCTAAGGATTCACTTCCCAATCATCGCAATCGTTCGATATAACCTTAAATCAATCTAGTAGACTCTGATGCGCAATATTTACCTCTTCCACAGGCTGTGTATGGAAAGCAGCTAAGGATTCACTTCCCAATCCTTGCAATCGTTCGATATAACGATAAATCAATCTAGTATACTCTGATGCGCAATATTTATCTTTTCCACACGCTGTTATCGAATGCAGCTAAGTATTCACTTCCCCAGCCTCGCAATCGTTCGATATAACGATAACTCACTATAGTAGACTCGGATTCGCGGTATTAATATTTTCCACGCGCTGTGTATCGAAAGCAGCTAAGGAGTCACTTCCCAATCCTCGCAATCGTTCGATATAATGATAAGTCACTGTAGGTAACACGAAATCGCGATATTTATCTTTTTCACACGCTGTGTATGGAAAGCAGCTAAGGATTAACTTCCCAAGCCCTGCAAGAGTTCCATATAACGATAAATCACTCTAGTAGACTCGGATTCGCGATATTTACCATTTCCACACGCTGTGTATGGAAAGCTGCTAAGGATTCAGTTCCCAATTTTCGCAATCGTTCGATATAACGATAAATCACTCTAGTAGACACGGATTCGCGATATTTACCTTTTCCACACGCAGTGTATCGAAAGAAGCTATGGATTCACTTCCCAATCATCGCAATCGTTCGATATAACGATAAATTAATCTCGGAGACTCGGATTCGCGGTATTAACCTTTTCCACGCGTTGTGTATCCAATGAAGCTCACGCTGCACTTCCAAAGCCTCGCAATCGTTCGATATAACGATAAGTCACTGTAGGTAACACGAAATCGCGATATTTACCTTTTCCACACGCTGTGTATGGAATGCAGCTAAGGATGCACTTCCCAATCATCGCAATCATTCGATATAACCTTAAATCAATCTAGTAGACTCTGATGCGCAATATTTACCTCTTCCACAGGCTGTGTATGGAAAGCTGCTAAGGATTCAGTTCCCAATTTTCGCAATCGTTCGATATAACGATAAATCACTCTAGTAGACACGGATTCGCGATATTTACCTTTTCCACACGCAGTGTATCGAAAGAAGCTATGGATTCACTTCCCAATCATCGCAATCGTTCGATATAACGATAAATTAATCTAGGAGACTCGGATTCGCGGTATTAACCTTTTCCACGCGTTGTGTATCCAATGAAGCTCACGCTGCACTTCCAAAGCCTCGCAATCGTTCGATATAACGATAAGTCACTGTAGGTAACACGAAATCGCGATATTTACCTTTTCCACACGCTGTGTATGGAATGCAGCTAAGGATGCACTTCCCAATCATCGCAATCATTCGATATAACCTTAAATCAATCTAGTAGACTCTGATGCGCAATATTTACCTCTTCCACAGGCTGTGTATGGAAAGCAGCTAAGGATTCACTTCCCAATCCCCGCAATCGTTCCATATAACGAGAAATCACTCTAGTAGACTCGGATTCGCGATATTTACCTTTTCCCACGCTGTGTATCGAAAGCAGCTAAGGATTCACTTCCCATGCCTCGCAATCATTTGATATAACCATAAATCACTCTAGTATACTCTGATGCGCAATATTTATCTTTTCCACACGCTGTGTATCGAATGTAGCTAAGTATTCACTTCCCCAGCCTCGCAATCGTTCGATATAACGATAACTCACTATAGTAGACTCGGATTCGCGGTATTAATATTTTCCACGCGCTGTGTTTCGAAAGCAGCTAAGGATTCACTTCCCAAGCCTCTCAATCGTTCCATATAACGATAAATCACTCTAATAGATTCAGATTCGCGATATTTACCAATTCCACACACTGTGTATGGAAAGTAGCTAAGGAGTCACTTCCCAATCCTCGCAATCGTTCGATAGAACGATAAGTCACTGTAGGTAACACGAAATCGCGATATTTATCTTTTTCACACGCTGTGTATGGAAAGCAGCTAAGGATTAACTTCCCAAGCCCCGCAATCGTTCCATATAACGATAAATCACTCTAGTAGACTCGGATTCGCGATATTTACCATTTCCACACGCTGTGTGTCGAATGGAGGTAAGGAGTCACTTCCCAATCCTCGCAATCGGTCGATATAACCTTAAATCACTATAGTAGACTCGGATTCGCGATATTTACCTTTTCCCACGCTGTGTATCGAAAGCAGCTAAGGATTCAGTTCCCAATCCTCGCAATCGTTCGATATAATGATAAGTCACTGTAGGTAACACGAAATCGCGATATTTATCTTTTTCACACGCTGTGTATGGAAAGCAGCTAAGGATTCACTTCCCAATCCCCGCAATCGTTCCATATAACGAGAAATCACTCTAGTAGACTCGGATTCGCGATATTTACCTTTTCCCACGCTGTGTATCGAAAGCAGCTAAGGATTCACTTCCCATGCCTCGCAATCATTTGATATAACCATAAATCACTCTAGTATACTCTGATGCGCAATATTTATCTTTTCCACACGCGTTGTATCGAATGTAGCTAAGTATTCACTTCCCCAGCCTCGCAATCGTTCGATATAACGATAACTCACTATAGTAGACTCGGATTCGCGGTATTAATATTTTCCACGCGCTGTGTTTCGAAAGCAGCTAAGGATTCACTTCCCAAGCCTCTCAATCGTTCCATATAACGATAAATCACTCTAATAGATTCAGATTCGCGATATTTACCATTTCCACACACTGTGTATGGAAAGTAGCTAAGGAGTCACTTCCCAATCCTCGCAATCGTTCGATAGAACGATAAGTCACTGTAGGTAACACGAAATCGCGATATTTATCTTTTTCACACGCTGTGTATGGAAAGCAGCTAAGGATTAACTTCCCAAGCCCCGCAATCGTTCCATATAACGATAAATCACTCTAGTAGACTCGGATTCGCGATATTTACCATTTCCACACGCTGTGTGTCGAATGGAGGTAAGGAGTCACTTCCCAATCCTCGCAATCGGTCGATATAACCTTAAATCACTCTAGTAGACTCGGATTCGCGATATTTACCTTTTCCCACGCTGTGTATCGAAAGCAGCTAAGGATTCAGTTCCCAATTTTCGCAATCGTTCGATATAACGATAAATCACTCTAGTAGACACGGATTCGCGATATTTAACTTTTCCACACGCAGTGTATCGAAAGAAGCTATGGATTCACTTCCCAATCTTCGCAATCGTTCGATATAACCTTAAATCACTCTAGTAGACTCGGATTCGCGATATTTGCATTTTCCACACGCTGTGTATCGAATGGAGCTAAGGATTCACTTCCCAATCATCGCAATCGTTCGATATAACGATAAATTAATCTAGGAGACTCGGATTCGCGGTATTAACCTTTTCCACGCGTTGTGTATCCAATGAAGCTCAGGATTCACTTCCCAAGCCTCGCAATCGTTCGATATAACCAGAAATCACTCTAGGAGACTCGGATTCGCGACATTTACCTTTTCCACACGCAGTGTATCGAAAGCAGTTAAGGATTCACTTCCCAATCACCGCAATATTTTGATATAACGATAAGTCACTGTTGGGGACTCGGATGAGCGATATTTACTTTTTCACACGCTGTGTATCGAAAGCAGCTAAGGATTCAGTTCCCAATTTTCAGAATCGTTCGATATAACGATAAATCACTCTAGCAGACACGTATTCGCGATATTTACCTTTTCCACACGCAGTGTATCGAAAGAAGCTAAGGATTCACTTCCCAATCTTCGCAATCGTTCGATATAACGATAAATTAATCTAGGAGACTCGGATTCGCGGTATTAACCTTTTCCACGCGTTGCGTATCCAATGAAGCTCAGGATGCACTTCCAAAGCCTCGCAATCGTTCGATATAACGATATGTCACTGTATGTAACACGAAATCGCGATATTTATCTTTTTCACACGCTGTGTATGGAAAACAGCTATGGATTCACTTCCCAAGCCCCGCAATCGTTCCATATAACGAGAAATCACTCTAGTAGGCTGGGATTCGCGATATTTACCTTTTCCCCGCGCTGTGTATCGAAAGCAGCTGAGGATTCACTTCCCAAGCCCCGCAATCGTTCCATATAACGAGAAATCACTATAGTAGACTCGGATTCGCCATATTTACCTTTTCCACACGCTGTGTATGCAAAGCAGCTAAAGATTCACTTCCCATGCCTCGCAATCATTCGATATAACCATGAATCACTCTAGTAGACTCGGATTCCTGATATTTACCTAGTACACACGCTGTGTATCGAAAGCAGCTGAGTATTCACTTCCCAATCCTCGCAATCGTCCGATATAACAATAAACGTCTGTAGTCGATACGAAATCCCTATATTTACCTTTTCCAAACGCTGTGTAAAGAAAGAAGCTAAGGATTCACTTCCCATATCTCGCAATCATTCGATATAACGATAAGTCACTGTAGGTAACACGAAATCGCGATATTTACCATTTCCACACGCTGTGTATCGAATGGAGGTAAGGAGTCACTTCCCAATCCTCGCAATCGTTCGATATAACGATAAATCAATCTAGGAGACTCGGATTCGCGGTATTAACCTTTTCCACGCGCTGTGTATCGAAAGAAGCTCAAGATTCACTTCCCAAGCCTCGCAATCGTTCGATATAACGATAAATCAATCTAGGAGACTCGGATTCGCGGTATTAACCTTTTCCACGCGCTGTGTATCGAAAGAAGCTCAGGATTCACTTCCCAAGCCTCGCAATCGTTCGATATAACCAGAAATCACTCTAGGAGACTCGGATTCGCGATATTTACCTTTTCCCACGCTGTGTATCGAAAGCAGCTAAGGATTCACTTCCCATGCCTCGCAATCATTCGATATAACCATAAATCACTCTAGTAGACTTGGATTCCTGATATTTACCTAGTACACACGCTGTGTATCGAAAGCAGCTGAGTATTCACTTCCCAATCCTCGCAATCGTCCGATATAACAATAAACGTCTGTAGTCGATACGAAATCCCTATATTTACCTTTTCCAAACGCTGTGTATAGAAAGAAGCTAAGGATTCACTTCCCATGCCTCGCAATCATTCGATATAACCATAAATCACTCTAGTAGACTTGGATTCCTGATATTTACCTAGTACACACGCTGTGTATCGAAAGCAGCTGAGTATTCACTTCCCAATCCTCGCAATCGTCCGATATAACAATAAACGTCTGTAGTCGATACGAAATCCCTATATTTACCTTTTCCAAACGCTGTGTAAAGAAAGAAGATAAGGATTCACTTCCCAATCTTCGCAATCGTTCGATATAACGATAAATTAATCTAGGAGACTCGGATTCGCGGTATTAACCTTTTCCACGCGTTGCGTATCCAATGAAGCTCAGGATGCACTTCCAAAGCCTCGCAATCGTTCGATATAACGATAAGTCACTGTAGGTAACACGAAATCGCGATATTTACCATTTCCACACGCTGTGTATCGAATGGAGGTAAGGAGTCACTTCCCAATCCTCGCAATCGTTCGATATAACGATAAATCAATCTAGGAGACTCGGATTCGCGGTATTAACCTTTTCCACGCGCTGTGTATCGAAAGAAGCTCAGGATTCACTTCCCAAGCCTCGCAATCGTTCGATATAACCAGAAAACACTCTAGGAGACTCGGATTCGCGATATTTACCTTTTCCCACGCTGTGTATCGAAAGCAGCTAAGGATTCACTTCCCATGCCTCGCAATCATTCGATATAACCATAAATCACTCTAGTAGACTTGGATTCCTGATATTTACCTTGTACACACGCTGTGTATCGAAAGCAGCTGAGTATTCACTTCCCAATCCTCGCAATCGTTCGATATAACTATAAACGTCTGTAGGGGACACGAAATCCCTATATTTACCTTTTCCAAACGCTGTGTATAGAAAGAAGCTAAGGATTCACTTCCCATACCTCGCAATCGTTCGATATAACGATATATCACTATAGTAGACTCGGATTCGCGATATTTACCTTTTCCACACGCTGTGTATGGAATGCAGCTAAGGATTCACTTCCCAATCATCGCAATCGTTCGATATAACCTTAAATCAATCTAGTAGACTCTGATGCGCAATATTTACCTCTTCCACAGGCTGTGTATGGAAAGCAGCTAAGGATTCACTTCCCAATCCTTGCAATCGTTCGATATAACGATAAATCAATCTAGTATACTCTGATGCGCAATATTTATCTTTTCCACACGCTGTTATCGAATGCAGCTAAGTATTCACTTCCCCAGCCTCGCAATCGTTCGATATAACGATAACTCACTATAGTAGACTCGGATTCGCGGTATTAATATTTTCCACGCGCTGTGTATCGAAAGCAGCTAAGGAGTCACTTCCCAATCCTCGCAATCGTTCGATATAATGATAAGTCACTGTAGGTAACACGAAATCGCGATATTTATCTTTTTCACACGCTGTGTATGGAAAGCAGCTAAGGATTAACTTCCCAAGCCCTGCAAGAGTTCCATATAACGATAAATCACTCTAGTAGACTCGGATTCGCGATATTTACCATTTCCACACGCTGTGTGTCGAATGGAGGTAAGGAGTCACTTCCCAATCCTCGCAATCGGTCGATATAACCTTAAATCACTCTAGTAGACTCGGATTCGCTATATTTACATTTTCCACACGCTGTGTATCAAAAGAAGCTCAGGATTCACTTCCCAAGCCTCGCAATCGTTCGATATAACCAGAAATCACTCTAGGAGACTCGGATTCGCGGTATTACCTTTTCCACGCGTTGTGTATCCAATGAAGCTCACGCTGCACTTCCAAAGCCTCGCAATCGTTCGATATAACGATAAGTCACTGTAGGTAACACGAAATCGCGATATTTACCTTTTCCACACGCTGTGTATGGAATGCAGCTAAGGATGCACTTCCCAATCATCGCAATCATTCGATATAACCTTAAATCAATCTAGTAGACTCTGATGCGCAATATTTACCTCTTCCACAGGCTGTGTATGGAAAGCTGCTAAGGATTCAGTTCCCAATTTTCGCAATCGTTCGATATAACGATAAATCACTCTAGTAGACACGGATTCGCGATATTTACCTTTTCCACACGCAGTGTATCGAAAGAAGCTATGGATTCACTTCCCAATCATCGCAATCGTTCGATATAACGATAAATTAATCTAGGAGACTCGGATTCGCGGTATTAACCTTTTCCACGCGTTGTGTATCCAATGAAGCTCACGCTGCACTTCCAAAGCCTCGCAATCGTTCGATATAACGATAAGTCACTGTAGGTAACACGAAATCGCGATATTTACCTTTTCCACACGCTGTGTATGGAATGCAGCTAAGGATGCACTTCCCAATCATCGCAATCATTCGATATAACCTTAAATCAATCTAGTAGACTCTGATGCGCAATATTTACCTCTTCCACAGGCTGTGTATGGAAAGCAGCTAAGGATTCACTTCCCAATCCCCGCAATCGTTCCATATAACGAGAAATCACTCTAGTAGACTCGGATTCGCGATATTTACCTTTTCCCACGCTGTGTATCGAAAGCAGCTAAGGATTCACTTCCCATGCCTCGCAATCATTTGATATGACCATAAATCACTCTAGTATACTCTGATGCGCAATATTTATCTTTTCCACGCTGTGTATCGAATGTAGCTAAGTATTCACTTCCCCAGCCTCGCAATCGTTCGATATAACGATAACTCACTATAGTAGACTCGGATTCGCGGTATTAATATTTTCCACGCGCTGTGTTTCGAAAGCAGCTAAGGATTCACTTCCCAAGCCTCTCAATCGTTCCATATAACGATAAATCACTCTAATAGATTCAGATTCGCGATATTTACCATTTCCACACACTGTGTATGGAAAGTAGCTAAGGAGTCACTTCCCAATCCTCGCAATCGTTCGATAGAACGATAAGTCACTGTAGGTAACACGAAATCGCGATATTTATCTTTTTCACACGCTGTGTATGGAAAGCAGCTAAGGATTAACTTCCCAAGCCCCGCAATCGTTCCATATAACGATAAATCACTCTAGTAGACTCGGATTCGCGATATTTACCATTTCCACACGCTGTGTGTCGAATGGAGGTAAGGAGTCACTTCCCAATCCTCGCAATCGGTCGATATAACCTTAAATCACTCTAGTAGACTCGGATTCGCGATATTTACCTTTTCCCACGCTGTGTATCGAAAGCAGCTAAGGATTCAGTTCCCAATTTTCGCAATCGTTCGATATAACGATAAATTAATCTAGGAGACTCGGATTCGCGGTATTAACCTTTTCCACGCGTTGTGTATCCAATGAAGCTCAGGATTCACTTCCCAAGCCTCGCAATCGTTCGATATAACCAGAAATCACTCTAGGAGACTCGGATTCGCGACATTTACCTTTTCCACACGCAGTGTATCGAAAGCAGTTAAGGATTCACTTCCCAATCACCGCAATATTTTGATATAACGATAAGTCACTGTTGGGGACTCGGATGAGCGATATTTACTTTTTCACACGCTGTGTATCGAAAGCAGCTAAGGATTCAGTTCCCAATTTTCAGAATCGTTCGATATAACGATAAATCACTCTAGCAGACACGTATTCGCGATATTTACCTTTTCCACACGCAGTGTATCGAAAGAAGCTAAGGATTCACTTCCCAATCTTCGCAATCGTTCGATATAACGATAAATTAATCTAGGAGACTCGGATTCGCGGTATTAACCTTTTCCACGCGTTGCGTATCCAATGAAGCTCAGGATGCACTTCCAAAGCCTCGCAATCGTTCGATATAACGATATGTCACTGTATGTAACACGAAATCGCGATATTTATCTTTTTCACACGCTGTGTATGGAAAACAGCTATGGATTCACTTCCCAAGCCCCGCAATCGTTCCATATAACGAGAAATCACTCTAGTAGGCTGGGATTCGCGATATTTACCTTTTCCCCGCGCTGTGTATCGAAAGCAGCTGAGGATTCACTTCCCAAGCCCCGCAATCGTTCCATATAACGAGAAATCACTATAGTAGACTCGGATTCGCCATATTTACCTTTTCCACACGCTGTGTATGCAAAGCAGCTAAAGATTCACTTCCCATGCCTCGCAATCATTCGATATAACCATGAATCACTCAAGTAGAATCGGATTCCTGATATTTACCTAGTACACACGCTGTGTATCGAAAGCAGCTGAGTATTCACTTCCCAATCCTCGCAATCGTCCGATATAACAATAAACGTCTGTAGTCGATACGAAATCCCTATATTTACCTTTTCCAAACGCTGTGTAAAGAAAGAAGCTAAGGATTCACTTCCCATATCTCGCAATCATTCGATATAACGATAAGTCACTGTAGGTAACACGAAATCGCGATATTTACCATTTCCACACGCTGTGTATCGAATGGAGGTAAGGAGTCACTTCCCAATCCTCGCAATCGTTCGATATAACGATAAATCAATCTAGGAGACTCGGATTCGCGGTATTAACCTTTTCCACGCGCTGTGTATCGAAAGAAGCTCAAGATTCACTTCCCAAGCCTCGCAATCGTTCGATATAACGATAAATCAATCTAGGAGACTCGGATTCGCGGTATTAACCTTTTCCACGCGCTGTGTATCGAAAGAAGCTCAGGATTCACTTCCCAAGCCTCGCAATCGTTCGATATAACCAGAAATCACTCTAGGAGACTCGGATTCGCGATATTTACCTTTTCCCACGCTGTGTATCGAAAGCAGCTAAGGATTCACTTCCCATGCCTCGCAATCATTCGATATAACCATAAATCACTCTAGTAGACTTGGATTCCTGATATTTACCTTGTACACACGCTGTGTATCGAAAGCTGCTGATTATTCACTTCCCAATCCTCGCAATCGTTCGATATAACTATAAACGTCTGTAGGGGACACGAAATCCCTATATTTACCTTTTCGAAACGCTGTGTATAGAAAGAAGCTAAGGATTCACTTCCCATACCTCGCAATCGTTCGATATAACGATATATCACTATAGTAGACTCGGATTCGCGATATTTACCTTTTCCACACGCTGTGTATGGAAAGCAGCTAAAGATTCACTTCCCATGCCTCGCAATCATTCGATATAACCATGAATCACTCTAGTAGACTCGGATTCCTGATATTTACCTAGTACACACGCTGTGTATCGAAAGCAGCTGAGTATTCACTTCCCAATCCTCGCAATCGTCCGATATAACAATAAACGTCTGTAGTCGATACGAAATCCCTATATTTACCTTTTCCAAACGCTGTGTATAGAAAGAAGCTAAGGATTCACTTCCCATGCCTCGCAATCATTCGATATAACCATAAATCACTCTAGTAGACTTGGATTCCTGATATTTACCTAGTACACACGCTGTGTATCGAAAGCAGCTGAGTATTCACTTCCCAATCCTCGCAATCGTCCGATATAACAATAAACGTCTGTAGTCGATACGAAATCCCTATATTTACCTTTTCCAAACGCTGTGTAAAGAAAGAAGATAAGGATTCACTTCCCAATCTTCGCAATCGTTCGATATAACGATAAATTAATCTAGGAGACTCGGATTCGCGGTATTAACCTTTTCCACGCGTTGCGTATCCAATGAAGCTCAGGATGCACTTCCAAAGCCTCGCAATCGTTCGATATAACGATAAGTCACTGTAGGTAACACGAAATCGCGATATTTACCATTTCCACACGCTGTGTATCGAATGGAGGTAAGGAGTCACTTCCCAATCCTCGCAATCGTTCGATATAACGATAAATCAATCTAGGAGACTCGGATTCGCGGTATTAACCTTTTCCACGCGCTGTGTATCGAAAGAAGCTCAGGATTCACTTCCCAAGCCTCGCAATCGTTCGATATAACCAGAAAACACTCTAGGAGACTCGGATTCGCGATATTTACCTTTTCCCACGCTGTGTATCGAAAGCAGCTAAGGATTCACTTCCCATGCCTCGCAATCATTCGATATAACCATAAATCACTCTAGTAGACTTGGATTCCTGATATTTACCTTGTACACACGCTGTGTATCGAAAGCAGCTGAGTATTCACTTCCCAATCCTCGCAATCGTTCGATATAACTATAAACGTCTGTAGGGGACACGAAATCCCTATATTTACCTTTTCCAAACGCTGTGTATAGAAAGAAGCTAAGGATTCACTTCCCATACCTCGCAATCGTTCGATATAACGATATATCACTATAGTAGACTCGGATTCGCGATATTTACCTTTTCCACACGCTGTGTATGGAATGCAGCTAAGGATTCACTTCCCAATCATCGCAATCGTTCGATATAACCTTAAATCAATCTAGTAGACTCTGATGCGCAATATTTACCTCTTCCACAGGCTGTGTATGGAAAGCAGCTAAGGATTCACTTCCCAATCCTTGCAATCGTTCGATATAACGATAAATCAATCTAGTATACTCTGATGCGCAATATTTATCTTTTCCACACGCTGTTATCGAATGCAGCTAAGTATTCACTTCCCCAGCCTCGCAATCGTTCGATATAACGATAACTCACTATAGTAGACTCGGATTCGCGGTATTAATATTTTCCACGCGCTGTGTATCGAAAGCAGCTAAGGAGTCACTTCCCAATCCTCGCAATCGTTCGATATAATGATAAGTCACTGTAGGTAACACGAAATCGCGATATTTATCTTTTTCACACGCTGTGTATGGAAAGCAGCTAAGGATTAACTTCCCAAGCCCTGCAAGAGTTCCATATAACGATAAATCACTCTAGTAGACTCGGATTCGCGATATTTACCATTTCCACACGCTGTGTGTCGAATGGAGGTAAGGAGTCACTTCCCAATCCTCGCAATCGGTCGATATAACCTTAAATCACTCTAGTAGACTCGGATTCGCTATATTTACATTTTCCACACGCTGTGTATCAAAAGAAGCTCAGGATTCACTTCCCAAGCCTCGCAATCGTTCGATATAACCAGAAATCACTCTAGGAGACTCGGATTCGCGGTATTACCTTTTCCACGCGTTGTGTATCCAATGAAGCTCACGCTGCACTTCCAAAGCCTCGCAATCGTTCGATATAACGATAAGTCACTGTAGGTAACACGAAATCGCGATATTTACCTTTTCCACACGCTGTGTATGGAATGCAGCTAAGGATGCACTTCCCAATCATCGCAATCATTCGATATAACCTTAAATCAATCTAGTAGACTCTGATGCGCAATATTTACCTCTTCCACAGGCTGTGTATGGAAAGCTGCTAAGGATTCAGTTCCCAATTTTCGCAATCGTTCGATATAACGATAAATCACTCTAGTAGACACGGATTCGCGATATTTACCTTTTCCACACGCAGTGTATCGAAAGAAGCTATGGATTCACTTCCCAATCATCGCAATCGTTCGATATAACGATAAATTAATCTAGGAGACTCGGATTCGCGGTATTAACCTTTTCCACGCGTTGTGTATCCAATGAAGCTCACGCTGCACTTCCAAAGCCTCGCAATCGTTCGATATAACGATAAGTCACTGTAGGTAACACGAAATCGCGATATTTACCTTTTCCACACGCTGTGTATGGAATGCAGCTAAGGATGCACTTCCCAATCATCGCAATCATTCGATATAACCTTAAATCAATCTAGTAGACTCTGATGCGCAATATTTACCTCTTCCACAGGCTGTGTATGGAAAGCAGCTAAGGATTCACTTCCCAATCCCCGCAATCGTTCCATATAACGAGAAATCACTCTAGTAGACTCGGATTCGCGATATTTACCTTTTCCCACGCTGTGTATCGAAAGCAGCTAAGGATTCACTTCCCATGCCTCGCAATCATTTGATATGACCATAAATCACTCTAGTATACTCTGATGCGCAATATTTATCTTTTCCACGCTGTGTATCGAATGTAGCTAAGTATTCACTTCCCCAGCCTCGCAATCGTTCGATATAACGATAACTCACTATAGTAGACTCGGATTCGCGGTATTAATATTTTCCACGCGCTGTGTTTCGAAAGCAGCTAAGGATTCACTTCCCAAGCCTCTCAATCGTTCCATATAACGATAAATCACTCTAATAGATTCAGATTCGCGATATTTACCATTTCCACACACTGTGTATGGAAAGTAGCTAAGGAGTCACTTCCCAATCCTCGCAATCGTTCGATAGAACGATAAGTCACTGTAGGTAACACGAAATCGCGATATTTATCTTTTTCACACGCTGTGTATGGAAAGCAGCTAAGGATTAACTTCCCAAGCCCCGCAATCGTTCCATATAACGATAAATCACTCTAGTAGACTCGGATTCGCGATATTTACCATTTCCACACGCTGTGTGTCGAATGGAGGTAAGGAGTCACTTCCCAATCCTCGCAATCGGTCGATATAACCTTAAATCACTCTAGTAGACTCGGATTCGCGATATTTACCTTTTCCCACGCTGTGTATCGAAAGCAGCTAAGGATTCAGTTCCCAATTTTCGCAATCGTTCGATATAACGATAAATTAATCTAGGAGACTCGGATTCGCGGTATTAACCTTTTCCACGCGTTGTGTATCCAATGAAGCTCAGGATTCACTTCCCAAGCCTCGCAATCGTTCGATATAACCAGAAATCACTCTAGGAGACTCGGATTCGCGACATTTACCTTTTCCACACGCAGTGTATCGAAAGCAGTTAAGGATTCACTTCCCAATCACCGCAATATTTTGATATAACGATAAGTCACTGTTGGGGACTCGGATGAGCGATATTTACTTTTTCACACGCTGTGTATCGAAAGCAGCTAAGGATTCAGTTCCCAATTTTCAGAATCGTTCGATATAACGATAAATCACTCTAGCAGACACGTATTCGCGATATTTACCTTTTCCACACGCAGTGTATCGAAAGAAGCTAAGGATTCACTTCCCAATCTTCGCAATCGTTCGATATAACGATAAATTAATCTAGGAGACTCGGATTCGCGGTATTAACCTTTTCCACGCGTTGCGTATCCAATGAAGCTCAGGATGCACTTCCAAAGCCTCGCAATCGTTCGATATAACGATATGTCACTGTATGTAACACGAAATCGCGATATTTATCTTTTTCACACGCTGTGTATGGAAAACAGCTATGGATTCACTTCCCAAGCCCCGCAATCGTTCCATATAACGAGAAATCACTCTAGTAGGCTGGGATTCGCGATATTTACCTTTTCCCCGCGCTGTGTATCGAAAGCAGCTGAGGATTCACTTCCCAAGCCCCGCAATCGTTCCATATAACGAGAAATCACTATAGTAGACTCGGATTCGCCATATTTACCTTTTCCACACGCTGTGTATGCAAAGCAGCTAAAGATTCACTTCCCATGCCTCGCAATCATTCGATATAACCATGAATCACTCAAGTAGAATCGGATTCCTGATATTTACCTAGTACACACGCTGTGTATCGAAAGCAGCTGAGTATTCACTTCCCAATCCTCGCAATCGTCCGATATAACAATAAACGTCTGTAGTCGATACGAAATCCCTATATTTACCTTTTCCAAACGCTGTGTAAAGAAAGAAGCTAAGGATTCACTTCCCATATCTCGCAATCATTCGATATAACGATAAGTCACTGTAGGTAACACGAAATCGCGATATTTACCATTTCCACACGCTGTGTATCGAATGGAGGTAAGGAGTCACTTCCCAATCCTCGCAATCGTTCGATATAACGATAAATCAATCTAGGAGACTCGGATTCGCGGTATTAACCTTTTCCACGCGCTGTGTATCGAAAGAAGCTCAAGATTCACTTCCCAAGCCTCGCAATCGTTCGATATAACGATAAATCAATCTAGGAGACTCGGATTCGCGGTATTAACCTTTTCCACGCGCTGTGTATCGAAAGAAGCTCAGGATTCACTTCCCAAGCCTCGCAATCGTTCGATATAACCAGAAATCACTCTAGGAGACTCGGATTCGCGATATTTACCTTTTCCCACGCTGTGTATCGAAAGCAGCTAAGGATTCACTTCCCATGCCTCGCAATCATTCGATATAACCATAAATCACTCTAGTAGACTTGGATTCCTGATATTTACCTTGTACACACGCTGTGTATCGAAAGCTGCTGATTATTCACTTCCCAATCCTCGCAATCGTTCGATATAACTATAAACGTCTGTAGGGGACACGAAATCCCTATATTTACCTTTTCGAAACGCTGTGTATAGAAAGAAGCTAAGGATTCACTTCCCATACCTCGCAATCGTTCGATATAACGATATATCACTATAGTAGACTCGGATTCGCGATATTTACCTTTTCCACACGCTGTGTATGGAAAGCAGCTAAAGATTCACTTCCCATGCCTCGCAATCATTCGATATAACCATGAATCACTCTAGTAGACTCGGATTCCTGATATTTACCTAGTACACACGCTGTGTATCGAAAGCAGCTGAGTATTCACTTCCCAATCCTCGCAATCGTCCGATATAACAATAAACGTCTGTAGTCGATACGAAATCCCTATATTTACCTTTTCCAAACGCTGTGTAAAGAAAGAAGCTAAGGATTCACTTCCCATATCTCGCGATCGTTCGATATAACGATATATCACTATAGTAGACTCGGATTCGCGATATTTACCTTTTCCACACGCTGTGTATGGAATGCAGCTAAGGATGCACTTCCCAATCATCGCAATCAATCGATATAACCTTAAATCAATCTAGTAGACTCTGATGCGCAATATTTACCTCTTCCACAGGCTGTGTATGGAAAGCAGCTAAGGATTCACTTCCCAATCCTTGCAATCGTTCGATATAACGATAAATCAATCTAGTATACTCTGATGCGCAATATTTATCTTTCCCACACGCTGTGTATCGAATGCAGCTAAGTATTCACTTCCCCAGCCTCGCAATCGTTCGATATAACGATAACTCACTATAGTAGACTCGGATTCGCGGTATTAATCTTTTCCACGCGCTGTGTATCGAAAGCAGCTAAGGATTCACTTCCTAAGCCCCTCAATCGTTCCATATAACGATAAATCACTCTAATAGATTCAGATTCGCGATATTTACCATTTCCACACACTGTGTATGGAAAGTAGCTAAGGAGTCACTTCCCAATCCTCGCAATCGTTCGATATAACGATAAGTCACTGTAGGTAACACGAAATCGCGATATTTATCTTTTTCACACGCTGTGTATGGAAAGCAGCTAAGGATTAACTTCCCAAGCCCCGCAATCGTTCCATATAACGATAAATCACTCTAGTAGACTCGGATTCGCGATATTTACTATTTCCACACGCTGTGTGTCGAATGGAGGTAAGAAGTCACTTCCCAATCCTCGCAATCGGTCGATATAACCTTAAATCACTCTAGTAGACTCGGATTCGCTATATTTACATTTTCCACACGCTGTGTATCAAAAGAAGCTCAGGATTCACTTCCCAAGCCTCGCAATCGTTCGATATAACCAGAAATCACTCTAGGAGACTCGGATTCGCGATATTTACCTTTTCCCACGCTGTGTATCGAAAGCAGCTAAGGATTCACTTCCCATGCCTCGCAATCATTCGATATAACCATAAATCACTCTAGTAGACTTGGATTCCTGATATTTACCTTGTACACACGCTGTGTATCGAAAGCTGCTGATTATTCACTTCCCAATCCTCGCAATCGTTCGATATAACTATAAACGTCTGTAGGGGACACGAAATCCCTATATTTACCTTTTCGAAACGCTGTGTATAGAAAGAAGCTAAGGATTCACTTCCCATACCTCGCAATCGTTCGATATAACGATATATCACTATAGTAGACTCGGATTCGCGATATTTACCTTTTCCCACGCTGTGTATCGAAAGCAGCTAAGGATTCACTTCCCATGCCTCGCAATCATTCGATATAACCATAAATCACTCTAGTAGACTTGGATTCCTGATATTTACCTTGTACACACGCTGTGTATCGAAAGCAGCTGAGTATTCACTTCCCAATCCTCGCAATCGTTCGATATAACTATAAATTAATCTAGGAGACTCGGATTCGCGGTATTAACCTTTTCCACGCGTTGTGTATGCAATGAAGCTCACGCTGCACTTCCAAAGCCTCGCAATCGTTCGATATAACGATAAGTCACTGTAGGTAACACGAAATCGCGATATTTATCTTTTTCACACGCTGTGTATGGAAAACAGCTATGGATTCACTTCCCAAGCCCCGCAATCGTTCCATATAACGAGAAATCACTCTAGTAGACTCGGATTCGCGATATTTACCTTTTCCCACGCTGTGTATCGAAAGCAGCTAAGGATTCAGTTCCCAATTTTCACAATCGTTCGATATAACGATAAATCACTCTAGTAGACACGGGTTCGCGATATTAACTTTTCCACACGCAGTGTATCGAAAGAAGTTAAGGATTCACTTCCCAATCTTTGCAATCGTTCGATATAACGATAAATTAATGTAGGAGATTCGGATTCGCGGTATTAACCTTTTCCACGCGTTGTGTATCCAATGAAGCTCAGGATGCACTTCCAAAGCCTCGCAATCGTTCGATATAACGATAAGTCACTGTAGGTAATACGAAATCGCGATATTTACCATTTCCACGCGCTGTGTATCGAAAGAAGCTCAGGATTCACTTCCCAAGCCTCGCAATCGTTCGATATAACGATAAATCAATCTAGGAGACTCGGATTCGCGGTATTAACCTTTTCCACGCGCTGTGTATCGAAAGAAGCTCAGGATTCACTTCCCAAGCCTCGCAATCGTTCGATATAACCAGAAATCACTCTAGTAGACTCGGATTCGCGATATTTACCTTTTCCCACGCTGTGTATCGAAAGCAGCTAAGGATTCAGTTCCCAATTTTCACAATCGTTCGATATAACGATAAATCACTCTAGTAGACACGGGTTCGCGATATTAACTTTTCCACACGCAGTGTATCGAAAGCAGTTAAGGATTCACTTCCCAATCACCGCAATATTTTGATATAACGATAAGTCACTGTTGGGGACTCGGATGAGCGATATTTACTTTTTCACACGCTGTGTATCGAAAGCAGCTAAGGATTCAGTTCCCAATTTTCAGAATCGTTCGATATAACGATAAATCACTCTAGCAGACACGTATTCGCGATATTTACCTTTTCCACACGCAGTGTATCGAAAGAAGCTAAGGATTCACTTCCCAATCTTCGCAATCGTTCGATATGACGATAAATTAATCTAGGAGACACGGATTCGGGGTATTAACCTTTTCCACGCGTTGCGTATCCAATGAAGCTCAGGATGCACTTCCAAAGCCTCGCAATCGTTCGATATAACGATAAGTCACTGTAGGTAACACGAAATCGCGATATTTACCATTTCCACACGCTGTGTATCGAATGGAGGTAAGGAGTCACTTCCCAATCCTCGCAATCGTTCGATATAACGATATATCACTATAGTAGACTCGGATTCGCGATATTTACCTTTTCCACACGCTGTGTATGGAATGCAGCTAAGGATTCACTTCCCAATCATCGCAATCGTTCGATATAACCTTAAATCAATCTAGTAGACTCTGATGCGCAATATTTACCTCTTCCACAGGCTGTGTATGGAAAGCAGCTAAGGATTCACTTCCCAATCCTTGCAATCGTTCGATATAACGATAAATCAATCTAGTATACTCTGATGCGCAATATTTATCTTTTCCACACGCTGTGTATCGAATGCAGCTAAGTATTCACTTCCCCAGCCTCGCAATCGTTCGATATAACGGTAACTCATTATAGTAGACTCGGATTCGCGGTATTAATATTTTCCACGCGCTGTGTATCGAAAGCAGCTAAGGATTCACTTCCCAAGCCTCTCAATCGTTCCATATAATGATAAATCACTCTAATAGATTCAGATTCGCGATATTTACCATTTCCACACACTGTGTATGGAAAGTAGCTAAGGAGTCACTTCCCAATCCTCGCAATCGTTCGATATAACGATAAGTCACTGTAGGTAACACGAAATCGCGATATTTATCTTTTTCACACGCTGTCTATGGAAAGCAGCTAAGGATTAACTTCCCAAGCCCTGCAATCGTTCCATATAACGATAAATCACTCTAGGAGACTCGGATTCGCGATATTTACCATTTCCACACGCTGTGTGTCGAATGGAGGTAAGGAGTCACTTCCCAATCCTCGCAATCGGTCGATATAACCTTAAATCACTCTAGTAGACTCGGATTCGCTATATTTACATTTTCCACACGCTGTGTATCAAAAGAAGCTCAGGATTCACTTCCCATGCCTCGCAATCATTCGATATAACCATAAATCACTCTAGTAGACTTGGATTCCTGATATTTACCTTGTACACACGCTGTGTATCGAAAGCAGCTGAGTATTCACTTCCCAATCCTCGCAATCGTTCGATATAACTATAAACGTCTGTAGGGGACACGAAATCCCTATATTTACCTTTTCCAAACGCTGTGTATAGAAAGAAGCTAAGGATTCACTTCCCATACCTCGCAATCGTTCGATATAACGATATATCACTATAGTAGACTCGGATTCCTGATATTTACCTAGTACACACGCTGTGTATCGAAAGCAGCTGAGTATTCACTTCCCAATCCTCGCAATCGTCCGATATAACAATAAACGTCTGTAGTCTATACGAAATCCCTATATTTACCTTTTCCAAACGCTGTGTAAAGAAAGAAGATAAGGATTCACTTCCCAATCTTCGCAATCGTTCGATATAACGATAAATTAATCTAGGAGACTCGGATTCGCGGTATTAACCTTTTCCACGCGTTGCGTATCCAATGAAGCTCAGGATTCACTTCCCATGCCTCGCAATCATTCGATATAACCATAAATCACTCTAGTAGACTTGGATTCCTGATATTTACCTTGTACACACGCTGTGTATCGAAAGCAGCTGAGTATTCACTTCCCAATCCTCGCAATCGTTCGATATAACTATAAACGTCTGTAGGGGACACGAAATCCCTATATTTACCTTTTCCAAACGCTGTGTATAGAAAGAAGCTAAGGATTCACTTCCCATACCTCGCAATCGTTCGATATAACGATATATCACTATAGTAGACTCGGATTCGCGATATTTACCTTTTCCACACGCTGTGTATGGAAAGCAGCTAAAGATTCACTTCCCATGCCTCGCAATCATTCGATATAACCATGAATCACTCTAGTAGACTCGGATTCCTGATATTTACCTAGTACACACGCTGTGTATCGAAAGCAGCTGAGTATTCACTTCCCAATCCTCGCAATCGTCCGATATAACAATAAACGTCTGTAGTCTATACGAAATCCCTATATTTACCTTTTCCAAACGCTGTGTAAAGAAAGAAGATAAGGATTCACTTCCCAATCTTCGCAATCGTTCGATATAACGATAAATTAATCTAGGAGACTCGGATTCGCGGTATTAACCTTTTCCACGCGTTGCGTATCCAATGAAGCTCAGGATGCACTTCCAAAGCCTCGCAATCGTTCGATATAACGATAAGTCACTGTAGGTAACACGAAATCGCGATATTTACCATTTCCACACGCTGTCTATCGAATGGAGGTAAGGAGTCACTTCCCAATCCTCGCAATCGTTCGATATAACGATAAATCAATCTAGGAGACTCGGATTCGCGGTATTAACCTTTTCCACGCGCTGTGTATCGAAAGAAGCTCAGGATTCACTTCCCAAGCCTCGCAATCGTTCGATATAACCAGAAATCACTCTAGGAGACTCGGATTCGCGATATTTACCTTTTCCCACGCTGTGTATCGAAAGCAGCTAAGGATTCACTTCCCATGCCTCGCAATCATTCGATATAACCATAAATCACTCTAGTAGACTTGGATTCCTGATATTTACCTAGTACACACGCTGTGTATCGAAAGCAGCTGAGTATTCACTTCCCAATCCTCGCAATCGTCCGATATAACAATAAACGTCTGTAGTCTATACGAAATCCCCATATTTACCTTTTCCAAACGCTGTGTATAGAAAGAAGCTAAGGATTCACTTCCCATATCTCGCAATCGTTCGATATAACGATATATCACTATAGTAGACTCGGATTCGCGATATTTACCTTTTCCACACGCTGTGTATGGAAAGCAGCTAAAGATTCACTTCCCATGCCTCGCAATCATTCGATATAACCATGAATCACTCTAGTAGACTCGGATTCCTGATATTTACCTTGTACACACGCTGTGTATCGAAAGCAGCTGAGTATTCACTTCCCAATCCTCGCAATCGTCCGATATAACAATAAACGTCTGTAGTCGATACGAAATCCCTATATTTACCTTTTCCAAACGCTGTGTATAGAAAGAAGCTAAGGATTCACTTCCCATATCTCGCAATCGTTCGATATAACGATATATCACTATAGTAGACTCGGATTCGCGATATTTACCTTTTCCACACGCTGTGTATGGAATGCAGCTAAGGATTCACTTCCCAATCATCGCAATCGTTCGATATAACCTTAAATCAATCTAGTAGACTCTGATGCGCAATATTTACCTCTTCCACAGGCTGTGTATGGAAAGCAGCTAAGGATTCACTTCCCAATCCTTGCAATCGTTCGATATAACGATAAATCAATCTAGTATACTCTGATGCCCAATATTTATCTTTTCCACACGCTGTGTATCGAATGCAGCTAAGTATTCACTTCCCCAGGATCGCAATCGTTCGATATAACGATAACTCACTATAGTAGACTCGGATTCGCGGTATTAATATTTTCCACGCGCTGTGTATCGAAAGCAGCTAAGGAGTCACTTCCCAATCCTCGCAATCGTTCGATATAACGATAAGTCACTGTAGGTAACACGAAATCGCGATATTTATCTTTTTCACACGATGTGTATGGAAAGCAGCTAAGGATTAACTTCCCAAGCCCTGCAACAGTTCCATATAACGATAAATCACTCTAGTAGACTCGGATTCGCGATATTTACCATTTCCACACGCTGTGTGTCGAATGGAGGTAAGGAGTCACTTCCCAATCCTCGCAATCGGTCGATATAACCTTAAATCACTCTAGTAGACTCGGATTCGCTATATTTACATTTTCCACACGCTGTGTATCAAAAGAAGCTCAGGATTCACTTCCCAAGCCTCGCAATCGTTCGATATAACCAGAAATCACTCTAGGAGACTCGGATTCGCGGTATTAACCTTTTCCACGCGTTGTGTATCCAATGAAGCTCACGCTGCACTTCCAAAGCCTCGCAATCGTTCGATATAACGATAAGTCACTGTAGGTAACACGAAATCGCGATATTTATCTTTTTCACACGCTGTGTATGGAAAACAGCTAAGGATTCACTTCCCATGCCTCGCAATCATTCGATATAACCTTAAATCAATCTAGTAGATTCTGATGCGCAATATTTACCTCTTCCACAGGCTGTGTATGGAAAGCTGCTAAGGATTCAGTTCCCAATTTTCGCAATCGTTCGATATAACGATAAATCACTCTAGTAGACACGGATTCGCGATATTTACCTTTTCCACACGCAGTGTATCGAAAGAAGCTATGGATTCACTTCCCAATCTTCGCAATCGTTCGATATAACCCTAAATCACTCTAGTAGACTCGGATTCGCGATCTTTGCATTTTCCACACGCTGTGTAACGAATGGAGAAAAGGATTCACTTCCCAATCATCGCAATCGTTCGATATAACGATAAATTAATCTAGGAGACTCGGATTCGCGGTATTAACCTTTTCCACGCGTTGTGTATCCAATGAAGCTCACGCTGCACTTCCAAAGCCTCGCAATCGTTCGATATAACGATAAGTCACTGTAGGTAACACGAAATCGCGATATTTATCTTTTTCACACGCTGTGTATGGAAAACAGCTAAGGATTCACTTCCCATGCCTCGCAATCATTCGATATAACCATAAATCACTCTAGTAGACTTGGATTCCTGATATTTACCTTGTACACACGCTGTGTATCGAAAGCAGCTGAGTATTCACTTCCCAATCCTCGCAATCGTTCGATATAAATATAAACGTCTGTAGGGGACACGAAATCCCTATATTTACCTTTTCCAAACGCTGTGTATAGAAAGAAGCTAAGGATTCACTTCCCATACCTCGCAATCGTTCGATATAACGATATATCACTATAGTAGACTCGGATTCGCGATATTTACCTTTTCCACACGCTGTGTATGCAAAGCAGCTAAAGATTCACTTCCCATGCCTCGCAATCATTCGATATAACCATGAATCACTCTAGTAGACTCGGATTCCTGATATTTACCTAGTACACACGCTGTGTATCGAAAGCAGCTGAGTATTCACTTCCCAATCCTCGCAATCGTCCGATATAACAATAAACGTCTGTAGTCGATACGAAATCCCTATATTTACCTTTTCCAAACGCTGTGTATAGAAAGAAGCTAAGGATTCACTTCCCATGCCTCGCAATCATTCGATATAACCATAAATCACTCTAGTAGACTTGGATTCCTGATATTTACCTAGTACACACGCTGTGTATCGAAAGCAGCTGAGTATTCACTTCCCAATCCTCGCAATCGTCCGATATAACAATAAACGTCTGTAGTCGATACGAAATCCCCATATTTACCTTTTCCAAACGCTGTGTATAGAAAGAAGCTAAGGATTCAGTTCCCAATTTTCAGAATCGTTCGATATAACGATAAATCACTCTAGCAGACACGTATTCGCGATATTTACCTTTTCCACACGCAGTGTATCGAAAGAAGCTAAGGATTCACTTCCCAATCTTCGCAATCGTTCGATATAACGATAAATTAATCTAGGAGACTCGGATTCGCGGTATTAACCTTTTCCACGCGTTGCGTATCCAATGAAGCTCAGGATGCACTTCCAAAGCCTCGCAATCGTTCGATATAACGATAAGTCACTGTAGGTAATACGAAATCGCGATATTTACCATTTCCACACGCTGTGTATCGAATGGAGGTAAGGAGTCACTTCCCAATCCTCGCAATCGTTCGATATAACGATAAATCAATCTAGGAGACTCGGATTCGCGGTATTAACCTTTTCCACGCGCTGTGTATCGAAAGAAGCTCAGGATTCACTTCCCATACCTCGCAATCGTTCGATATAACGATATATCACTATAGTAGACTCGGATTCGCGATATTTACCTTTTCCACACGCTGTGTATGGAAAGCAGCTAAAGATTCACTTCCCATGCCTCGCAATCATTCGATATAACCATGAATCACTCTAGTAGACTCGGATTCCTGATATTTACCTTGTACACACGCTGTGTATCGAAAGCAGCTGAGTATTCACTTCCCAATCCTCGCAATCGTCCGATATAACAATAAACGTCTGTAGTCGATACGAAATCCCTATATTTACCTTTTCCAAACGCTGTGTATAGAAAGAAGCTAAGGATTCACTTCCCATATCTCGCAATCGTTCGATATAACGATATATCACTATAGTAGACTCGGATTCGCGATATTTACCTTTTCCACACGCTGTGTATGGAATGCAGCTAAGGATTCACTTCCCAATCATCGCAATCGTTCGATATAACCTTAAATCAATCTAGTAGACTCTGATGCGCAATATTTACCTCTTCCACAGGCTGTGTATGGAAAGCAGCTAAGGATTCACTTCCCAATCCTTGCAATCGTTCGATATAACGATAAATCAATCTAGTATACTCTGATGCGCAATATTTATCTTTTCCACACGCTGTGTATCGAATGCAGCTAAGTATTCACTTCCCCAGCCTCGCAATCGTTCGATATAACGATAACTCACTATAGTAGACTCGGATTCGCGGTATTAATATTTTCCACGCGCTGTGTATCGAAAGCAGCTAAGGAGTCACTTCCCAATCCTCGCAATCGTTCGATATAACGATAAGTCACTGTAGGTAACACGAAATCGCGATATTTATCTTTTTCACACGCTGTGTATGGAAAGCAGCTAAGGATTAACTTCCCAAGCCCTGCAAGAGTTCCATATAACGATAAATCACTCTAGTAGACTCGGATTCGCGATATTTACCATTTCCACACGCTGTGTATCAAAAGAAGCTCAGGATTCACTTCCCAAGCCTCGCAATCGTTCGATATAACGATAAGTCACTGTAGGTAACACGAAATCGCGATATTTACCTTTTCCACACGCTGTGTATGGAATGCAGCTAAGGATGCACTTCCCAATCATCGCAATCATTCGATATAACCTTAAATCAATCTAGTAGACTCTGATGCGCAATATTTACCTCTTCCACAGGCTGTGTATGGAAAGCTGCTAAGGATTCAGTTCCCAATTTTCGCAATCGTTCGATATAACGATAAATCACTCTAGTAGACACGGATTCGCGATATTTACCTTTTCCACACCCAGTGTATCGAAAGAATCTATGGATTCACTTCCCAATCTTCGCAATCGTTCGATATAACCTTAAATCACTCTAGTGGACTCGGATTCGCGATCTTTGCATTTTCCACACGCTGTGTAACGAATGGAGAAAAGGATTCACTTCCCAATCATCGCAATCGTTCGATATAACGATAAATTAATCTAGGAGACTCGGATTCGCGGTATTAACCTTTTCCACGCGTTGTGTATCCAATGAAGCTCACGCTGCACTTCCAAAGCCTCGCAATCGTTCGATATAACGATAAGTCACTGTAGGTAACACGAAATCGCGATATTTATCTTTTTCACACGCTGTGTATCGAAAGCAGCTGAGGATTCACTTCCCAAGAACCGCAATCGTTCCATATAACGAGAAATCACTCTAGTAGACTCGGATTCGCGATATTTACCTTTTCCCACGCTGTGTATCGAAAGCAGCTAAGGATTCAGTTCCCAATTTTCACAATCGTTCGATATAACGATAAATCACTCTAGTAGACACGGGTTCGCGATATTAACTTTTCCACACGCAGTGTATCGAAAGAAGTTAAGGATTCACTTCCCAATCTTTGCAATCGTTCGATATAACGATAAATTAATGTAGGAGACTCGGATTCGCGGTATTAACCTTTTCCACGCGTTGTGTATCCAATGAAGCTCAGGATTCACTTCCCAAGCCTCGCAATCGTTCGATATAACCAGAAATCACTCTAGGAGACTCGGATTCGCGACATTTACCTTTTCCACGCGTTGCGGATCCAATGAAGCTCAGGATGCACTTCCAAAGCCTCGCAATCGTTCGATATAACGATAAGTCACTGTAGGTAATACGAAATCGCGATATTTACCATTTCCACACGCTGTGTATCGAATGGAGGTAAGGAGTCACTTCCCAATCCTCGCAATCGTTCGATATAACGATAAATCAATCTAGGAGACTCGGATTCGCGGTATTAACCTTTTCCACGCGCTGTGTATCGAAAGAAGCTCAGGATTCACTTCCCAAGCCTCGCAATCGTTCGATATAACCAGAAGTCACTCTAGGAGACTCGGATTCGCGATATTTACCTTTTCCCACGCTGTGTATCGAAAGCAGCTAAGGTTTCACTTCCCATGCCTCGCAATCATTCGATATAACCATAAATCACTCTAGTAGACTTGGATTCCTGATATTTACCTTGTACACACGCTGTGTATCGAAAGCAGCTGAGTATTCACTTCCCAATCCTCGCAATCGTTCGATATAACTATAAACGTCTGTAGGGGACACGAAATCCCTATATTTACCTTTTCCAAACGCTGTGTATAGAAAGAAGCTAAGGATTCACTTCCCATACCTCGCAATCGTTCGATATAACGATATATCACTATAGTAGACTCGGATTCGCGATATTTACCTTTTCCACACGCTGTGTATGGAAAGCAGCTAAAGATTCACTTCCCATGCCTCGCAATCATTCGATATAACCATGAATCACTCTAGTAGACTCGGATTCCTGATATTTACCTAGTACACACGCTGTGTATCGAAAGCAGCTGAGTATTCACTTCCCAATCCTCGCAATCGTCCGATATAACAATAAACGTCTGTAGTCTATACGAAATCCCTATATTTACCTTTTCCAAACGCTGTGTAAAGAAAGAAGATAAGGATTCACTTCCCAATCTTCGCAATCGTTCGATATAACGATAAATTAATCTAGGAGACTCGGATTCGCGGTATTAACCTTTTCCACGCGTTGCGTATCCAATGAAGCTCAGGATGCACTTCCAAAGCCTCGCAATCGTTCGATATAACGATAAGTCACTGTAGGTAACACGAAATCGCGATATTTACCATTTCCACACGCTGTGTATCGAATGGAGGTAAGGAGTCACTTCCCAATCCTCGCAATCGTTCGATATAACGATAAATCAATCTAGGAGACTCGGATTCGCGGTATTAACCTTTTCCACGCGCTGTGTATCGAAAGAAGCTCAGGATTCACTTCCCAAGCCTCGTAATCGTTCGATATAACCAGAAATCACTCTAGGAGACTCGGATTCGCGATATTTACCTTTTCCCACGCTGTGTATCGAAAGCAGCTAAGGATTCACTTCCCATGCCTCGCAATCATTCGATATAACCATAAATCACTCTAGTAGACTTGGATTCCTGATATTTACCTAGTACACACGCTGTGTATCGAAAGCAGCTGAGTATTCACTTCCCAATCCTCGCAATCGTTCGATATAACGATAAATCAATCTAGGAGACTCGGATTCGCGGTATTAACCTTTTCCACGCGCTGTGTATCGAAAGAAGCTCAGGATTCACTTCCCAAGCCTCGCAATCGTTCGATATAACCAGAAATCACTCTAGGAGACTCGGATTCGCGATATTTACCTTTTCCCACGCTGTGTATCGAAAGCAGCTAAGGATTCACTTCCCATGCCTCGCAATCATTCGATATAACCATAAATCACTCTAGTAGACTTGGATTCCTGATATTTACCTAGTACACACGCTGTGTATCGAAAGCAGCTGAGTATTCACTTCCCAATCCTCGCAATCGTCCGATATAACAATAAACGTCTGTAGTCGATACGAAATCCCCATATTTACCTTTTCCAAACGCTGTGTATAGAAAGAAGCTAAGGATTCACTTCCCATATCTCGCAATTGTTCGATATAACGATATATCACTATAGTAGACTCGGATTCGCGATATTTACCTTTTCCACACGCTGTGTATGGAAAGCAGCTAAAGATTCACTTCCCATGCCTCGCAATCATTCGATATAACCATGAATCACTCTAGTAGACTCGGATTCCTGATATTTACCTTGTACACACGCTGTGTATCGAAAGCAGCTGAGTATTCACTTCCCAATCCTCGCAATCGTCCGATATAACAATAAACGTCTGTAGTCGATACGAAATCCCTATATTTACCTTTTCCAAACGCTGTGTATAGAAAGAAGCTAAGGATTCACTTCCCATATCTCGCAATCGTTCGATATAACGATATATCACTATAGTAGACTCGGATTCGCGATATTTACCTTTTCCACACGCTGTGTATGGAATGCAGCTAAGGATTCACTTCCCAATCATCGCAATCGTTCGATATAACCTTAAATCAATCTAGTAGACTCTGATGCGCAATATTTACCTCTTCCACAGGCTGTGTATGGAAAGCAGCTAAGGATTCACTTCCCAATTTTTGCAATCGTTCGATATAACGATAAATCAATCTAGTATACTCTGATGCGCAATATTTATCTTTTCCACACGCTGTGTATCGAATGCAGCTAAGTATTCACTTCCCCAGCCTCGCAATCGTTCGATATAACGATAACTCACTATAGTAGACTCGGATTCGCGGTATTAATATTTTCCACGCGCTGTGTATCGAAAGCAGCTAAGGAGTCACTTCCCAATCCTCGCAATCGTTCGATATAACGATAAGTCACTGTAGGTAACACGAAATCGCGATATTTATCTTTTTCACACGCTGTGTATGGAAAGCAGCTAAGGATTAACTTCCCAAGCCCTGCAAGAGTTCCATATAACGATAAATCACTCTAGTAGACTCGGATTCGCGATATTTACCATTTCCACACGCTGTGTGTCGAATGGAGGTAAGGAGTCACTTCCCAATCCTCGCAATCGGTCGATATAACCTTAAATCACTCTTGTAGACTCGGATTCGCTATATTTACATTTTCCACACGCTGTGTATCAAAAGAAGCTCAGGATTCACTTCCCAAGCCTCGCAATCGTTCGATATAACCAGAAATCACTCTAGGAGACTCGGATTCGCGATATTTACCTTTTCCCACGCTGTGTATCGAAAGCAGCTAAGGATTCAGTTCCCAATTTTCACAATCGTTCGATATAACGATAAATCACTCTAGTAGACACGGGTTCGCGATATTAACTTTTCCACACGCAGTGTATCGAAAGAAGTTAAGGATTCACTTCCCAATCTTTGCAATCGTTCGATATAACGATAAATTAATGTAGGAGACTCGGATTCGCGGTATTAACCTTTTCCACGCGTTGTGTATCCAATGAAGCTCAGGATTCACTTCCCAAGCCTCGCAATCGTTCGATATAACCAGAAATCACTCTAGGAGACTCGGATTCGCGACATTTACCTTTTCCACGCGTTGCGGATCCAATGAAGCTCAGGATGCACTTCCAAAGCCTCGCAATCGTTCGATATAACGATAAGTCACTGTAGGTAATACGAAATCGCGATATTTACCATTTCCACACGCTGTGTATCGAATGGAGGTAAGGAGTCACTTCCCAATCCTCGCAATCGTTCGATATAACGATAAATCAATCTAGGAGACTCGGATTCGCGGTATTAACCTTTTCCACGCGCTGTGTATCGAAAGAAGCTCAGGATTCACTTCCCAAGCCTCGCAATCGTTCGATATAACCAGAAGTCACTCTAGGAGACTCGGATTCGCGATATTTACCTTTTCCCACGCTGTGTATCGAAAGCAGCTAAGGTTTCACTTCCCATGCCTCGCAATCATTCGATATAACCATAAATCACTCTAGTAGACTTGGATTCCTGATATTTACCTTGTACACACGCTGTGTATCGAAAGCAGCTGAGTATTCACTTCCCAATCCTCGCAATCGTTCGATATAACTATAAACGTCTGTAGGGGACACGAAATCCCTATATTTACCTTTTCCAAACGCTGTGTATAGAAAGAAGCTAAGGATTCACTTCCCATACCTCGCAATCGTTCGATATAACGATATATCACTATAGTAGACTCGGATTCGCGATATTTACCTTTTCCACACGCTGTGTATGGAAAGCAGCTAAAGATTCACTTCCCATGCCTCGCAATCATTCGATATAACCATGAATCACTCTAGTAGACTCGGATTCCTGATATTTACCTAGTACACACGCTGTGTATCGAAAGCAGCTGAGTATTCACTTCCCAATCCTCGCAATCGTCCGATATAACAATAAACGTCTGTAGTCTATACGAAATCCCTATATTTACCTTTTCCAAACGCTGTGTAAAGAAAGAAGATAAGGATTCACTTCCCAATCTTCGCAATCGTTCGATATAACGATAAATTAATCTAGGAGACTCGGATTCGCGGTATTAACCTTTTCCACGCGTTGCGTATCCAATGAAGCTCAGGATGCACTTCCAAAGCCTCGCAATCGTTCGATATAACGATAAGTCACTGTAGGTAACACGAAATCGCGATATTTACCATTTCCACACGCTGTGTATCGAATGGAGGTAAGGAGTCACTTCCCAATCCTCGCAATCGTTCGATATAACGATAAATCAATCTAGGAGACTCGGATTCGCGGTATTAACCTTTTCCACGCGCTGTGTATCGAAAGAAGCTCAGGATTCACTTCCCAAGCCTCGTAATCGTTCGATATAACCAGAAATCACTCTAGGAGACTCGGATTCGCGATATTTACCTTTTCCCACGCTGTGTATCGAAAGCAGCTAAGGATTCACTTCCCATGCCTCGCAATCATTCGATATAACCATAAATCACTCTAGTAGACTTGGATTCCTGATATTTACCTAGTACACACGCTGTGTATCGAAAGCAGCTGAGTATTCACTTCCCAATCCTCGCAATCGTTCGATATAACGATAAATCAATCTAGGAGACTCGGATTCGCGGTATTAACCTTTTCCACGCGCTGTGTATCGAAAGAAGCTCAGGATTCACTTCCCAAGCCTCGCAATCGTTCGATATAACCAGAAATCACTCTAGGAGACTCGGATTCGCGATATTTACCTTTTCCCACGCTGTGTATCGAAAGCAGCTAAGGATTCACTTCCCATGCCTCGCAATCATTCGATATAACCATAAATCACTCTAGTAGACTTGGATTCCTGATATTTACCTAGTACACACGCTGTGTATCGAAAGCAGCTGAGTATTCACTTCCCAATCCTCGCAATCGTCCGATATAACAATAAACGTCTGTAGTCGATACGAAATCCCCATATTTACCTTTTCCAAACGCTGTGTATAGAAAGAAGCTAAGGATTCACTTCCCATATCTCGCAATTGTTCGATATAACGATATATCACTATAGTAGACTCGGATTCGCGATATTTACCTTTTCCACACGCTGTGTATGGAAAGCAGCTAAAGATTCACTTCCCATGCCTCGCAATCATTCGATATAACCATGAATCACTCTAGTAGACTCGGATTCCTGATATTTACCTTGTACACACGCTGTGTATCGAAAGCAGCTGAGTATTCACTTCCCAATCCTCGCAATCGTCCGATATAACAATAAACGTCTGTAGTCGATACGAAATCCCTATATTTACCTTTTCCAAACGCTGTGTATAGAAAGAAGCTAAGGATTCACTTCCCATATCTCGCAATCGTTCGATATAACGATATATCACTATAGTAGACTCGGATTCGCGATATTTACCTTTTCCACACGCTGTGTATGGAATGCAGCTAAGGATTCACTTCCCAATCATCGCAATCGTTCGATATAACCTTAAATCAATCTAGTAGACTCTGATGCGCAATATTTACCTCTTCCACAGGCTGTGTATGGAAAGCAGCTAAGGATTCACTTCCCAATTTTTGCAATCGTTCGATATAACGATAAATCAATCTAGTATACTCTGATGCGCAATATTTATCTTTTCCACACGCTGTGTATCGAATGCAGCTAAGTATTCACTTCCCCAGCCTCGCAATCGTTCGATATAACGATAACTCACTATAGTAGACTCGGATTCGCGGTATTAATATTTTCCACGCGCTGTGTATCGAAAGCAGCTAAGGAGTCACTTCCCAATCCTCGCAATCGTTCGATATAACGATAAGTCACTGTAGGTAACACGAAATCGCGATATTTATCTTTTTCACACGCTGTGTATGGAAAGCAGCTAAGGATTAACTTCCCAAGCCCTGCAAGAGTTCCATATAACGATAAATCACTCTAGTAGACTCGGATTCGCGATATTTACCATTTCCACACGCTGTGTGTCGAATGGAGGTAAGGAGTCACTTCCCAATCCTCGCAATCGGTCGATATAACCTTAAATCACTCTTGTAGACTCGGATTCGCTATATTTACATTTTCCACACGCTGTGTATCAAAAGAAGCTCAGGATTCACTTCCCAAGCCTCGCAATCGTTCGATATAACCAGAAATCACTCTAGGAGACTCGGATTCGCGGTATTAACCTTTTCCACGCGTTGTGTATCCAATGAAGCTCACGCTGCACTTCCAAAGCCTCGCAATCGTTCGATATAACGATAAGTCACTGTAGGTAACACGAAATCGCGATATTTACCTTTTCCACACGCTGTGTATGGAATGCAGCTAAGGATGCACTTCCCAATCATCGCAATCATTCGATATAACCTTAAATCAATCTAGTAGACTCTGATGCGCAATATTTACCTCTTCCACAGGCTGTGTATGGAAAGCTGCTAAGGATTCAGTTCCCAATTTTGGCAATCGTTCGATATAACGATAAATCACTCTAGTAGACACGGATTCGCGATATTTACCTTTTCCACACGCAGTGTATCGAAAGCAGCTAAGGATTCAGTTCCCCAGCCTCGCAATCGTTCGATATAACGATAACTCACTATAGTAGACTCGGATTCGCGGTATTAACCTTTTCCACGCGCTGTGTATCGAAAGAAGCTCAGGATTCACTTCCCAAGCCTCGCAATCGTTCGATATAACCAGAAGTCACTCTAGGAGACTCGGATTCGCGATATTTACCTTTTCCCACGCTGTGTATCGAAAGCAGCTAAGGTTTCACTTCCCATGCCTCGCAATCATTCGATATAACCATAAATCACTCTAGTAGACTTGGATTCCTGATATTTACCTTGTACACACGCTGTGTATCGAAAGCAGCTGAGTATTCACTTCCCAATCCTCGCAATCGTTCGATATAACTATAAACGTCTGTAGGGGACACGAAATCCCTATATTTACCTTTTCCAAACGCTGTGTATAGAAAGAAGCTAAGGATTCACTTCCCATACCTCGCAATCGTTCGATATAACGATATATCACTATAGTAGACTCGGATTCGCGATATTTACCTTTTCCACACGCTGTGTATGGAAAGCAGCTAAAGATTCACTTCCCATGCCTCGCAATCATTCGATATAACCTTAAATCAATCTAGTAGACTCTGATGCGCAATATTTATATTTTCCACAATCTGTGTATCGAATGCAGCTAAGTATTCACTTCCCCAGCCTCGCAATCGTTCGATATAACGATAACTCACTATAGTAGACTCGGATTCGCTTTATTAATATTTTCCACGCGCTGTGTATCGAAAGCAGCTAAGGAGTCACTTCCCAATCCTCGCAATCGTTCGATATAACGATAAGTCACTGTAGGTAACACGAAATCGCGATATTTATCTTTTTCACACGCTGTGTATGGAAAGCAGCTAAGGATTAACTTCCCAAACCCTGCAAGAGTTCCATATAACGATAAATCACTCTAGTAGACTCGGATTCGCGATATTTACCATTTCCACACGCTGTGTGTCGAATGGAGGTAAGGAGTCACTTCCCAATCCTCGCAATCGGTCGATATAACCTTAAATCACTCTAGGAGACTCGGATTCGCGGTATTAACCTTTTCCACGCGTTGTGTATCCAATGAAGCTCACGCTGCACTTCCAAAGCCTCGCAATCGTCCGATATAACGATAAGTCACTGTAGGTAACACGAAATCGCGATATTTACCTTTTCCACACGCTGTGTATGGAATGCAGCTAAGGATGCACTTCCCAATCATCGCAATCATTCGATATAACCTTAAATCACTCTAGTAGACTCTGATGCGCAATATTTACCTCTTCCACAGGCTGTGTATGGAAAGCTGCTAAGGATTCAGTTCCCAATTTTCGCAATCGTTCGATATAACGATAAATCACTCTAGTAGACACGGATTCGCGATATTTACCTTTTCCACACGCAGTGTAACGAAAGAAGCTATGGATTCACTTCCCAATCTTCGCAATCGTTCGATATAACCTTAAATCACTCTAGTAGACTCGGATTCGCGATCTTTGCATTTTCCACACGCTGTGTAACGAATGGAGAAAAGGATTCACTTCCCAATCATCGCAATCGTTCGATATAACGATAAATTAATCTAGGAGACTCGGATTCGCGGTATTAACCTTTTCCACGCGTTGTGTATCCAATGAAGCTCACGCTGCACTTCCAAAGCCTCGCAATCGTTCGATATAACGATAAGTCACTGTAGGTAACACGAAATCGCGATATTTATCTTTTTCACACGCTGTGTATGGAAAACAGCTATGGATTCACTTCCCAAGCCCCGCAATCGTTCCATATAACGAGAAATCACTCTAGTACGCTGGGATTCGCGATATTTACCTTTTCCCCGCGCTGTGTATCGAAAGCAGCTGAGGATTCACTTCCCAAGCCCCGCAATCGTTCCATATAACGAGAAATCACTCTAGTAGACTCGGATTCGCGATATTTACCTTTTCCCACGCTGTCTATCGAAAGCAGCTAAGGATTCAGTTCCCAATTTTCACAATCGTTCGATATAACGATAAATCACTCTAGTAGACACGGGTTCGCGATATTAACTTTTCCACACGCAGTGTATCGAAAGAAGTTAAGGATTCACTTCCCAATCTTTGCAATCGTTCGATATAACGATAAATTAATGTAGGAGACTCGGATTCGCGGTATTAACCTTTTCCACGCGTTGTGTATCCAATGAAGCTCAGGATTCACTTCCCAAGCCTCGCAATCGTTCGATATAACCAGAAATCACTCTAGGAGACTCGGATTCGCGGTATTAACCTTTTCCACGCGCTGTGTATCGAAAGAAGCTCAGGATTCACTTCCCAAGCCTCGCAATCGTTCGATATAACCAGAAGTCACTCTAGGAGACTCGGATTCGCGATATTTACCTTTTCCCACGCTGTGTATCGAAAGCAGCTAAGGATTCACTTCCCATGCTTCGCAATCATTCGATATAACCATAAATCACTCTAGTAGACTTGGATTCCTGATATTTACCTTGTACACACGCTGTGTATCGAAAGCAGCTGAGTATTCACTTCCCAATCCTCGCAATCGTTCGATATAACTATAAACGTCTGTAGGGGACACGAAATCCCTATATTTACCTTTTCCAAACGCTGTGTATAGAAAGAAGCTAAGGATGCACTTCCCATACCTCGCAATCGTTCGATATAACGATATATCACTATAGTAGACTCGGATTCGCGATATTTACCTTTTCCACACGCTGTGTATGCAAAGCAGCTAAAGATTCACTTCCCATGCCTCGCAATCATTCGATATAACCATGAATCACTCTAGTAGACTCGGATTCCTGATATTTACCTAGTACACACGCTGTGTATCGAAAGCAGCTGAGTATTCACTTCCCAATCCTCGCAATCGTCCGATATAACAATAAACGTCTGTAGTCGATACGAAATCCCTATATTTACCTTTTCCAAACGCTGTGTAAAGAAAGAAGCTAAGGATTCCCTTCCCATATCTCGCAATCATTCGATATAACGATAAGTCACTGTAGGTAACACGAAAGCGCGATATTTACCATTTCCACACGCTGTGTATCGAATGGAGGTAAGGGGTCACTTCCCAATCCTCGCAATCGTTCGATATAACGATAAATCAATCTAGGAGACTCGGATTCGCGGTATTAACCTTTTCCACGCGCTGTGTATCGAAAGAAGCTCAGGATTCACTTCCCAAGCCTCGCAATCGTTCGATATAACCTTAAATCACTCTAGTAGACACGGATTCGCGATATTTACCTTTTCCACACGCAGTGTATCGAAAGAAGCTAAGGATTCACTTCCCATATCTCGCAATCATTCGATATAACGATAAGTCACTGTAGGTAACACGAAATCGCGATATTTACCATTTCCACACACTGTGTATCGAATGGAGGTAAGGAGTCACTTCCCAATCCTCGCAATCGTTCGATATAACGATAAATCACTCTAGTAGACTCGGATTCGCGGTATTAATATTTTCCACGCGCTGTGTATCGAAAGCAGCTAAGGAGTCACTTCCCAATCCTCGCAATCGTTCGATATAACGATAAGTCACTGTAGGTAACACGAAATCGCGATATTTATCTTTTTCACACGCTGTGTATGGAAAGCAGCTAAGGATTAACTTCCCAAGCCCTGCAAGAGTTCCATATAACGATAAATCACTCTAGTAGACTCGGATTCGCGATATTTACCATTTCCACACGCTGTGTATCAAAAGAAGCTCAGGATTCACTTCCCAAGCCTCGCAATCGTTCGATATAACCAGAAATCACTCTAGGAGACTCGGATTCGCGATCTTTGCATTTTCCACACGCTGTGTAACGAATGGAGAAAAGGATTCACTTCCCAATCATCGCAATCATTCGATATAACCTTAAATCAATCTAGTAGACTCTGATGCGCAATATTTACCTCTTCCACAGGCTGTGTATGGAAAGCTGCTAAGGATTCAGTTCCCAATTTTCGCAATCGTTCGATATAACGATAAATCACTCTAGTAGACACGGATTCGCGATATTTACCTTTTCCACACGCAGTGTAACGAAAGAAGCTATGGATTCACTTCCCAATCTTCGCAATCGTTCGATATAACCTTAAATCACTCTAGTAGACTCGGATTCGCGATCTTTGCATTTTCCACACGCTGTGTAACGAATGGAGAAAAGGATTCACTTCCCAATCATCGCAATCGTTCGATATAACGATAAATTAATCTAGGAGACTCGGATTCGCGGTATTAACCTTTTCCACGCGTTGTGTATCCAATGAAGCTCACGCTGCACTTCCAAAGCCTCGCAATCGTTCGATATAACGATAAGTCACTGTAGGTAACACGAAATCGCGATATTTATCTTTTTCACACGCTGTGTATGGAAAACAGCTATGGATTCACTTCCCAAGCCCCGCAATCGTTCCATATAACGAGAAATCACTCTAGTACGCTGGGATTCGCGATATTTACCTTTTCCCCGCGCTGTGTATCGAAAGCAGCTGAGGATTCACTTCCCAAGCCCCGCAATCGTTCCATATAACGAGAAATCACTCTAGTAGACTCGGATTCGCGATATTTACCTTTTCCCACGCTGTCTATCGAAAGCAGCTAAGGATTCAGTTCCCAATTTTCACAATCGTTCGATATAACGATAAATCACTCTAGTAGACACGGGTTCGCGATATTAACTTTTCCACACGCAGTGTATCGAAAGAAGTTAAGGATTCACTTCCCAATCTTTGCAATCGTTCGATATAACGATAAATTAATGTAGGAGACTCGGATTCGCGGTATTAACCTTTTCCACGCGTTGTGTATCCAATGAAGCTCAGGATTCACTTCCCAAGCCTCGCAATCGTTCGATATAACCAGAAATCACTCTAGGAGACTCGGATTCGCGGTATTAACCTTTTCCACGCGCTGTGTATCGAAAGAAGCTCAGGATTCACTTCCCAAGCCTCGCAATCGTTCGATATAACCAGAAGTCACTCTAGGAGACTCGGATTCGCGATATTTACCTTTTCCCACGCTGTGTATCGAAAGCAGCTAAGGATTCACTTCCCATGCTTCGCAATCATTCGATATAACCATAAATCACTCTAGTAGACTTGGATTCCTGATATTTACCTTGTACACACGCTGTGTATCGAAAGCAGCTGAGTATTCACTTCCCAATCCTCGCAATCGTTCGATATAACTATAAACGTCTGTAGGGGACACGAAATCCCTATATTTACCTTTTCCAAACGCTGTGTATAGAAAGAAGCTAAGGATGCACTTCCCATACCTCGCAATCGTTCGATATAACGATATATCACTATAGTAGACTCGGATTCGCGATATTTACCTTTTCCACACGCTGTGTATGCAAAGCAGCTAAAGATTCACTTCCCATGCCTCGCAATCATTCGATATAACCATGAATCACTCTAGTAGACTCGGATTCCTGATATTTACCTAGTACACACGCTGTGTATCGAAAGCAGCTGAGTATTCACTTCCCAATCCTCGCAATCGTCCGATATAACAATAAACGTCTGTAGTCGATACGAAATCCCTATATTTACCTTTTCCAAACGCTGTGTAAAGAAAGAAGCTAAGGATTCCCTTCCCATATCTCGCAATCATTCGATATAACGATAAGTCACTGTAGGTAACACGAAAGCGCGATATTTACCATTTCCACACGCTGTGTATCGAATGGAGGTAAGGGGTCACTTCCCAATCCTCGCAATCGTTCGATATAACGATAAATCAATCTAGGAGACTCGGATTCGCGGTATTAACCTTTTCCACGCGCTGTGTATCGAAAGAAGCTCAGGATTCACTTCCCAAGCCTCGCAATCGTTCGATATAACCTTAAATCACTCTAGTAGACACGGATTCGCGATATTTACCTTTTCCACACGCAGTGTATCGAAAGAAGCTAAGGATTCACTTCCCATATCTCGCAATCATTCGATATAACGATAAGTCACTGTAGGTAACACGAAATCGCGATATTTACCATTTCCACACACTGTGTATCGAATGGAGGTAAGGAGTCACTTCCCAATCCTCGCAATCGTTCGATATAACGATAAATCACTCTAGTAGACTCGGATTCGCGGTATTAATATTTTCCACGCGCTGTGTATCGAAAGCAGCTAAGGAGTCACTTCCCAATCCTCGCAATCGTTCGATATAACGATAAGTCACTGTAGGTAACACGAAATCGCGATATTTATCTTTTTCACACGCTGTGTATGGAAAGCAGCTAAGGATTAACTTCCCAAGCCCTGCAAGAGTTCCATATAACGATAAATCACTCTAGTAGACTCGGATTCGCGATATTTACCATTTCCACACGCTGTGTATCAAAAGAAGCTCAGGATTCACTTCCCAAGCCTCGCAATCGTTCGATATAACCAGAAATCACTCTAGGAGACTCGGATTCGCGATCTTTGCATTTTCCACACGCTGTGTAACGAATGGAGAAAAGGATTCACTTCCCAATCATCGCAATCATTCGATATAACCTTAAATCAATCTAGTAGACTCTGATGCGCAATATTTACCTCTTCCACAGGCTGTGTATGGAAAGCTGCTAAGGATTCAGTTCCCAATTTTCGCAATCGTTCGATATAACGATAAATTAATCTAGGAGACTCGGATTCGCGGTATTAACCTTTTCCACGCGTTGTGTATCCAATGAAGCTCACGCTGCACTTCCAAAGCCTCGCAATCGTTCGATATAACGATAAGTCACTGTAGGTAACACGAAATCGCGATATTTATCTTTTTCACACGCTGTGTATGGAAAACAGCTATGGATTCACTTCCCAAGCCCCGCAATCGTTCCATATAACGAGAAATCACTCTAGTACGCTGGGATTCGCGATATTTACCTTTTCCCCGCGCTGTGTATCGAAAGCAGCTGAGGATTCACTTCCCAAGCCCCGCAATCGTTCCATATAACGAGAAATCACTCTAGTAGACTCGGATTCGCGATATTTACCTTTTCCCACGCTGTCTATCGAAAGCAGCTAAGGATTCAGTTCCCAATTTTCACAATCGTTCGATATAACGATAAATCACTCTAGTAGACACGGGTTCGCGATATTAACTTTTCCACACGCAGTGTATCGAAAGAAGTTAAGGATTCACTTCCCAATCTTTGCAATCGTTCGATATAACGATAAATTAATGTAGGAGACTCGGATTCGCGGTATTAACCTTTTCCACGCGTTGTGTATCCAATGAAGCTCAGGATTCACTTCCCAAGCCTCGCAATCGTTCGATATAACCAGAAATCACTCTAGGAGACTCGGATTCGCGGTATTAACCTTTTCCACGCGCTGTGTATCGAAAGAAGCTCAGGATTCACTTCCCAAGCCTCGCAATCGTTCGATATAACCAGAAGTCACTCTAGGAGACTCGGATTCGCGATATTTACCTTTTCCCACGCTGTGTATCGAAAGCAGCTAAGGATTCACTTCCCATGCTTCGCAATCATTCGATATAACCATAAATCACTCTAGTAGACTTGGATTCCTGATATTTACCTTGTACACACGCTGTGTATCGAAAGCAGCTGAGTATTCACTTCCCAATCCTCGCAATCGTTCGATATAACTATAAACGTCTGTAGGGGACACGAAATCCCTATATTTACCTTTTCCAAACGCTGTGTATAGAAAGAAGCTAAGGATGCACTTCCCATACCTCGCAATCGTTCGATATAACGATATATCACTATAGTAGACTCGGATTCGCGATATTTACCTTTTCCACACGCTGTGTATGCAAAGCAGCTAAAGATTCACTTCCCATGCCTCGCAATCATTCGATATAACCATGAATCACTCTAGTAGACTCGGATTCCTGATATTTACCTAGTACACACGCTGTGTATCGAAAGCAGCTGAGTATTCACTTCCCAATCCTCGCAATCGTCCGATATAACAATAAACGTCTGTAGTCGATACGAAATCCCTATATTTACCTTTTCCAAACGCTGTGTAAAGAAAGAAGCTAAGGATTCCCTTCCCATATCTCGCAATCATTCGATATAACGATAAGTCACTGTAGGTAACACGAAAGCGCGATATTTACCATTTCCACACGCTGTGTATCGAATGGAGGTAAGGGGTCACTTCCCAATCCTCGCAATCGTTCGATATAACGATAAATCAATCTAGGAGACTCGGATTCGCGGTATTAACCTTTTCCACGCGCTGTGTATCGAAAGAAGCTCAGGATTCACTTCCCAAGCCTCGCAATCGTTCGATATAACCTTAAATCACTCTAGTAGACACGGATTCGCGATATTTACCTTTTCCACACGCAGTGTATCGAAAGAAGCTAAGGATTCACTTCCCATATCTCGCAATCATTCGATATAACGATAAGTCACTGTAGGTAACACGAAATCGCGATATTTACCATTTCCACACGCTGTGTATCGAATGGAGGTAAGGAGTCACTTCCCAATCCTCGCAATCGTTCGATATAACGATAAATCAATCTAGGAGACTCGGATTCGCGATATTTACCTTTTCCCACGCTGTGTATCGAAAGCAGCTAAGGATTCACTTCCCATGCCTCGCAATCATTCGATATAACCATAAATCACTCTAGTAGACTTGGATTCCTGATATTTACCTAGTACACACGCTGTGTATCGAAAGCAGCTGAGTATTCACTTCCCAATCCTCGCAATCGTCCGATATAACAATAAACGTCTGTAGTCTATACGAAATCCCCATATTTACCTTTTCCAAACGCTGTGTATAGAAAGAAGCTAAGGATTCACTTCCCATATCTCGCAATCGTTCGATATAACGATATATCACTATAGTAGACTCGGATTCGCGATATTTACCTTTTCCACACGCTGTGTATGGAAAGCAGCTAAAGATTCACTTCCCATGCCTCGCAATCATTCGATATAACCATGAATCACTCTAGTAGACTCGGATTCCTGATATTTACCTTGTACACACGCTGTGTATCGAAAGCAGCTGAGTATTCACTTCCCAATCCTCGCAATCGTCCGATATAACAATAAACGTCTGTAGTCGATACGAAATCCCTATATTTACCTTTTCCAAACGCTGTGTATAGAAAGAAGCTAAGGATTCACTTCCCATATCTCGCAATCGTTCGATATAACGATATATCACTATAGTAGACTCGGATTCGCGATATTTACCTTTTCCACACGCTGTGTATGGAATGCAGCTAAGGATTCACTTCCCAATCATCGCAATCGTTCGATATAACCTTAAATCAATCTAGTAGACTCTGATGCGCAATATTTACCTCTTCCACAGGCTGTGTATGGAAAGCAGCTAAGGATTCACTTCCCAATCCTTGCAATCGTTCGATATAACGATAAATCAATCTAGTATACTCTGATGCCCAATATTTATCTTTTCCACACGCTGTGTATCGAATGCAGCTAAGTATTCACTTCCCCAGGATCGCAATCGTTCGATATAACGATAACTCACTATAGTAGACTCGGATTCGCGGTATTAATATTTTCCACGCGCTGTGTATCGAAAGCAGCTAAGGAGTCACTTCCCAATCCTCGCAATCGTTCGATATAACGATAAGTCACTGTAGGTAACACGAAATCGCGATATTTATCTTTTTCACACGATGTGTATGGAAAGCAGCTAAGGATTAACTTCCCAAGCCCTGCAACAGTTCCATATAACGATAAATCACTCTAGTAGACTCGGATTCGCGATATTTACCATTTCCACACGCTGTGTGTCGAATGGAGGTAAGGAGTCACTTCCCAATCCTCGCAATCGGTCGATATAACCTTAAATCACTCTAGTAGACTCGGATTCGCTATATTTACATTTTCCACACGCTGTGTATCAAAAGAAGCTCAGGATTCACTTCCCAAGCCTCGCAATCGTTCGATATAACCAGAAATCACTCTAGGAGACTCGGATTCGCGGTATTAACCTTTTCCACGCGTTGTGTATCCAATGAAGCTCACGCTGCACTTCCAAAGCCTCGCAATCGTTCGATATAACGATAAGTCACTGTAGGTAACACGAAATCGCGATATTTATCTTTTTCACACGCTGTGTATGGAAAACAGCTAAGGATTCACTTCCCATGCCTCGCAATCATTCGATATAACCTTAAATCAATCTAGTAGATTCTGATGCGCAATATTTACCTCTTCCACAGGCTGTGTATGGAAAGCTGCTAAGGATTCAGTTCCCAATTTTCGCAATCGTTCGATATAACGATAAATCACTCTAGTAGACACGGATTCGCGATATTTACCTTTTCCACACGCAGTGTATCGAAAGAAGCTATGGATTCACTTCCCAATCTTCGCAATCGTTCGATATAACCCTAAATCACTCTAGTAGACTCGGATTCGCGATCTTTGCATTTTCCACACGCTGTGTAACGAATGGAGAAAAGGATTCACTTCCCAATCATCGCAATCGTTCGATATAACGATAAATTAATCTAGGAGACTCGGATTCGCGGTATTAACCTTTTCCACGCGTTGTGTATCCAATGAAGCTCACGCTGCACTTCCAAAGCCTCGCAATCGTTCGATATAACGATAAGTCACTGTAGGTAACACGAAATCGCGATATTTATCTTTTTCACACGCTGTGTATGGAAAACAGCTAAGGATTCACTTCCCATGCCTCGCAATCATTCGATATAACCATAAATCACTCTAGTAGACTTGGATTCCTGATATTTACCTTGTACACACGCTGTGTATCGAAAGCAGCTGAGTATTCACTTCCCAATCCTCGCAATCGTTCGATATAAATATAAACGTCTGTAGGGGACACGAAATCCCTATATTTACCTTTTCCAAACGCTGTGTATAGAAAGAAGCTAAGGATTCACTTCCCATACCTCGCAATCGTTCGATATAACGATATATCACTATAGTAGACTCGGATTCGCGATATTTACCTTTTCCACACGCTGTGTATGCAAAGCAGCTAAAGATTCACTTCCCATGCCTCGCAATCATTCGATATAACCATGAATCACTCTAGTAGACTCGGATTCCTGATATTTACCTAGTACACACGCTGTGTATCGAAAGCAGCTGAGTATTCACTTCCCAATCCTCGCAATCGTCCGATATAACAATAAACGTCTGTAGTCGATACGAAATCCCTATATTTACCTTTTCCAAACGCTGTGTATAGAAAGAAGCTAAGGATTCACTTCCCATGCCTCGCAATCATTCGATATAACCATAAATCACTCTAGTAGACTTGGATTCCTGATATTTACCTAGTACACACGCTGTGTATCGAAAGCAGCTGAGTATTCACTTCCCAATCCTCGCAATCGTCCGATATAACAATAAACGTCTGTAGTCGATACGAAATCCCCATATTTACCTTTTCCAAACGCTGTGTATAGAAAGAAGCTAAGGATTCAGTTCCCAATTTTCAGAATCGTTCGATATAACGATAAATCACTCTAGCAGACACGTATTCGCGATATTTACCTTTTCCACACGCAGTGTATCGAAAGAAGCTAAGGATTCACTTCCCAATCTTCGCAATCGTTCGATATAACGATAAATTAATCTAGGAGACTCGGATTCGCGGTATTAACCTTTTCCACGCGTTGCGTATCCAATGAAGCTCAGGATGCACTTCCAAAGCCTCGCAATCGTTCGATATAACGATAAGTCACTGTAGGTAATACGAAATCGCGATATTTACCATTTCCACACGCTGTGTATCGAATGGAGGTAAGGAGTCACTTCCCAATCCTTGCAATCGTTCGATATAACGATAAATCAATCTAGGAGACTCGGATTCGCGGTATTAACCTTTTCCACGCGCTGTGTATCGAAAGAAGCTCAGGATTCACTTCCCATACCTCGCAATCGTTCGATATAACGATATATCACTATAGTAGACTCGGATTCGCGATATTTACCTTTTCCACACGCTGTGTATGGAAAGCAGCTAAAGATTCACTTCCCATGCCTCGCAATCATTCGATATAACCATGAATCACTCTAGTAGACTCGGATTCCTGATATTTACCTTGTACACACGCTGTGTATCGAAAGCAGCTGAGTATTCACTTCCCAATCCTCGCAATCGTCCGATATAACAATAAACGTCTGTAGTCGATACGAAATCCCTATATTTACCTTTTCCAAACGCTGTGTATAGAAAGAAGCTAAGGATTCACTTCCCATATCTCGCAATCGTTCGATATAACGATATATCACTATAGTAGACTCGGATTCGCGATATTTACCTTTTCCACACGCTGTGTATGGAATGCAGCTAAGGATTCACTTCCCAATCATCGCAATCGTTCGATATAACCTTAAATCAATCTAGTAGACTCTGATGCGCAATATTTACCTCTTCCACAGGCTGTGTATGGAAAGCAGCTAAGGATTCACTTCCCAATCCTTGCAATCGTTCGATATAACGATAAATCAATCTAGTATACTCTGATGCGCAATATTTATCTTTTCCACACGCTGTGTATCGAATGCAGCTAAGTATTCACTTCCCCAGCCTCGCAATCGTTCGATATAACGATAACTCACTATAGTAGACTCGGATTCGCGGTATTAATATTTTCCACGCGCTGTGTATCGAAAGCAGCTAAGGAGTCACTTCCCAATCCTCGCAATCGTTCGATATAACGATAAGTCACTGTAGGTAACACGAAATCGCGATATTTATCTTTTTCACACGCTGTGTATGGAAAGCAGCTAAGGATTAACTTCCCAAGCCCTGCAAGAGTTCCATATAACGATAAATCACTCTAGTAGACTCGGATTCGCGATATTTACCATTTCCACACGCTGTGTATCAAAAGAAGCTCAGGATTCACTTCCCAAGCCTCGCAATCGTTCGATATAACGATAAGTCACTGTAGGTAACACGAAATCGCGATATTTACCTTTTCCACACGCTGTGTATGGAATGCAGCTAAGGATGCACTTCCCAATCATCGCAATCATTCGATATAACCTTAAATCAATCTAGTAGACTCTGATGCGCAATATTTACCTCTTCCACAGGCTGTGTATGGAAAGCTGCTAAGGATTCAGTTCCCAATTTTCGCAATCGTTCGATATAACGATAAATCACTCTAGTAGACACGGATTCGCGATATTTACCTTTTCCACACCCAGTGTATCGAAAGAATCTATGGATTCACTTCCCAATCTTCGCAATCGTTCGATATAACCTTAAATCACTCTAGTGGACTCGGATTCGCGATCTTTGCATTTTCCACACGCTGTGTAACGAATGGAGAAAAGGATTCACTTCCCAATCATCGCAATCGTTCGATATAACGATAAATTAATCTAGGAGACTCGGATTCGCGGTATTAACCTTTTCCACGCGTTGTGTATCCAATGAAGCTCACGCTGCACTTCCAAAGCCTCGCAATCGTTCGATATAACGATAAGTCACTGTAGGTAACACGAAATCGCGATATTTATCTTTTTCACACGCTGTGTATCGAAAGCAGCTGAGGATTCACTTCCCAAGAACCGCAATCGTTCCATATAACGAGAAATCACTCTAGTAGACTCGGATTCGCGATATTTACCTTTTCCCACGCTGTGTATCGAAAGCAGCTAAGGATTCAGTTCCCAATTTTCACAATCGTTCGATATAACGATAAATCACTCTAGTAGACACGGGTTCGCGATATTAACTTTTCCACACGCAGTGTATCGAAAGAAGTTAAGGATTCACTTCCCAATCTTTGCAATCGTTCGATATAACGATAAATTAATGTAGGAGACTCGGATTCGCGGTATTAACCTTTTCCACGCGTTGTGTATCCAATGAAGCTCAGGATTCACTTCCCAAGCCTCGCAATCGTTCGATATAACCAGAAATCACTCTAGGAGACTCGGATTCGCGACATTTACCTTTTCCACGCGTTGCGGATCCAATGAAGCTCAGGATGCACTTCCAAAGCCTCGCAATCGTTCGATATAACGATAAGTCACTGTAGGTAATACGAAATCGCGATATTTACCATTTCCACACGCTGTGTATCGAATGGAGGTAAGGAGTCACTTCCCAATCCTCGCAATCGTTCGATATAACGATAAATCAATCTAGGAGACTCGGATTCGCGGTATTAACCTTTTCCACGCGCTGTGTATCGAAAGAAGCTCAGGATTCACTTCCCAAGCCTCGCAATCGTTCGATATAACCAGAAGTCACTCTAGGAGACTCGGATTCGCGATATTTACCTTTTCCCACGCTGTGTATCGAAAGCAGCTAAGGTTTCACTTCCCATGCCTCGCAATCATTCGATATAACCATAAATCACTCTAGTAGACTTGGATTCCTGATATTTACCTTGTACACACGCTGTGTATCGAAAGCAGCTGAGTATTCACTTCCCAATCCTCGCAATCGTTCGATATAACTATAAACGTCTGTAGGGGACACGAAATCCCTATATTTACCTTTTCCAAACGCTGTGTATAGAAAGAAGCTAAGGATTCACTTCCCATACCTCGCAATCGTTCGATATAACGATATATCACTATAGTAGACTCGGATTCGCGATATTTACCTTTTCCACACGCTGTGTATGGAAAGCAGCTAAAGATTCACTTCCCATGCCTCGCAATCATTCGATATAACCATGAATCACTCTAGTAGACTCGGATTCCTGATATTTACCTAGTACACACGCTGTGTATCGAAAGCAGCTGAGTATTCACTTCCCAATCCTCGCAATCGTCCGATATAACAATAAACGTCTGTAGTCTATACGAAATCCCTATATTTACCTTTTCCAAACGCTGTGTAAAGAAAGAAGATAAGGATTCACTTCCCAATCTTCGCAATCGTTCGATATAACGATAAATTAATCTAGGAGACTCGGATTCGCGGTATTAACCTTTTCCACGCGTTGCGTATCCAATGAAGCTCAGGATGCACTTCCAAAGCCTCGCAATCGTTCGATATAACGATAAGTCACTGTAGGTAACACGAAATCGCGATATTTACCATTTCCACACGCTGTGTATCGAATGGAGGTAAGGAGTCACTTCCCAATCCTCGCAATCGTTCGATATAACGATAAATCAATCTAGGAGACTCGGATTCGCGGTATTAACCTTTTCCACGCGCTGTGTATCGAAAGAAGCTCAGGATTCACTTCCCAAGCCTCGTAATCGTTCGATATAACCAGAAATCACTCTAGGAGACTCGGATTCGCGATATTTACCTTTTCCCACGCTGTGTATCGAAAGCAGCTAAGGATTCACTTCCCATGCCTCGCAATCATTCGATATAACCATAAATCACTCTAGTAGACTTGGATTCCTGATATTTACCTAGTACACACGCTGTGTATCGAAAGCAGCTGAGTATTCACTTCCCAATCCTCGCAATCGTTCGATATAACGATAAATCAATCTAGGAGACTCGGATTCGCGGTATTAACCTTTTCCACGCGCTGTGTATCGAAAGAAGCTCAGGATTCACTTCCCAAGCCTCGCAATCGTTCGATATAACCAGAAATCACTCTAGGAGACTCGGATTCGCGATATTTACCTTTTCCCACGCTGTGTATCGAAAGCAGCTAAGGATTCACTTCCCATGCCTCGCAATCATTCGATATAACCATAAATCACTCTAGTAGACTTGGATTCCTGATATTTACCTAGTACACACGCTGTGTATCGAAAGCAGCTGAGTATTCACTTCCCAATCCTCGCAATCGTCCGATATAACAATAAACGTCTGTAGTCGATACGAAATCCCCATATTTACCTTTTCCAAACGCTGTGTATAGAAAGAAGCTAAGGATTCACTTCCCATATCTCGCAATTGTTCGATATAACGATATATCACTATAGTAGACTCGGATTCGCGATATTTACCTTTTCCACACGCTGTGTATGGAAAGCAGCTAAAGATTCACTTCCCATGCCTCGCAATCATTCGATATAACCATGAATCACTCTAGTAGACTCGGATTCCTGATATTTACCTTGTACACACGCTGTGTATCGAAAGCAGCTGAGTATTCACTTCCCAATCCTCGCAATCGTCCGATATAACAATAAACGTCTGTAGTCGATACGAAATCCCTATATTTACCTTTTCCAAACGCTGTGTATAGAAAGAAGCTAAGGATTCACTTCCCATATCTCGCAATCGTTCGATATAACGATATATCACTATAGTAGACTCGGATTCGCGATATTTACCTTTTCCACACGCTGTGTATGGAATGCAGCTAAGGATTCACTTCCCAATCATCGCAATCGTTCGATATAACCTTAAATCAATCTAGTAGACTCTGATGCGCAATATTTACCTCTTCCACAGGCTGTGTATGGAAAGCAGCTAAGGATTCACTTCCCAATTTTTGCAATCGTTCGATATAACGATAAATCAATCTAGTATACTCTGATGCGCAATATTTATCTTTTCCACACGCTGTGTATCGAATGCAGCTAAGTATTCACTTCCCCAGCCTCGCAATCGTTCGATATAACGATAACTCACTATAGTAGACTCGGATTCGCGGTATTAATATTTTCCACGCGCTGTGTATCGAAAGCAGCTAAGGAGTCACTTCCCAATCCTCGCAATCGTTCGATATAACGATAAGTCACTGTAGGTAACACGAAATCGCGATATTTATCTTTTTCACACGCTGTGTATGGAAAGCAGCTAAGGATTAACTTCCCAAGCCCTGCAAGAGTTCCATATAACGATAAATCACTCTAGTAGACTCGGATTCGCGATATTTACCATTTCCACACGCTGTGTGTCGAATGGAGGTAAGGAGTCACTTCCCAATCCTCGCAATCGGTCGATATAACCTTAAATCACTCTTGTAGACTCGGATTCGCTATATTTACATTTTCCACACGCTGTGTATCAAAAGAAGCTCAGGATTCACTTCCCAAGCCTCGCAATCGTTCGATATAACCAGAAATCACTCTAGGAGACTCGGATTCGCGGTATTAACCTTTTCCACGCGTTGTGTATCCAATGAAGCTCACGCTGCACTTCCAAAGCCTCGCAATCGTTCGATATAACGATAAGTCACTGTAGGTAACACGAAATCGCGATATTTACCTTTTCCACACGCTGTGTATGGAATGCAGCTAAGGATGCACTTCCCAATCATCGCAATCATTCGATATAACCTTAAATCAATCTAGTAGACTCTGATGCGCAATATTTACCTCTTCCACAGGCTGTGTATGGAAAGCTGCTAAGGATTCAGTTCCCAATTTTGGCAATCGTTCGATATAACGATAAATCACTCTAGTAGACACGGATTCGCGATATTTACCTTTTCCACACGCAGTGTATCGAAAGCAGCTAAGGATTCAGTTCCCCAGCCTCGCAATCGTTCGATATAACGATAACTCACTATAGTAGACTCGGATTCGCGGTATTAACCTTTTCCACGCGCTGTGTATCGAAAGAAGCTCAGGATTCACTTCCCAAGCCTCGCAATCGTTCGATATAACCAGAAGTCACTCTAGGAGACTCGGATTCGCGATATTTACCTTTTCCCACGCTGTGTATCGAAAGCAGCTAAGGTTTCACTTCCCATGCCTCGCAATCATTCGATATAACCATAAATCACTCTAGTAGACTTGGATTCCTGATATTTACCTTGTACACACGCTGTGTATCGAAAGCAGCTGAGTATTCACTTCCCAATCCTCGCAATCGTTCGATATAACTATAAACGTCTGTAGGGGACACGAAATCCCTATATTTACCTTTTCCAAACGCTGTGTATAGAAAGAAGCTAAGGATTCACTTCCCATACCTCGCAATCGTTCGATATAACGATATATCACTATAGTAGACTCGGATTCGCGATATTTACCTTTTCCACACGCTGTGTATGGAAAGCAGCTAAAGATTCACTTCCCATGCCTCGCAATCATTCGATATAACCTTAAATCAATCTAGTAGACTCTGATGCGCAATATTTATATTTTCCACAATCTGTGTATCGAATGCAGCTAAGTATTCACTTCCCCAGCCTCGCAATCGTTCGATATAACGATAACTCACTATAGTAGACTCGGATTCGCTTTATTAATATTTTCCACGCGCTGTGTATCGAAAGCAGCTAAGGAGTCACTTCCCAATCCTCGCAATCGTTCGATATAACGATAAGTCACTGTAGGTAACACGAAATCGCGATATTTATCTTTTTCACACGCTGTGTATGGAAAGCAGCTAAGGATTAACTTCCCAAACCCTGCAAGAGTTCCATATAACGATAAATCACTCTAGTAGACTCGGATTCGCGATATTTACCATTTCCACACGCTGTGTGTCGAATGGAGGTAAGGAGTCACTTCCCAATCCTCGCAATCGGTCGATATAACCTTAAATCACTCTAGGAGACTCGGATTCGCGGTATTAACCTTTTCCACGCGTTGTGTATCCAATGAAGCTCACGCTGCACTTCCAAAGCCTCGCAATCGTCCGATATAACGATAAGTCACTGTAGGTAACACGAAATCGCGATATTTACCTTTTCCACACGCTGTGTATGGAATGCAGCTAAGGATGCACTTCCCAATCATCGCAATCATTCGATATAACCTTAAATCACTCTAGTAGACTCTGATGCGCAATATTTACCTCTTCCACAGGCTGTGTATGGAAAGCTGCTAAGGATTCAGTTCCCAATTTTCGCAATCGTTCGATATAACGATAAATCACTCTAGTAGACACGGATTCGCGATATTTACCTTTTCCACACGCAGTGTAACGAAAGAAGCTATGGATTCACTTCCCAATCTTCGCAATCGTTCGATATAACCTTAAATCACTCTAGTAGACTCGGATTCGCGATCTTTGCATTTTCCACACGCTGTGTAACGAATGGAGAAAAGGATTCACTTCCCAATCATCGCAATCGTTCGATATAACGATAAATTAATCTAGGAGACTCGGATTCGCGGTATTAACCTTTTCCACGCGTTGTGTATCCAATGAAGCTCACGCTGCACTTCCAAAGCCTCGCAATCGTTCGATATAACGATAAGTCACTGTAGGTAACACGAAATCGCGATATTTATCTTTTTCACACGCTGTGTATGGAAAACAGCTATGGATTCACTTCCCAAGCCCCGCAATCGTTCCATATAACGAGAAATCACTCTAGTACGCTGGGATTCGCGATATTTACCTTTTCCCCGCGCTGTGTATCGAAAGCAGCTGAGGATTCACTTCCCAAGCCCCGCAATCGTTCCATATAACGAGAAATCACTCTAGTAGACTCGGATTCGCGATATTTACCTTTTCCCACGCTGTCTATCGAAAGCAGCTAAGGATTCAGTTCCCAATTTTCACAATCGTTCGATATAACGATAAATCACTCTAGTAGACACGGGTTCGCGATATTAACTTTTCCACACGCAGTGTATCGAAAGAAGTTAAGGATTCACTTCCCAATCTTTGCAATCGTTCGATATAACGATAAATTAATGTAGGAGACTCGGATTCGCGGTATTAACCTTTTCCACGCGTTGTGTATCCAATGAAGCTCAGGATTCACTTCCCAAGCCTCGCAATCGTTCGATATAACCAGAAATCACTCTAGGAGACTCGGATTCGCGGTATTAACCTTTTCCACGCGCTGTGTATCGAAAGAAGCTCAGGATTCACTTCCCAAGCCTCGCAATCGTTCGATATAACCAGAAGTCACTCTAGGAGACTCGGATTCGCGATATTTACCTTTTCCCACGCTGTGTATCGAAAGCAGCTAAGGATTCACTTCCCATGCTTCGCAATCATTCGATATAACCATAAATCACTCTAGTAGACTTGGATTCCTGATATTTACCTTGTACACACGCTGTGTATCGAAAGCAGCTGAGTATTCACTTCCCAATCCTCGCAATCGTTCGATATAACTATAAACGTCTGTAGGGGACACGAAATCCCTATATTTACCTTTTCCAAACGCTGTGTATAGAAAGAAGCTAAGGATGCACTTCCCATACCTCGCAATCGTTCGATATAACGATATATCACTATAGTAGACTCGGATTCGCGATATTTACCTTTTCCACACGCTGTGTATGCAAAGCAGCTAAAGATTCACTTCCCATGCCTCGCAATCATTCGATATAACCATGAATCACTCTAGTAGACTCGGATTCCTGATATTTACCTAGTACACACGCTGTGTATCGAAAGCAGCTGAGTATTCACTTCCCAATCCTCGCAATCGTCCGATATAACAATAAACGTCTGTAGTCGATACGAAATCCCTATATTTACCTTTTCCAAACGCTGTGTAAAGAAAGAAGCTAAGGATTCCCTTCCCATATCTCGCAATCATTCGATATAACGATAAGTCACTGTAGGTAACACGAAAGCGCGATATTTACCATTTCCACACGCTGTGTATCGAATGGAGGTAAGGGGTCACTTCCCAATCCTCGCAATCGTTCGATATAACGATAAATCAATCTAGGAGACTCGGATTCGCGGTATTAACCTTTTCCACGCGCTGTGTATCGAAAGAAGCTCAGGATTCACTTCCCAAGCCTCGCAATCGTTCGATATAACCTTAAATCACTCTAGTAGACACGGATTCGCGATATTTACCTTTTCCACACGCAGTGTATCGAAAGAAGCTAAGGATTCACTTCCCATATCTCGCAATCATTCGATATAACGATAAGTCACTGTAGGTAACACGAAATCGCGATATTTACCATTTCCACACACTGTGTATCGAATGGAGGTAAGGAGTCACTTCCCAATCCTCGCAATCGTTCGATATAACGATAAATCACTCTAGTAGACTCGGATTCGCGGTATTAATATTTTCCACGCGCTGTGTATCGAAAGCAGCTAAGGAGTCACTTCCCAATCCTCGCAATCGTTCGATATAACGATAAGTCACTGTAGGTAACACGAAATCGCGATATTTATCTTTTTCACACGCTGTGTATGGAAAGCAGCTAAGGATTAACTTCCCAAGCCCTGCAAGAGTTCCATATAACGATAAATCACTCTAGTAGACTCGGATTCGCGATATTTACCATTTCCACACGCTGTGTATCAAAAGAAGCTCAGGATTCACTTCCCAAGCCTCGCAATCGTTCGATATAACCAGAAATCACTCTAGGAGACTCGGATTCGCGATCTTTGCATTTTCCACACGCTGTGTAACGAATGGAGAAAAGGATTCACTTCCCAATCATCGCAATCATTCGATATAACCTTAAATCAATCTAGTAGACTCTGATGCGCAATATTTACCTCTTCCACAGGCTGTGTATGGAAAGCTGCTAAGGATTCAGTTCCCAATTTTCGCAATCGTTCGATATAACGATAAATCACTCTAGTAGACACGGATTCGCGATATTTACCTTTTCCACACGCAGTGTAACGAAAGAAGCTATGGATTCACTTCCCAATCTTCGCAATCGTTCGATATAACCTTAAATCACTCTAGTAGACTCGGATTCGCGATCTTTGCATTTTCCACACGCTGTGTAACGAATGGAGAAAAGGATTCACTTCCCAATCATCGCAATCGTTCGATATAACGATAAATTAATCTAGGAGACTCGGATTCGCGGTATTAACCTTTTCCACGCGTTGTGTATCCAATGAAGCTCACGCTGCACTTCCAAAGCCTCGCAATCGTTCGATATAACGATAAGTCACTGTAGGTAACACGAAATCGCGATATTTATCTTTTTCACACGCTGTGTATGGAAAACAGCTATGGATTCACTTCCCAAGCCCCGCAATCGTTCCATATAACGAGAAATCACTCTAGTACGCTGGGATTCGCGATATTTACCTTTTCCCCGCGCTGTGTATCGAAAGCAGCTGAGGATTCACTTCCCAAGCCCCGCAATCGTTCCATATAACGAGAAATCACTCTAGTAGACTCGGATTCGCGATATTTACCTTTTCCCACGCTGTCTATCGAAAGCAGCTAAGGATTCAGTTCCCAATTTTCACAATCGTTCGATATAACGATAAATCACTCTAGTAGACACGGGTTCGCGATATTAACTTTTCCACACGCAGTGTATCGAAAGAAGTTAAGGATTCACTTCCCAATCTTTGCAATCGTTCGATATAACGATAAATTAATGTAGGAGACTCGGATTCGCGGTATTAACCTTTTCCACGCGTTGTGTATCCAATGAAGCTCAGGATTCACTTCCCAAGCCTCGCAATCGTTCGATATAACCAGAAATCACTCTAGGAGACTCGGATTCGCGGTATTAACCTTTTCCACGCGCTGTGTATCGAAAGAAGCTCAGGATTCACTTCCCAAGCCTCGCAATCGTTCGATATAACCAGAAGTCACTCTAGGAGACTCGGATTCGCGATATTTACCTTTTCCCACGCTGTGTATCGAAAGCAGCTAAGGATTCACTTCCCATGCTTCGCAATCATTCGATATAACCATAAATCACTCTAGTAGACTTGGATTCCTGATATTTACCTTGTACACACGCTGTGTATCGAAAGCAGCTGAGTATTCACTTCCCAATCCTCGCAATCGTTCGATATAACTATAAACGTCTGTAGGGGACACGAAATCCCTATATTTACCTTTTCCAAACGCTGTGTATAGAAAGAAGCTAAGGATGCACTTCCCATACCTCGCAATCGTTCGATATAACGATATATCACTATAGTAGACTCGGATTCGCGATATTTACCTTTTCCACACGCTGTGTATGCAAAGCAGCTAAAGATTCACTTCCCATGCCTCGCAATCATTCGATATAACCATGAATCACTCTAGTAGACTCGGATTCCTGATATTTACCTAGTACACACGCTGTGTATCGAAAGCAGCTGAGTATTCACTTCCCAATCCTCGCAATCGTCCGATATAACAATAAACGTCTGTAGTCGATACGAAATCCCTATATTTACCTTTTCCAAACGCTGTGTAAAGAAAGAAGCTAAGGATTCCCTTCCCATATCTCGCAATCATTCGATATAACGATAAGTCACTGTAGGTAACACGAAAGCGCGATATTTACCATTTCCACACGCTGTGTATCGAATGGAGGTAAGGGGTCACTTCCCAATCCTCGCAATCGTTCGATATAACGATAAATCAATCTAGGAGACTCGGATTCGCGGTATTAACCTTTTCCACGCGCTGTGTATCGAATGAAGCTCAGGATTCACTTCCCAAGCCTCGCAATCGTTCGATATAACCTTAAATCACTCTAGTAGACACGGATTCGCGATATTTACCTTTTCCACACGCAGTGTATCGAAAGAAGCTAAGGATTCACTTCCCATATCTCGCAATCATTCGATATAACGATAAGTCACTGTAGGTAACACGAAATCGCGATATTTACCATTTCCACACACTGTGTATCGAATGGAGGTAAGGAGTCACTTCCCAATCCTCGCAATCGTTCGATATAACGATAAATCACTCTAGTAGACTCGGATTCGCGGTATTAATATTTTCCACGCGCTGTGTATCGAAAGCAGCTAAGGAGTCACTTCCCAATCCTCGCAATCGTTCGATATAACGATAAGTCACTGTAGGTAACACGAAATCGCGATATTTATCTTTTTCACACGCTGTGTATGGAAAGCAGCTAAGGATTAACTTCCCAAGCCCTGCAAGAGTTCCATATAACGATAAATCACTCTAGTAGACTCGGATTCGCGATATTTACCATTTCCACACGCTGTGTATCAAAAGAAGCTCAGGATTCACTTCCCAAGCCTCGCAATCGTTCGATATAACCAGAAATCACTCTAGGAGACTCGGATTCGCGATCTTTGCATTTTCCACACGCTGTGTAACGAATGGAGAAAAGGATTCACTTCCCAATCATCGCAATCATTCGATATAACCTTAAATCAATCTAGTAGACTCTGATGCGCAATATTTACCTCTTCCACAGGCTGTGTATGGAAAGCTGCTAAGGATTCAGTTCCCAATTTTCGCAATCGTTCGATATAACGATAAATTAATCTAGGAGACTCGGATTCGCGGTATTAACCTTTTCCACGCGTTGTGTATCCAATGAAGCTCACGCTGCACTTCCAAAGCCTCGCAATCGTTCGATATAACGATAAGTCACTGTAGGTAACACGAAATCGCGATATTTATCTTTTTCACACGCTGTGTATGGAAAACAGCTATGGATTCACTTCCCAAGCCCCGCAATCGTTCCATATAACGAGAAATCACTCTAGTACGCTGGGATTCGCGATATTTACCTTTTCCCCGCGCTGTGTATCGAAAGCAGCTGAGGATTCACTTCCCAAGCCCCGCAATCGTTCCATATAACGAGAAATCACTCTAGTAGACTCGGATTCGCGATATTTACCTTTTCCCACGCTGTCTATCGAAAGCAGCTAAGGATTCAGTTCCCAATTTTCACAATCGTTCGATATAACGATAAATCACTCTAGTAGACACGGGTTCGCGATATTAACTTTTCCACACGCAGTGTATCGAAAGAAGTTAAGGATTCACTTCCCAATCTTTGCAATCGTTCGATATAACGATAAATTAATGTAGGAGACTCGGATTCGCGGTATTAACCTTTTCCACGCGTTGTGTATCCAATGAAGCTCAGGATTCACTTCCCAAGCCTCGCAATCGTTCGATATAACCAGAAATCACTCTAGGAGACTCGGATTCGCGGTATTAACCTTTTCCACGCGCTGTGTATCGAAAGAAGCTCAGGATTCACTTCCCAAGCCTCGCAATCGTTCGATATAACCAGAAGTCACTCTAGGAGACTCGGATTCGCGATATTTACCTTTTCCCACGCTGTGTATCGAAAGCAGCTAAGGATTCACTTCCCATGCTTCGCAATCATTCGATATAACCATAAATCACTCTAGTAGACTTGGATTCCTGATATTTACCTTGTACACACGCTGTGTATCGAAAGCAGCTGAGTATTCACTTCCCAATCCTCGCAATCGTTCGATATAACTATAAACGTCTGTAGGGGACACGAAATCCCTATATTTACCTTTTCCAAACGCTGTGTATAGAAAGAAGCTAAGGATGCACTTCCCATACCTCGCAATCGTTCGATATAACGATATATCACTATAGTAGACTCGGATTCGCGATATTTACCTTTTCCACACGCTGTGTATGCAAAGCAGCTAAAGATTCACTTCCCATGCCTCGCAATCATTCGATATAACCATGAATCACTCTAGTAGACTCGGATTCCTGATATTTACCTAGTACACACGCTGTGTATCGAAAGCAGCTGAGTATTCACTTCCCAATCCTCGCAATCGTCCGATATAACAATAAACGTCTGTAGTCGATACGAAATCCCTATATTTACCTTTTCCAAACGCTGTGTAAAGAAAGAAGCTAAGGATTCCCTTCCCATATCTCGCAATCATTCGATATAACGATAAGTCACTGTAGGTAACACGAAAGCGCGATATTTACCATTTCCACACGCTGTGTATCGAATGGAGGTAAGGGGTCACTTCCCAATCCTCGCAATCGTTCGATATAACGATAAATCAATCTAGGAGACTCGGATTCGCGGTATTAACCTTTTCCACGCGCTGTGTATCGAAAGAAGCTCAGGATTCACTTCCCAAGCCTCGCAATCGTTCGATATAACCTTAAATCACTCTAGTAGACACGGATTCGCGATATTTACCTTTTCCACACGCAGTGTATCGAAAGAAGCTAAGGATTCACTTCCCATATCTCGCAATCATTCGATATAACGATAAGTCACTGTAGGTAACACGAAATCGCGATATTTACCATTTCCACACACTGTGTATCGAATGGAGGTAAGGAGTCACTTCCCAATCCTCGCAATCGTTCGATATAACGATAAATCACTCTAGTAGACTCGGATTCGCGGTATTAATATTTTCCACGCGCTGTGTATCGAAAGCAGCTAAGGAGTCACTTCCCAATCCTCGCAATCGTTCGATATAACGATAAGTCACTGTAGGTAACACGAAATCGCGATATTTATCTTTTTCACACGCTGTGTATGGAAAGCAGCTAAGGATTAACTTCCCAAGCCCTGCAAGAGTTCCATATAACGATAAATCACTCTAGTAGACTCGGATTCGCGATATTTACCATTTCCACACGCTGTGTATCAAAAGAAGCTCAGGATTCACTTCCCAAGCCTCGCAATCGTTCGATATAACCAGAAATCACTCTAGGAGACTCGGATTCGCGATCTTTGCATTTTCCACACGCTGTGTAACGAATGGAGAAAAGGATTCACTTCCCAATCATCGCAATCATTCGATATAACCTTAAATCAATCTAGTAGACTCTGATGCGCAATATTTACCTCTTCCACAGGCTGTGTATGGAAAGCTGCTAAGGATTCAGTTCCCAATTTTCGCAATCGTTCGATATAACGATAAATTAATCTAGGAGACTCGGATTCGCGGTATTAACCTTTTCCACGCGTTGTGTATCCAATGAAGCTCACGCTGCACTTCCAAAGCCTCGCAATCGTTCGATATAACGATAAGTCACTGTAGGTAACACGAAATCGCGATATTTATCTTTTTCACACGCTGTGTATGGAAAACAGCTATGGATTCACTTCCCAAGCCCCGCAATCGTTCCATATAACGAGAAATCACTCTAGTACGCTGGGATTCGCGATATTTACCTTTTCCCCGCGCTGTGTATCGAAAGCAGCTGAGGATTCACTTCCCAAGCCCCGCAATCGTTCCATATAACGAGAAATCACTCTAGTAGACTCGGATTCGCGATATTTACCTTTTCCCACGCTGTCTATCGAAAGCAGCTAAGGATTCAGTTCCCAATTTTCACAATCGTTCGATATAACGATAAATCACTCTAGTAGACACGGGTTCGCGATATTAACTTTTCCACACGCAGTGTATCGAAAGAAGTTAAGGATTCACTTCCCAATCTTTGCAATCGTTCGATATAACGATAAATTAATGTAGGAGACTCGGATTCGCGGTATTAACCTTTTCCACGCGTTGTGTATCCAATGAAGCTCAGGATTCACTTCCCAAGCCTCGCAATCGTTCGATATAACCAGAAATCACTCTAGGAGACTCGGATTCGCGGTATTAACCTTTTCCACGCGCTGTGTATCGAAAGAAGCTCAGGATTCACTTCCCAAGCCTCGCAATCGTTCGATATAACCAGAAGTCACTCTAGGAGACTCGGATTCGCGATATTTACCTTTTCCCACGCTGTGTATCGAAAGCAGCTAAGGATTCACTTCCCATGCTTCGCAATCATTCGATATAACCATAAATCACTCTAGTAGACTTGGATTCCTGATATTTACCTTGTACACACGCTGTGTATCGAAAGCAGCTGAGTATTCACTTCCCAATCCTCGCAATCGTTCGATATAACTATAAACGTCTGTAGGGGACACGAAATCCCTATATTTACCTTTTCCAAACGCTGTGTATAGAAAGAAGCTAAGGATGCACTTCCCATACCTCGCAATCGTTCGATATAACGATATATCACTATAGTAGACTCGGATTCGCGATATTTACCTTTTCCACACGCTGTGTATGCAAAGCAGCTAAAGATTCACTTCCCATGCCTCGCAATCATTCGATATAACCATGAATCACTCTAGTAGACTCGGATTCCTGATATTTACCTAGTACACACGCTGTGTATCGAAAGCAGCTGAGTATTCACTTCCCAATCCTCGCAATCGTCCGATATAACAATAAACGTCTGTAGTCGATACGAAATCCCTATATTTACCTTTTCCAAACGCTGTGTAAAGAAAGAAGCTAAGGATTCCCTTCCCATATCTCGCAATCATTCGATATAACGATAAGTCACTGTAGGTAACACGAAAGCGCGATATTTACCATTTCCACACGCTGTGTATCGAATGGAGGTAAGGGGTCACTTCCCAATCCTCGCAATCGTTCGATATAACGATAAATCAATCTAGGAGACTCGGATTCGCGGTATTAACCTTTTCCACGCGCTGTGTATCGAAAGAAGCTCAGGATTCACTTCCCAAGCCTCGCAATCGTTCGATATAACCTTAAATCACTCTAGTAGACACGGATTCGCGATATTTACCTTTTCCACACGCAGTGTATCGAAAGAAGCTAAGGATTCACTTCCCATATCTCGCAATCATTCGATATAACGATAAGTCACTGTAGGTAACACGAAATCGCGATATTTACCATTTCCACACACTGTGTATCGAATGGAGGTAAGGAGTCACTTCCCAATCCTCGCAATCGTTCGATATAACGATAAATCACTCTAGTAGACTCGGATTCGCGGTATTAATATTTTCCACGCGCTGTGTATCGAAAGCAGCTAAGGAGTCACTTCCCAATCCTCGCAATCGTTCGATATAACGATAAGTCACTGTAGGTAACACGAAATCGCGATATTTATCTTTTTCACACGCTGTGTATGGAAAGCAGCTAAGGATTAACTTCCCAAGCCCTGCAAGAGTTCCATATAACGATAAATCACTCTAGTAGACTCGGATTCGCGATATTTACCATTTCCACACGCTGTGTATCAAAAGAAGCTCAGGATTCACTTCCCAAGCCTCGCAATCGTTCGATATAACCAGAAATCACTCTAGGAGACTCGGATTCGCGATCTTTGCATTTTCCACACGCTGTGTAACGAATGGAGAAAAGGATTCACTTCCCAATCATCGCAATCATTCGATATAACCTTAAATCAATCTAGTAGACTCTGATGCGCAATATTTACCTCTTCCACAGGCTGTGTATGGAAAGCTGCTAAGGATTCAGTTCCCAATTTTCGCAATCGTTCGATATAACGATAAATCACTCTAGTAGACACGGATTCGCGATATTTACCTTTTCCACACGCAGTGTAACGAAAGAAGCTATGGATTCACTTCCCAATCTTCGCAATCGTTCGATATAACCTTAAATCACTCTAGTAGACTCGGATTCGCGATCTTTGCATTTTCCACACGCTGTGTAACGAATGGAGAAAAGGATTCACTTCCCAATCATCGCAATCGTTCGATATAACGATAAATTAATCTAGGAGACTCGGATTCGCGGTATTAACCTTTTCCACGCGTTGTGTATCCAATGAAGCTCACGCTGCACTTCCAAAGCCTCGCAATCGTTCGATATAACGATAAGTCACTGTAGGTAACACGAAATCGCGATATTTATCTTTTTCACACGCTGTGTATGGAAAACAGCTATGGATTCACTTCCCAAGCCCCGCAATCGTTCCATATAACGAGAAATCACTCTAGTACGCTGGGATTCGCGATATTTACCTTTTCCCCGCGCTGTGTATCGAAAGCAGCTGAGGATTCACTTCCCAAGCCCCGCAATCGTTCCATATAACGAGAAATCACTCTAGTAGACTCGGATTCGCGATATTTACCTTTTCCCACGCTGTCTATCGAAAGCAGCTAAGGATTCAGTTCCCAATTTTCACAATCGTTCGATATAACGATAAATCACTCTAGTAGACACGGGTTCGCGATATTAACTTTTCCACACGCAGTGTATCGAAAGAAGTTAAGGATTCACTTCCCAATCTTTGCAATCGTTCGATATAACGATAAATTAATGTAGGAGACTCGGATTCGCGGTATTAACCTTTTCCACGCGTTGTGTATCCAATGAAGCTCAGGATTCACTTCCCAAGCCTCGCAATCGTTTGATATAACCAGAAATCACTCTAGGAGACTCGGATTCGCGGTATTAACCTTTTCCACGCGCTGTGTATCGAAAGAAGCTCAGGATTCACTTCCCAAGCCTCGCAATCGTTCGATATAACCAGAAGTCACTCTAGGAGACTCGGATTCGCGATATTTACCTTTTCCCACGCTGTGTATCGAAAGCAGCTAAGGATTCACTTCCCATGCTTCGCAATCATTCGATATAACCATAAATCACTCTAGTAGACTTGGATTCCTGATATTTACCTTGTACACACGCTGTGTATCGAAAGCAGCTGAGTATTCACTTCCCAATCCTCGCAATCGTTCGATATAACTATAAACGTCTGTAGGGGACACGAAATCCCTATATTTACCTTTTCCAAACGCTGTGTATAGAAAGAAGCTAAGGATGCACTTCCCATACCTCGCAATCGTTCGATATAACGATATATCACTATAGTAGACTCGGATTCGCGATATTTACCTTTTCCACACGCTGTGTATGCAAAGCAGCTAAAGATTCACTTCCCATGCCTCGCAATCATTCGATATAACCATGAATCACTCTAGTAGACTCGGATTCCTGATATTTACCTAGTACACACGCTGTGTATCGAAAGCAGCTGAGTATTCACTTCCCAATCCTCGCAATCGTCCGATATAACAATAAACGTCTGTAGTCGATACGAAATCCCTATATTTACCTTTTCCAAACGCTGTGTAAAGAAAGAAGCTAAGGATTCCCTTCCCATATCTCGCAATCATTCGATATAACGATAAGTCACTGTAGGTAACACGAAAGCGCGATATTTACCATTTCCACACGCTGTGTATCGAATGGAGGTAAGGGGTCACTTCCCAATCCTCGCAATCGTTCGATATAACGATAAATCAATCTAGGAGACTCGGATTCGCGGTATTAACCTTTTCCACGCGCTGTGTATCGAAAGAAGCTCAGGATTCACTTCCCAAGCCTCGCAATCGTTCGATATAACCTTAAATCACTCTAGTAGACACGGATTCGCGATATTTACCTTTTCCACACGCAGTGTATCGAAAGAAGCTAAGGATTCACTTCCCATATCTCGCAATCATTCGATATAACGATAAGTCACTGTAGGTAACACGAAATCGCGATATTTACCATTTCCACACACTGTGTATCGAATGGAGGTAAGGAGTCACTTCCCAATCCTCGCAATCGTTCGATATAACGATAAATCACTCTAGTAGACTCGGATTCGCGGTATTAATATTTTCCACGCGCTGTGTATCGAAAGCAGCTAAGGAGTCACTTCCCAATCCTCGCAATCGTTCGATATAACGATAAGTCACTGTAGGTAACACGAAATCGTGATATTTATCTTTTTCACACGCTGTGTATGGAAAGCAGCTAAGGATTAACTTCCCAAGCCCTGCAAGAGTTCCATATAACGATAAATCACTCTAGTAGACTCGGATTCGCGATATTTACCATTTCCACACGCTGTGTATCAAAAGAAGCTCAGGATTCACTTCCCAAGCCTCGCAATCGTTCGATATAACCAGAAATCACTCTAGGAGACTCGGATTCGCGATCTTTGCATTTTCCACACGCTGTGTAACGAATGGAGAAAAGGATTCACTTCCCAATCATCGCAATCATTCGATATAACCTTAAATCAATCTAGTAGACTCTGATGCGCAATATTTACCTCTTCCACAGGCTGTGTATGGAAAGCTGCTAAGGATTCAGTTCCCAATTTTCGCAATCGTTCGATATAACGATAAATCACTCTAGTAGACACGGATTCGCGATATTTACCTTTTCCACACGCAGTGTATCGAAAGAAGCTATGGATTCACTTCCCAATCTTCGCAATCGTTCGATATAACCTTAAATCACTCTAGTAGGCTGGGATTCGCGATATTTACCTTTTCCCCGCGCTGTGTATCGAAAGCAGCTGAGGATTCACTTCCCAAGAACCGCAATCGTTCCATATAACGAGAAATCACTCTAGTAGACTCGGATTCGCGATATTTACCTTTTCCCACGCTGTGTATCGAAAGCAGCTAAGGATTCAGTTCCCAATTTTCACAATCGTTCGATATAACGATAAATCACTCTAGTAGACACGGGTTCGCGATATTAACTTTTCCACACGCAGTGTATCGAAAGAAGTTAAGGATTCACTTCCCAATCTTTGCAATCGTTCGATATAACGATAAATTAATGTAGGAGACTCGGATTCGCGGTATTAACCTTTTCCACGCGTTGTGTATCCAATGAAGCTCAGGATTCACTTCCCAAGCCTCGCAATCGTTCGATATAACCAGAAATCACTCTAGGAGACTCGGATTCGCGACATTTACCTTTTCCACACGCAGTGTATCGAAAGCAGTTAAGGATTCACTTCCCAATCACCGCAATATTTTGATATAACGATAAGTCACTGTTGGGGACTCGGATGAGCGATATTTACTTTTTCACACGCTGTGTATCGAAAGCAGCTAAGGATTCAGTTCCCAATTTTCAGAATCGTTCGATATAACGATAAATCAATCTAGGAGACTCGGATTCGCGGTATTAACCTTTTCCACGCGCTGTGTATCGAAAGAAGCTCAGGATTCACTTCCCAAGCCTCGCAATCGTTCGATATAACCAGAAGTCACTCTAGGAGACTCGGATTCGCGATATTTACCTTTTCCCACGCTGTGTATCGAAAGCAGCTAAGGTTTCACTTCCCATGCCTCGCAATCATTCGATATAACCATAAATCACTCTAGTAGACTTGGATTCCTGATATTTACCTTGTACACACGCTGTGTATCGAAAGCAGCTGAGTATTCACTTCCCAATCCTCGCAATCGTTCGATATAACTATAAACGTCTGTAGGGGACACGAAATCCCTATATTTACCTTTTCCAAACGCTGTGTATAGAAAGAAGCTAAGGATTCACTTCCCATACCTCGCAATCGTTCGATACAACGATATATCACTATAGTAGACTCGGATTCGCGATATTTACCTTTTCCACACGCTGTGTATGGAAAGCAGCTAAAGATTCACTTCCCATGCCTCGCAATCATTCGATATAACCATGAATCACTCTAGTAGACTCGGATTCCTGATATTTACCTAGTACACACGCTGTGTATCGAAAGCAGCTGCGTATTCACTTCCCAATCCTCGCAATCGTCCGATATAACAATAAACGTCTGTAGTCTATACGAAATCCCTATATTTACCTTTTCCAAACGCTGTGTATAGAAAGAAGATAAGGATTCACTTCCCAATCTTCGCAATCGTTCGATATAACGATAAATTAATCTAGGAGACTCGGATTCGCGGTATTAACCTTTTCCACGCGTTGCGTATCCAATGAAGCTCAGGATGCACTTCCAAAGCCTCGCAATCGTTCGATATAACGATAAGTCACTGTAGGTAATACGAAATCGCGATATTTACCATTTACACACGCTGTGTATCGAATGGAGGTAAGGAGTCACTTCCCAATCCTCGCAATCGTTCGATATAACGATAAATCAATCTAGGAGACTCGGATTCGCGGTATTAACCTTTTCCACGCGCTGTGTATCGAAAGAAGCTCAGGATTCACTTCCCAAGCCTCGCAATCGTTCGATATAACCAGAAATCACTCTAGGAGACTCGGATTCGCGATATTTACCTTTTCCCACGCTGTGTATCGAAAGCAGCTAAGGATTCACTTCCCATGCCTCGCAATCATTCGATATAACCATAAATCACTCTAGTAGACTTGGATTCCTGATATTTACCTAGTACACACGCTGTGTATCGAAAGCAGCTGAGTATTCACTTCCCAATCCTCGCAATCGTCCGATATAACAATAAACGTCTGTAGTCGATACGAAATCCCCATATTTACCTTTTCCAAACGCTGTGTATAGAAAGAAGCTATGGATTCACTTCCCATATCTCGCAATTGTTCGATATAACGATATATCACTATAGTAGACTCGGATTCGCGATATTTACCTTTTCCACACGCTGTGTATGGAAAGCAGCTAAAGATTCACTTCCCATGCCTCGCAATCATTCGATATAACCATGAATCACTCTAGTAGACTCGGATTCCTGATATTTACCTTGTACACACGCTGTGTATCGAAAGCAGCTGAGTATTCACTTCCCAATCCTCGCAATCGTCCGATATAACAATAAACGTCTGTAGTCGATACGAAATCCCTATATTTACCTTTTCCAAACGCTGTGTATAGAAAGAAGCTAAGGATTCACTTCCCATATCTCGCAATCGTTCGATATAACGATATATCACTATAGTAGACTCGGATTCGCGATATTTACCTTTTCCACACGCTGTGTATGGAATGCAGCTAAGGATTCACTTCCCAATCATCGCAATCGTTCGATATAACCTTAAATCAATCTAGTAGACTCTGATGCGCAATATTTACCTCTTCCACAGGCTGTGTATGGAAAGCAGCTAAGGATTCACTTCCCAATCCTTGCAATCGTTCGATATAACGATAAATCAATCTAGTATACTCTGATGCGCAATATTTTTCTTTTCCACACGCTGTGTATCGAATGCAGCTAAGTATTCACTTCCCCAGCCTCGCAATCGTTCGATATAACGATAACTCACTATAGTAGACTCGGATTCGCGGTATTAATATTTTCCACGCGCTGTGTATCGAAAGCAGCTAAGGAGTCACTTCCCAATCCTCGCAATCGTTCGATATAACGATAAGTCACTGTAGGTAACACGAAATCGCGATATTTATCTTTTTCACACGCTGTGTATGGAAAGCAGCTAAGGATTAACTTCCCAAGCCCTGCAAGAGTTCCATATAACGATAAATCACTCTAGTAGACTCGGATTCGCGATATTTACCATTTCCACACGCTGTGTATCAAAAGAAGCTCAGGATTCACTTCCCAAGCCTCGCAATCGTTCGATATAACCAGAAATCACTCTAGGAGACTCGGATTCGCGGTATTAACCTTTTCCACGCGTTGTGTATCCAATGATGCTCACGCTGCACTTCCAAAGCCTCGCAATCGTTCGATATAACGATAAGTCACTGTAGGTAACACGAAATCGCGATATTTACCTTTTCCACACGCTGTGTATGGAATGCAGCTAAGGATGCACTTCCCAATCATCGCAATCATTCGATATAACATTAAATCAATCTAGTAGACTCTGATGCGCAATATTTACCTCTTCCACAGGCTGTGTATGGAAAGCTGCTAAGGATTCAGTTCCCAATTTTCGCAATCGTTCGATATAACGATAAATCACTCTAGTAGACACGGATTCGCTATATTTACATTTTCCACACGCTGTGTATCAAAAGAAGCTCAGGATTCACTTCCCAAGCCTCGCAATCGTTCGATATAACCAGAAATCACTCTAGGAGACTCGGATTCGCGGTATTAACCTTTTCCACGCGTTGTGTATCCAATGAAGCTCACGCTGCACTTCCAAAGCCTCGCAATCGTTCGATATAACGATAAGTCACTGTAGGTAACACGAAATCGCGATATTTACCTTTTCCACACGCTGTGTATGGAATGCAGCTAAGGATGCACTTCCCAATCATCGCAATCATTCGATATAACCTTAAATCAATCTAGTAGACTCTGATGCGCAATATTTACCTCTTCCACAGGCTGTGTATGGAAAGCTGCTAAGGATTCAGTTCCCAATTTTCGCAATCGTTCGATATAACGATAAATCACTCTAGTAGACACGGATTCGCGATATTTACCTTTTCCACACGCAGTGTATCGAAAGCAGCTAAGGATTCAGTTCCCCAGCCTCGCAATCGTTCGATATAACGATAACTCACTATAGTAGACTCGGATTCGCGGTATTAACCTTTTCCACGCGCTGTGTATCGAAAGAAGCTCAGGATTCACTTCCCAAGCCTCGCAATCGTTCGATATAACCAGAAGTCACTCTAGGAGACTCGGATTCGCGATATTTACCTTTTCCCACGCTGTGTATCGAAAGCAGCTAAGGTTTCACTTCCCATGCCTCGCAATCATTCGATATAACCATAAATCACTCTAGTAGACTTGGATTCCTGATATTTACCTTGTACACACGCTGTGTATCGAAAGCAGCTGAGTATTCACTTCCCAATCCTCGCAATCGTTCGATATAACTATAAACGTCTGTAGGGGACACGAAATCCCTATATTTACCTTTTCCAAACGCTGTGTATAGAAAGAAGCTAAGGATTCACTTCCCATACCTCGCAATCGTTCGATATAACGATATATCACTATAGTAGACTCGGATTCGCGATATTTACCTTTTCCACACGCTGTGTATGGAAAGCAGCTAAAGATTCACTTCCCATGCCTCGCAATCATTCGATATAACCTTAAATCAATCTAGTAGACTCTGATGCGCAATATTTACCTCTTCCACAGGCTGTGTATGGAAAGCAGCTAAGGATTCACTTCCCAATCCTTGCAATCGTTCGATATAACGATAAATCAATCTAGTATACTCTGATGCGCAATATTTATCTTTTCCACAATCTGTGTATCGAATGCAGCTAAGTATTCACTTCCCCAGCCTCGCAATCGTTCGATATAACGATAACTCACTATAGTAGACTCGGATTCGCTTTATTAATATTTTCCACGCGCTGTGTATCGAAAGCAGCTAAGGAGTCACTTCCCAATCCTCGCAATCGTTCGATATAACGATAAGTCACTGTAGGTAACACGAAATCGCGATATTTATCTTTTTCACACGCTGTGTATGGAAAGCAGCTAAGGATTAACTTCCCAAGCCCTGCAAGAGTTCCATATAACGATAAATCACTCTAGTAGACTCGGATTCGCGATATTTACCATTTCCAAACGCTGTGTATAGAAAGAAGCTAAGGATTCACTTCCCATACCTCGCAATCGTTCGATATAACGATATATCACTATAGTAGACTCGGATTCGCGATATTTACCTTTTCCACACGCTGTGTATGGAAAGCAGCTAAAGATTCACTTCCCATGCCTCGCAATCATTCGATATAACCTTAAATCAATCTAGTAGACTCTGATGCGCAATATTTACCTCTTCCACAGGCTGTGTATGGAAAGCAGCTAAGGATTCTCTTCCCAATCCTTGCAATCGTTCGATATAACGATAAATCAATCTAGTATACTCTGATGCGCAATATTTATCTTTTCCACAATCTGTGTATCGAATGCAGCTAAGTATTCACTTCCCCAGCCTCGCAATCGTTCGATATAACGATAACTCACTATAGTAGACTCGGATTCGCTTTATTAATATTTTCCACGCGCTGTGTATCGAAAGCAGCTAAGGAGTCACTTCCCAATCCTCGCAATCGTTCGATATAACGATAAGTCACTGTAGGTAACACGAAATCGCGATATTTATCTTTTTCACACGCTGTGTATGGAAAGCAGCTAAGGATTAACTTCCCAAGCCCTGCAAGAGTTCCATATAACGATAAATCACTCTAGTAGACTCGGATTCGCGATATTTACCATTTCCACACGCTGTGTGTCGAATGGAGGTAAGGAGTCACTTCCCAATCCTCGCAATCGGTCGATATAACCTTAAATCACTCTAGTAGACTCGGATTCGCTATATTTACATTTTCCACACGCTGTGTATCAAAAGAAGCTCAGGATTCACTTCCCAAGCCTCGCAATCGTTCGATATAACCAGAAATCACTCTAGGAGACTCGGATTCGCGGTATTAACCTTTTCCACGCGTTGTGTATCCAATGAAGCTCACGCTGCACTTCCAAAGCCTCGCAATCGTCCGATATAACGATAAGTCACTGTAGGTAACACGAAATCGCGATATTTACCTTTTCCACACGCTGTGTATGGAATGCAGCTAAGGATTCAGTTCCCAATTTTCGCAATCGTTCGATATAACGATAAATCACTCTAGTAGACACGGATTCGCGATATTTACCTTTTCCACACGCAGTGTATCGAAAGCAGCTAAGGATTCAGTTCCCCAGCCTCGCAATCGTTCGATATAACGATAACTCACTATAGTAGACTCGGATTCGCGGTATTAATATTTTCCACGCGCTGTGTATCGAAAGCAGCTAAGGAGTCACTTCCCAATCCTCGCAATCGTTCGATATAACGATAAGTCACTGTAGGTAACACGAAATCGCGATATTTATCTTTTTCACACGCTGTGTATGGAAAGCAGCTAAGGATTAACTTCCCAAGCCCTGCAAGAGTTCCATATAACGATAAATCACTCTAGTAGACTCGGATTCGCGATATTTACCATTTCCACACGCTGTGTATCAAAAGAAGCTCAGGATTCACTTCCCAAGCCTCGCAATCGTTCGATATAACCAGAAATCACTCTAGGAGACTCGGATTCGCGGTATTAACCTTTTCCACGCGTTGTGTATCCAATGATGCTCACGCTGCACTTCCAAAGCCTCGCAATCGTTCGATATAACGATAAGTCACTGTAGGTAACACGAAATCGCGATATTTACCTTTTCCACACGCTGTGTATGGAATGCAGCTAAGGATGCACTTCCCAATCATCGCAATCATTCGATATAACATTAAATCAATCTAGTAGACTCTGATGCGCAATATTTACCTCTTCCACAGGCTGTGTATGGAAAGCTGCTAAGGATTCAGTTCCCAATTTTCGCAATCGTTCGATATAACGATAAATCACTCTAGTAGACACGGATTCGCTATATTTACATTTTCCACACGCTGTGTATCAAAAGAAGCTCAGGATTCACTTCCCAAGCCTCGCAATCGTTCGATATAACCAGAAATCACTCTAGGAGACTCGGATTCGCGGTATTAACCTTTTCCACGCGTTGTGTATCCAATGAAGCTCACGCTGCACTTCCAAAGCCTCGCAATCGTTCGATATAACGATAAGTCACTGTAGGTAACACGAAATCGCGATATTTACCTTTTCCACACGCTGTGTATGGAATGCAGCTAAGGATGCACTTCCCAATCATCGCAATCATTCGATATAACCTTAAATCAATCTAGTAGACTCTGATGCGCAATATTTACCTCTTCCACAGGCTGTGTATGGAAAGCTGCTAAGGATTCAGTTCCCAATTTTCGCAATCGTTCGATATAACGATAAATCACTCTAGTAGACACGGATTCGCGATATTTACCTTTTCCACACGCAGTGTATCGAAAGCAGCTAAGGATTCAGTTCCCCAGCCTCGCAATCGTTCGATATAACGATAACTCACTATAGTAGACTCGGATTCGCGGTATTAACCTTTTCCACGCGCTGTGTATCGAAAGAAGCTCAGGATTCACTTCCCAAGCCTCGCAATCGTTCGATATAACCAGAAGTCACTCTAGGAGACTCGGATTCGCGATATTTACCTTTTCCCACGCTGTGTATCGAAAGCAGCTAAGGTTTCACTTCCCATGCCTCGCAATCATTCGATATAACCATAAATCACTCTAGTAGACTTGGATTCCTGATATTTACCTTGTACACACGCTGTGTATCGAAAGCAGCTGAGTATTCACTTCCCAATCCTCGCAATCGTTCGATATAACTATAAACGTCTGTAGGGGACACGAAATCCCTATATTTACCTTTTCCAAACGCTGTGTATAGAAAGAAGCTAAGGATTCACTTCCCATACCTCGCAATCGTTCGATATAACGATATATCACTATAGTAGACTCGGATTCGCGATATTTACCTTTTCCACACGCTGTGTATGGAAAGCAGCTAAAGATTCACTTCCCATGCCTCGCAATCATTCGATATAACCTTAAATCAATCTAGTAGACTCTGATGCGCAATATTTACCTCTTCCACAGGCTGTGTATGGAAAGCAGCTAAGGATTCACTTCCCAATCCTTGCAATCGTTCGATATAACGATAAATCAATCTAGTATACTCTGATGCGCAATATTTATCTTTTCCACAATCTGTGTATCGAATGCAGCTAAGTATTCACTTCCCCAGCCTCGCAATCGTTCGATATAACGATAACTCACTATAGTAGACTCGGATTCGCTTTATTAATATTTTCCACGCGCTGTGTATCGAAAGCAGCTAAGGAGTCACTTCCCAATCCTCGCAATCGTTCGATATAACGATAAGTCACTGTAGGTAACACGAAATCGCGATATTTATCTTTTTCACACGCTGTGTATGGAAAGCAGCTAAGGATTAACTTCCCAAGCCCTGCAAGAGTTCCATATAACGATAAATCACTCTAGTAGACTCGGATTCGCGATATTTACCATTTCCACACGCTGTGTATCAAAAGAAGCTCAGGATTCACTTCCCAAGCCTCGCAATCGTTCGATATAACCAGAAATCACTCTAGGAGACTCGGATTCGCGGTATTAACCTTTTCCACGCGTTGTGTATCCAATGATGCTCACGCTGCACTTCCAAAGCCTCGCAATCGTTCGATATAACGATAAGTCACTGTAGGTAACACGAAATCGCGATATTTACCTTTTCCACACGCTGTGTATGGAATGCAGCTAAGGATGCACTTCCCAATCATCGCAATCATTCGATATAACATTAAATCAATCTAGTAGACTCTGATGCGCAATATTTACCTCTTCCACAGGCTGTGTATGGAAAGCTGCTAAGGATTCAGTTCCCAATTTTCGCAATCGTTCGATATAACGATAAATCACTCTAGTAGACACGGATTCGCTATATTTACATTTTCCACACGCTGTGTATCAAAAGAAGCTCAGGATTCACTTCCCAAGCCTCGCAATCGTTCGATATAACCAGAAATCACTCTAGGAGACTCGGATTCGCGGTATTAACCTTTTCCACGCGTTGTGTATCCAATGAAGCTCACGCTGCACTTCCAAAGCCTCGCAATCGTTCGATATAACGATAAGTCACTGTAGGTAACACGAAATCGCGATATTTACCTTTTCCACACGCTGTGTATGGAATGCAGCTAAGGATGCACTTCCCAATCATCGCAATCATTCGATATAACCTTAAATCAATCTAGTAGACTCTGATGCGCAATATTTACCTCTTCCACAGGCTGTGTATGGAAAGCTGCTAAGGATTCAGTTCCCAATTTTCGCAATCGTTCGATATAACGATAAATCACTCTAGTAGACACGGATTCGCGATATTTACCTTTTCCACACGCAGTGTATCGAAAGCAGCTAAGGATTCAGTTCCCCAGCCTCGCAATCGTTCGATATAACGATAACTCACTATAGTAGACTCGGATTCGCGGTATTAACCTTTTCCACGCGCTGTGTATCGAAAGAAGCTCAGGATTCACTTCCCAAGCCTCGCAATCGTTCGATATAACCAGAAGTCACTCTAGGAGACTCGGATTCGCGATATTTACCTTTTCCCACGCTGTGTATCGAAAGCAGCTAAGGTTTCACTTCCCATGCCTCGCAATCATTCGATATAACCATAAATCACTCTAGTAGACTTGGATTCCTGATATTTACCTTGTACACACGCTGTGTATCGAAAGCAGCTGAGTATTCACTTCCCAATCCTCGCAATCGTTCGATATAACTATAAACGTCTGTAGGGGACACGAAATCCCTATATTTACCTTTTCCAAACGCTGTGTATAGAAAGAAGCTAAGGATTCACTTCCCATACCTCGCAATCGTTCGATATAACGATATATCACTATAGTAGACTCGGATTCGCGATATTTACCTTTTCCACACGCTGTGTATGGAAAGCAGCTAAAGATTCACTTCCCATGCCTCGCAATCATTCGATATAACCTTAAATCAATCTAGTAGACTCTGATGCGCAATATTTACCTCTTCCACAGGCTGTGTATGGAAAGCAGCTAAGGATTCACTTCCCAATCCTTGCAATCGTTCGATATAACGATAAATCAATCTAGTATACTCTGATGCGCAATATTTATCTTTTCCACAATCTGTGTATCGAATGCAGCTAAGTATTCACTTCCCCAGCCTCGCAATCGTTCGATATAACGATAACTCACTATAGTAGACTCGGATTCGCTTTATTAATATTTTCCACGCGCTGTGTATCGAAAGCAGCTAAGGAGTCACTTCCCAATCCTCGCAATCGTTCGATATAACGATAAGTCACTGTAGGTAACACGAAATCGCGATATTTATCTTTTTCACACGCTGTGTATGGAAAGCAGCTAAGGATTAACTTCCCAAGCCCTGCAAGAGTTCCATATAACGATAAATCACTCTAGTAGACTCGGATTCGCGATATTTACCATTTCCAAACGCTGTGTATAGAAAGAAGCTAAGGATTCACTTCCCATACCTCGCAATCGTTCGATATAACGATATATCACTATAGTAGACTCGGATTCGCGATATTTACCTTTTCCACACGCTGTGTATGGAAAGCAGCTAAAGATTCACTTCCCATGCCTCGCAATCATTCGATATAACCTTAAATCAATCTAGTAGACTCTGATGCGCAATATTTACCTCTTCCACAGGCTGTGTATGGAAAGCAGCTAAGGATTCTCTTCCCAATCCTTGCAATCGTTCGATATAACGATAAATCAATCTAGTATACTCTGATGCGCAATATTTATCTTTTCCACAATCTGTGTATCGAATGCAGCTAAGTATTCACTTCCCCAGCCTCGCAATCGTTCGATATAACGATAACTCACTATAGTAGACTCGGATTCGCTTTATTAATATTTTCCACGCGCTGTGTATCGAAAGCAGCTAAGGAGTCACTTCCCAATCCTCGCAATCGTTCGATATAACGATAAGTCACTGTAGGTAACACGAAATCGCGATATTTATCTTTTTCACACGCTGTGTATGGAAAGCAGCTAAGGATTAACTTCCCAAGCCCTGCAAGAGTTCCATATAACGATAAATCACTCTAGTAGACTCGGATTCGCGATATTTACCATTTCCACACGCTGTGTGTCGAATGGAGGTAAGGAGTCACTTCCCAATCCTCGCAATCGGTCGATATAACCTTAAATCACTCTAGTAGACTCGGATTCGCTATATTTACATTTTCCACACGCTGTGTATCAAAAGAAGCTCAGGATTCACTTCCCAAGCCTCGCAATCGTTCGATATAACCAGAAATCACTCTAGGAGACTCGGATTCGCGGTATTAACCTTTTCCACGCGTTGTGTATCCAATGAAGCTCACGCTGCACTTCCAAAGCCTCGCAATCGTCCGATATAACGATAAGTCACTGTAGGTAACACGAAATCGCGATATTTACCTTTTCCACACGCTGTGTATGGAATGCAGCTAAGGATGCACTTCCCAATCATCGCAATCATTCGATATAACCTTAAATCAATCTAGTAGACTCTGATGCGCAATATTTACCTCTTCCACAGGCTGTGTATGGAAAGCTGCTAAGGATTCAGTTCCCAATTTTCGCAATCGTTCGATATAACGATAAATCACTCTAGTAGACACGGATTCGCGATATTTACCTTTTCCACACGCAGTGTAACGAAAGAAGCTATGGATTCACTTCCCAATCTTCGCAATCGTTCGATATAACCTTAAATCACTCTAGTAGACTCGGATTCGCGATCTTTGCATTTTCCACACGCTGTGTAACGAATGGAGAAAAGGATTCACTTCCCAATCATCGCAATCGTTCGATATAACGATAAATTAATCTAGGAGACTCGGATTCGCGGTATTAACCTTTTCCACGCGTTGCGTATCCAATGAAGCTCAGGATGCACTTCCAAAGCCTCGCAATCGTTCGATATAACGATAAGTCACTGTAGGTAATACGAAATCGCGATATTTACCATTTCCACACGCTGTGTATCGAATGGAGGTAAGGAGTCACTTCCCAATCCTCGCAATCGTTCGATATAACGATAAATCAATCTAGGAGACTCGGATTCCTGATATTTACCTTGTACACACGCTGTGTATCGAAAGCATCTGAGTATTCACTTCCCAATCCTCGCAATCGTCCGATATAACAATAAACGTCTGTAGTCGATACGAAGTCCCTATATTTACCTTTTCCAAACGCTGTGTATAGAAAGAAGCTAAGGATTCACTTCCCATATCTCGCAATCGTGCGATATAACGATATATCACTATAGTAGACTCGGATTCGCGATATTTACCTTTTCCACACGCTGTGTATGGAATGCAGCTAAGGATTCACTTCCCTTTCATCGCAATCGTTCGATATAACCTTAAATCAATCTAGTAGACTCTGATGCGCAATATTTACCTCTTCCACAGGCTGTGTATGGAAAGCAGCTAAGGATTCACTTCCCAATCCTTGCAATCGTTCGATATAACGATAAATCAATCTAGTATACTCTGATGCGCAATATTTATCTTTTCCACACGCTGTGTATCGAATGCAGCTAAGTATTCACTTCCCCAGCCTCGCAATCGTTCGATATAACGATAACTCACTATAGTAGACTCGGATTCGCGGTATTAATATTTTCCACGCGCTGTGTATCGAAAGCAGCTAAGGAGTCACTTCCCAATCCTCGCAATCGTTCGATATAACGATAAGTCACTGTAGGTAACACGAAATCGCGATATTTATCTTTTTCACACGCTGTGTATGGAAAGCAGCTAAGGATTAACTTCCCAAGCCCTGCAAGAGTTCCATATAACGATAAATCACTCTAGTAGACTCGGATTCGCGATATTTACCATTTCCACACGCTGTGTGTCGAATGGAGGTAAGGAGTCACTTCCCAATCCTCGCAATCGGTCGATATAACCTTAAATCACTCTAGTAGACTCGGATTCGCTATATTTACATTTTCCACACGCTGTGTATCAAAAGAAGCTCAGGATTCACTTCCCAAGCCTCGCAATCGTTCGATATAACCAGAAATCACTCTAGGAGACTCGGATTCGCGGTATTAACCTTTTCCACGCGTTGTGTATCCAATGAAGCTCACGCTGCACTTCCAAAGCCTCGCAATCGTCCGATATAACGATAAGTCACTGTAGGTAACACGAAATCGCGATATTTACCTTTTCCACACGCTGTGTATGGAATGCAGCTAAGGATGCACTTCCCAATCATCGCAATCATTCGATATAACCTTAAATCAATCTAGTAGACTCTGATGCGCAATATTTACCTCTTCCACAGGCTGTGTATGGAAAGCTGCTAAGGATTCAGTTCCCAATTTTCGCAATCGTTCGATATAACGATAAATCACTCTAGTAGACACGGATTCGCGATATTTACCTTTTCCACACGCAGTGTAACGAAAGAAGCTATGGATTCACTTCCCAATCTTCGCAATCGTTCGATATAACCTTAAATCACTCTAGTAGACTCGGATTCGCGATCTTTGCATTTTCCACACGCTGTGTAACGAATGGAGAAAAGGATTCACTTCCCAATCATCGCAATCGTTCGATATAACGATAAATTAATCTAGGAGACTCGGATTCGCGGTATTAACCTTTTCCACGCGTTGCGTATCCAATGAAGCTCAGGATGCACTTCCAAAGCCTCGCAATCGTTCGATATAACGATAAGTCACTGTAGGTAATACGAAATCGCGATATTTACCATTTCCACACGCTGTGTATCGAATGGAGGTAAGGAGTCACTTCCCAATCCTCGCAATCGTTCGATATAACGATAAATCAATCTAGGAGACTCGGATTCCTGATATTTACCTTGTACACACGCTGTGTATCGAAAGCAGCTGAGTATTCACTTCCCAATCCTCGCAATCGTCCGATATAACAATAAACGTCTGTAGTCGATACGAAGTCCCTATATTTACCTTTTCCAAACGCTGTGTATAGAAAGATGCTAAGGATTCACTTCCCATATCTCGCAATCGTGCGATATAACGATATATCACTATAGTAGACTCGGATTCGCGATATTTACCTTTTCCACACGCTGTGTATGGAATGCAGCTAAGGATTCACTTCCCTTTCATCGCAATCGTTCGATATAACCTTAAATCAATCTAGTAGACTCTGATGCGCAATATTTACCTCTTCCACAGGCTGTGTATGGAAAGCAGCTAAGGATTCACTTCCCAATCCTTGCAATCGTTCGATATAACGATAAATCAATCTAGTATACTCTGATGCGCAATATTTATCTTTTCCACACGCTGTGTATCGAATGCAGCTAAGTATTCACTTCCCCAGCCTCGCAATCGTTCGATATAACGATAACTCACTATAGTAGACTCGGATTCGCGGTATTAATATTTTCCACGCGCTGTGTATCGAAAGCAGCTAAGGAGTCACTTCCCAATCCTCGCAATCGTTCGATATAACGATAAGTCACTGTAGGTAACACGAAATCGCGATATTTATCTTTTTCACACGCTGTGTATGGAAAGCAGCTAAGGATTAACTTCCCAAGCCCTGCAAGAGTTCCATATAACGATAAATCACTCTAGTAGACTCGGATTCGCGATATTTACCATTTCCACACGCTGTGTGTCGAATGGAGGTAAGGAGTCACTTCCCAATCCTCGCAATCGGTCGATATAACCTTAAATCACTCTAGTAGACTCGGATTCGCTATATTTACATTTTCCACACGCTGTGTATCAAAAGAAGCTCAGGATTCACTTCCCAAGCCTCGCAATCGTTCGATATAACCAGAAATCACTCTAGGAGACTCGGATTCGCGGTATTAACCTTTTCCACGCGTTGTGTATCCAATGAAGCTCACGCTGCACTTCCAAAGCCTCGCAATCGTTCGATATAACGATAAGTCACTGTAGGTAACACGAAATCGCGATATTTACCTTTTCCACACGCTGTGTATGGAATGCAGCTAAGGATGCACTTCCCAATCATCGCAATCATTCGATATAACCTTAAATCAATCTAGTAGACTCTGATGCGCAATATTTACCTCTTCCACAGGCTGTGTATGGAAAGCTGCTAAGGATTCAGTTCCCAATTTTCGCAATCGTTCGATATAACGATAAATCACTCTAGCAGACACGTATTCGCGATATTTACCTTTTCCACACGCAGTGTATCGAAAGAAGCTAAGGATTCACTTCCCAATCTTCGCAATCGTTCGATATAACGATAAATTAATCTAGGAGACTCGGATTCGCGGTATTAACCTTTTCCACGCGTTGCGTATCCAATGAAGCTCAGGATGCACTTCCAAAGCCTCGCAATCGTTCGATATAACGATAAGTCACTGTAGGTAATACGAAATCGCGATATTTACCATTTCCACACGCTGTGTATCGAATGGAGGTAAGGAGTCACTTCCCAATCCTCGCAATCGTTCGATATAACGATAAATCAGTCTAGGAGACTCGGATTCGCGGTATTAACCTTTTCCACGCGCTGTGTATCGAAAGAAGCTCAGGATTCACTTCCCAAGCCTCGCAATCGTTCGATATAACCAAAAGTCACTCTAGGAGACTCGGATTCGCGATATTTACCTTTTCCCACGCTGTGTATCGAAAGCAGCTAAGGTTTCACTTCCCATGCCTCGCAATCATTCGATATAACCATAAATCACTCTAGTAGACTTGGATTCCTGATATTTACCTTGTACACACGCTGTGTATCGAAAGCAGCTGAGTATTCACTTCCCAATCCTCGCAATCGTTCGATATAACTATAAACGTCTGTAGGGGACACGAAATCCCTATATTTACCTTTTCCAAACGCTGTGTATAGAAAGAAGCTAAGGATTCACTTCCCATACCTCGCAATCGTTCGATATAACGATATATCACTATAGTAGACTCGGATTCGCGATATTTACCTTTTCCACACGCTGTGTATGGAAAGCAGCTAAAGATTCACTTCCCATGCCTCGCAATCATTCGATATAACCATGAATCACTCTAGTAGACTCGGATTCCTGATATTTACCTAGTACACACGCTGTGTATCGAAAGCAGCTGAGTATTCACTTCCCAATCCTCGCAATCGTCCGATATAACAATAAACGTCTGTAGTCTATACGAAATCCCTATATTTACCTTTTCCAAACGCTGTGTAAAGAAAGAAGATAAGGATTCACTTCCCAATCTTCGCAATCGTTCGATATAACGATAAATTAATCTAGGAGACTCGGATTCGCGGTATTAACCTTTTCCACGCGTTGCGTATCCAATGAAGCTCAGGATGCACTTCCAAAGCCTCGCAATCGTTCGATATAACGATAAGTCACTGTAGGTAACACGAAATCGCGATATTTACCATTTCCACACGCTGTGTATCGAATGGAGGTAAGGAGTCACTTCCCAATCCTCGCAATCGTTCGATATAACGATAAATCAATCTAGGAGACTCGGATTCGCGGTATTAACCTTTTCCACGCGCTGTGTATCGAAAGAAGCTCAGGATTCACTTCCCAAGCCTCGCAATCGTTCGATATAACCAGAAATCACTCTAGGAGACTCGGATTCGCGATATTTACCTTTTCCCACGCTGTGTATCGAAAGCAGCTAAGGATTCACTTCCCATGCCTCGCAATCATTCGATATAACCATAAATCACTCTAGTAGACTTGGATTCCTGATATTTACCTAGTACACACGCTGTGTGTCGAAAGCAGCTGAGTATTCACTTCCCAATCCTCGCAATCGTCCGATATAACAATAAACGTCTGTAGTCGATACGAAATCCCCATATTTACCTTTTCCAAACGCTGTGTATAGAAAGAAGCTAAGGATTCACTTCCCATATCTCGCAATCGTTCGATATAACGATATATCACTATAGTAGACTCGGATTCGCGATATTTACCTTTTCCACACGCTGTGTATGGAAAGCAGCTAAAGATTCACTTCCCATGCCTCGCAATCATTCGATATAACCATGAATCACTCTAGTAGACTCGGATTCCTGATATTTACCTTGTACACACGCAGTGTATCGAAAGCAGCTGAGTATTCACTTCCCAATTCTCGCAATCGTCCGATATAACAATAAACGTCTGTAGTCGATACGAAATCCCTATATTTACCTTTTCCAAACGCTGTGTATAGAAAGAAGCTAAGGATTCACTTCCCATATCTCGCAATCGTTCGATATAACGATATATCACTATAGTAGACTCGGATTCGCGATATTTACCTTTTCCACACGCTGTGTATGGAATGCAGCTAAGGATTCACTTCCCAATCATCGCAATCGTTCGATATAACCTTAAATCAATCTAGTAGACTCTGATGCGCAATATTTACCTCTTCCACAGGCTGTGTATGGAAAGCAGCTAAGGATTCACTTCCCAATCCTTGCAATCGTTCGATATAACGATAAATCAATCTAGTATACTCTGATGCGCAATATTTATCTTTTCCACACGCTGTGTATCGAATGCAGCTAAGTATTCACTTCCCCAGCCTCGCAATCGTTCGATATAACGATAACTCACTATAGTAGACTCGGATTCGCGGTATTAATATTTTCCAATCGCTGTGTATCGAAAGCAGCTAAGGAGTCACTTCCCAATCCTCGCAATCGGTCGATATAACCTTAAATCACTCTAGTAGACTCGGATTCGCTATATTTACATTTTCCACACGCTGTGTATCAAAAGAAGCTCAGGATTCACTTCCCAAGCCTCGCAATCGTTCGATATAACCAGAAATCACTCTAGGAGACTCGGATTCGCGGTATTAACCTTTTCCACGCGTTGTGTATCCAATGAAGCTCACGCTGCACTTCCAAAGCCTCGCAATCGTTCGATATAACGATAAGTCACTGTAGGTAACACGAAATCGCGATATTTACCTTTTCCACACGCTGTGTATGGAATGCAGCTAACGATGCACTTCCCAATCATCGCAATCATTCGATATAACCTTAAATCAATCTAGTAGACTCTGATGCGCAATATTTACCTCTTCCACAGGCTGTGTATGGAAAGCTGCTAAGGATTCAGTTCCCAATTTTCAGAATCGTTCGATATAACGATAAATCACTCTAGCAAACACGTATTCGCGATATTTACCTTTTCCACACGCAGTGTATCGAAAGAAGCTAAGGATTCACTTCCCAATCTTCGCAATCGTTCGATATAACGATAAATTAATCTAGGAGACTCGGATTCGCGGTATTAACCTTTTCCACGCGTTGCGTATCCAATGAAGCTCAGGATGCACTTCCAAAGCCTCGCAATCGTTCGATATAACGATAAGTCACTGTAGGTAATACGAAATCGCGATATTTACCATTTCCACACGCTGTGTATCGAATGGAGGTAAGGAGTCACTTCCCAATCCTCGCAATCGTTCGATATAACGATAAATCAATCTAGGAGACTCGGATTCGCGGTATTAACCTTTTCCACGCGCTGTGTATCGAAAGAAGCTCAGGATTCACTTCCCAAGCCTCGCAATCGTTCGATATAACCAGAAGTCACTCTAGGAGACTCGGATTCGCGATATTTACCTTTTCCCACGCTGTGTATCGAAAGCAGCTAAGGATTCACTTCCCATGCTTCGCAATCATTCGATATAACCATAAATCACTCTAGTAGACTTGGATTCCTGATATTTACCTTGTACACACGCTGTGTATCGAAAGCAGCTGAGTATTCACTTCCCAATCCTCGCAATCGTTCGATATAACTATAAACGTCTGTAGGGGACACGAAATCCCTATATTTACCTTTTCCAAACGCTGTGTATAGAAAGAAGCTAAGGATTCACTTCCCATACCTCGCAATCGTTCGATATAACGATATATCACTATAGTAGACTCGGATTCGCGATATTTACCTTTTCCACACGCTGTGTATGCAAAGCAGCTAAAGATTCACTTCCCATGCCTCGCAATCATTCGATATAACCATGAATCACTCTAGTAGACTCGGATTCCTGATATTTACCTAGTACACACGCTGTGTATCGAAAGCAGCTGAGTATTCACTTCCCAATCCTCGCAATCGTCCGATATAACAATAAACGTCTGTAGTCGATACGAAATCCCTATATTTACCTTTTCCAAACGCTGTGTAAAGAAAGAAGCTAAGGATTCACTTCCCATATCTCGCAATCATTCGATATAACGATAAGTCACTGTAGGTAACACGAAATCGCGATATTTACCATTTCCACACGCTGTGTATCGAATGGAGGTAAGGAGTCACTTCCCAATCCTCGCAATCGTTCGATATAACGATAAATCAATCTAGGAGACTCGGATTCGCGGTATTAATCTTTTCCACGCGCTGTGTATCGAAAGAAGCTCAGGATTCACTTCCCAAGCCTCGCAATCGTTCGATATAACCTTAAATCACTCTAGTAGACACGGATTCGCGATATTTACCTTTTCCACACGCAGTGTATCGAAAGAAGCTAAGGATTCACTTCCCATATCTCGCAATCATTCGATATAACGATAAGTCACTGTAGGTAACACGAAATCGCGATATTTACCATTTCCACACGCTGTGTATCGAATGGAGGTAAGGAGTCACTTCCCAATCCTCGCAATCGTTCGATATAACGATAAATCACTCTAGTAGACTCGGATTCGCGGTATTAATATTTTCCACGCGCTGTGTATCGAAAGCAGCTAAGGAGTCACTTCCCAATCCTCGCAATCGTTCGATATAACGATAAGTCACTGTAGGTAACACGAAATCGCGATATTTATCTTTTTCACACGCTGTGTATGGAAAGCAGCTAAGGATTAACTTCCCAAGCCCTGCAAGAGTTCCATATAACGATAAATCACTCTAGTAGACTCGGATTCGCGATATTTACCATTTCCACACGCTGTGTATCAAAAGAAGCTCAGGATTCACTTCCCAAGCCTCGCAATCGTTCGATATAAGCAGAAATCACTCTAGGAGACTCGGATTCGCGATCTTTGCATTTTCCACACGCTGTGTAACGAATGGAGAAAAGGATTCAGTTCCCAATTTTCGCAATCGTTCGATATAACGATAAATCACTCTAGTAGACACGGATTCGCGATATTTACCTTTTCCACACGCAGTGTATCGAAAGCAGCTAAGGATTCAGTTCCCCAGCCTCGCAATCGTTCGATATAACGATAACTCACTATAGTAGACTCGGATTCGCGGTATTAACCTTTTCCACGCGCTGTGTATCGAAAGAAGCTCAGGATTCACTTCCCAAGCCTCGCAATCGTTCGATATAACCAGAAGTCACTCTAGGAGACTCGGATTCGCGATATTTACCTTTTCCCACGCTGTGTATCGAAAGCAGCTAAGGTTTCACTTCCCATGCCTCGCAATCATTCGATATAACCATAAATCACTCTAGTAGACTTGGATTCCTGATATTTACCTTGTACACACGCTGTGTATCGAAAGCAGCTGAGTATTCACTTCCCAATCCTCGCAATCGTTCGATATAACTATAAACGTCTGTAGGGGACACGAAATCCCTATATTTACCTTTTCCAAACGCTGTGTATAGAAAGAAGCTAAGGAGTCACTTCCCAATCCTCGCAATCGGTCGATATAACCTTAAATCACTCTAGTAGACTCGGATTCGCTATATTTACATTTTCCACACGCTGTGTATCAAAAGAAGCTCAGGATTCACTTCCCAAGCCTCGCAATCGTTCGATATAACGATAAATCACTCTAGTAGACACGGATTCGCGATATTTACCTTTTCCACACGCAGTGTAACGAAAGAAGCTATGGATTCACTTCCCAATCTTCGCAATCGTTCGATATAACCTTAAATCACTCTAGTAGACTCGGATTCGCGATCTTTGCATTTTCCACACGCTGTGTAACGAATGGAGAAAAGGATTCACTTCCCAATCATCGCAATCGTTCGATATAACGATAAATTAATCTAGGAGACTCGGATTCGCGGTATTAACCTTTTCCACGCGTTGCGTATCCAATGAAGCTCAGGATGCACTTCCAAAGCCTCGCAATCGTTCGATATAACGATAAGTCACTGTAGGTAATACGAAATCGCGATATTTACCATTTCCACACGCTGTGTATCGAATGGAGGTAAGGAGTCACTTCCCAATCCTCGCAATCGTTCGATATAACGATAAATCAATCTAGGAGACTCGGATTCCTGATATTTACCTTGTACACACGCTGTGTATCGAAAGCAGCTGAGTATTCACTTCCCAATCCTCGCAATCGTCCGATATAACAATAAACGTCTGTAGTCGATACGAAGTCCCTATATTTACCTTTTCCAAACGCTGTGTATAGAAAGAAGCTAAGGATTCACTTCCCATATCTCGCAATCGTGCGATATAACGATATATCACTATAGTAGACTCGGATTCGCGATATTTACCTTTTCCACACGCTGTGTATGGAATGCAGCTAAGGATTCACTTCCCTTTCATCGCAATCGTTCGATATAACCTTAAATCAATCTAGTAGACTCTGATGCGCAATATTTACCTCTTCCACAGGCTGTGTATGGAAAGCAGCTAAGGATTCACTTCCCAATCCTTGCAATCGTTCGATATAACGATAAATCAATCTAGTATACTCTGATGCGCAATATTTATCTTTTCCACACGCTGTGTATCGAATGCAGCTAAGTATTCACTTCCCCAGCCTCGCAATCGTTCGATATAACGATAACTCACTATAGTAGACTCGGATTCGCGGTATTAACCTTTTCCACGCGTTGTGTATCCAATGAAGCTCACGCTGCACTTCCAAAGCCTCGCAATCGTCCGATATAACGATAAGTCACTGTAGGTAACACGAAATCGCGATATTTACCTTTTCCACACGCTGTGTATGGAATGCAGCTAAGGATGCACTTCCCAATCATCGCAATCATTCGATATAACCTTAAATCAATCTAGTAGACTCTGATGCGCAATATTTACCTCTTCCACAGGCTGTGTATGGAAAGCTGCTAAGGATTCAGTTCCCAATTTTCGCAATCGTTCGATATAACGATAAATCACTCTAGTAGACACGGATTCGCGATATTTACCTTTTCCACACGCAGTGTAACGAAAGAAGCTATGGATTCACTTCCCAATCTTCGCAATCGTTCGATATAACCTTAAATCACTCTAGTAGACTCGGATTCGCGATCTTTGCATTTTCCACACGCTGTGTAACGAATGGAGAAAAGGATTCACTTCCCAATCATCGCAATCGTTCGATATAACGATAAATTAATCTAGGAGACTCGGATTCGCGGTATTAACCTTTTCCACGCGTTGCGTATCCAATGAAGCTCAGGATGCACTTCCAAAGCCTCGCAATCGTTCGATATAACGATAAGTCACTGTAGGTAATACGAAATCGCGATATTTACCATTTCCACACGCTGTGTATCGAATGGAGGTAAGGAGTCACTTCCCAATCCTCGCAATCGTTCGATATAACGATAAATCAATCTAGGAGACTCGGATTCCTGATATTTACCTTGTACACACGCTGTGTATCGAAAGCAGCTGAGTATTCACTTCCCAATCCTCGCAATCGTCCGATATAACAATAAACGTCTGTAGTCGATACGAAGTCCCTATATTTACCTTTTCCAAACGCTGTGTATAGAAAGAAGCTAAGGATTCACTTCCCATATCTCGCAATCGTGCGATATAACGATATATCACTATAGTAGACTCGGATTCGCGATATTTACCTTTTCCACACGCTGTGTATGGAATGCAGCTAAGGATTCACTTCCCTTTCATCGCAATCGTTCGATATAACCTTAAATCAATCTAGTAGACTCTGATGCGCAATATTTACCTCTTCCACAGGCTGTGTATGGAAAGCAGCTAAGGATTCACTTCCCAATCCTTGCAATCGTTCGATATAACGATAAATCAATCTAGTATACTCTGATGCGCAATATTTATCTTTTCCACACGCTGTGTATCGAATGCAGCTAAGTATTCACTTCCCCAGCCTCGCAATCGTTCGATATAACGATAACTCACTATAGTAGACTCGGATTCGCGGTATTAATATTTTCCACGCGCTGTGTATCGAAAGCAGCTAAGGAGTCACTTCCCAATCCTCGCAATCGTTCGATATAACGATAAGTCACTGTAGGTAACACGAAATCGCGATATTTATCTTTTTCACACGCTGTGTATGGAAAGCAGCTAAGGATTAACTTCCCAAGCCCTGCAAGAGTTCCATATAACGATAAATCACTCTAGTAGACTCGGATTCGCGATATTTACCATTTCCACACGCTGTGTGTCGAATGGAGGTAAGGAGTCACTTCCCAATCCTCGCAATCGGTCGATATAACCTTAAATCACTCTAGTAGACTCGGATTCGCTATATTTACATTTTCCACACGCTGTGTATCAAAAGAAGCTCAGGATTCACTTCCCAAGCCTCGCAATCGTTCGATATAACCAGAAATCACTCTAGGAGACTCGGATTCGCGGTATTAACCTTTTCCACGCGTTGTGTATCCAATGAAGCTCACGCTGCACTTCCAAAGCCTCGCAATCGTTCGATATAACGATAAGTCACTGTAGGTAACACGAAATCGCGATATTTACCTTTTCCACACGCTGTGTATGGAATGCAGCTAAGGATGCACTTCCCAATCATCGCAATCATTCGATATAACCTTAAATCAATCTAGTAGACTCTGATGCGCAATATTTACCTCTTCCACAGGCTGTGTATGGAAAGCTGCTAAGGATTCAGTTCCCAATTTTCGCAATCGTTCGATATAACGATAAATCACTCTAGCAGACACGTATTCGCGATATTTACCTTTTCCACACGCAGTGTATCGAAAGAAGCTAAGGATTCACTTCCCAATCTTCGCAATCGTTCGATATAACGAAAAATTAATCTAGGAGACTCGGATTCGCGGTATTAACCTTTTCCACGCGTTGCGTATCCAATGAAGCTCAGGATGCACTTCCAAAGCCTCGCAATCGTTCGATATAACGATAAGTCACTGTAGGTAATACGAAATCGCGATATTTACCATTTCCACACGCTGTGTATCGAATGGAGGTAAGGAGTCACTTCCCAATCCTCGCAATCGTTCGATATAACGATAAATCAGTCTAGGAGACTCGGATTCGCGGTATTAACCTTTTCCACGCGCTGTGTATCGAAAGAAGCTCAGGATTCACTTCCCACGCCTCGCAATCGTTCGATATAACCAAAAGTCACTCTAGGAGACTCGGATTCGCGATATTTACCTTTTCCCACGCTGTGTATCGAAAGCAGCTAAGGTTTCACTTCCCATGCCTCGCAATCATTCGATATAACCATAAATCACTCTAGTAGACTTGGATTCCTGATATTTACCTTGTACACACGCTGTGTATCGAAAGCAGCTGAGTATTCACTTCCCAATCCTCGCAATCGTTCGATATAACTATAAACGTCTGTAGGGGACACGAAATCCCTATATTTACCTTTTCCAAACGCTGTGTATAGAAAGAAGCTAAGGATTCACTTCCCATACCTCGCAATCGTTCGATATAACGATATATCACTATAGTAGACTCGGATTCGCGATATTTACCTTTTCCACACGCTGTGTATGGAAAGCAGCTAAAGATTCACTTCCCATGCCTCGCAATCATTCGATATAACCATGAATCACTGTAGTAGACTCGGATTCCTGATATTTACCTAGTACACACGCTGTGTATCGAAAGCAGCTGAGTATTCACTTCCCAATCCTCGCAATCGTCCGATATAACAATAAACGTCTGTAGTCTATACGAAATCCCTATATTTACCTTTTCCAAACGCTGTGTAAAGAAAGAAGATAAGGATTCACTTCCCAATCTTCGCAATCGTTCGATATAACGATAAATTAATCTAGGAGACTCGGATTCGCGGTATTAACCTTTTCCACGCGTTGCGTATCCAATGAAGCTCAGGATGCACTTCCAAAGCCTCGCAATCGTTCGATATAACGATAAGTCACTGTAGGTAACACGAAATCGCGATATTTACCATTTCCACACGCTGTGTATCGAATGGAGGTAAGGAGTCACTTCCCAATCCTCGCAATCGTTCGATATAACGATAAATCAATCTAGGAGACTCGGATTCGCGGTATTAACCTTTTCCACGCGCTGTGTATCGAAAGAAGCTCAGGATTCACTTCCCAAGCCTCGCAATCGTTCGATATAACCAGAAATCACTCTAGGAGACTCGGATTCGCGATATTTACCTTTTCCCACGCTGTGTATCGAAAGCAGCTAAGGTTTCACTTCCCATGCCTCGCAATCATTCGATATAACCATAAATCACTCTAGTAGACTTGGATTCCTGATATTTACCTTGTACACACGCTGTGTATCGAAAGCAGCTGAGTATTCACTTCCCAATCCTCGCAATCGTTCGATATAACTATAAACGTCTGTAGGGGACACGAAATCCCTAAATTTACCTTTTCCAAACGCTGTGTATAGAAAGAAGCTAAGGATTCACTTCCCATACCTCGCAATCGTTCGATATAACGATATATCACTATAGTAGACTCGGATTCGCGATATTTACCTTTTCCACACGCTGTGTATGGAAAGCAGCTAAAGATTCACTTCCCATGCCTCGCAATCATTCGATATAACCTTAAATCAATCTAGTAGACTCTGATGCGCAATATTTACCTCTTCCACAGGCTGTGTATGGAAAGCAGCTAAGGATTCACTTCCCAATCCTTGCAATCGTTCGATATAACGATAAATCAATCTAGTATACTCTGATGCGCAATATTTATCTTTTCCACAATCTGTGTATCGAATGCAGCTAAGTATTCACTTCCCCAGCCTCGCAATCGTTCGATATAACGATAACTCACTATAGTAGACTCGGATTCGCTTTATTAATATTTTCCACGCGCTGTGTATCGAAAGCAGCTAAGGAGTCACTTCCCAATCCTCGCAATCGTTCGATATAACGATAAGTCACTGTAGGTAACACGAAATCGCGATATTTATCTTTTTCACACGCTGTGTATGGAAAGCAGCTAAGGATTAACTTCCCAAGCCCTGCAAGAGTTCCATATAACGATAAATCACTCTAGTAGACTCGGATTCGCGATATTTACCATTTCCACACGCTGTGTGTCGAATGGAGGTAAGGAGTCACTTCCCAATCCTCGCAATCGGTCGATATAACCTTAAATCACTCTAGTAGACTCGGATTCGCTATATTTACATTTTCCACACGCTGTGTATCAAAAGAAGCTCAGGATTCACTTCCCAAGCCTCGCAATCGTTCGATATAACCAGAAATCACTCTAGGAGACTCGGATTCGCGGTATTAACCTTTTCCACGCGTTGTGTATCCAATGAAGCTCACGCTGCACTTCCAAAGCCTCGCAATCGTCCGATATAACGATAAGTCACTGTAGGTAACACGAAATCGCGATATTTATCTTTTTCACACGCTGTGTATGGAAAGCAGCTAAGGATTAACTTCCCAAGCCCTGCAAGAGTTCCATATAACGATAAATCACTCTAGTAGACTCGGATTCGCGATATTTACCATTTCCACACGCTGTGTATCAAAAGAAGCTCAGGATTCACTTCCCAAGCCTCGCAATCGTTCGATATAAGCAGAAATCACTCTAGGAGACTCGGATTCGCGATCTTTGCATTTTCCACACGCTGTGTAACGAATGGAGAAAAGGATTCAGTTCCCAATTTTCGCAATCGTTCGATATAACGATAAATCACTCTAGTAGACACGGATTCGCGATATTTACCTTTTCCACACGCAGTGTATCGAAAGCAGCTAAGGATTCAGTTCCCCAGCCTCGCAATCGTTCGATATAACGATAACTCACTATAGTAGACTCGGATTCGCGGTATTAACCTTTTCCACGCGCTGTGTATCGAAAGAAGCTCAGGATTCACTTCCCAAGCCTCGCAATCGTTCGATATAACCAGAAGTCACTCTAGGAGACTCGGATTCGCGATATTTACCTTTTCCCACGCTGTGTATCGAAAGCAGCTAAGGTTTCACTTCCCATGCCTCGCAATCATTCGATATAACCATAAATCACTCTAGTAGACTTGGATTCCTGATATTTACCTTGTACACACGCTGTGTATCGAAAGCAGCTGAGTATTCACTTCCCAATCCTCGCAATCGTTCGATATAACTATAAACGTCTGTAGGGGACACGAAATCCCTATATTTACCTTTTCCAAACGCTGTGTATAGAAAGAAGCTAAGGATTCACTTCCCATACCTCGCAATCGTTCGATATAACGATATATCACTATAGTAGACTCGGATTCGCGATATTTACCATTTCCACACGCTGTGTGTCGAATGGAGGTAAGGAGTCACTTCCCAATCCTCGCAATCGGTCGATATAACCTTAAATCACTCTAGTAGACTCGGATTCGCTATATTTACATTTTCCACACGCTGTGTATCAAAAGAAGCTCAGGATTCACTTCCCAAGCCTCGCAATCGTTCGATATAACGATAAATCACTCTAGTAGACACGGATTCGCGATATTTACCTTTTCCACACGCAGTGTAACGAAAGAAGCTATGGATTCACTTCCCAATCTTCGCAATCGTTCGATATAACCTTAAATCACTCTAGTAGACTCGGATTCGCGATCTTTGCATTTTCCACACGCTGTGTAACGAATGGAGAAAAGGATTCACTTCCCAATCATCGCAATCGTTCGATATAACGATAAATTAATCTAGGAGACTCGGATTCGCGGTATTAACCTTTTCCACGCGTTGCGTATCCAATGAAGCTCAGGATGCACTTCCAAAGCCTCGCAATCGTTCGATATAACGATAAGTCACTGTAGGTAATACGAAATCGCGATATTTACCATTTCCACACGCTGTGTATCGAATGGAGGTAAGGAGTCACTTCCCAATCCTCGCAATCGTTCGATATAACGATAAATCAATCTAGGAGACTCGGATTCCTGATATTTACCTTGTACACACGCTGTGTATCGAAAGCAGCTGAGTATTCACTTCCCAATCCTCGCAATCGTCCGATATAACAATAAACGTCTGTAGTCGATACGAAGTCCCTATATTTACCTTTTCCAAACGCTGTGTATAGAAAGAAGCTAAGGATTCACTTCCCATATCTCGCAATCGTGCGATATAACGATATATCACTATAGTAGACTCGGATTCGCGATATTTACCTTTTCCACACGCTGTGTATGGAATGCAGCTAAGGATTCACTTCCCTTTCATCGCAATCGTTCGATATAACCTTAAATCAATCTAGTAGACTCTGATGCGCAATATTTACCTCTTCCACAGGCTGTGTATGGAAAGCAGCTAAGGATTCACTTCCCAATCCTTGCAATCGTTCGATATAACGATAAATCAATCTAGTATACTCTGATGCGCAATATTTATCTTTTCCACACGCTGTGTATCGAATGCAGCTAAGTATTCACTTCCCCAGCCTCGCAATCGTTCGATATAACGATAACTCACTATAGTAGACTCGGATTCGCGGTATTAACCTTTTCCACGCGTTGTGTATCCAATGAAGCTCACGCTGCACTTCCAAAGCCTCGCAATCGTCCGATATAACGATAAGTCACTGTAGGTAACACGAAATCGCGATATTTACCTTTTCCACACGCTGTGTATGGAATGCAGCTAAGGATGCACTTCCCAATCATCGCAATCATTCGATATAACCTTAAATCAATCTAGTAGACTCTGATGCGCAATATTTACCTCTTCCACAGGCTGTGTATGGAAAGCTGCTAAGGATTCAGTTCCCAATTTTCGCAATCGTTCGATATAACGATAAATCACTCTAGTAGACACGGATTCGCGATATTTACCTTTTCCACACGCAGTGTAACGAAAGAAGCTATGGATTCACTTCCCAATCTTCGCAATCGTTCGATATAACCTTAAATCACTCTAGTAGACTCGGATTCGCGATCTTTGCATTTTCCACACGCTGTGTAACGAATGGAGAAAAGGATTCACTTCCCAATCATCGCAATCGTTCGATATAACGATAAATTAATCTAGGAGACTCGGATTCGCGGTATTAACCTTTTCCACGCGTTGCGTATCCAATGAAGCTCAGGATGCACTTCCAAAGCCTCGCAATCGTTCGATATAACGATAAGTCACTGTAGGTAATACGAAATCGCGATATTTACCATTTCCACACGCTGTGTATCGAATGGAGGTAAGGAGTCACTTCCCAATCCTCGCAATCGTTCGATATAACGATAAATCAATCTAGGAGACTCGGATTCCTGATATTTACCTTGTACACACGCTGTGTATCGAAAGCAGCTGAGTATTCACTTCCCAATCCTCGCAATCGTCCGATTAACAATAAACGTCTGTAGTCGATACGAAGTCCCTATATTTACCTTTTCCAAACGCTGTGTATGGAATGCAGCTAAGGATTCACTTCCCTTTCATCGCAATCGTTCGATATAACCTTAAATCAATCTAGTAGACTCTGATGCGCAATATTTACCTCTTCCACAGGCTGTGTATGGAAAGCAGCTAAGGATTCACTTCCCAATCCTTGCAATCGTTCGATATAACGATAAATCAATCTAGTATACTCTGATGCGCAATATTTATCTTTTCCACACGCTGTGTATCGAATGCAGCTAAGTATTCACTTCCCCAGCCTCGCAATCGTTCGATATAACGATAACTCACTATAGTAGACTCGGATTCGCGGTATTAATATTTTCCACGCGCTGTGTATCGAAAGCAGCTAAGGAGTCACTTCCCAATCCTCGCAATCGTTCGATATAACGATAAGTCACTGTAGGTAACACGAAATCGCGATATTTATCTTTTTCACACGCTGTGTATGGAAAGCAGCTAAGGATTAACTTCCCAAGCCCTGCAAGAGTTCCATATAACGATAAATCACTCTAGTAGACTCGGATTCGCGATATTTACCATTTCCACACGCTGTGTGTCGAATGGAGGTAAGGAGTCACTTCCCAATCCTCGCAATCGGTCGATATAACCTTAAATCACTCTAGTAGACTCGGATTCGCTATATTTACATTTTCCACACGCTGTGTATCAAAAGAAGCTCAGGATTCACTTCCCAAGCCTCGCAATCGTTCGATATAACCAGAAATCACTCTAGGAGACTCGGATTCGCGGTATTAACCTTTTCCACGCGTTGTGTATCCAATGAAGCTCACGCTGCACTTCCAAAGCCTCGCAATCGTTCGATATAACGATAAGTCACTGTAGGTAACACGAAATCGCGATATTTACCTTTTCCACACGCTGTGTATGGAATGCAGCTAAGGATGCACTTCCCAATCATCGCAATCATTCGATATAACCTTAAATCAATCTAGTAGACTCTGATGCGCAATATTTACCTCTTCCACAGGCTGTGTATGGAAAGCTGCTAAGGATTCAGTTCCCAATTTTCGCAATCGTTCGATATAACGATAAATCACTCTAGCAGACACGTATTCGCGATATTTACCTTTTCCACACGCAGTGTATCGAAAGAAGCTAAGGATTCACTTCCCAATCTTCGCAATCGTTCGATATAACGATAAATTAATCTAGGAGACTCGGATTCGCGGTATTAACCTTTTCCACCCGTTGCGTATCCAATGAAGCTCAGGATGCACTTCCAAAGCCTCGCAATCGTTCGATATAACGATAAGTCACTGTAGGTAATACGAAATCGCGATATTTACCATTTCCACACGCTGTGTATCGAATGGAGGTAAGGAGTCACTTCCCAATCCTCGCAATCGTTCGATATAACGATAAATCAGTCTAGGAGACTCGGATTCGCGGTATTAACCTTTTCCACGCGCTGTGTATCGAAAGAAGCTCAGGATTCACTTCCCACGCCTCGCAATCGTTCGATATAACCAAAAGTCACTCTAGGAGACTCGGATTCGCGATATTTACCTTTTCCCACGCTGTGTATCGAAAGCAGCTAAGGTTTCACTTCCCATGCCTCGCAATCATTCGATATAACCATAAATCACTCTAGTAGACTTGGATTCCTGATATTTACCTTGTACACACGCTGTGTATCGAAAGCAGCTGAGTATTCACTTCCCAATCCTCGCAATCGTTCGATATAACTATAAACGTCTGTAGGGGACACGAAATCCCTATATTTACCTTTTCCAAACGCTGTGTATAGAAAGAAGCTAAGGATTCACTTCCCATACCTCGCAATCGTTCGATATAACGATATATCACTATAGTAGACTCGGATTCGCGATATTTACCTTTTCCACACGCTGTGTATGGAAAGCAGCTAAAGATTCCCTTCCCATGCCTCGCAATCATTCGATATAACCATGAATCACTGTAGTAGACTCGGATTCCTGATATTTACCTAGTACACACGCTGTGTATCGAAAGCAGCTGAGTATTCACTTCCCAATCCTCGCAATCGTCCGATATAACAATAAACGTCTGTAGTCTATACGAAATCCCTATATTTACCTTTTCCAAACGCTGTGTAAAGAAAGAAGATAAGGATTCACTTCCCAATCTTCGCAATCGTTCGATATAACGATAAATTAATCTAGGAGACTCGGATTCGCGGTATTAACCTTTTCCACGCGTTGCGTATCCAATGAAGCTCAGGATGCACTTCCAAAGCCTCGCAATCGTTCGATATAACGATAAGTCACTGTAGGTAACACGAAATCGCGATATTTACCATTTCCACACGCTGTGTATCGAATGGAGGTAAGGAGTCACTTCCCAATCCTCGCAATCGTTCGATATAACGATAAATCAATCTAGGAGACTCGGATTCGCGGTATTAACCTTTTCCACGCGCTGTGTATCGAAAGAAGCTCAGGATTCACTTCCCAAGCCTCGCAATCGTTCGATATAACCAGAAATCACTCTAGGAGACTCGGATTCGCGATATTTACCTTTTCCCACGCTGTGTATCGAAAGCAGCTAAGGTTTCACTTCCCATGCCTCGCAATCATTCGATATAACCATAAATCACTCTAGTAGACTTGGATTCCTGATATTTACCTTGTACACACGCTGTGTATCGAAAGCAGCTGAGTATTCACTTCCCAATCCTCGCAATCGTTCGATATAACTATAAACGTCTGTAGGGGACACGAAATCCCTAAATTTACCTTTTCCAAACGCTGTGTATAGAAAGAAGCTAAGGATTCACTTCCCATACCTCGCAATCGTTCGATATAACGATATATCACTATAGTAGACTCGGATTCGCGATATTTACCTTTTCCACACGCTGTGTATGGAAAGCAGCTAAAGATTCACTTCCCATGCCTCGCAATCATTCGATATAACCTTAAATCAATCTAGTAGACTCTGATGCGCAATATTTACCTCTTCCACAGGCTGTGTATGGAAAGCAGCTAAGGATTCACTTCCCAATCCTTGCAATCGTTCGATATAACGATAAATCAATCTAGTATACTCTGATGCGCAATATTTATCTTTTCCACAATCTGTGTATCGAATGCAGCTAAGTATTCACTTCCCCAGCCTCGCAATCGTTCGATATAACGATAACTCACTATAGTAGACTCGGATTCGCTTTATTAATATTTTCCACGCGCTGTGTATCGAAAGCAGCTAAGGAGTCACTTCCCAATCCTCGCAATCGTTCGATATAACGATAAGTCACTGTAGGTAACACGAAATCGCGATATTTATCTTTTTCACACGCTGTGTATGGAAAGCAGCTAAGGATTAACTTCCCAAGCCCTGCAAGAGTTCCATATAACGATAAATCACTCTAGTAGACTCGGATTCGCGATATTTACCATTTCCACACGCTGTGTGTCGAATGGAGGTAAGGAGTCACTTCCCAATCCTCGCAATCGGTCGATATAACCTTAAATCACTCTAGTAGACTCGGATTCGCTATATTTACATTTTCCACACGCTGTGTATCAAAAGAAGCTCAGGATTCACTTCCCAAGCCTCGCAATCGTTCGATATAACCAGAAATCACTCTAGGAGACTCGGATTCGCGGTATTAACCTTTTCCACGCGTTGTGTATCCAATGAAGCTCACGCTGCACTTCCAAAGCCTCGCAATCGTTCGATATAACGATAAGTCACTGTAGGTAACACGAAATCGCGATATTTACCTTTTCCACACGCTGTGTATGGAATGCAGCTAAGGATGCACTTCCCAATCATCGCAATCATTCGATATAACCTTAAATCAATCTAGTAGACTCTGATGCGCAATATTTACCTCTTCCACAGGCTGTGTATGGAAAGCTGCTAAGGATTCAGTTCCCAATTTTCGCAATCGTTCGATATAACGATAAATCACTCTAGCAGACACGTATTCGCGATATTTACCTTTTCCACACGCAGTGTATCGAAAGAAGCTAAGGATTCACTTCCCAATCTTCGCAATCGTTCGATATAACGATAAATTAATCTAGGAGACTCGGATTCGCGGTATTAACCTTTTCCACCCGTTGCGTATCCAATGAAGCTCAGGATGCACTTCCAAAGCCTCGCAATCGTTCGATATAACGATAAGTCACTGTAGGTAATACGAAATCGCGATATTTACCATTTCCACACGCTGTGTATCGAATGGAGGTAAGGAGTCACTTCCCAATCCTCGCAATCGTTCGATATAACGATAAATCAGTCTAGGAGACTCGGATTCGCGGTATTAACCTTTTCCACGCGCTGTGTATCGAAAGAAGCTCAGGATTCACTTCCCACGCCTCGCAATCGTTCGATATAACCAAAAGTCACTCTAGGAGACTCGGATTCGCGATATTTACCTTTTCCCACGCTGTGTATCGAAAGCAGCTAAGGTTTCACTTCCCATGCCTCGCAATCATTCGATATAACCATAAATCACTCTAGTAGACTTGGATTCCTGATATTTACCTTGTACACACGCTGTGTATCGAAAGCAGCTGAGTATTCACTTCCCAATCCTCGCAATCGTTCGATATAACTATAAACGTCTGTAGGGGACACGAAATCCCTATATTTACCTTTTCCAAACGCTGTGTATAGAAAGAAGCTAAGGATTCACTTCCCATACCTCGCAATCGTTCGATATAACGATATATCACTATAGTAGACTCGGATTCGCGATATTTACCTTTTCCACACGCTGTGTATGGAAAGCAGCTAAAGATTCACTTCCCATGCCTCGCAATCATTCGATATAACCATGAATCACTGTAGTAGACTCGGATTCCTGATATTTACCTAGTACACACGCTGTGTATCGAAAGCAGCTGAGTATTCACTTCCCAATCCTCGCAATCGTCCGATATAACAATAAACGTCTGTAGTCTATACGAAATCCCTATATTTACCTTTTCCAAACGCTGTGTAAAGAAAGAAGATAAGGATTCACTTCCCAATCTTCGCAATCGTTCGATATAACGATAAATTAATCTAGGAGACTCGGATTCGCGGTATTAACCTTTTCCACGCGTTGCGTATCCAATGAAGCTCAGGATGCACTTCCAAAGCCTCGCAATCGTTCGATATAACGATAAGTCACTGTAGGTAACACGAAATCGCGATATTTACCATTTCCACACGCTGTGTATCGAATGGAGGTAAGGAGTCACTTCCCAATCCTCGCAATCGTTCGATATAACGATAAATCAATCTAGGAGACTCGGATTCGCGGTATTAACCTTTTCCACGCGCTGTGTATCGAAAGAAGCTCAGGATTCACTTCCCAAGCCTCGCAATCGTTCGATATAACCAGAAATCACTCTAGGAGACTCGGATTCGCGATATTTACCTTTTCCCACGCTGTGTATCGAAAGCAGCTAAGGTTTCACTTCCCATGCCTCGCAATCATTCGATATAACCATAAATCACTCTAGTAGACTTGGATTCCTGATATTTACCTTGTACACACGCTGTGTATCGAAAGCAGCTGAGTATTCACTTCCCAATCCTCGCAATCGTTCGATATAACTATAAACGTCTGTAGGGGACACGAAATCCCTAAATTTACCTTTTCCAAACGCTGTGTATAGAAAGAAGCTAAGGATTCACTTCCCATACCTCGCAATCGTTCGATATAACGATATATCACTATAGTAGACTCGGATTCGCGATATTTACCTTTTCCACACGCTGTGTATGGAAAGCAGCTAAAGATTCACTTCCCATGCCTCGCAATCATTCGATATAACCTTAAATCAATCTAGTAGACTCTGATGCGCAATATTTACCTCTTCCACAGGCTGTGTATGGAAAGCAGCTAAGGATTCACTTCCCAATCCTTGCAATCGTTCGATATAACGATAAATCAATCTAGTATACTCTGATGCGCAATATTTATCTTTTCCACAATCTGTGTATCGAATGCAGCTAAGTATTCACTTCCCCAGCCTCGCAATCGTTCGATATAACGATAACTCACTATAGTAGACTCGGATTCGCTTTATTAATATTTTCCACGCGCTGTGTATCGAAAGCAGCTAAGGAGTCACTTCCCAATCCTCGCAATCGTTCGATATAACGATAAGTCACTGTAGGTAACACGAAATCGCGATATTTATCTTTTTCACACGCTGTGTATGGAAAGCAGCTAAGGATTAACTTCCCAAGCCCTGCAAGAGTTCCATATAACGATAAATCACTCTAGTAGACTCGGATTCGCGATATTTACCATTTCCACACGCTGTGTGTCGAATGGAGGTAAGGAGTCACTTCCCAATCCTCGCAATCGGTCGATATAACCTTAAATCACTCTAGTAGACTCGGATTCGCTATATTTACATTTTCCACACGCTGTGTATCAAAAGAAGCTCAGGATTCACTTCCCAAGCCTCGCAATCGTTCGATATAACCAGAAATCACTCTAGGAGACTCGGATTCGCGGTATTAACCTTTTCCACGCGTTGTGTATCCAATGAAGCTCACGCTGCACTTCCAAAGCCTCGCAATCGTCCGATATAACGATAAGTCACTGTAGGTAACACGAAATCGCGATATTTACCTTTTCCACACGCTGTGTATGGAATGCAGCTAAGGATGCACTTCCCAATCATCGCAATCATTCGATATAACCTTAAATCAATCTAGTAGACTCTGATGCGCAATATTTACCTCTTCCACAGGCTGTGTATGGAAAGCTGCTAAGGATTCAGTTCCCAATTTTCGCAATCGTTCGATATAACGATAAATCACTCTAGTAGACACGGATTCGCGATATTTACCTTTTCCACACGCAGTGTAACGAAAGAAGCTATGGATTCACTTCCCAATCTTCGCAATCGTTCGATATAACCTTAAATCACTCTAGTAGACTCGGATTCGCGATCTTTGCATTTTCCACACGCTGTGTAACGAATGGAGAAAAGGATTCACTTCCCAATCATCGCAATCGTTCGATATAACGATAAATTAATCTAGGAGACTCGGATTCGCGGTATTAACCTTTTCCACGCGTTGCGTATCCAATGAAGCTCAGGATGCACTTCCAAAGCCTCGCAATCGTTCGATATAACGATAAGTCACTGTAGGTAATACGAAATCGCGATATTTACCATTTCCACACGCTGTGTATCGAATGGAGGTAAGGAGTCACTTCCCAATCCTCGCAATCGTTCGATATAACGATAAATCAATCTAGGAGACTCGGATTCCTGATATTTACCTTGTACACACGCTGTGTATCGAAAGCAGCTGAGTATTCACTTCCCAATCCTCGCAATCGTCCGATATAACAATAAACGTCTGTAGTCGATACGAAGTCCCTATATTTACCTTTTCCAAACGCTGTGTATAGAAAGAAGCTAAGGATTCACTTCCCATATCTCGCAATCGTGCGATATAACGATATATCACTATAGTAGACTCGGATTCGCGATATTTACCTTTTCCACACGCTGTGTATGGAATGCAGCTAAGGATTCACTTCCCTTTCATCGCAATCGTTCGATATAACCTTAAATCAATCTAGTAGACTCTGATGCGCAATATTTACCTCTTCCACAGGCTGTGTATGGAAAGCAGCTAAGGATTCACTTCCCAATCCTTGCAATCGTTCGATATAACGATAAATCAATCTAGTATACTCTGATGCGCAATATTTATCTTTTCCACACGCTGTGTATCGAATGCAGCTAAGTATTCACTTCCCCAGCCTCGCAATCGTTCGATATAACGATAACTCACTATAGTAGACTCGGATTCGCGGTATTAATATTTTCCACGCGCTGTGTATCGAAAGCAGCTAAGGAGTCACTTCCCAATCCTCGCAATCGTTCGATATAACGATAAGTCACTGTAGGTAACACGAAATCGCGATATTTATCTTTTTCACACGCTGTGTATGGAAAGCAGCTAAGGATTAACTTCCCAAGCCCTGCAAGAGTTCCATATAACGATAAATCACTCTAGTAGACTCGGATTCGCGATATTTACCATTTCCACACGCTGTGTGTCGAATGGAGGTAAGGAGTCACTTCCCAATCCTCGCAATCGGTCGATATAACCTTAAATCACTCTAGTAGACTCGGATTCGCTATATTTACATTTTCCACACGCTGTGTATCAAAAGAAGCTCAGGATTCACTTCCCAAGCCTCGCAATCGTTCGATATAACCAGAAATCACTCTAGGAGACTCGGATTCGCGGTATTAACCTTTTCCACGCGTTGTGTATCCAATGAAGCTCACGCTGCACTTCCAAAGCCTCGCAATCGTTCGATATAACGATAAGTCACTGTAGGTAACACGAAATCGCGATATTTACCTTTTCCACACGCTGTGTATGGAATGCAGCTAAGGATGCACTTCCCAATCATCGCAATCATTCGATATAACCTTAAATCAATCTAGTAGACTCTGATGCGCAATATTTACCTCTTCCACAGGCTGTGTATGGAAAGCTGCTAAGGATTCAGTTCCCAATTTTCGCAATCGTTCGATATAACGATAAATCACTCTAGCAGACACGTATTCGCGATATTTACCTTTTCCACACGCAGTGTATCGAAAGAAGCTAAGGATTCACTTCCCAATCTTCGCAATCGTTCGATATAACGATAAATTAATCTAGGAGACTCGGATTCGCGGTATTAACCTTTTCCACGCGTTGCGTATCCAATGAAGCTCAGGATGCACTTCCAAAGCCTCGCAATCGTTCGATATAACGATAAGTCACTGTAGGTAATACGAAATCGCGATATTTACCATTTCCACACGCTGTGTATCGAATGGAGGTAAGGAGTCACTTCCCAATCCTCGCAATCGTTCGATATAACGATAAATCAGTCTAGGAGACTCGGATTCGCGGTATTAACCTTTTCCACGCGCTGTGTATCGAAAGAAGCTCAGGATTCACTTCCCACGCCTCGCAATCGTTCGATATAACCAAAAGTCACTCTAGGAGACTCGGATTCGCGATATTTACCTTTTCCCACGCTGTGTATCGAAAGCAGCTAAGGTTTCACTTCCCATGCCTCGCAATCATTCGATATAACCATAAATCACTCTAGTAGACTTGGATTCCTGATATTTACCTTGTACACACGCTATGTATCGAAAGCAGCTGAGTATTCACTTCCCAATCCTCGCAATCGTTCGATATAACTATAAACGTCTGTAGGGGACACGAAATCCCTATATTTACCTTTTCCAAACGCTGTGTATAGAAAGAAGCTAAGGATTCACTTCCCATACCTCGCAATCGTTCGATATAACGATATATCACTATAGTAGACTCGGATTCGCGATATTTACCTTTTCCACACGCTGTGTATGGAAAGCAGCTAAAGATTCACTTCCCATGCCTCGCAATCATTCGATATAACCTTAAATCAATCTAGTAGACTCTGATGCGCAATATTTACCTCTTCCACAGGCTGTGTATGGAAAGCAGCTAAGGATTCACTTCCCAATCCTTGCAATCGTTCGATATAACGATAAATCAATCTAGTATACTCTGATGCGCAATATTTATCTTTTCCACAATCTGTGTATCGAATGCAGCTAAGTATTCACTTCCCCAGCCTCGCAATCGTTCGATATAACGATAACTCACTATAGTAGACTCGGATTCGCTTTATTAATATTTTCCACGCGCTGTGTATCGAAAGCAGCTAAGGAGTCACTTCCCAATCCTCGCAATCGTTCGATATAACGATAAGTCACTGTAGGTAACACGAAATCGCGATATTTATCTTTTTCACACGCTGTGTATGGAAAGCAGCTAAGGATTAACTTCCCAAGCCCTGCAAGAGTTCCATATAACGATAAATCACTCTAGTAGACTCGGATTCGCGATATTTACCATTTCCACACGCTGTGTGTCGAATGGAGGTAAGGAGTCACTTCCCAATCCTCGCAATCGGTCGATATAACCTTAAATCACTCTAGTAGACTCGGATTCGCTATATTTACATTTTCCACACGCTGTGTATCAAAAGAAGCTCAGGATTCACTTCCCAAGCCTCGCAATCGTTCGATATAACCAGAAATCACTCTAGGAGACTCGGATTCGCGGTATTAACCTTTTCCACGCGTTGTGTATCCAATGAAGCTCACGCTGCACTTCCAAAGCCTCGCAATCGTCCGATATAACGATAAGTCACTGTAGGTAACACGAAATCGCGATATTTACCTTTTCCACACGCTGTGTATGGAATGCAGCTAAGGATGCACTTCCCAATCATCGCAATCATTCGATATAACCTTAAATCAATCTAGTAGACTCTGATGCGCAATATTTACCTCTTCCACAGGCTGTGTATGGAAAGCTGCTAAGGATTCAGTTCCCAATTTTCGCAATCGTTCGATATAACGATAAATCACTCTAGTAGACACGGATTCGCGATATTTACCTTTTCCACACGCAGTGTAACGAAAGAAGCTATGGATTCACTTCCCAATCTTCGCAATCGTTCGATATAACCTTAAATCACTCTAGTAGACTCGGATTCGCGATCTTTGCATTTTCCACACGCTGTGTAACGAATGGAGAAAAGGATTCACTTCCCAATCATCGCAATCGTTCGATATAACGATAAATTAATCTAGGAGACTCGGATTCGCGGTATTAACCTTTTCCACGCGTTGCGTATCCAATGAAGCTCAGGATGCACTTCCAAAGCCTCGCAATCGTTCGATATAACGATAAGTCACTGTAGGTAATACGAAATCGCGATATTTACCATTTCCACACGCTGTGTATCGAATGGAGGTAAGGAGTCACTTCCCAATCCTCGCAATCGTTCGATATAACGATAAATCAATCTAGGAGACTCGGATTCCTGATATTTACCTTGTACACACGCTGTGTATCGAAAGCAGCTGAGTATTCACTTCCCAATCCTCGCAATCGTCCGATATAACAATAAACGTCTGTAGTCGATACGAAGTCCCTATATTTACCTTTTCCAAACGCTGTGTATAGAAAGAAGCTAAGGATTCACTTCCCATATCTCGCAATCGTGCGATATAACGATATATCACTATAGTAGACTCGGATTCGCGATATTTACCTTTTCCACACGCTGTGTATGGAATGCAGCTAAGGATTCACTTCCCTTTCATCGCAATCGTTCGATATAACCTTAAATCAATCTAGTAGACTCTGATGCGCAATATTTACCTCTTCCACAGGCTGTGTATGGAAAGCAGCTAAGGATTCACTTCCCAATCCTTGCAATCGTTCGATATAACGATAAATCAATCTAGTATACTCTGATGCGCAATATTTATCTTTTCCACACGCTGTGTATCGAATGCAGCTAAGTATTCACTTCCCCAGCCTCGCAATCGTTCGATATAACGATAACTCACTATAGTAGACTCGGATTCGCGGTATTAATATTTTCCACGCGCTGTGTATCGAAAGCAGCTAAGGAGTCACTTCCCAATCCTCGCAATCGTTCGATATAACGATAAGTCACTGTAGGTAACACGAAATCGCGATATTTATCTTTTTCACACGCTGTGTATGGAAAGCAGCTAAGGATTAACTTCCCAAGCCCTGCAAGAGTTCCATATAACGATAAATCACTCTAGTAGACTCGGATTCGCGATATTTACCATTTCCACACGCTGTGTGTCGAATGGAGGTAAGGAGTCACTTCCCAATCCTCGCAATCGGTCGATATAACCTTAAATCACTCTAGTAGACTCGGATTCGCTATATTTACATTTTCCACACGCTGTGTATCAAAAGAAGCTCAGGATTCACTTCCCAAGCCTCGCAATCGTTCGATATAACCAGAAATCACTCTAGGAGACTCGGATTCGCGGTATTAACCTTTTCCACGCGTTGTGTATCCAATGAAGCTCACGCTGCACTTCCAAAGCCTCGCAATCGTTCGATATAACGATAAGTCACTGTAGGTAACACGAAATCGCGATATTTACCTTTTCCACACGCTGTGTATGGAATGCAGCTAAGGATGCACTTCCCAATCATCGCAATCATTCGATATAACCTTAAATCAATCTAGTAGACTCTGATGCGCAATATTTACCTCTTCCACAGGCTGTGTATGGAAAGCTGCTAAGGATTCAGTTCCCAATTTTCGCAATCGTTCGATATAACGATAAATCACTCTAGCAGACACGTATTCGCGATATTTACCTTTTCCACACGCAGTGTATCGAAAGAAGCTAAGGATTCACTTCCCAATCTTCGCAATCGTTCGATATAACGATAAATTAATCTAGGAGACTCGGATTCGCGGTATTAACCTTTTCCACGCGTTGCGTATCCAATGAAGCTCAGGATGCACTTCCAAAGCCTCGCAATCGTTCGATATAACGATAAGTCACTGTAGGTAATACGAAATCGCGATATTTACCATTTCCACACGCTGTGTATCGAATGGAGGTAAGGAGTCACTTCCCAATCCTCGCAATCGTTCGATATAACGATAAATCAGTCTAGGAGACTCGGATTCGCGGTATTAACCTTTTCCACGCGCTGTGTATCGAAAGAAGCTCAGGATTCACTTCCCACGCCTCGCAATCGTTCGATATAACCAAAAGTCACTCTAGGAGACTCGGATTCGCGATATTTACCTTTTCCCACGCTGTGTATCGAAAGCAGCTAAGGTTTCACTTCCCATGCCTCGCAATCATTCGATATAACCATAAATCACTCTAGTAGACTTGGATTCCTGATATTTACCTTGTACACACGCTATGTATCGAAAGCAGCTGAGTATTCACTTCCCAATCCTCGCAATCGTTCGATATAACTATAAACGTCTGTAGGGGACACGAAATCCCTATATTTACCTTTTCCAAACGCTGTGTATAGAAAGAAGCTAAGGATTCACTTCCCATACCTCGCAATCGTTCGATATAACGATATATCACTATAGTAGACTCGGATTCGCGATATTTACCTTTTCCACACGCTGTGTATGGAAAGCAGCTAAAGATTCACTTCCCATGCCTCGCAATCATTCGATATAACCATGAATCACTCTAGTAGACTCGGATTCCTGATATTTACCTAGTACACACGCTGTGTATCGAAAGCAGCTGAGTATTCACTTCCCAATCCTCGCAATCGTCCGATATAACAATAAACGTCTGTAGTCTATACGAAATCCCTATATTTACCTTTTCCAAACGCTGTGTAAAGAAAGAAGATAAGGATTCACTTCCCAATCTTCGCAATCGTTCGATATAACGATAAATTAATCTAGGAGACTCGGATTCGCGGTATTAACCTTTTCCACGCGTTGCGTATCCAATGAAGCTCAGGATGCACTTCCAAAGCCTCGCAATCGTTCGATATAACGATAAGTCACTGTAGGTAACACGAAATCGCGATATTTACCATTTCCACACGCTGTGTATCGAATGGAGGTAAGGAGTCACTTCCCAATCCTCGCAATCGTTCGATATAACGATAAATCAATCTAGGAGACTCGGATTCGCGGTATTAACCTTTTCCACGCGCTGTGTATCGAAAGAAGCTCAGGATTCACTTCCCAAGCCTCGCAATCGTTCGATATAACCAGAAATCACTCTAGGAGACTCGGATTCGCGATATTTACCTTTTCCCACGCTGTGTATCGAAAGCAGCTAAGGATTCACTTCCCATGCCTCGCAATCATTCGATATAACCATAAATCACTCTAGTAGACTTGGATTCCTGATATTTACCTAGTACACACGCTGTGTGTCGAAAGCAGCTGAGTATTCACTTCCCAATCCTCGCAATCGTCCGATATAACAATAAACGTCTGTAGTCGATACGAAATCCCCATATTTACCTTTTCCAAACGCTGTGTATAGAAAGAAGCTAAGGATTCACTTCCCATATCTCGCAATCGTTCGATATAACGATATATCACTATAGTAGACTCGGATTCGCGATATTTACCTTTTCCACACGCTGTGTATGGAAAGCAGCTAAAGATTCACTTCCCATGCCTCGCAATCATTCGATATAACCATGAATCACTCTAGTAGACTCGGATTCCTGATATTTACCTTGTACACACGCTGTGTATCGAAAGCAGCTGAGTATTCACTTCCCAATTCTCGCAATCGTCCGATATAACAATAAACGTCTGTAGTCGATACGAAATCCCTATATTTACCTTTTCCAAACGCTGTGTATAGAAAGAAGCTAAGGATTCACTTCCCATATCTCGCAATCGTTCGATATAACGATATTTCACTATAGTAGACTCGGATTCGCGATATTTACCTTTTCCACACGCTGTGTATGGAATGCAGCTAAGGATTCACTTCCCAATCATCGCAATCGTTCGATATAACCTTAAATCAATCTAGTAGACTCTGATGCGCAATATTTACCTCTTCCACAGGCTGTGTATGGAAAGCAGCTAAGGATTCACTTCCCAATCCTTGCAATCGTTCGATATAACGATAAATCAATCTAGTATACTCTGATGCGCAATATTTATCTTTTCCACACGCTGTGTATCGAATGCAGCTAAGTATTCACTTCCCCAGCCTCGCAATCGTTCGATATAACGATAACTCACTATAGTAGACTCGGATTCGCGGTATTAATATTTTCCAATCGCTGTGTATCGAAAGCAGCTAAGGAGTCACTTCCCAATCCTCGCAATCGGTCGATATAACCTTAAATCACTCTAGTAGACTCGGATTCGCTATATTTACATTTTCCACACGCTGTGTATCAAAAGAAGCTCAGGATTCACTTCCCAAGCCTCGCAATCGTTCGATATAACCAGAAATCACTCTAGGAGACTCGGATTCGCGGTATTAACCTTTTCCACGCGTTGTGTATCCAATGAAGCTCACGCTGCACTTCCAAAGCCTCGCAATCGTTCGATATAACGATAAGTCACTGTAGGTAACACGAAATCGCGATATTTACCTTTTCCACACGCTGTGTATGGAATGCAGCTAACGATGCACTTCCCAATCATCGCAATCATTCGATATAACCTTAAATCAATCTAGTAGACTCTGATGCGCAATATTTACCTCTTCCACAGGCTGTGTATGGAAAGCTGCTAAGGATTCAGTTCCCAATTTTCGCAATCGTTCGATATAACGATAAATCACTCTAGTAGACACGGATTCGCGATATTTACCTTTTCCACACGCAGTGTATCGAAAGAAGCTATGGATTCACTTCCCAATCTTCGCAATCGTTCGATATAACCTTAAATCACTCTAGTAGACTCGGATTCGCGATCTTTGCATTTTCCACACGCTGTGTAACGAATGGAGAAAAGGATTCACTTCCCAATGATCGCAATCGTTCGATATAACGATAAATTAATCTAGGAGACTCGGATTCGCGGTATTAACCTTTTCCACGCGTTGTGTATCCAATGAAGCTCACGCTGCACTTCCAAAGCCTCGCAATCGTTCGATATAACGATAAGTCACTGTAGGTAACACGAAATCGCGATATTTATCTTTTTCACACGCTGTGTATGGAAAACAGCTATGGATTCACTTCCCAAGCCCCGCAATCGTTCCATATAACGAGAAATCACTCTAGTAGGCTGGGATTCGCGATATTTACCTTTTCCCCGCGCTGTGTATCGAAAGCAGCTGAGGATTCACTTCCCAAGCCCCGCAATCGTTCCATATAACGAGAAATCACTCTAGTAGACTCGGATTCGCGATATTTACCTTTTCCCACGCTGTGTATCGAAAGCAGCTAAGGATTCAGTTCCCAATTTTCACAATCGTTCGATATAACGATAAATCACTCTAGTAGACACGGGTTCGCGATATTAACTTTTCCACACGCAGTGTATCGAAAGAAGTTAAGGATTCACTTCCCAATCTTTGCAATCGTTCGATATAACGATAAATTAATGTAGGAGACTCGGATTCGCGGTATTAACCTTTTCCACGCGTTGTGTATCCAATGAAGCTCAGGATTCACTTCCCAAGCCTCGCAATCGTTCGATATAACCAGAAATCACTCTAGGAGACTCGGATTCGCGACATTTACCTTTTCCACACGCAGTGTATCGAAAGCAGTTAAGGATTCACTTCCCAATCACCGCAATATTTTGATATAACGATAAGTCACTGTTGGGGACTCGGATGAGCGATATTTACTTTTTCACACGCTGTGTATCGAAAGCAGCTAAGTATTCAGTTCCCAATTTTCAGAATCGTTCGATATAACGATAAATCACTCTAGCAAACACGTATTCGCGATATTTACCTTTTCCACACGCAGTGTATCGAAAGAAGCTAAGGATTCACTTCCCAATCTTCGCAATCGTTCGATATAACGATAAATTAATCTAGGAGACTCGGATTCGCGGTATTAACCTTTTCCACGCGTTGCGTATCCAATGAAGCTCAGGATGCACTTCCAAAGCCTCGCAATCGTTCGATATAACGATAAGTCACTGTAGGTAATACGAAATCGCGATATTTACCATTTCCACACGCTGTGTATCGAATGGAGGTAAGGAGTCACTTCCCAATCCTCGCAATCGTTCGATATAACGATAAATCAATCTAGGAGACTCGGATTCGCGGTATTAACCTTTTCCACGCGCTGTGTATCGAAAGAAGCTCAGGATTCACTTCCCAAGCCTCGCAATCGTTCGATATAACCAGAAGTCACTCTAGGAGACTCGGATTCGCGATATTTACCTTTTCCCACGCTGTGTATCGAAAGCAGCTAAGGATTCACTTCCCATGCTTCGCAATCATTCGATATAACCATAAATCACTCTAGTAGACTTGGATTCCTGATATTTACCTTGTACACACGCTGTGTATCGAAAGCAGCTGAGTATTCACTTCCCAATCCTCGCAATCGTTCGATATAACTATAAACGTCTGTAGGGGACACGAAATCCCTATATTTACCTTTTCCAAACGCTGTGTATAGAAAGAAGCTAAGGATTCACTTCCCATACCTCGCAATCGTTCGATATAACGATATATCACTATAGTAGACTCGGATTCGCGATATTTACCTTTTCCACACGCTGTGTATGCAAAGCAGCTAAAGATTCACTTCCCATGCCTCGCAATCATTCGATATAACCATGAATCACTCTAGTAGACTCGGATTCCTGATATTTACCTAGTACACACGCTGTGTATCGAAAGCAGCTGAGTATTCACTTCCCAATCCTCGCAATCGTCCGATATAACAATAAACGTCTGTAGTCGATACGAAATCCCTATATTTACCTTTTCCAAACGCTGTGTAAAGAAAGAAGCTAAGGATTCACTTCCCATATCTCGCAATCATTCGATATAACGATAAGTCACTGTAGGTAACACGAAATCGCGATATTTACCATTTCCACACGCTGTGTATCGAATGGAGGTAAGGAGTCACTTCCCAATCCTCGCAATCGTTCGATATAACGATAAATCAATCTAGGAGACTCGGATTCGCGGTATTAATCTTTTCCACGCGCTGTGTATCGAAAGAAGCTCAGGATTCACTTCCCAAGCCTCGCAATCGTTCGATATAACCTTAAATCACTCTAGTAGACACGGATTCGCGATATTTACCTTTTCCACACGCAGTGTATCGAAAGAAGCTAAGGATTCACTTCCCATATCTCGCAATCATTCGATATAACGATAAGTCACTGTAGGTAACACGAAATCGCGATATTTACCATTTCCACACGCTGTGTATCGAATGGAGGTAAGGAGTCACTTCCCAATCCTCGCAATCGTTCGATATAACGATAAATCACTCTAGTAGACTCGGATTCGCGGTATTAATATTTTCCACGCGCTGTGTATCGAAAGCAGCTAAGGAGTCACTTCCCAATCCTCGCAATCGTTCGATATAACGATAAGTCACTGTAGGTAACACGAAATCGCGATATTTATCTTTTTCACACGCTGTGTATGGAAAGCAGCTAAGGATTAACTTCCCAAGCCCTGCAAGAGTTCCATATAACGATAAATCACTCTAGTAGACTCGGATTCGCGATATTTACCATTTCCACACGCTGTGTATCAAAAGAAGCTCAGGATTCACTTCCCAAGCCTCGCAATCGTTCGATATAAGCAGAAATCACTCTAGGAGACTCGGATTCGCGATCTTTGCATTTTCCACACGCTGTGTAACGAATGGAGAAAAGGATTCACTTCCCAATCATCGCAATCATTCGATATAACCTTAAATCAATCTAGTAGACTCTGATGCGCAATATTTACCTCTTCCACAGGCTGTGTATGGAAAGCTGCTAAGGATTCAGTTCCCAATTTTCGCAATCGTTCGATATAACGATAAATCACTCTAGTAGACACGGATTCGCGATATTTACCTTTTCCACACGCAGTGTATCGAAAGAAGCTATGGATTCACTTCCCAATCGTCGCAATCGTTCGATATAACCTTAAATCACTCTAGTAGACTCGGATTCGCGATCTTTGCATTTTCCACACGCTGTGTAACGAATGGAGAAAAGGATTCACTTCCCAATCATCGCAATCGTTCGATATAACGATAAATTAATCTAGGAGACTCGGATTCGCGGTATTAACCTTTTCCACGCGTTGTGTATCCAATGAAGCTCACGCTGCACTTCCAAAGCCTCGCAATCGTTCGATATAACGATAAGTCACTGTAGGTAACACGAAATCGCGATATTTATCTTTTTCACACGCTGTGTATGGAAAACAGCTATGGATTCACTTCCCAAGCCCCGCAATCGTTCCATATAACGAGAAATCACTCTAGTAGGCTGGGATTCGCGATATTTACCTTTTCCCCGCGCTGTGTATCGAAAGCAGCTGAGGATTCACTTCCCAATCTTTGCAATCGTTCGATATAACGATAAATTAATGTAGGAGACTCGGATTCGCGGTATTAACCTTTTCCACGCGTTGTGTATCCAATGAAGCTCAGGATTCACTTCCCAAGCCTCGCAATCGTTCGATATAACCAGAAATCACTCTAGGAGACTCGGATTCGCGACATTTACCTTTTCCACACGCAGTGTATCGAAAGCAGTTAAGGATTCACTTCCCAATCACCGCAATATTTTGATATAACGATAAGTCACTGTTGGGGACTCGGATGAGCGATATTTACTTTTTCACACGCTGTGTATCGAAAGCAGCTAAGGATTCAGTTCCCAATTTTCAGAATCGTTCGATATAACGATAAATCACTCTAGCAGACACGTATTCGCGATATTTACCTTTTCCACACGCAGTGTATCGAAAGAAGCTAAGGATTCACTTCCCAATCTTCGCAATCGTTCGATATAACGATAAATTAATCTAGGAGACTCGGATTCGCGGTATTAACCTTTTCCACGCGTTGCGTATCCAATGAAGCTCAGGATGCACTTCCAAAGCCTCGCAATCGTTCGATATAACGATAAGTCACTGTAGGTAATACGAAATCGCGATATTTACCATTTCCACACGCTGTGTATCGAATGGAGGTAAGGAGTCACTTCCCAATCCTCGCAATCGTTCGATATAACGATAAATCAATCTAGGAGACTCGGATTCGCGGTATTAACCTTTTCCACGCGCTGTGTATCGAAAGAAGCTCAGGATTCACTTCCCAAGCCTCGCAATCGTTCGATATAACCAGAAGTCACTCTAGGAGACTCGGATTCGCGATATTTACCTTTTCCCACGCTGTGTATCGAAAGCAGCTAAGGTTTCACTTCCCATGCCTCGCAATCATTCGATATAACCATAAATCACTCTAGTAGACTTGGATTCCTGATATTTACCTAGTACACACGCTGTGTATCGAAAGCAGCTGAGTATTCACTTCCCAATCCTCGCAATCGTTCGATATAACTATAAACGTCTGTAGGGGACACGAAATCCCTATATTTACCTTTTCCAAACGCTGTGTATAGAAAGAAGCTAAGGATTCACTTCCCATACCTCGCAATCGTTCGATATAACGATATATCACTATAGTAGACTCGGATTCGCGATATTTACCTTTTCCACACGCTGTGTATGGAAAGCAGCTAAAGATTCACTTCCCATGCCTCGCAATCATTCGATATAACCATGAATCACTCTAGTAGACTCGGATTCCTGATATTTACCTTGTACACACGCTGTGTATCGAAAGCAGCTGAGTATTCACTTCCCAATCCTCGCAATCGTCCGATATAGCAATAAACGTCTGTAGTCGATACGAAATCCCTATATTTACCTTTTCCAAACGCTGTGTATAGAAAGAAGCTAAGGATTCACTTCCCATATCTCGCAATCGTGCGATATAACGATATATCACTATAGTAGACTCGGATTCGCGATATTTACCTTTTCCACACGCTGTGTATGGAATGCAGCTAAGGATTCACTTCCCAATCATCGCAATCGTTCGATATAACCTTAAATCAATCTAGTAGACTCTGATGCGCAATATTTACCTCTTCCACAGGCTGTGTATGGAAAGCAGCTAAGGATTCACTTCCCAATCCTTGCAATCGTTCGATATAACGATAAATCAATCTAGTATACTCTGATGCGCAATATTTATCTTTTCCACACGCTGTGTATCGAATGCAGCTAAGTATTCACTTCCCCAGCCTCGCAATCGTTCGATATAACGATAACTCACTATAGTAGACTCGGATTCGCGGTATTAATATTTTCCACGCGCTGTGTATCGAAAGCAGCTAAGGAGTCACTTCCCAATCCTCGCAATCGTTCGATATAACGATAAGTCACTGTAGGTAACACGAAATCGCGATATTTATCTTTTTCACACGCTGTGTATGGAAAGCAGCTAAGGATTAACTTCCCAAGCCCTGCAAGAGTTCCATATAACGATAAATCACTCTAGTAGACTCGGATTCGCGATATTTACCATTTCCACACGCTGTGTGTCGAATGGAGGTAAGGAGTCACTTCCCAATCCTCGCAATCGGTCGATATAACCTTAAATCACTCTAGTAGACTCGGATTCGCTATATTTACATTTTCCACACGCTGTGTATCAAAAGAAGCTCAGGATTCACTTCCCAAGCCTCGCAATCGTTCGATATAACCAGAAATCACTCTAGGAGACTCGGATTCGCGGTATTAACCTTTTCCACGCGTTGTGTATCCAATGAAGCTCACGCTGCACTTCCAAAGCCTCGCAATCGTTCGATATAACGATAAGTCACTGTAGGTAACACGAAATCGCGATATTTACCTTTTCCACACGCTGTGTATGGAATGCAGCTAAGGATGCACTTCCCAATCATCGCAATCATTCGATATAACCTTAAATCAATCTAGTAGACTCTGATGCGCAATATTTACCTCTTCCACAGGCTGTGTATGGAAAGCTGCTAAGGATTCAGTTCCCAATTTTCGCAATCGTTCGATATAACGATAAATCACTCTAGTAGACACGGATTCGCGATATTTACCTTTTCCACACGCAGTGTATCGAAAGAAGCTATGGATTCACTTCCCAATCTTCGCAATCGTTCGATATAACCTTAAATCACTCTAGTAGACTCGGATTCGCGATCTTTGCATTTTCCACACGCTGTGTAACGAATGGAGAAAAGGATTCACTTCCCAATGATCGCAATCGTTCGATATAACGATAAATTAATCTAGGAGACTCGGATTCGCGGTATTAACCTTTTCCACGCGTTGTGTATCCAATGAAGCTCACGCTGCACTTCCAAAGCCTCGCAATCGTTCGATATAACGATAAGTCACTGTAGGTAACACGAAATCGCGATATTTATCTTTTTCACACGCTGTGTATGGAAAACAGCTATGGATTCACTTCCCAAGCCCCGCAATCGTTCCATATAACGAGAAATCACTCTAGTAGGCTGGGATTCGCGATATTTACCTTTTCCCCGCGCTGTGTATCGAAAGCAGCTGAGGATTCACTTCCCAAGCCCCGCAATCGTTCCATATAACGAGAAATCACTCTAGTAGACTCGGATTCGCGATATTTACCTTTTCCCACGCTGTGTATCGAAAGCAGCTAAGGATTCAGTTCCCAATTTTCACAATCGTTCGATATAACGATAAATCACTCTAGTAGACACGGGTTCGCGATATTAACTTTTCCACACGCAGTGTATCGAAAGAAGTTAAGGATTCACTTCCCAATCTTTGCAATCGTTCGATATAACGATAAATTAATGTAGGAGACTCGGATTCGCGGTATTAACCTTTTCCACGCGTTGCGTATCCAATGAAGCTCAGGATGCACTTCCAAAGCCTCGCAATCGTTCGATATAACGATAAGTCACTGTAGGTAATACGAAATCGCGATATTTACCATTTCCACACGCTGTGTATCGAATGGAGGTAAGGAGTCACTTCCCAATCCTCGCAATCGTTCGATATAACGATAAATCAATCTAGGAGACTCGGATTCGCGGTATTAACCTTTTCCACGCGTTGCGTATCCAATGAAGCTCAGGATGCACTTCCAAAGCCTCGCAATCGTTCGATATAATGATAAGTCACTGTAGGTAATACGAAATCGCGATATTTACCATTTCCACACGCTGTGTATCGAATGGAGGTAAGGAGTCACTTCCCAATCCTCGCAATCGTTCGATATAACGATAAATCAGTCTAGGAGACTCGGATTCGCGGTATTAACCTTTTCCACGCGCTGTGTATGGAATGCAGCTAAGGATGCACTTCCCAATCATCGCAATCATTCGATATAACCTTAAATCAATCTAGTAGACTCTGATGCGCAATATTTACCTCTTCCACAGGCTGTGTATGGAAAGCTGCTAAGGATTCAGTTCCCAATTTTCGCAATCGTTCGATATAACGATAAATCACTCTAGCAGACACGTATTCGCGATATTTACCTTTTCCACACGCAGTGTATCGAAAGAAGCTAAGGATTCACTTCCCAATCTTCGCAATCGTTCGATATAACGATAAATTAATCTAGGAGACTCGGATTCGCGGTATTAACCTTTTCCACGCGTTGCGTATCCAATGAAGCTCAGGATGCACTTCCAAAGCCTCGCAATCGTTCGATATAACGATAAGTCACTGTAGGTAATACGAAATCGCGATATTTACCATTTCCACACGCTGTGTATCGAATGGAGGTAAGGAGTCACTTCCCAATCCTCGCAATCGTTCGATATAACGATAAATCAGTCTAGGAGACTCGGATTCGCGGTATTAACCTTTTCCACGCGCTGTGTATCGAAAGAAGCTCAGGATTCACTTCCCACGCCTCGCAATCGTTCGATATAACCAAAAGTCACTCTAGGAGACTCGGATTCGCGATATTTACCTTTTCCCACGCTGTGTATCGAAAGCAGCTAAGGTTTCACTTCCCATGCCTCGCAATGATTCGATATAACCATAAATCACTCTAGTAGACTTGGATTCCTGATATTTACCTAGTACACACGCTGTGTATCGAAAGCAGCTGAGTATTCACTTCCCAATCCTCGCAATCGTTCGATATAACTATAAACGTCTGTAGGGGACACGAAATCCCTATATTTACCTTTTCCAAACGCTGTGTATAGAAAGAAGCTAAGGATTCACTTCCCATACCTCGCAATCGTTCGATATAACGATATATCACTATAGTAGACTCGGATTCGCGATATTTACCTTTTCCACACGCTGTGTATGGAAAGCAGCTAAAGATTCACTTCCCATGCCTCGCAATCATTCGATATAACCATGAATCACTCTAGTAGACTCGGATTCCTGATATTTACCTTGTACACACGCTGTGTATCGAAAGCAGCTGAGTATTCACTTCCCAATCCTCGCAATCGTCCGATATAACAATAAACGTCTGTAGTCGATACGAAATCCCTATATTTACCTTTTCCAAACGCTGTGTATAGAAAGAAGCTAAGGATTCACTTCCCATATCTCGCAATCGTGCGATATAACGATATATCACTATAGTAGACTCGGATTCGCGATATTTACCTTTTCCACACGCTGTGTATGGAATGCAGCTAAGGATTCACTTCCCAATCATCGCAATCGTTCGATATAACCTTAAATCAATCTAGTAGACTCTGATGCGCAATATTTACCTCTTCCACAGGCTGTGTATGGAAAGCAGCTAAGGATTCACTTCCCAATCCTTGCAATCGTTCGATATAACGATAAATCAATCTAGTATACTCTGATGCGCAATATTTATCTTTTCCACACGCTGTGTATCGAATGCAGCTAAGTATTCACTTCCCCAGCCTCGCAATCGTTCGATATAACGATAACTCACTATAGTAGACTCGGATTCGCGGTATTAATATTTTCCACGCGCTGTGTATCGAAAGCAGCTAAGGAGTCACTTCCCAATCCTCGCAATCGTTCGATATAACGATAAGTCACTGTAGGTAACACGAAATCGCGATATTTATCTTTTTCACACGCTGTGTATGGAAAGCAGCTAAGGATTAACTTCCCAAGCCCTGCAAGAGTTCCATATAACGATAAATCACTCTAGTAGACTCGGATTCGCGATATTTACCAGTTCCACACGCTGTGTGTCGAATGGAGGTAAGGAGTCACTTCCCAATCCTCGCAATCGGTCGATATAACCTTAAATCACTCTAGTAGACTCGGATTCGCTATATTTACATTTTCCACACGCTGTGTATCAAAAGAAGCTCAGGATTCACTTCCCAAGCCTCGCAATCGTTCGATATAACCAGAAATCACTCTAGGAGACTCGGATTCGCGGTATTAACCTTTTCCACGCGTTGTGTATCCAATGAAGCTCACGCTGCACTTCCAAAGCCTCGCAATCGTTCGATATAACGATAAGTCACTGTAGGTAACACGAAATCGCGATATTTACCTTTTCCACACGCTGTGTATGGAATGCAGCTAAGGATGCACTTCCCAATCATCGCAATCATTCGATATAACCTTAAATCAATCTAGTAGACTCTGATGCGCAATATTTACCTCTTCCACAGGCTGTGTATGGAAAGCTGCTAAGGATTCAGTTCCCAATTTTCGCAATCGTTCGATATAACGATAAATCACTCTAGTAGACACGGATTCGCGATATTTACCTTTTCCACACGCAGTGTATCGAAAGAAGCTATGGATTCACTTCCCAATCTTCGCAATCGTTCGATACAACCTTAAATCACTCTAGTAGAATCGGATTCGCGATCTTTGCATTTTCCACACGCTGTGTAACGAATGGAGAAAAGGATGCACTTCCCAATCATCGCAATCATTCGATATAACCTTAAATCAATCTAGTAGACTCTGATGCGCAATATTTACCTCTTCCACAGGCTGTGTATGGAAAGCAGCTAAAGATTCACTTCCCATGCCTCGCAATCATTCGATATAACCATGAATCACTCTAGTAGACTCGGATTCCTGATATTTACCTTGTACACACGCTGTGTATCGAAAGCAGCTGAGTATTCACTTCCCAATCCTCGCAATCGTCCGATATAACAATAAACGTCTGTAGTCGATACGAAATCCCTATATTTACCTTTTCCAAACGCTGTGTATAGAAAGAAGCTAAGGATTCACTTCCCATATCTCGCAATCGTTCGATATAACGATATATCACTATAGTAGACTCGGATTCGCGATATTTACCTTTTCCACACGCTGTGTATGGAATGCAGCTAAGGATTCACTTCCCAATCATCGCAATCGTTCGATATAACCTTAAATCAATCTAGTAGACTCTGATGCGCAATATTTACCTCTTCCACAGGCTGTGTATGGAAAGCAGCTAAGGATTCACTTCCCAATCCTTGCAATCGTTCGATATAACGATAAATCAATCTAGTATACTCTGATGCGCAATATTTATCTTTTCCACACGCTGTGTATCGAATGCAGCTAAGTATTCACTTCCCCAGCCTCGCAATCGTTCGATATAACGATAACTCACTATAGTAGACTCGGATTCGCGGTATTAATATTTTCCAATCGCTGTGTATCGAAAGCAGCTAAGGAGTCACTTCCCAATCCTCGCAATCGGTCGATATAACCTTAAATCACTCTAGTAGACTCGGATTCGCTATATTTACATTTTCCACACGCTGTGTATCAAAAGAAGCTCAGGATTCACTTCCCAAGCCTCGCAATCGTTCGATATAACCAGAAATCACTCTAGGAGACTCGGATTCGCGGTATTAACCTTTTCCACGCGTTGTGTATCCAATGAAGCTCACGCTGCACTTCCAAAGCCTCGCAATCGTTCGATATAACGATAAGTCACTGTAGGTAACACGAAATCGCGATATTTACCTTTTCCACACGCTGTGTATGGAATGCAGCTAAGGATGCACTTCCCAATCATCGCAATCATTCGATATAACCTTAAATCAATCTAGTAGACTCTGATGCGCAATATTTACCTCTTCCACAGGCTGTGTATGGAAAGCTGCTAAGGATTCAGTTCCCAATTTTCGCAATCGTTCGATATAACGATAAATCACTCTAGTAGACACGGATTCGCGATATTTACCTTTTCCACACGCAGTGTATCGAAAGAAGCTATGGATTCACTTCCCAATCTTCGCAATCGTTCGATATAACCTTAAATCACTCTAGTAGACTCGGATTCGCGATCTTTGCATTTTCCACACGCTGTGTAACGAATGGAGAAAAGGATTCACTTCCCAATGATCGCAATCGTTCGATATAACGATAAATTAATCTAGGAGACTCGGATTCGCGGTATTAACCTTTTCCACGCGTTGTGTATCCAATGAAGCTCACGCTGCACTTCCAAAGCCTCGCAATCGTTCGATATAACGATAAGTCACTGTAGGTAACACGAAATCGCGATATTTATCTTTTTCACACGCTGTGTATGGAAAACAGCTATGGATTCACTTCCCAAGCCCCGCAATCGTTCCATATAACGAGAAATCACTCTAGTAGGCTGGGATTCGCGATATTTACCTTTTCCCCGCGCTGTGTATCGAAAGCAGCTGAGGATTCACTTCCCAAGCCCCGCAATCGTTCCATATAACGAGAAATCACTCTAGTAGACTCGGATTCGCGATATTTACCTTTTCCCACGCTGTGTATCGAAAGCAGCTAAGGATTCAGTTCCCAATTTTCACAATCGTTCGATATAACGATAAATCACTCTAGTAGACACGGGTTCGCGATATTAACTTTTCCACACGCAGTGTATCGAAAGAAGTTAAGGATTCACTTCCCAATCTTTGCAATCGTTCGATATAACGATAAATTAATGTAGGAGACTCGGATTCGCGGTATTAACCTTTTCCACGCGTTGTGTATCCAATGAAGCTCAGGATTCACTTCCCAAGCCTCGCAATCGTTCGATATAACCAGAAATCACTCTAGGAGACTCGGATTCGCGACATTTACCTTTTCCACACGCAGTGTATCGAAAGCAGTTAAGGATTCACTTCCCAATCACCGCAATATTTTGATATAACGATAAGTCACTGTTGGGGACTCGGATGAGCGATATTTACGTTTTCACACGCTGTGTATCGAAAGCAGCTAAGTATTCAGTTCCCAATTTTCAGAATCGTTCGATATAACGATAAATCACTCTAGCAGACACGTATTCGCGATATTTACCTTTTCCACACGCAGTGTATCGAAAGAAGCTAAGGATTCACTTCCCAATCTTCGCAATCGTTCGATATAACGATAAATTAATCTAGGAGACTCGGATTCGCGGTATTAACCTTTTCCACGCGTTGCGTATCCAATGAAGCTCAGGATGCACTTCCAAAGCCTCGCAATCGTTCGATATAACGATAAGTCACTGTAGGTAATACGAAATCGCGATATTTACCATTTCCACACGCTGTGTATCGAATGGAGGTAAGGAGTCACTTCCCAATCCTCGCAATCGTTCGATATAACGATAAATCAATCTAGGAGACTCGGATTCGCGGTATTAACCTTTTCCACGCGCTGTGTATCGAAAGAAGCTCAGGATTCACTTCCCAAGCCTCGCAATCGTTCGATATAACCAGAAGTCACTCTAGGAGACTCGGATTCGCGATATTTACCTTTTCCCACGCTGTGTATCGAAAGCAGCTAAGGATTCACTTCCCATGCTTCGCAATCATTCGATATAACCATAAATCACTCTAGTAGACTTGGATTCCTGATATTTACCTTGTACACACGCTGTGTATCGAAAGCAGCTGAGTATTCACTTCCCAATCCACGCAATCGTTCGATATAACTATAAACGTCTGTAGGGGACACGAAATCCCTATATTTACCTTTTCCAAACGCTGTGTATAGAAAGAAGCTAAGGATTCACTTCCCATACCTCGCAATCGTTCGATATAACGATATATCACTATAGTAGACTCGGATTCGCGATATTTACCTTTTCCACACGCTGTGTATGCAAAGCAGCTAAAGATTCACTTCCCATGCCTCGCAATCATTCGATATAACCATGAATCACTCTAGTAGACTCGGATTCCTGATATTTACCTAGTACACACGCTGTGTATCGAAAGCAGCTGAGTATTCACTTCCCAATCCTCGCAATCGTCCGATATAACAATAAACGTCTGTAGTCGATACGAAATCCCTATATTTACCTTTTCCAAACGCTGTGTAAAGAAAGAAGCTAAGGATTCACTTCCCATATCTCGCAATCATTCGATATAACGATAAGTCACTGTAGGTAACACGAAATCGCGATATTTACCATTTCCACACGCTGTGTATCGAATGGAGGTAAGGAGTCACTTCCCAATCCTCGCAATCGTTCGATATAACGATAAATCACTCTAGTAGACTCGGATTCGCGGTATTAATATTTTCCACGCGCTGTGTATCGAAAGCAGCTAAGGAGTCACTTCCCAATCCTCGCAATCGTTCGATATAACGATAAGTCACTGTAGGTAACACGAAATCGCGATATTTATCTTTTTCACACGCTGTGTATGGAAAGCAGCTAAGGATTAACTTCCCAAGCCCTGCAAGAGTTCCATATAACGATAAATCACTCTAGTAGACTCGGATTCGCGATATTTACCATTTCCACACGCTGTGTATCGAATGGAGGTAAGGAGTCACTTCCCAATCCTCGCAATCGTTCGATATAACGATAAATCAATCTAGGAGACTCGGATTCGCGGTATTAACCTTTTCCACGCGCTGTGTATCGAAAGAAGCTCAGGATTCACTTCCCAAGCCTCGCAATCGTTCGATATAACCTTAAATCACTCTAGTAGACACGGATTCGCGATATTTACCTTTTCCACACGCAGTGTATCGAAAGAAGCTAAGGATTCACTTCCCATATCTCGCAATCATTCGATATAACGATAAGTCACTGTAGGTAACACGAAATCGCGATATTTACCATTTCCACACGCTGTGTATCGAATGGAGGTAAGGAGTCACTTCCCAATCCTCGCAATCGTTCGATATAACGATAAATCACTCTAGTAGACTCGGATTCGCGGTATTAATATTTTCCACGCGCTGTGTATCGAAAGCAGCTAAGGAGTCACTTCCCAATCCTCGCAATCGTTCGATATAACGATAAGTCACTGTAGGTAACACGAAATCGCGATATTTATCTTTTTCACACGCTGTGTTTGGAAAGCAGCTAAGGATTAACTTCCCAAGCCCTGCAAGAGTTCCATATAACGATAAATCACTCTAGTAGACTCGGATTCGCGATATTTACCATTTCCACACGCTGTGTATCAAAAGAAGCTCAGGATTCACTTCCCAAGCCTCGCAATCGTTCGATATAACCAGAAATCACTCTAGGAGACTCGGATTCGCGATCTTTGCATTTTCCACACGCTGTGTAACGAATGGAGAAAAGGATTCACTTCCCAATCATCGCAATCATTCGATATAACCTTAAATCAATCTAGTAGACTCTGATGCGCAATATTTACCTCTTCCACAGGCTGTGTATGGAAAGCTGCTAAGGATTCAGTTCCCAATCTTCGCAATCGTTCGATATAACCTTAAATCACTCTAGTAGACTCGGATTCGCGATCTTTGCATTTTCCACACGCTGTGTAACGAATGGAGAAAAGGATTCACTTCCCAATCATCGCAATCGTTCGATATAACGATAAATTAATCTAGGAGACTCGGATTCGCGGTATTAACCTTTTCCACGCGTTGTGTATCCAATGAAGCTCACGCTGCACTTCCAAAGCCTCGCAATCGTTCGATATAACGATAAGTCACTGTAGGTAACACGAAATCGCGATATTTATCTTTTTCACACGCTGTGTATGGAAAACAGCTATGGATTCACTTCCCAAGCCCCGCAATCGTTCCATATAACGAGAAATCACTCTAGTAGGCTGGGATTCGCGATATTTACCTTTTCCCCGCGCTGTGTATCGAAAGCAGCTGAGGATTCACTTCCCAAGAACCGCAATCGTTCCATATAACGAGAAATCACTCTAGTAGACTCGGATTCGCGATATTTACCTTTTCCCACGCTGTGTATCGAAAGCAGCTAAGGATTCAGTTCCCAATTTTCACAATCGTTCGATATAACGATAAATCACTCTAGTAGACACGGGTTCGCGATATTAACTTTTCCACACGCAGTGTATCGAAAGAAGTTAAGGATTCACTTCCCAATCTTTGCAATCGTTCGATATAACGATAAATTAATGTAGGAGACTCGGATTCGCGGTATTAACCTTTTCCACGCGTTGTGTATCCAATGAAGCTCAGGATTCACTTCCCAAGCCTCGCAATCGTTCGATATAACCAGAAATCACTCTAGGAGACTCGGATTCGCGACATTTACCTTTTCCACACGCAGTGTATCGAAAGCAGTTAAGGATTCACTTCCCAATCACCGCAATATTTTGATATAACGATAAGTCACTGTTGGGGACTCGGATGAGCGATATTTACTTTTTCACACGCTGTGTATCGAAAGCAGCTAAGGATTCAGTTCCCAATTTTCAGAATCGTTCAATATAACGATAAATCACTCTAGCAGACACGTATTGTCGATATTTACCTTTTCCACACGCAGTGTATCGAAAGAAGCTAAGGATTCACTTCCCAATCTTCGCAATCGTTCGATATAACGATAAATTAATCTAGGAGACTCGGATTCGCGGTATTAACCTTTTCCACGCGTTGCGTATCCAATGAAGCTCAGGATGCACTTCCAAAGCCTCGCAATCGTTCGATATAACGATAAGTCACTGTAGGTAATACGAAATCGCGATATTTACCATTTCCACACGCTGTGTATCGAATGGAGGTAAGGAGTCACTTCCCAATCCTCGCAATCGTTCGATATAACGATAAATCAATCTAGGAGACTCGGATTCGCGGTATTAACCTTTTCCACGCGCTGTGTATCGAAAGAAGCTCAGGATTCACTTCCCAAGCCTCGCAATCGTTCGATATAACCAGAAGTCACTCTAGGAGACTCGGATTCGCGATATTTACCTTTTCCCACGCTGTGTATCGAAAGCAGCTAAGGTTTCACTTCCCATGCCTCGCAATCATTCGATATAACCATAAATCACTCTAGTAGACTCGGATTCCTGATATTTACCTTGTACACACGCTGTGTATCGAAAGCAGCTGAGTATTCACTTCCCAATCCTCGCAATCGTTCGATATAACTATAAACGTCTGTAGGGGACACGAAATCCCTATATTTACCTTTTCCAAACGCTGTGTATAGAAAGAAGCTAAGGATTCACTTCCCATACCTCGCAATCGTTCGATATAACGATATATCACTATAGTAGACTCGGATTCGCGATATTTACCTTTTCCACACGCTGTGTATGGAAAGCAGCTAAAGATTCACTTCCCATGCCTCGCAATCATTCGATATAACCATGAATCACTCTAGTAGACTCGGATTCCTGATATTTACCTTGTACACACGCTGTGTATCGAAAGCAGCTGAGTATTCACTTCCCAATCCTCGCAATCGTCCGATATAACAATAAACGTCTGTAGTCGATACGAAATCCCTATATTTACCTTTTCCAAACGCTGTGTATAGAAAGAAGCTAAGGATTCACTTCCCATATCTCGCAATCGTGCGATATAACGATATATCACTATAGTAGACTCGGATTCGCGATATTTACCTTTTCCACACGCTGTGTATGGAATGCAGCTAAGGATTCACTTCCCAATCATCGCAATCGTTCGATATAACCTTAAATCAATCTAGTAGACTCTGATGCGCAATATTTACCTCTTCCACAGGCTGTGTATGGAAAGCAGCTAAGGATTCACTTCCCAATCCTTGCAATCGTTCGATATAACGATAAATCAATCTAGTATACTCTGATGCGCAATATTTATCTTTTCCACACGCTGTGTATCGAATGCAGCTAAGTATTCACTTCCCCAGCCTCGCAATCGTTCGATATAACGATAACTCACTATAGTAGACTCGGATTCGCGGTATTAATATTTTCCACGCGCTGTGTATCGAAAGCAGCTAAGGAGTCACTTCCCAATCCTCGCAATCGTTCGATATAACGATAAGTCACTGTAGGTAACACGAAATCGCGATATTTATCTTTTTCACACGCTGTGTATGGAAAGCAGCTAAGGATTAACTTCCCAAGCCCTGCAAGAGTTCCATATAACGATAAATCACTCTAGTAGACTCGGATTCGCGATATTTACATTTTCCACACGCTGTGTATCAAAAGAAGCTCAGGATTCACTTCCCAAGCCTCGCAATCGTTCGATATAACCAGAAATCACTCTAGGAGACTCGGATTCGCGGTATTAACCTTTTCCACGCGTTGTGTATCCAATGAAGCTCACGCTGCACTTCCAAAGCCTCGCAATCGTTCGATATAACGATAAGTCACTGTAGGTAACACGAAATCGCGATATTTACCTTTTCCACACGCTGTGTATGGAATGCAGCTAAGGATGCACTTCCCAATCATCGCAATCATTCGATATAACCTTAAATCAATCTAGTAGACTCTGATGCGCAATATTTACCTCTTCCACAGGCTGTGTATGGAAAGCTGCTAAGGATTCAGTTCCCAATTTTCGCAATCGTTCGATATAACGATAAATCACTCTAGTAGACACGGATTCGCGATATTTACCTTTTCCACACGCAGTGTATCGAAAGAAGCTATGGATTCACTTCCCAATCTTCGCAATCGTTCGATATAACCTTAAATCACTCTAGTAGACTCGGATTCGCGATCTTTGCATTTTCCACACGCTGTGTAACGAATGGAGAAAAGGATTCACTTCCCAATGATCGCAATCGTTCGATATAACGATAAATTAATCTAGGAGACTCGGATTCGCGGTATTAACCTTTTCCACGCGTTGTGTATCCAATGAAGCTCACGCTGCACTTCCAAAGCCTCGCAATCGTTCGATATAACGATAAGTCACTGTAGGTAACACGAAATCGCGATATTTATCTTTTTCACACGCTGTGTATGGAAAACAGCTATGGATTCACTTCCCAAGCCCCGCAATCGTTCCATATAACGAGAAATCACTCTAGTAGGCTGGGATTCGCGATATTTACCTTTTCCCCGCGCTGTGTATCGAAAGCAGCTGAGGATTCACTTCCCAAGCCCCGCAATCGTTCCATATAACGAGAAATCACTCTAGTAGACTCGGATTCGCGATATTTACCTTTTCCCACGCTGTGTATCGAAAGCAGCTAAGGATTCAGTTCCCAATTTTCACAATCGTTCGATATAACGATAAATCACTCTAGTAGACACGGGTTCGCGATATTAACTTTTCCACACGCAGTGTATCGAAAGAAGTTAAGGATTCACTTCCCAATCTTTGCAATCGTTCGATATAACGATAAATTAATGTAGGAGACTCGGATTCGCGGTATTAACCTTTTCCACGCGTTGTGTATCCAATGAAGCTCAGGATTCACTTCCCAAGCCTCGCAATCGTTCGATATAACCAGAAATCACTCTAGGAGACTCGGATTCGCGACATTTACCTTTTCCACACGCAGTGTATCGAAAGCAGTTAAGGATTCACTTCCCAATCACCGCAATATTTTGATATAACGATAAGTCACTGTTGGGGACTCGGATGAGCGATATTTACGTTTTCACACGCTGTGTATCGAAAGCAGCTAAGTATTCAGTTCCCAATTTTCAGAATCGTTCGATATAACGATAAATCACTCTAGCAGACACGTATTCGCGATATTTACCTTTTCCACACGCAGTGTATCGAAAGAAGCTAAGGATTCACTTCCCAATCTTCGCAATCGTTCGATATAACGATAAATTAATCTAGGAGACTCGGATTCGCGGTATTAACCTTTTCCACGCGTTGCGTATCCAATGAAGCTCAGGATGCACTTCCAAAGCCTCGCAATCGTTCGATATAACGATAAGTCACTGTAGGTAATACGAAATCGCGATATTTACCATTTCCACACGCTGTGTATCGAATGGAGGTAAGGAGTCACTTCCCAATCCTCGCAATCGTTCGATATAACGATAAATCAATCTAGGAGACTCGGATTCGCGGTATTAACCTTTTCCACGCGCTGTGTATCGAAAGAAGCTCAGGATTCACTTCCCAAGCCTCGCAATCGTTCGATATAACCAGAAGTCACTCTAGGAGACTCGGATTCGCGATATTTACCTTTTCCCACGCTGTGTATCGAAAGCAGCTAAGGATTCACTTCCCATGCTTCGCAATCATTCGATATAACCATAAATCACTCTAGTAGACTTGGATTCCTGATATTTACCTTGTACACACGCTGTGTATCGAAAGCAGCTGAGTATTCACTTCCCAATCCACGCAATCGTTCGATATAACTATAAACGTCTGTAGGGGACACGAAATCCCTATATTTACCTTTTCCAAACGCTGTGTATAGAAAGAAGCTAAGGATTCACTTCCCATACCTCGCAATCGTTCGATATAACGATATATCACTATAGTAGACTCGGATTCGCGATATTTACCTTTTCCACACGCTGTGTATGCAAAGCAGCTAAAGATTCACTTCCCATGCCTCGCAATCATTCGATATAACCATGAATCACTCTAGTAGACTCGGATTCCTGATATTTACCTAGTACACACGCTGTGTATCGAAAGCAGCTGAGTATTCACTTCCCAATCCTCGCAATCGTCCGATATAACAATAAACGTCTGTAGTCGATACGAAATCCCTATATTTACCTTTTCCAAACGCTGTGTAAAGAAAGAAGCTAAGGATTCACTTCCCATATCTCGCAATCATTCGATATAACGATAAGTCACTGTAGGTAACACGAAATCGCGATATTTACCATTTCCACACGCTGTGTATCGAATGGAGGTAAGGAGTCACTTCCCAATCCTCGCAATCGTTCGATATAACGATAAATCACTCTAGTAGACTCGGATTCGCGGTATTAATATTTTCCACGCGCTGTGTATCGAAAGCAGCTAAGGAGTCACTTCCCAATCCTCGCAATCGTTCGATATAACGATAAGTCACTGTAGGTAACACGAAATCGCGATATTTATCTTTTTCACACGCTGTGTATGGAAAGCAGCTAAGGATTAACTTCCCAAGCCCTGCAAGAGTTCCATATAACGATAAATCACTCTAGTAGACTCGGATTCGCGATATTTACCATTTCCACACGCTGTGTATCGAATGGAGGTAAGGAGTCACTTCCCAATCCTCGCAATCGTTCGATATAACGATAAATCAATCTAGGAGACTCGGATTCGCGGTATTAACCTTTTCCACGCGCTGTGTATCGAAAGAAGCTCAGGATTCACTTCCCAAGCCTCGCAATCGTTCGATATAACCTTAAATCACTCTAGTAGACACGGATTCGCGATATTTACCTTTTCCACACGCAGTGTATCGAAAGAAGCTAAGGATTCACTTCCCATATCTCGCAATCATTCGATATAACGATAAGTCACTGTAGGTAACACGAAATCGCGATATTTACCATTTCCACACGCTGTGTATCGAATGGAGGTAAGGAGTCACTTCCCAATCCTCGCAATCGTTCGATATAACGATAAATCACTCTAGTAGACTCGGATTCGCGGTATTAATATTTTCCACGCGCTGTGTATCGAAAGCAGCTAAGGAGTCACTTCCCAATCCTCGCAATCGTTCGATATAACGATAAGTCACTGTAGGTAACACGAAATCGCGATATTTATCTTTTTCACACGCTGTGTTTGGAAAGCAGCTAAGGATTAACTTCCCAAGCCCTGCAAGAGTTCCATATAACGATAAATCACTCTAGTAGACTCGGATTCGCGATATTTACCATTTCCACACGCTGTGTATCAAAAGAAGCTCAGGATTCACTTCCCAAGCCTCGCAATCGTTCGATATAACCAGAAATCACTCTAGGAGACTCGGATTCGCGATCTTTGCATTTTCCACACGCTGTGTAACGAATGGAGAAAAGGATTCACTTCCCAATCATCGCAATCATTCGATATAACCTTAAATCAATCTAGTAGACTCTGATGCGCAATATTTACCTCTTCCACAGGCTGTGTATGGAAAGCTGCTAAGGATTCAGTTCCCAATCTTCGCAATCGTTCGATATAACCTTAAATCACTCTAGTAGACTCGGATTCGCGATCTTTGCATTTTCCACACGCTGTGTAACGAATGGAGAAAAGGATTCACTTCCCAATCATCGCAATCGTTCGATATAACGATAAATTAATCTAGGAGACTCGGATTCGCGGTATTAACCTTTTCCACGCGTTGTGTATCCAATGAAGCTCACGCTGCACTTCCAAAGCCTCGCAATCGTTCGATATAACGATAAGTCACTGTAGGTAACACGAAATCGCGATATTTATCTTTTTCACACGCTGTGTATGGAAAACAGCTATGGATTCACTTCCCAAGCCCCGCAATCGTTCCATATAACGAGAAATCACTCTAGTAGGCTGGGATTCGCGATATTTACCTTTTCCCCGCGCTGTGTATCGAAAGCAGCTGAGGATTCACTTCCCAAGAACCGCAATCGTTCCATATAACGAGAAATCACTCTAGTAGACTCGGATTCGCGATATTTACCTTTTCCCACGCTGTGTATCGAAAGCAGCTAAGGATTCAGTTCCCAATTTTCACAATCGTTCGATATAACGATAAATCACTCTAGTAGACACGGGTTCGCGATATTAACTTTTCCACACGCAGTGTATCGAAAGAAGTTAAGGATTCACTTCCCAATCTTTGCAATCGTTCGATATAACGATAAATTAATGTAGGAGACTCGGATTCGCGGTATTAACCTTTTCCACGCGTTGTGTATCCAATGAAGCTCAGGATTCACTTCCCAAGCCTCGCAATCGTTCGATATAACCAGAAATCACTCTAGGAGACTCGGATTCGCGACATTTACCTTTTCCACACGCAGTGTATCGAAAGCAGTTAAGGATTCACTTCCCAATCACCGCAATATTTTGATATAACGATAAGTCACTGTTGGGGACTCGGATGAGCGATATTTACTTTTTCACACGCTGTGTATCGAAAGCAGCTAAGGATTCAGTTCCCAATTTTCAGAATCGTTCAATATAACGATAAATCACTCTAGCAGACACGTATTGTCGATATTTACCTTTTCCACACGCAGTGTATCGAAAGAAGCTAAGGATTCACTTCCCAATCTTCGCAATCGTTCGATATAACGATAAATTAATCTAGGAGACTCGGATTCGCGGTATTAACCTTTTCCACGCGTTGCGTATCCAATGAAGCTCAGGATGCACTTCCAAAGCCTCGCAATCGTTCGATATAACGATAAGTCACTGTAGGTAATACGAAATCGCGATATTTACCATTTCCACACGCTGTGTATCGAATGGAGGTAAGGAGTCACTTCCCAATCCTCGCAATCGTTCGATATAACGATAAATCAATCTAGGAGACTCGGATTCGCGGTATTAACCTTTTCCACGCGCTGTGTATCGAAAGAAGCTCAGGATTCACTTCCCAAGCCTCGCAATCGTTCGATATAACCAGAAGTCACTCTAGGAGACTCGGATTCGCGATATTTACCTTTTCCCACGCTGTGTATCGAAAGCAGCTAAGGTTTCACTTCCCATGCCTCGCAATCATTCGATATAACCATAAATCACTCTAGTAGACTCGGATTCCTGATATTTACCTTGTACACACGCTGTGTATCGAAAGCAGCTGAGTATTCACTTCCCAATCCTCGCAATCGTTCGATATAACTATAAACGTCTGTAGGGGACACGAAATCCCTATATTTACCTTTTCCAAACGCTGTGTATAGAAAGAAGCTAAGGATTCACTTCCCATACCTCGCAATCGTTCGATATAACGATATATCACTATAGTAGACTCGGATTCGCGATATTTACCTTTTCCACACGCTGTGTATGGAAAGCAGCTAAAGATTCACTTCCCATGCCTCGCAATCATTCGATATAACCATGAATCACTCTAGTAGACTCGGATTCCTGATATTTACCTTGTACACACGCTGTGTATCGAAAGCAGCTGAGTATTCACTTCCCAATCCTCGCAATCGTCCGATATAACAATAAACGTCTGTAGTCGATACGAAATCCCTATATTTACCTTTTCCAAACGCTGTGTATAGAAAGAAGCTAAGGATTCACTTCCCATATCTCGCAATCGTGCGATATAACGATATATCACTATAGTAGACTCGGATTCGCGATATTTACCTTTTCCACACGCTGTGTATGGAATGCAGCTAAGGATTCACTTCCCAATCATCGCAATCGTTCGATATAACCTTAAATCAATCTAGTAGACTCTGATGCGCAATATTTACCTCTTCCACAGGCTGTGTATGGAAAGCAGCTAAGGATTCACTTCCCAATCCTTGCAATCGTTCGGTATAACGATAAATCAATCTAGTATACTCTGATGCGCAATATTTATCTTTTCCACACGCTGTGTATCGAATGCAGCTAAGTATTCACTTCCCCAGCCTCGCAATCGTTCGATATAACGATAACTCACTATAGTAGACTCGGATTCGCGGTATTAATATTTTCCACGCGCTGTGTATCGAAAGCAGCTAAGGAGTCACTTCCCAATCCTCGCAATCGTTCGATATAACGATAAGTCACTGTAGGTAACACGAAATCGCGATATTTATCTTCTTCACACGCTGTGTATGGAAAGCAGCTAAGGATTAACTTCCCAAGCCCTGCAAGAGTTCCATATAACGATAAATCACTCTAGTAGACTCGGATTCGCGATATTTACATTTTCCACACGCTGTGTATCAAAAGAAGCTCAGGATTCACTTCCCAAGCCTCGCAATCGTTCGATATAACCAGAAATCACTCTAGGAGACTCGGATTCGCGGTATTAACCTTTTCCACGCGTTGTGTATCCAATGAAGCTCACGCTGCACTTCCAAAGCCTCGCAATCGTTCGATATAACGATAAGTCACTGTAGGTAACACGAAATCGCGATATTTACCTTTTCCACACGCTGTGTATGGAATGCAGCTAAGGATGCACTTCCCAATCATCGCAATCATTCGATATAACCTTAAATCAATCTAGTAGACTCTGATGCGCAATATTTACCTCTTCCACAGGCTGTGTATGGAAAGCTGCTAAGGATTCAGTTCCCAATTTTCGCAATCGTTCGATATAACGATAAATCACTCTAGCAGACACGTATTCGCGATATTCACCTTTTCCACACGCAGTGTATCGAAAGAAGCTAAGGATTCACTTCCCAATCTTCGCAATCGTTCGATATAACGATAAATCACTCCAGTAGACTCGGATTCGCGGTATTAATATTTTCCACGCGCTGTGTATCGAAAGCAGCTAAGGAGTCACTTCCCAATCCTCGCAATCGTTCGATATAACGATAAGTCACTGTAGGTAACACGAAATCGCGATATTTATCTTTTTCACACGCTGTGTATGGAAAGCAGCTAAGGATTAACTTCCCAAGCCCTGCAAGAGTTCCATATAACGATAAATCACTCTAGTAGACTCGGATTCGCGATATTTACCATTTCCACACGCTGTGTATCAAAAGAAGCTCAGGATTCACTTCCCAAGCCTCGCAATCGTTCGATATAACCAGAAATCACTCTAGGAGACTCGGATTCGCGATCTTTGCATTTTCCACACGCTGTGTAACGAATGGAGAAAAGGATTCACTTCCCAATCATCGCAATCATTCGATATAACCTTAAATCAATCTAGTAGACTCTGATGCGCAATATTTACCTCTTCCACAGGCTGTGTATGGAAAGCTGCTAAGGATTCAGTTCCCAATTTTCGCAATCGTTCGATATAACGATAAATCACTCTAGTAGACACGGATTCGCGATATTTACCTTTTCCACACGCAGTGTATCGAAAGAAGCTATGGATTCACTTCCCAATCTTCGCAATCGTTCGATATAACCTTAAATCACTCTAGTAGACTCGGATTCGCGATCTTTGCATTTTCCACACGCTGTGTAACGAATGGAGAAAAGGATTCACTTCCCAATCATCGCAATCGTTCGATATAACGATAAATTAATCTAGGAGACTCGGATTCGCGGTATTAACCTTTTCCACGCGTTGTGTATCCAATGAAGCTCACGCTGCACTTCCAAAGATTCGCAATCGTTCGATATAACGATAAGTCACTGTAGGTAACACGAAATCGCGATATTTATCTTTTTCACACGCTGTGTATGGAAAGCAGCTAAGGATTAACTTCCCAAGCCCTGCAAGAGTTCCATATAACGATAAATCACTCTAGTAGACTCGGATTCGCGATATTTACCATTTCCACACGCTGTGTGTCGAATGGAGGTAAGGAGTCACTTCCCAATCCTCGCAATCGGTCGATATAACCTTAAATCACTCTAGTAGACTCGGATTCGCTATATTTACATTTTCCACACGCTGTGTATCAAAAGAAGCTCAGGATTCACTTCCCAAGCCTCGCAATCGTTCGATATAACCAGAAATCACTCTAGGAGACTCGGATTCGCGGTATTAACCTTTTCCACGCGTTGTGTATCCAATGAAGCTCACGCTGCACTTCCAAAGCCTCGCAATCGTTCGATATAACGATAAGTCACTGTAGGTAACACGAAATCGCGATATTTACCTTTTCCACACGCTGTGTATGGAATGCAGCTAAGGATGCACTTCCCAATCATCGCAATCATTCGATATAACCTTAAATCAATCTAGTAGACTCTGATGCGCAATATTTACCTCTTCCACAGGCTGTGTATGGAAAGCTGCTAAGGATTCAGTTCCCAATTTTCGCAATCGTTCGATATAACGATAAATCCCTCTAGCAGACACGTATTCGCGATATTTACCTTTTCCACACGCAGTGTATCGAAAGAAGCTAAGGATTCACTTCCCAATCTTCGCAATCGTTCGATATAACGATAAATTAATCTAGGAGACTCGGATTCGCGGTATTAACCTTTTCCACGCGTTGCGTATCCAATGAAGCTCAGGATGCACTTCCAAAGCCTCGCAATCGTTCGATATAACGATAAGTCACTGTAGGTAATACGAAATCGCGATATTTACCATTTCCACACGCTGTGTATCGAATGGAGGTAAGGAGTCACTTCCCAATCCTCGCAATCGTTCGATATAACGATAAATCAATCTAGGAGACTCGGATTCGCGGTATTAACCTTTTCCACGCGCTGTGTATCGAAAGAAGCTCAGGATTCACTTCCCAAGCCTCGCAATCGTTCGATATAACCTTAAATCACTCTAGGAGACTCGGATTCGCGATATTTACCTTTTCCCACGCTGTGTATCGAAAGCAGCTGAGTATTCACTTCCCAATCCTCGCAATCATTCGATATAACGATAAGTCACTGTAGGTAACACGAAATCGCGATATTTACCATTTCCACACGCTGTGTATCGAATGGAGGTAAGGAGTCACTTCCCAATCCTCGCAATCGTTCGATATAACGATAAATCACTCTAGTAGACTCGGATTCGCGGTATTAATATTTTCCACGCGCTGTGTATCGAAAGCAGCTAAGGAGTCACTTCCCAATCCTCGCAATCGTTCGATATAACGATAAGTCACTGTAGGTAACACGAAATCGCGATATTTATCTTTTTCACACGCTGTGTTTGGAAAGCAGCTAAGGATTAACTTCCCAAGCCCTGCAAGAGTTCCATATAACGATAAATCACTCTAGTAGACTCGGATTCGCGATATTTACCATTTCCACACGCTGTGTATCAAAAGAAGCTCAGGATTCACTTCCCAAGCCTCGCAATCGTTCGATATAACCAGAAATCACTCTAGGAGACTCGGATTCGCGATCTTTGCATTTTCCACACGCTGTGTAACGAATGGAGAAAAGGATTCACTTCCCAATCATCGCAATCATTCGATATAACCTTAAATCAATCTAGTAGACTCTGATGCGCAATATTTACCTCTTCCACAGGCTGTGTATGGAAAGCTGCTAAGGATTCAGTTCCCAATCTTCGCAATCGTTCGATATAACCTTAAATCACTCTAGTAGACTCGGATTCGCGATCTTTGCATTTTCCACACGCTGTGTAACGAATGGAGAAAAGGATTCACTTCCCAATCATCGCAATCGTTCGATATAACGATAAATTAATCTAGGAGACTCGGATTCGCGGTATTAACCTTTTCCACGCGTTGTGTATCCAATGAAGCTCACGCTGCACTTCCAAAGCCTCGCAATCGTTCGATATAACGATAAGTCACTGTAGGTAACACGAAATCGCGATATTTATCTTTTTCACACGCTGTGTATGGAAAACAGCTATGGATTCACTTCCCAAGCCCCGCAATCGTTCCATATAACGAGAAATCACTCTAGTAGGCTGGGATTCGCGATATTTACCTTTTCCCCGCGCTGTGTATCGAAAGCAGCTGAGGATTCACTTCCCAAGAACCGCAATCGTTCCATATAACGAGAAATCACTCTAGTAGACTCGGATTCGCGATATTTACCTTTTCCCACGCTGTGTATCGAAAGCAGCTAAGGATTCAGTTCCCAATTTTCACAATCGTTCGATATAACGATAAATCACTCTAGTAGACACGGGTTCGCGATATTAACTTTTCCACACGCAGTGTATCGAAAGAAGTTAAGGATTCACTTCCCAATCTTTGCAATCGTTCGATATAACGATAAATTAATGTAGGAGACTCGGATTCGCGGTATTAACCTTTTCCACGCGTTGTGTATCCAATGAAGCTCAGGATTCACTTCCCAAGCCTCGCAATCGTTCGATATAACCAGAAATCACTCTAGGAGACTCGGATTCGCGACATTTACCTTTTCCACACGCAGTGTATCGAAAGCAGTTAAGGATTCACTTCCCAATCACCGCAATATTTTGATATAACGATAAGTCACTGTTGGGGACTCGGATGAGCGATATTTACTTTTTCACACGCTGTGTATCGAAAGCAGCTAAGGATTCAGTTCCCAATTTTCAGAATCGTTCAATATAACGATAAATCACTCTAGCAGACACGTATTGTCGATATTTACCTTTTCCACACGCAGTGTATCGAAAGAAGCTAAGGATTCACTTCCCAATCTTCGCAATCGTTCGATATAACGATAAATTAATCTAGGAGACTCGGATTCGCGGTATTAACCTTTTCCACGCGTTGCGTATCCAATGAAGCTCAGGATGCACTTCCAAAGCCTCGCAATCGTTCGATATAACGATAAGTCACTGTAGGTAATACGAAATCGCGATATTTACCATTTCCACACGCTGTGTATCGAATGGAGGTAAGGAGTCACTTCCCAATCCTCGCAATCGTTCGATATAACGATAAATCAATCTAGGAGACTCGGATTCGCGGTATTAACCTTTTCCACGCGCTGTGTATCGAAAGAAGCTCAGGATTCACTTCCCAAGCCTCGCAATCGTTCGATATAACCAGAAGTCACTCTAGGAGACTCGGATTCGCGATATTTACCTTTTCCCACGCTGTGTATCGAAAGCAGCTAAGGTTTCACTTCCCATGCCTCGCAATCATTCGATATAACCATAAATCACTCTAGTAGACTCGGATTCCTGATATTTACCTTGTACACACGCTGTGTATCGAAAGCAGCTGAGTATTCACTTCCCAATCCTCGCAATCGTTCGATATAACTATAAACGTCTGTAGGGGACACGAAATCCCTATATTTACCTTTTCCAAACGCTGTGTATAGAAAGAAGCTAAGGATTCACTTCCCATACCTCGCAATCGTTCGATATAACGATATATCACTATAGTAGACTCGGATTCGCGATATTTACCTTTTCCACACGCTGTGTATGGAAAGCAGCTAAAGATTCACTTCCCATGCCTCGCAATCATTCGATATAACCATGAATCACTCTAGTAGACTCGGATTCCTGATATTTACCTTGTACACACGCTGTGTATCGAAAGCAGCTGAGTATTCACTTCCCAATCCTCGCAATCGTCCGATATAACAATAAACGTCTGTAGTCGATACGAAATCCCTATATTTACCTTTTCCAAACGCTGTGTATAGAAAGAAGCTAAGGATTCACTTCCCATATCTCGCAATCGTGCGATATAACGATATATCACTATAGTAGACTCGGATTCGCGATATTTACCTTTTCCACACGCTGTGTATGGAATGCAGCTAAGGATTCACTTCCCAATCATCGCAATCGTTCGATATAACCTTAAATCAATCTAGTAGACTCTGATGCGCAATATTTACCTCTTCCACAGGCTGTGTATGGAAAGCAGCTAAGGATTCACTTCCCAATCCTTGCAATCGTTCGGTATAACGATAAATCAATCTAGTATACTCTGATGCGCAATATTTATCTTTTCCACACGCTGTGTATCGAATGCAGCTAAGTATTCACTTCCCCAGCCTCGCAATCGTTCGATATAACGATAACTCACTATAGTAGACTCGGATTCGCGGTATTAATATTTTCCACGCGCTGTGTATCGAAAGCAGCTAAGGAGTCACTTCCCAATCCTCGCAATCGTTCGATATAACGATAAGTCACTGTAGGTAACACGAAATCGCGATATTTATCTTCTTCACACGCTGTGTATGGAAAGCAGCTAAGGATTAACTTCCCAAGCCCTGCAAGAGTTCCATATAACGATAAATCACTCTAGTAGACTCGGATTCGCGATATTTACATTTTCCACACGCTGTGTATCAAAAGAAGCTCAGGATTCACTTCCCAAGCCTCGCAATCGTTCGATATAACCAGAAATCACTCTAGGAGACTCGGATTCGCGGTATTAACCTTTTCCACGCGTTGTGTATCCAATGAAGCTCACGCTGCACTTCCAAAGCCTCGCAATCGTTCGATATAACGATAAGTCACTGTAGGTAACACGAAATCGCGATATTTACCTTTTCCACACGCTGTGTATGGAATGCAGCTAAGGATGCACTTCCCAATCATCGCAATCATTCGATATAACCTTAAATCAATCTAGTAGACTCTGATGCGCAATATTTACCTCTTCCACAGGCTGTGTATGGAAAGCTGCTAAGGATTCAGTTCCCAATTTTCGCAATCGTTCGATATAACGATAAATCACTCTAGCAGACACGTATTCGCGATATTCACCTTTTCCACACGCAGTGTATCGAAAGAAGCTAAGGATTCACTTCCCAATCTTCGCAATCGTTCGATATAACGATAAATCACTCCAGTAGACTCGGATTCGCGGTATTAATATTTTCCACGCGCTGTGTATCGAAAGCAGCTAAGGAGTCACTTCCCAATCCTCGCAATCGTTCGATATAACGATAAGTCACTGTAGGTAACACGAAATCGCGATATTTATCTTTTTCACACGCTGTGTATGGAAAGCAGCTAAGGATTAACTTCCCAAGCCCTGCAAGAGTTCCATATAACGATAAATCACTCTAGTAGACTCGGATTCGCGATATTTACCATTTCCACACGCTGTGTATCAAAAGAAGCTCAGGATTCACTTCCCAAGCCTCGCAATCGTTCGATATAACCAGAAATCACTCTAGGAGACTCGGATTCGCGATCTTTGCATTTTCCACACGCTGTGTAACGAATGGAGAAAAGGATTCACTTCCCAATCATCGCAATCATTCGATATAACCTTAAATCAATCTAGTAGACTCTGATGCGCAATATTTACCTCTTCCACAGGCTGTGTATGGAAAGCTGCTAAGGATTCAGTTCCCAATTTTCGCAATCGTTCGATATAACGATAAATCACTCTAGTAGACACGGATTCGCGATATTTACCTTTTCCACACGCAGTGTATCGAAAGAAGCTATGGATTCACTTCCCAATCTTCGCAATCGTTCGATATAACCTTAAATCACTCTAGTAGACTCGGATTCGCGATCTTTGCATTTTCCACACGCTGTGTAACGAATGGAGAAAAGGATTCACTTCCCAATCATCGCAATCGTTCGATATAACGATAAATTAATCTAGGAGACTCGGATTCGCGGTATTAACCTTTTCCACGCGTTGTGTATCCAATGAAGCTCACGCTGCACTTCCAAAGATTCGCAATCGTTCGATATAACGATAAGTCACTGTAGGTAACACGAAATCGCGATATTTATCTTTTTCACACGCTGTGTATGGAAAGCAGCTAAGGATTAACTTCCCAAGCCCTGCAAGAGTTCCATATAACGATAAATCACTCTAGTAGACTCGGATTCGCGATATTTACCATTTCCACACGCTGTGTGTCGAATGGAGGTAAGGAGTCACTTCCCAATCCTCGCAATCGGTCGATATAACCTTAAATCACTCTAGTAGACTCGGATTCGCTATATTTACATTTTCCACACGCTGTGTATCAAAAGAAGCTCAGGATTCACTTCCCAAGCCTCGCAATCGTTCGATATAACCAGAAATCACTCTAGGAGACTCGGATTCGCGGTATTAACCTTTTCCACGCGTTGTGTATCCAATGAAGCTCACGCTGCACTTCCAAAGCCTCGCAATCGTTCGATATAACGATAAGTCACTGTAGGTAACACGAAATCGCGATATTTACCTTTTCCACACGCTGTGTATGGAATGCAGCTAAGGATGCACTTCCCAATCATCGCAATCATTCGATATAACCTTAAATCAATCTAGTAGACTCTGATGCGCAATATTTACCTCTTCCACAGGCTGTGTATGGAAAGCTGCTAAGGATTCAGTTCCCAATTTTCGCAATCGTTCGATATAACGATAAATCCCTCTAGCAGACACGTATTCGCGATATTTACCTTTTCCACACGCAGTGTATCGAAAGAAGCTAAGGATTCACTTCCCAATCTTCGCAATCGTTCGATATAACGATAAATTAATCTAGGAGACTCGGATTCGCGGTATTAACCTTTTCCACGCGTTGCGTATCCAATGAAGCTCAGGATGCACTTCCAAAGCCTCGCAATCGTTCGATATAACGATAAGTCACTGTAGGTAATACGAAATCGCGATATTTACCATTTCCACACGCTGTGTATCGAATGGAGGTAAGGAGTCACTTCCCAATCCTCGCAATCGTTCGATATAACGATAAATCAATCTAGGAGACTCGGATTCGCGGTATTAACCTTTTCCACGCGCTGTGTATCGAAAGAAGCTCAGGATTCACTTCCCAAGCCTCGCAATCGTTCGATATAACCAGAAGTCACTCTAGGAGACTCGGATTCGCGATATTTACCTTTTCCCACGCTGTGTATCGAAAGCAGCTGAGTATTCACTTCCCAATCCTCGCAATCGTTCGATATAACTATAAACGTCTGTAGGGGACACGAAATCCCTATATTTACCTTTTCCAAACGCTGTGTATAGAAAGAAGCTAAGGATTCACTTCCAATACCTCGCAATCGTTCGATATAACGATATATCACTATAGTAGACTCGGATTCGCGATATTTACCTTTTCCACACGCTGTGTATGGAAAGCAGCTAAAGATTCACTTCCCATGCCTCGCAATCATTCGATATAACCATGAATCACTCTAGTAGACTCGGATTCCTGATATTTACCTAGTACACACGCTGTGTATCGAAAGCAGCTGAGTATTCACTTCCCAATCCTCGCAATCGTCCGATATAACAATAAACGTCTGTAGTCTATACGAAATCCCTATATTTACCTTTTCCAAACGCTGTGTAAAGAAAGAAGATAAGGATTCACTTCCCAATCTTCGCAATCGTTCGATATAACGATAAATTAATCTAGGAGACTCGGATTCGCGGTATTAACCTTTTCCACGCGTTGCGTATCCAATGAAGCTCAGGATGCACTTCCAAAGCCTCGCAATCGTTCGATATAACGATAAGTCACTGTAGGTAACACGAAATCGCGATATTTACCATTTCCACACGCTGTGTATCGAATGGAGGTAAGGAGTCACTTCCCAATCCTCGCAATCGTTCGATATAACGATAAATCAATCTAGGAGACTCGGATTCGCGGTATTAACCTTTTCCACGCGCTGTGTATCGAAAGAAGCTCAGGATTCACTTCCCAAGCCTCGCAATCGTTCGATATAACCAGAAATCACTCTAGGAGACTCGGATTCGCGATATTTACCTTTTCCCACGCTGTGTATCGAAAGCAGCTAAGGATTCACTTCCCATGCCTCGCAATCATTCGATATAACCATGAATCACTCTAGTAGACTCGGATTCCTGATATTTACCTTGTACACACGCTGTGTATCGAAAGCAGCTGAGTATTCACTTCCCAATCCTCGCAATCGTCCGATATAACAATAAACGTCTGTAGTCGATACGAAATCCCTATATTTACCTTTTCCAAACGCTGTGTATAGAAAGAAGCTAAGGATTCACTTCCCATATCTCGCAATCGTTCGATATAACGATATATCACTATAGTAGACTCGGATTCGCGATATTTACCTTTTCCACACGCTGTGTATGGAAAGCAGCTAAAGATTCACTTCCCATGCCTCGCAATCATTCGATATAACCATGAATCACTCTAGTAGACTCGGATTCCTGATATTTACCTTGTACACACGCTGTGTATCGAAAGCAGCTGAGTATTCACTTCCCAATCCTCGCAATCGTCCGATATAACAATAAACGTCTGTAGTCGATACGAAATCCCTATATTTACCTTTTCCAAACGCTGTGTATAGAAAGAAGCTAAGGATTCACTTCCCATATCTCGCAATCGTTCGATATAACGATATATCACTATAGTAGACTCGGATTCGCGATATTTACCTTTTCCACACGCTGTGTATGGAATGCAGCTAAGGATTCACTTCCCAATCATCGCAATCGTTCGATATAACCTTAAATCAATCTAGTAGACTCTGATGCGCAATATTTACCTCTTCCACAAGCTGTGTATGGAAAGCAGCTAAGGATTCACTTCCCAATCCTTGCAATCGTTCGATATAACGATAAATCAATCTAGTATACTCTGATGCGCAATATTTATCTTTTCCACACGCTGTGTATCGAATGCAGCTAAGTATTCACTTCCCCAGCCTCGCAATCGTTCGATATAACGATAACTCACTATAGTAGACTCGGATTCGCGGTATTAATATTTTCCAATCGCTGTGTATCGAAAGCAGCTAAGGAGTCACTTCCCAATCCTCGCAATCGGTCGATATAACCTTAAATCACTCTAGTAGACTCGGATTCGCTATATTTACATTTTCCACACGCTGTGTATCAAAAGAAGCTCAGGATTCACTTCCCAAGCCTCGCAATCGTTCGATATAACCAGAAATCACTCTAGGAGACTCGGATTCGCGGTATTAACCTTTTCCACGCGTTGTGTATCCAATGAAGCTCACGCTGCACTTCCAAAGCCTCGCAATCGTTCGATATAACGATAAGTCACTGTAGGTAACACGAAATCGCGATATTTACCTTTTCCACACGCTGTGTATGGAATGCAGCTAAGGATGCACTTCCCAATCATCGCAATCATTCGATATAACCTTAAATCAATCTAGTAGACTCTGATGCGCAATATTTACCTCTTCCACAGGCTGTGTATGGAAAGCTGCTAAGGATTCAGTTCCCAATTTTCGCAATCGTTCGATATAACGATAAATCACTCTAGTAGACACGGATTCGCGATATTTAACTTTTCCACACGCAGTGTATCGAAAGAAGCTATGGATTCACTTCCCAATCTTCGCAATCGTTCGATATAACCTTAAATCACTCTAGTAGACTCGGATTCGCGATCTTTGCATTTTCCACACGCTGTGTAACGAATGGAGAAAAGGATTCACTTCCCAATGATCGCAATCGTTCGATATAACGATAAATTAATCTAGGAGACTCGGATTCGCGGTATTAACCTTTTCCACGCGTTGTGTATCCAATGAAGCTCACGCTGCACTTCCAAAGCCTCGCAATCGTTCGATATAACGATAAGTCACTGTAGGTAACACGAAATCGCGATATTTATCTTTTTCACACGCTGTGTATGGAAAACAGCTATGGATTCACTTCCCAAGCCCCGCAATCGTTCCATATAACGAGAAATCACTCTAGCAGGCTGGGATTCGCGATATTTACCTTTTCCCCGCGCTGTGTATCGAAAGCAGCTGAGGATTCACTTCCCAAGCCCCGCAATCGTTCCATATAACGAGAAATCACTCTAGTAGACTCGGATTCGCGATATTTACCTTTTCCCACGCTGTGTATCGAAAGCAGCTAAGGATTCAGTTCCCAATTTTCACAATCGTTCGATATAACGATAAATCACTCTAGTAGACACGGGTTCGCGATATTAACTTTTCCACACGCAGTGTATCGAAAGAAGTTAAGGATTCACTTCCCAATCTTTGCAATCGTTCGATATAACGATAAATTAATGTAGGAGACTCGGATTCGCGGTATTAACCTTTTCCACGCGTTGTGTATCCAATGAAGCTCAGGATTCACTTCCCAAGCCTCGCAATCGTTCGATATAACCAGAAATCACTCTAGGAGACTCGGATTCGCGACATTTACCTTTTCCACACGCAGTGTATCGAAAGCAGTTAAGGATTCACTTCCCAATCACCGCAATATTTTGATATAACGATAAGTCACTGTTGGGGACTCGGATGAGCGATATTTACTTTTTCACACGCTGTGTATCGAAAGCAGCTAAGTATTCAGTTCCCAATTTTCAGAATCGTTCGATATAACGATAAATCACTCTAGCAGACACGTATTCGCGATATTTACCTTTTCCACACGCAGTGTATCGAAAGAAGCTAAGGATTCACTTCCCAATCTTCGCAATCGTTCGATATAACGATAAATTAATCTAGGAGACTCGGATTCGCGGTATTAACCTTTTCCACGCGTTGCGTATCCAATGAAGCTCAGGATGCACTTCCAAAGCCTCGCAATCGTTCGATATAACGATAAGTCACTGTAGGTAATACGAAATCGCGATATTTACCATTTCCACACGCTGTGTATCGAATGGAGGTAAGGAGTCACTTCCCAATCCTCGCAATCGTTCGATATAACGATAAATCAATCTAGGAGACTCGGATTCGCGGTATTAACCTTTTCCACGCGCTGTGTATCGAAAGAAGCTCAGGATTCACTTCCCAAGCCTCGCAATCGTTCGATATAACCAGAAGTCACTCTAGGAGACTCGGATTCGCGATATTTACCTTTTCCCACGCTGTGTATCGAAAGCAGCTAAGGATTCACTTCCCATGCTTCGCAATCATTCGATATAACCATAAATCACTCTAGTAGACTTGGATTCCTGATATTTACCTTGTACACACGCTGTGTATCGAAAGCAGCTGAGTATTCACTTCCCAATCCTCGCAATCGTTCGATATAACTATAAACGTCTGTAGGGGACACGAAATCCCTATATTTACCTTTTCCAAACGCTGTGTATAGAAAGAAGCTAAGGATTCACTTCCCATACCTCGCAATCGTTCGATATAACGATATATCACTATAGTAGACTCGGATTCGCGATATTTACCTTTTCCACACGCTGTGTATGCAAAGCAGCTAAAGATTCACTTCCCATGCCTCGCAATCATTCGATATAACCATGAATCACTCTAGTAGACTCGGATTCCTGATATTTACCTAGTACACACGCTGTGTATCGAAAGCAGCTGAGTATTCACTTCCCAATCCTCGCAATCGTCCGATATAACAATAAACGTCTGTAGTCGATACGAAATCCCTATATTTACCTTTTCCAAACGCTGTGTAAAGAAAGAAGCTAAGGATTCACTTCCCATATCTCGCAATCATTCGGTATAACGATAAGTCACTGTAGGTAACACGAAATCGCGATATTTACCATTTCCACACGCTGTGTATCGAATGGAGGTAAGGAGTCACTTCCCAATCCTCGCAATCGTTCGATATAACGATAAATCAATCTAGGAGACTCGGATTCGCGGTATTAACCTTTTCCACGCGCTGTGTATCGAAAGAAGCTCAGGATTCACTTCCCAAGCCTCGCAATCGTTCGATATAACCAGAAGTCACTCTAGGAGACTCGGATTCGCGATATTTACCTTTTCCCACGCTGTGTATCGAAAGCAGCTAAGGATTCACTTCCCATGCTTCGCAATCATTCGATATAACCATAAATCACTCTAGTAGACTTGGATTCCTGATATTTACCTTGTACACACGCTGTGTATCGAAAGCAGCTGAGTATTCACTTCCCAATCCTCGCAATCGTTCGATATAACTATAAACGTCTGTAGGGGACACGAAATCCCTATATTTACCTTTTCCAAACGCTGTGTATAGAAAGAAGCTAAGGATTCACTTCTCATACCTCGCAATCGTTCGATATAACGATATATCACTATAGTAGACTCGGATTCGCGATATTTACCTTTTCCACACGCTGTGTATGCAAAGCAGCTAAAGATTCACTTCCCATGCCTCGCAATCATTCGATATAACCATGAATCACTCTAGTAGACTCGGATTCCTGATATTTACCTAGTACACACGCTGTGTATCGAAAGCAGCTGAGTATTCACTTCCCAATCTTCGCAATCGTTCGATATAACGATAAATTAATCTAGGAGACTCGGATTCGCGGTATTAACCTTTTCCACGCGTTGCGTATCCAATGAAGCTCAGGATGCACTTCCAAAGCCTCGCAATCGTTCGATATAACGATAAGTCACTGTAGGTAATACGAAATCGCGATATTTACCATTTCCACACGCTGTGTATCGAATGGAGGTAAGGAGTCACTTCCCAATCCTCGCAATCGTTCGATATAACGATAAATCAATCTAGGAGACTCGGATTCGCGGTATTAACCTTTTCCACGCGCTGTGTATCGAAAGAAGCTCAGGATTCACTTCCCAAGCCTCGCAATCGTTCGATATAACCAGAAGTCACTCTAGGAGACTCGGATTCGCGATATTTACCTTTTCCCACGCTGTGTATCGAAAGCAGCTAAGGATTCACTTCCCATGCTTCGCAATCATTCGATATAACCATAAATCACTCTAGTAGACTTGGATTCCTGATATTTACCTTGTACACACGCTGTGTATCGAAAGCAGCTGAGTATTCACTTCCCAATCCTCGCAATCGTTCGATATAACTATAAACGTCTGTAGGGGACACGAAATCCCTATATTTACCTTTTCCAAACGCTGTGTATAGAAAGAAGCTAAGGATTCACTTCCCATACCTCGCAATCGTTCGATATAACGATATATCACTATAGTAGACTCGGATTCGCGATATTTACCTTTTCCACACGCTGTGTATGCAAAGCAGCTAAAGATTCACTTCCCATGCCTCGCAATCATTCGATATAACCATGAATCACTCTAGTAGACTCGGATTCCTGATATTTACCTAGTACACACGCTGTGTATCGAAAGCAGCTGAGTATTCACTTCCCAATCCTCGCAATCGTCCGATATAACAATAAACGTCTGTAGTCGATACGAAATCCCTATATTTACCTTTTCCAAACGCTGTGTAAAGAAAGAAGCTAAGGATTCACTTCCCATATCTCGCAATCATTCGGTATAACGATAAGTCACTGTAGGTAACACGAAATCGCGATATTTACCATTTCCACACGCTGTGTATCGAATGGAGGTAAGGAGTCACTTCCCAATCCTCGCAATCGTTCGATATAACGATAAATCAATCTAGGAGACTCGGATTCGCGGTATTAACCTTTTCCACGCGCTGTGTATCGAAAGAAGCTCAGGATTCACTTCCCAAGCCTCGCAATCGTTCGATATAACCAGAAGTCACTCTAGGAGACTCGGATTCGCGATATTTACCTTTTCCCACGCTGTGTATCGAAAGCAGCTAAGGATTCACTTCCCATGCTTCGCAATCATTCGATATAACCATAAATCACTCTAGTAGACTTGGATTCCTGATATTTACCTTGTACACACGCTGTGTATCGAAAGCAGCTGAGTATTCACTTCCCAATCCTCGCAATCGTTCGATATAACTATAAACGTCTGTAGGGGACACGAAATCCCTATATTTACCTTTTCCAAACGCTGTGTATAGAAAGAAGCTAAGGATTCACTTCTCATACCTCGCAATCGTTCGATATAACGATATATCACTATAGTAGACTCGGATTCGCGATATTTACCTTTTCCACACGCTGTGTATGCAAAGCAGCTAAAGATTCACTTCCCATGCCTCGCAATCATTCGATATAACCATGAATCACTCTAGTAGACTCGGATTCCTGATATTTACCTAGTACACACGCTGTGTATCGAAAGCAGCTGAGTATTCACTTCCCAATCCTCGCAATCGTCCGATATAACAATAAACGTCTGTAGTCGATACGAAATCCCTATATTTACCTTTTCCAAACGCTGTGTAAAGAAAGAAGCTAAGGATTCACTTCCCATATCTCGCAATCATTCGATATAACGATAAGTCACTGTAGGTAACACGAAATCGCGATATTTACCATTTCCACACGCTGTGTATCGAATGGAGGTAAGGAGTCACTTCCCAATCCTCGCAATCGTTCGATATAACGATAAATCAATCTAGGAGACTCGGATTCGCGGTATTAACCTTTTCCACGCGCTGTGTATCGAAAGAAGCTCAGGATTCACTTCCCAAGCCTCGCAATCGTTCGATATAACCTTAAATCACTCTAGTAGACACGGATTCGCGATATTTACCTTTTCCACACGCAGTGTATCGAAAGAAGCTAAGGATTCACTTCCCAAGCCCTGCAAGAGTTCCATATAACGATAAATCACTCTAGTAGACTCGGATTCGCGGTATTAATATTTTCCACGCGCTGTGTATCGAAAGCAGCTAAGGAGTCACTTCCCAATCCTCGCAATCGTTCGATATAACGATAAGTCACTGTAGGTAACACGAAATCGCGATATTTATCTTTTTCACACGCTGTGTATGGAAAGCAGCTAAGGATTAACTTCCCAAGCCCTGCAAGAGTTCCATATAACGATAAATCACTCTAGTAGACTCGGATTCGCGATATTTACCATTTCCACACGCTGTGTATCAAAAGAAGCTCAGGATTCACTTCCCAAGCCTCGCAATCGTTCGATATAACCAGAAATCACTCTAGGAGACTCGGATTCGCGATCTTTGCATTTTCCACACGCTGTGTAACGAATGGAGAAAAGGATTCACTTCCCAATCATCGCAATCATTCGATATAACCTTAAATCAATCTAGTAGACTCTGATGCGCAATATTTACCTCTTCCACAGGCTGTGTATGGAAAGCTGCTAAGGATTCAGTTCCCAATTTTCGCAATCGTTCGATATAACGATAAATCACTCTAGTAGACACGGATTCGCGATATTTACCTTTTCCACACGCAGTGTATCGAAAGAAGCTATGTATTCACTTCCCATACCTCGCAATCGTTCGATATAACGATATATCACTATAGTAGACTCGGATTCGCGATATTTACCTTTTCCACACGCTGTGTATGCAAAGCAGCTAAAGATTCACTTCCCATGCCTCGCAATCATTCGATATAACCATGAATCACTCTAGTAGACTCGGATTCCTGATATTTACCTAGTACACACGCTGTGTATCGAAAGCAGCTGAGTATTCACTTCCCAATCCTCGCAATCGTCCGATATAACAATAAACGTCTGTAGTCGATACGAAATCCCTATATTTACCTTTTCCAAACGCTGTGTAAAGAAAGAAGCTAAGGATTCACTTCCCATATCTCGCAATCATTCGATATAACGATAAGTCACTGTAGGTAACACGAAATCGCGATATTTACCATTTCCACACGCTGTGTATCGAATGGAGGTAAGGAGTCACTTCCCAATCCTCGCAATCGTTCGATATAACGATAAATCAATCTAGGAGACTCGGATTCGCGGTATTAACCTTTTCCACGCGCTGTGTATCGAAAGAAGCTCAGGATTCACTTCCCAAGCCTCGCAATCGTTCGATATAACCTTAAATCACTCTAGTAGACTCGGATTCGCGGTATTAATATTTTCCACGCGCTGTGTATGGAAAGCAGCTAAGGATTAACTTCCCAAGCCCTGCAAGAGTTCCATATAACGATAAATCACTCTAGTAGACTCGGATTCGCGATATTTACCATTTCCACACGCTGTGTATCAAAAGAAGCTCAGGATTCACTTCCCAAGCCTCGCAATCGTTCGATATAACCAGAAATCACTCTAGGAGACTCGGATTCGCGATCTTTGCATTTTCCACACGCTGTGTAACGAATGGAGAAAAGGATTCACTTCCCAATCATCGCAATCATTCGATATAACCTTAAATCAATCTAGTAGACTCTGATGCGCAATATTTACCTCTTCCACAGGCTGTGTATGGAAAGCTGCTAAGGATTCAGTTCCCAATTTTCGCAATCGTTCGATATAACGATAAATCACTCTAGTAGACACGGATTCGCGATATTTACCTTTTCCACACGCAGTGTATCGAAAGAAGCTATGGATTCACTTCCCAATCTTCGCAATCGTTCGATATAACCTTAAATCACTCTAGTAGACTCGGATTCGCGATCTTTGCATTTTCCACACGCTGTGTAACGAATGGAGAAAAGGATTCACTTCCCAATCATCGCAATCGTTCGATATAACGATAAATTAATCTAGGAGACTCGGATTCGCGGTATTAACCTTTTCCACGCGTTGTGTATCCAATGAAGCTCACGCTGCACTTCCAAAGCCTCGCAATCGTTCGATATAACGATAAGTCACTGTAGGTAACACGAAATCGCGATATTTATCTTTTTCACACGCTGTGTATGGAAAACAGCTATGGATTCACTTCCCAAGCCCCGCAATCGTTCCATATAACGAGAAATCACTCTAGTAGGCTGGGATTCGCGATATTTACCTTTTCCCCGCGCTGTGTATCGAAAGCAGCTGAGGATTCACTTCCCAAGAACCGCAATCGTTCCATATAACGAGAAATCACTCTAGTAGACTCGGATTCGCGATATTTACCTTTTCCCACGCTGTATATCGAAAGCAGCTAAGGATTCAGTTCCCAATTTTCACAATCGTTCGATATAACGATAAATCACTCTAGTAGACACGGGTTCGCGATATTAACTTTTCCACACGCAGTGTATCGAAAGAAGTTAAGGATTCACTTCCCAATCTTTGCAATCGTTCGATATAACGATAAATTAATGTAGGAGACTCGGATTCGCGGTATTAACCTTTTCCACGCGTTGTGTATCCAATGAAGCTCAGGATTCACTTCCCAAGCCTCGCAATCGTTCGATATAACCAGAAATCACTCTAGGAGACTCGGATTCGCGACATTTACCTTTTCCACACGCAGTGTATCGAAAGCAGTTAAGGATTCACTTCCCAATCACCACAATATTTTGATATAACGATAAGTCACTGTTGGGGACTCGGATGAGCGATATTTACTTTTTCACACGCTGTGTATCGAAAGCAGCTAAGTATTCAGTTCCCAATTTTCAGAATCGTTCGATATATCGATAAATCACTCTAGCAGACACGTATTCGCGATATTTACCTTTTCCACACGCAGTGTATCGAAAGAAGCTAAGGATTCACTTCCCAATCTTCGCAATCGTTCGATATAACGATAAATTAATCTAGGAGACTCGGATTCGCGGTATTAACCTTTTCCACGCGTTGCGTATCCAATGAAGCTCAGGATGCACTTCCAAAGCCTCGCAATCGTTCGATATAACGATAAGTCACTGTAGGTAATACGAAATCGCGATATTTACCATTTCCACACGCTGTGTATCGAATGGAGGTAAGGAGTCACTTCCCAATCCTCGCAATCGTTCGATATAACGATAAATCAATCTAGGAGACTCGGATTCGCGGTATTAACCTTTTCCACGCGCTGTGTATCGAAAGAAGCTCAGGATTCACTTCCCAAGCCTCGCAATCGTTCGATATAACCAGAAGTCACTCTAGGAGACTCGGATTCGCGATATTTACCTTTTCCCACGCTGTGTATCGAAAGCAGCTAAGGTTTCACTTCCCATGCCTCGCAATCATTCGATATAACCATAAATCACTCTAGTAGACTTGGATTCCTGATATTTACCTTGTACACACGCTGTGTATCGAAAGCAGCTGAGTATTCACTTCCCAATCCTCGCAATCGTTCGATATAACTATAAACGTCTGTAGGGGACACGAAATCCCTATATTTACCTTTTCCAAACGCTGTGTATAGAAAGAAGCTAAGGATTCACTTCCCATACCTCGCAATCGTTCGATATAACGATATATCACTATAGTAGACTCGGATTCGCGATATTTACCTTTTCCACACGCTGTGTATGGAAAGCAGCTAAAGATTCACTTCCCATGCCTCGCAATCATTCGATATAACCATGAATCACTCTAGTAGACTCGGATTCCTGATATTTACCTAGTACAAACGCTGTGTATCGAAACCAGCTGAGTATTCACTTCCCAATCCTCGCAATCGTCCGATATAACAATAAACGTCTGTAGTCTATACGAAATCCCTATATTTACCTTTTCCAAACGCTGTGTAAAGAAAGAAGATAAGGATTCACTTCCCAATCTTCGCAATCGTTCGATATAACGATAAATTAATCTAGGAGACTCGGATTCGCGGTATTAACCTTTTCCACGCGTTGCGTATCCAATGAAGCTCAGGATGCACTTCCAAAGCCTCGCAATCGTTCGATATAACGATAAGTCACTGTAGGTAACACGAAATCGCGATATTTACCATTTCCACACGCTGTGTATCGAATGGAGGTAAGGAGTCACTTCCCAATCCTCGCAATCGTTCGATATAACGATAAATCAATCTAGGAGACTCGGATTCGCGGTATTAAACTTTTCCACGCGCTGTGTATCGAAAGAAGCTCAGGATTCACTTCCCAAGCCTCGCAATCGTTCGATATAACCAGAAATCACTCTAGGAGACTCGGATTCGCGATATTTACCTTTTCCCACGCTGTGTATCGAAAGCAGCTAAGGATTCACTTCCCATGCCTCGCAATCATTCGATATAACCATAAATCACTCTAGTAGACTTGGATTCCTGATATTTACCTAGTACACACGCTGTGTATCGAAAGCAGCTGAGTATTCACTTCCCAATCCTCGCAATCGTCCGATATAACAATAAACGTCTGTAGTCGATACGAAATCCCCATATTTACCTTTTCCAAACGCTGTGTATAGAAAGAAGCTAAGGATTCACTTGCCGTATCTCGCAATCGTTCGATATAACGATATATCACTATAGTAGACTCGGATTCGCGATATTTACCTTTTCCACACGCTGTGTATGGAAAGCAGCTAAAGATTCACTTCCCATGCCTCGCAATCATTCGATATAACCATGAATCACTCTAGTAGACTCGGATTCCTGATATTTACCTTGTACACACGCTGTGTATCGAAAGCAGCTGAGTATTCACTTCCCAATCCTCGCAATCGTCCGATATAACAATAAACGTCTGTAGTCGATACGAAATCCCTATATTTACCTTTTCCAAACGCTGTGTATAGAAAGAAGCTAAGGATTCACTTCCCATATCTCGCAATCGTTCGATATAACGATATATCACTATAGTAGACTCGGATTCGCGATATTTACCTTTTCCACACGCTGTGTATGGAATGCAGCTAAGGATTCACTTCCCAATCATCGCAATCGTTCGATATAACCTTAAATCAATCTAGTAGACTCTGATGCGCAATATTTACCTCTTCCACAGGCTGTGTATGGAAAGCAGCTAAGGATTCACTGCCCAATCCTTGCAATCGTTCGATATAACGATAAATCAATCTAGTATACTCTGATGCCCAATATTTATCTTTTCCACACGCTGTGTATCGAATGCAGCTAAGTATTCACTTCCCCAGCCTCGCAATCGTTCGATATAACGATAACTCACTATAGTAGACTCGGATTCGCGGTATTAATATTTTCCACGCGCTGTGTATCGAAAGCAGCTAAGGAGTCACTTCCCAATCCTCGCAATCGTTCGATATAACGATAAGTCACTGTAGGTAACACGAAATCGCGATATTTATCTTTTTCACACGATGTGTATGGAAAGCAGCTAAGGATTAACTTCCCAAGCCCTGCAACAGTTCCATATAACGATAAATCACTCTAGTAGACTCGGATTCGCGATATTTACCATTTCCACACGCTGTGTGTCGAATGGAGGTAAGGAGTCACTTCCCAATCCTCGCAATCGGTCGATATAACCTTAAATCACTCTAGTAGACTCGGATTCGCTATATTTACATTTTCCACACGCTGTGTATCAAAAGAAGCTCAGGATTCACTTCCCAAGCCTCGCAATCGTTCGATATAACCAGAAATCACTCTAGGAGACTCGGATTCGCGGTATTAACCTTTTCCACGCGTTGTGTATCCAATGAAGCTCACGCTGCACTTCCAAAGCCTCGCAATCGTTCGATATAACGATAAGTCACTGTAGGTAACACGAAATCGCGATATTTACCTTTTCCACACGCTGTGTATGGAATGCAGCTAAGGATGCACTTCCCAATCATCGCAATCATTCGATATAACCTTAAATCAATCTAGTAGACTCTGATGCGCAATATTTACCTCTTCCACAGGCTGTGTATGGAAAGCTGCTAAGGATTCAGTTCCCAATTTTCGCAATCGTTCGATATAACGATAAATCACTCTAGTAGACACGGATTCGCGATATTTACCTTTTCCACACGCAGTGTATCGAAAGCAGCTAAGGATTCAGTTCCCAATTTTCAGAATCTTTCGATATAACGATAAATCACTCTAGCAGACACGTATTCGCGATATTTACCTTTTCCACACGCAGTGTATCGAAAGAAGCTATGGATTCACTTCCCAATCTTCGCAATCGTTCGATATAACGATAAATTAATCTAGGAGACTCGGATTCGCGGTATTAACCTTTTCCACGCGTTGCGTATCCAATGAAGCTCAGGATGCACTTCCAAAGCCTCGCAATCGTTCGATATAACGATAAGTCACTGTAGGTAATACGAAATCGCGATATTTACCATTTCCACACGCTGTGTATCGAATGGAGGTAAGGAGTCACTTCCCAATCCTCGCAATCGTTCGATATAACGATAAATCAATCTAGGAGACTCGGATTCGCGGTATTAACCTTTTCCACGCGCTGTGTATCGAAAGAAGCTCAGGATTCACTTCCCAAGCCTCGCAATCGTTCGATATAACCAGAAGTCACTCTAGGAGACTCGGATTCGCGATATTTACCTTTTCCCACGCTGTGTATCGAAAGCAGCTAAGGTTTCACTTCCCATGCCTCGCAATCATTCGATATAACCATAAATCACTCTAGTAGACTTGGATTCCTGATATTTACCTTGTACACACGCTGTGTATCGAAAGCAGCTGAGTATTCACTTCCCAATCCTCGCAATCGTTCGATATAACTATAAACGTCTGTAGGGGACACGAAATCCCTATATTTACCTTTTCCAAACGCTGTGTATAGAAAGAAGCTAAGGATTCACTTCCCATACCTCGCAATCGTTCGATATAACGATATATCACTATAGTAGACTCGGATTCGCGATATTTACCTTTTCCACACGCTGTGTATGGAAAGCAGCTAAAGATTTACTTCCCATGCCTCGCAATCATTCGATATAACCTTAAATCAATCTAGTAGACTCTGATGCGCAATATTTACCTCTTCCACAGGCTGTGTATGGAAAGCAGCTAAGGATTCACTTCCCAATCCTTGCAATCGTTCGATATAACGATAAATCAATCTAGTATACTCTGATGCGCAATATTTATCTTTTCCACAATCTGTGTATCGAATGCAGCTAAGTATTCACTTCCCCAGCCTCGCAATCGTTCGATATAACGATAACTCACTATAGTAGACTCGGATTCGCGGTATTAATATTTTCCACGCGCTGTGTATCGAAAGCAGCTAAGGAGTCACTTCCCAATCCTCGCAATCGTTCGATATAACGATAAGTCACTGTAGGTAACACGAAATCGCGATATTTATCTTTTTCACACGCTGTGTATGGAAAGCAGCTAAGGATTAACTTCCCAAGCCCTGCAAGAGTTCCATATAACGATAAATCACTCTAGTAGACTCGGATTCGCGATATTTACCTTTTCCACACGCTGTGTATGGAATGCAGCTAAGGATGCACTTCCCAATCATCGCAATCATTCGATATAACCTTAAATCAATCTAGTAGACTCTGATGCGCAATATTTACCTCTTCCACAGGCTGTGTATGGAAAGCTGCTAAGGATTCAGTTCCCAATTTTCGCAATCGTTCGATATAACGATAAATCACTCTAGTAGACACGGATTCGCGATATTTACCTTTTCCACACGCAGTGTAACGAAAGAAGCTATGGATTCACTTCCCAATCTTTGCAATCGTTCGATATAACCTTAAATCACTCTAGTAGACTCGGATTCGCGATCTTTGCATTTTCCACACGCTGTGTAACGAATGGAGAAAAGGATTCACTTCCCAATCATCGCAATCGTTCGATATAACGATAAATTAATCTAGGAGACTCGGATTCGCGGTATTAACCTTTTCCACGCGTTGTGTATCCAATGAAGCTCACGCTGCACTTCCAAAGCCTCGCAATCGTTCGATATAACGATAAGTCACTGTAGGTAACACGAAATCGCGATATTTACCTTTTCCACACGCTGTGTATGGAATGCAGCTAAGGATGCACTTCCCAATCATCGCAATCATTCGATATAACCTTAAATCAATCTAGTAGACTCTGATGCGCAATATTTACCTCTTCCACAGGCTGTGTATGGAAAGCTGCTAAGGATTCAGTTCCCAATTTTCGCAATCGTTCGATATAACGATAAATCACTCTAGTAGACACGGATTCGCGATATTTACCTTTTCCACACGCAGTGTATCGAAAGCAGCTAAGGATTCAGTTCCCAATTTTCAGAATCTTTCGATATAACGATAAATCACTCTAGCAGACACGTATTCGCGATATTTACCTTTTCCACACGCAGTGTATCGAAAGAAGCTATGGATTCACTTCCCAATCTTCGCAATCGTTCGATATAACGATAAATTAATCTAGGAGACTCGGATTCGCGGTATTAACCTTTTCCACGCGTTGCGTATCCAATGAAGCTCAGGATGCACTTCCAAAGCCTCGCAATCGTTCGATATAACGATAAGTCACTGTAGGTAATACGAAATCGCGATATTTACCATTTCCACACGCTGTGTATCGAATGGAGGTAAGGAGTCACTTCCCAATCCTCGCAATCGTTCGATATAACGATAAATCAATCTAGGAGACTCGGATTCGCGGTATTAACCTTTTCCACGCGCTGTGTATCGAAAGAAGCTCAGGATTCACTTCCCAAGCCTCGCAATCGTTCGATATAACCAGAAGTCACTCTAGGAGACTCGGATTCGCGATATTTACCTTTTCCCACGCTGTGTATCGAAAGCAGCTAAGGTTTCACTTCCCATGCCTCGCAATCATTCGATATAACCATAAATCACTCTAGTAGACTTGGATTCCTGATATTTACCTTGTACACACGCTGTGTATCGAAAGCAGCTGAGTATTCACTTCCCAATCCTCGCAATCGTTCGATATAACTATAAACGTCTGTAGGGGACACGAAATCCCTATATTTACCTTTTCCAAACGCTGTGTATAGAAAGAAGCTAAGGATTCACTTCCCATACCTCGCAATCGTTCGATATAACGATATATCACTATAGTAGACTCGGATTCGCGATATTTACCTTTTCCACACGCTGTGTATGGAAAGCAGCTAAAGATTTACTTCCCATGCCTCGCAATCATTCGATATAACCTTAAATCAATCTAGTAGACTCTGATGCGCAATATTTACCTCTTCCACAGGCTGTGTATGGAAAGCAGCTAAGGATTCACTTCCCAATCCTTGCAATCGTTCGATATAACGATAAATCAATCTAGTATACTCTGATGCGCAATATTTATCTTTTCCACAATCTGTGTATCGAATGCAGCTAAGTATTCACTTCCCCAGCCTCGCAATCGTTCGATATAACGATAACTCACTATAGTAGACTCGGATTCGCGGTATTAATATTTTCCACGCGCTGTGTATCGAAAGCAGCTAAGGAGTCACTTCCCAATCCTCGCAATCGTTCGATATAACGATAAGTCACTGTAGGTAACACGAAATCGCGATATTTATCTTTTTCACACGCTGTGTATGGAAAGCAGCTAAGGATTAACTTCCCAAGCCCTGCAAGAGTTCCATATAACGATAAATCACTCTAGTAGACTCGGATTCGCGATATTTACCTTTTCCACACGCTGTGTATGGAATGCAGCTAAGGATGCACTTCCCAATCATCGCAATCATTCGATATAACCTTAAATCAATCTAGTAGACTCTGATGCGCAATATTTACCTCTTCCACAGGCTGTGTATGGAAAGCTGCTAAGGATTCAGTTCCCAATTTTCGCAATCGTTCGATATAACGATAAATCACTCTAGTAGACACGGATTCGCGATATTTACCTTTTCCACACGCAGTGTAACGAAAGAAGCTATGGATTCACTTCCCAATCTTTGCAATCGTTCGATATAACCTTAAATCACTCTAGTAGACTCGGATTCGCGATCTTTGCATTTTCCACACGCTGTGTAACGAATGGAGAAAAGGATTCACTTCCCAATCATCGCAATCGTTCGATATAACGATAAATTAATCTAGGAGACTCGGATTCGCGGTATTAACCTTTTCCACGCGTTGTGTATCCAATGAAGCTCACGCTGCACTTCCAAAGCCTCGCAATCGTTCGATATAACGATAAGTCACTGTAGGTAACACGAAATCGCGATATTTATCTTTTTCACACGCTGTGTATGGAAAACAGCTATGGATTCACTTCCCAAGCCCCGCAATCGTTCCATATAACGAGAAATCACTCTAGTAGGCTGGGATTCGCGATATTTACCTTTTCCCCGCGCTGTGTATCGAAAGCAGCTGAGGATTCACTTCCCAAGCCCCGCAATCGTTCCATATAACGAGAAATCACTCTAGTAGACTCGGATTCGCGATATTTACCTTTTCCCACGCTGTGTATCGAAAGCAGCTAAGGATTCAGTTCCCAATTTTCACAATCGTTCGATATAACGATAAATCACTCTAGTAGACACGGGTTCGCGATATTAACTTTTCCACACGCAGTGTATCGAAAGAAGTTAAGGATTCACTTCCCAATCTTTGCAATCGTTCGATATAACGATAAATTAATGTAGGAGACTCGGATTCGCGGTATTAACCTTTTCCACGCGTTGTGTATCCAATGAAGCTCAGGATTCACTTCCCAAGCCTCGCAATCGTTCGATATAACCAGAAATCACTCTAGGAGACTCGGATTCGCGACATTTACCTTTTCCACACGCAGTGTATCGAAAGCAGTTAAGGATTCACTTCCCAATCACCGCAATATTTTGATATAACGATAAGTCACTGTTGGGGACTCGGATGAGCGATATTTACTTTTTCACACGCTGTGTATCGAAAGCAGCTAAGTATTCAGTTCCCAATTTTCAGAATCGTTCGATATAACGATAAATCACTCTAGCAGACACGTATTCGCGATATTTACCTTTTCCACACGCAGTGTATCGAAAGAAGCTAAGGATTCACTTCCCAATCTTCGCAATCGTTCGATATAACGATAAATTAATCTAGGAGACTCGGATTCGCGGTATTAACCTTTTCCACGCGTTGCGTATCCAATGAAGCTCAGGATGCACTTCCAAAGCCTCGCAATCGTTCGATATAACGATAAGTCACTGTAGGTAATACGAAATCGCGATATTTACCATTTCCACACGCTGTGTATCGAATGGAGGTAAGGAGTCACTTCCCAATCCTCGCAATCGTTCGATATAACGATAAATCAATCTAGGAGACTCGTATTCGCGGTATTAACCTTTTCCACGCGCTGTGTATCGAAAGAAGCTCAGGATTCACTTCCCAAGCCTCGCAATCGTTCGATATAACCAGAAGTCACTCTAGGAGACTCGGATTCGCGATATTTACCTTTTCCCACGCTGTGTATCGAAAGCAGCTAAGGTTTCACTTCCCATGCCTCGCAATCATTCGATATAACCATAAATCACTCTAGTAGACTTGGATTCCTGATATTTACCTTGTACACACGCTGTGTATCGAAAGCAGCTGAGTATTCACTTCCCAATCCTCGCAATCGTTCGATATAACTATAAACGTCTGTAGGGGACACGAAATCCCTATATTTACCTTTTCCAAACGCTGTGTATAGAAAGAAGCTAAGGATTCACTTCCCATACCTCGCAATCGTTCGATATAACGATATATCACTATAGTAGACTCGGATTCGCGATATTTACCTTTTCCACACGCTGTGTATGGAAAGCAGCTAAAGATTCACTTCCCATGCCTCGCAATCATTCGATATAACCATGAATCACTCTAGTAGACTCGGATTCCTGATATTTACCTAGTACACACGCTGTGTATCGAAAGCAGCTGAGTATTCACTTCCCAATCCTCGCAATCGTCCGATATAACAATAAACGTCTGTAGTCTATACGAAATCCCTATATTTACCTTTTCCAAACGCTGTGTAAAGAAAGAAGATAAGGATTCACTTCCCAATCTTCGCAATCGTTCGATATAACGATAAATTAATCTAGGAGACTCGGATTCGCGGTATTAACCTTTTCCACGCGTTGCGTATCCAATGAAGCTCAGGATGCACTTCCAAAGCCTCGCAATCGTTCGATATAACGATAAGTCACTGTAGGTAACACGAAATCGCGATATTTATCTTTTTCACACGATGTGTATGGAAAGCAGCTAAGGATTAACTTCCCAAGCCCTGCAACAGTTCCATATAACGATAAATCACTCTAGTAGACTCGGATTCGCGATATTTACCATTTCCACACGCTGTGTGTCGAATGGAGGTAAGGAGTCACTTCCCAATCCTCGCAATCGGTCGATATAACCTTAAATCACTCTAGTAGACTCGGATTCGCTATATTTACATTTTCCACACGCTGTGTATCAAAAGAAGCTCAGGATTCACTTCCCAAGCCTCGCAATCGTTCGATATAACCAGAAATCACTCTAGGAGACTCGGATTCGCGGTATTAACCTTTTCCACGCGTTGTGTATCCAATGAAGCTCACGCTGCACTTCCAAAGCCTCGCAATCGTTCGATATAACGATAAGTCACTGTAGGTAACACGAAATCGCGATATTTACCTTTTCCACACGCTGTGTATGGAATGCAGCTAAGGATGCACTTCCCAATCATCGCAATCATTCGATATAACCTTAAATCAATCTAGTAGACTCTGATGCGCAATATTTACCTCTTCCACAGGCTGTGTATGGAAAGCTGCTAAGGATTCAGTTCCCAATTTTCGCAATCGTTCGATATAACGATAAATCACTCTAGTAGACACGGATTCGCGATATTTACCTTTTCCACACGCAGTGTATCGAAAGCAGCTAAGGATTCAGTTCCCAATTTTCAGAATCTTTCGATATAACGATAAATCACTCTAGCAGACACGTATTCGCGATATTAACCTTTTCCACGCGTTGCGTATCCAATGAAGCTCAGGATGCACTTCCAAAGCCTCGCAATCGTTCGATATAACGATAAGTCACTGTAGGTAATACGAAATCGCGATATTTACCATTTCCACACGCTGTGTATCGAATGGAGGTAAGGAGTCACTTCCCAATCCTCGCAATAGTTCGATATAACGATAAATCAATCTAGGAGACTCGTATTCGCGGTATTAACCTTTTCCACGCGCTGTGTATCGAAAGAAGCTCAGGATTCACTTCCCAAGCCTCGCAATCGTTCGATATAACCAGAAGTCACTCTAGGAGACTCGGATTCGCGATATTTACCTTTTCCCACGCTGTGTATCGAAAGCAGCTAAGGTTTCACTTCCCATGCCTCGCAATCATTCGATATAACCATAAATCACTCTAGTAGACTTGGATTCCTGATATTTACCTTGTACACACGCTGTGTATCGAAAGCAGCTGAGTATTCACTTCCCAATCCTCGCAATCGTTCGATATAACTATAAACGTCTGTAGGGGACACGAAATCCCTATATTTACCTTTTCCAAACGCTGTGTATAGAAAGAAGCTAAGGATTCACTTCCCATACCTCGCAATCGTTCGATATAACGATATATCACTATAGTAGACTCGGATTCGCGATATTTACCTTTTCCACACGCTGTGTATGGAAAGCAGCTAAAGATTCACTTCCCATGCCTCGCAATCATTCGATATAACCATGAATCACTCTAGTAGACTCGGATTCCTGATATTTACCTAGTACACACGCTGTGTATCGAAAGCAGCTGAGTATTCACTTCCCAATCCTCGCAATCGTCCGATATAACAATAAACGTCTGTAGTCTATACGAAATCCCTATATTTACCTTTTCCAAACGCTGTGTAAAGAAAGAAGATAAGGATTCACTTCCCAATCTTCGCAATCGTTCGATATAACGATAAATTAATCTAGGAGACTCGGATTCGCGGTATTAACCTTTTCCACGCGTTGCGTATCCAATGAAGCTCAGGATGCACTTCCAAAGCCTCGCAATCGTTCGATATAACGATAAGTCACTGTAGGTAACACGAAATCGCGATATTTATCTTTTTCACACGATGTGTATGGAAAGCAGCTAAGGATTAACTTCCCAAGCCCTGCAACAGTTCCATATAACGATAAATCACTCTAGTAGACTCGGATTCGCGATATTTACCATTTCCACACGCTGTGTGTCGAATGGAGGTAAGGAGTCACTTCCCAATCCTCGCAATCGGTCGATATAACCTTAAATCACTCTAGTAGACTCGGATTCGCTATATTTACATTTTCCACACGCTGTGTATCAAAAGAAGCTCAGGATTCACTTCCCAAGCCTCGCAATCGTTCGATATAACCAGAAATCACTCTAGGAGACTCGGATTCGCGGTATTAACCTTTTCCACGCGTTGTGTATCCAATGAAGCTCACGCTGCACTTCCAAAGCCTCGCAATCGTTCGATATAACGATAAGTCACTGTAGGTAACACGAAATCGCGATATTTACCTTTTCCACACGCTGTGTATGGAATGCAGCTAAGGATGCACTTCCCAATCATCGCAATCATTCGATATAACCTTAAATCAATCTAGTAGACTCTGATGCGCAATATTTACCTCTTCCACAGGCTGTGTATGGAAAGCTGCTAAGGATTCAGTTCCCAATTTTCGCAATCGTTCGATATAACGATAAATCACTCTAGTAGACACGGATTCGCGATATTTACCTTTTCCACACGCAGTGTATCGAAAGCAGCTAAGGATTCAGTTCCCAATTTTCAGAATCTTTCGATATAACGATAAATCACTCTAGCAGACACGTATTCGCGATATTAACCTTTTCCACGCGTTGCGTATCCAATGAAGCTCAGGATGCACTTCCAAAGCCTCGCAATCGTTCGATATAACGATAAGTCACTGTAGGTAATACGAAATCGCGATATTTACCATTTCCACACGCTGTGTATCGAATGGAGGTAAGGAGTCACTTCCCAATCCTCGCAATAGTTCGATATAACGATAAATCAATCTAGGAGACTCGTATTCGCGGTATTAACCTTTTCCACGCGCTGTGTATCGAAAGAAGCTCAGGATTCACTTCCCAAGCCTCGCAATCGTTCGATATAACCAGAAGTCACTCTAGGAGACTCGGATTCGCGATATTTACCTTTTCCCACGCTGTGTATCGAAAGCAGCTAAGGTTTCACTTCCCATGCCTCGCAATCATTCGATATAACCATAAATCACTCTAGTAGACTTGGATTCCTGATATTTACCTTGTACACACGCTGTGTATCGAAAGCAGCTGAGTATTCACTTCCCAATCCTCGCAATCGTTCGATATAACTATAAACGTCTGTAGGGGACACGAAATCCCTATATTTACCTTTTCCAAACGCTGTGTATAGAAAGAAGCTAACGATTCACTTCCCATACCTCGCAATCGTTCGATATAACGATATATCACTATAGTAGACTCGGATTCGCGATATTTACCTTTTCCACACGCTGTGTATGGAAAGCAGCTAAAGATTCACTTCCCATGCCTCGCAATCATTCGATATAACCATGAATCACTCTAGTAGACTCGGATTCCTGATATTTACCTAGTACACACGCTGTGTATCGAAAGCAGCTGAGTATTCACTTCCCAATCCTCGCAATCGTCCGATATAACAATAAACGTCTGTAGTCTATACGAAATCCCTATATTTACCTTTTCCAAACGCTGTGTAAAGAAAGAAGATAAGGATTCACTTCCCAATCTTCGCAATCGTTCGATATAACGATAAATTAATCTAGGAGACTCGGATTCGCGGTATTAACCTTTTCCACGCGTTGCGTATCCAATGAAGCTCAGGATGCACTTCCAAAACCTCGCAATCGTTCGATATAACGATAAGTCACTGTAGGTAACACGAAATCGCGATATTTATCTTTTTCACACGATGTGTATGGAAAGCAGCTAAGGATTAACTTCCCAAGCCCTGCAACAGTTCCATATAACGATAAATCACTCTAGTAGACTCGGATTCGCGATATTTACCATTTCCACACGCTGTGTGTCGAATGGAGGTAAGGAGTCACTTCCCAATCCTCGCAATCGGTCGATATAACCTTAAATCACTCTAGTAGACTCGGATTCGCTATATTTACATTTTCCACACGCTGTGTATCAAAAGAAGCTCAGGATTCACTTCCCAAGCCTCGCAATCGTTCGATATAACCAGAAATCACTCTAGGAGACTCGGATTCGCGGTATTAACCTTTTCCACGCGTTGTGTATCCAATGAAGCTCACGCTGCACTTCCAAAGCCTCGCAATCGTTCGATATAACGATAAGTCACTGTAGGTAACACGAAATCGCGATATTTACCTTTTCCACACGCTGTGTATGGAATGCAGCTAAGGATGCACTTCCCAATCATCGCAATCATTCGATATAACCTTAAATCAATCTAGTAGACTCTGATGCGCAATATTTACCTCTTCCACAGGCTGTGTATGGAAAGCTGCTAAGGATTCAGTTCCCAATTTTCGCAATCGTTCGATATAACGATAAATCACTCTAGTAGACACGGATTCGCGATATTTACCTTTTCCACACGCAGTGTATCGAAAGCAGCTAAGGATTCAGTTCCCAATTTTCAGAATCTTTCGATATAACGATAAATCACTCTAGCAGACACGTATTCGCGATATTTACCTTTTCCACACGCAGTGTATCGAAAGAAGCTATGGATTCACTTCCCAATCTTCGCAATCGTTCGATATAACGATAAATTAATCTAGGAGACTCGGATTCGCGGTATTAACCTTTTCCACGCGTTGCGTATCCAATGAAGCTCAGGATGCACTTCCAAAGCCTCGCAATCGTTCGATATAACGATAAGTCACTGTAGGTAATACGAAATCGCGATATTTACCATTTCCACACGCTGTGTATCGAATGGAGGTAAGGAGTCACTTCCCAATCCTCGCAATCGTTCGATATAACGATAAATCAATCTAGGAGACTCGGATTCGCGGTATTAACCTTTTCCACGCGCTGTGTATCGAAAGAAGCTCAGGATTCACTTCCCAAGCCTCGCAATCGTTCGATATAACCAGAAGTCACTCTAGGAGACTCGGATTCGCGATATTTACCTTTTCCCACGCTGTGTATCGAAAGCAGCTAAGGTTTCACTTCCCATGCCTCGCAATCATTCGATATAACCATAAATCACTCTAGTAGACTTGGATTCCTGATATTTACCTTGTACACACGCTGTGTATCGAAAGCAGCTGAGTATTCACTTCCCAATCCTCGCAATCGTTCGATATAACTATAAACGTCTGTAGGGGACACGAAATCCCTATATTTACCTTTTCCAAACGCTGTGTATAGAAAGAAGCTAAGGATTCACTTCCCATACCTCGCAATCGTTCGATATAACGATATATCACTATAGTAGACTCGGATTCGCGATATTTACCTTTTCCACACGCTGTGTATGGAAAGCAGCTAAAGATTCACTTCCCATGCCTCGCAATCATTCGATATAACCTTAAATCAATCTAGTAGACTCTGATGCGCAATATTTACCTCTTCCACAGGCTGTGTATGGAAAGCAGCTAAGGATTCACTTCCCAATCCTTGCAATCGTTCGATATAACGATAAATCAATCTAGTATACTCTGATGCGCAATATTTATCTTTTCCACAATCTGTGTATCGAATGCAGCTAAGTATTCACTTCCCCAGCCTCGCAATCGTTCGATATAACGATAACTCACTATAGTAGACTCGGATTCGCGGTATTAATATTTTCCACGCGCTGTGTATCGAAAGCAGCTAAGGAGTCACTTCCCAATCCTCGCAATCGTTCGATATAACGATAAGTCACTGTAGGTAACACGAAATCGCGATATTTATCTTTTTCACACGCTGTGTATGGAAAGCAGCTAAGGATTAACTTCCCAAGCCCTGCAAGAGTTCCATATAACGATAAATCACTCTAGTAGACTCGGATTCGCGATATTTACCATTTCCACACGCTGTGTGTCGAATGGAGGTAAGGAGTCACTTCCCAATCCTCGCAATCGGTCGATATAACCTTAAATCACTCTAGTAGACTCGGATTCGCTATATTTACATTTTCCACACGCTGTGTATCAAAAGAAGCTCAGGATTCACTTCCCAAGCCTCGCAATCGTTCGATATAACCAGAAATCACTCTAGGAGACTCGGATTCGCGGTATTAACCTTTTCCACGCGTTGTGTATCCAATGAAGCTCACGCTGCACTTCCAAAGCCTCGCAATCGTCCGATATAACGATAAGTCACTGTAGGTAACACGAAATCGCGATATTTACCTTTTCCACACGCTGTGTATGGAATGCAGCTAAGGATGCACTTCCCAATCATCGCAATCATTCGATATAACCTTAAATCAATCTAGTAGACTCTGATGCGCAATATTTACCTCTTCCACAGGCTGTGTATGGAAAGCTGCTAAGGATTCAGTTCCCAATTTTCGCAATCGTTCGATATAACGATAAATCACTCTAGTAGACACGGATTCGCGATATTTACCTTTTCCACACGCAGTGTAACGAAAGAAGCTATGGATTCACTTCCCAATCTTTGCAATCGTTCGATATAACCTTAAATCACTCTAGTAGACTCGGATTCGCGATCTTTGCATTTTCCACACGCTGTGTAACGAATGGAGAAAAGGATTCACTTCCCAATCATCGCAATCGTTCGATATAACGATAAATTAATCTAGGAGACTCGGATTCGCGGTATTAACCTTTTCCACGCGTTGTGTATCCAATGAAGCTCACGCTGCACTTCCAAAGCCTCGCAATCGTTCGATATAACGATAAGTCACTGTAGGTAACACGAAATCGCGATATTTATCTTTTTCACACGCTGTGTATGGAAAACAGCTATGGATTCACTTCCCAAGCCCCGCAATCGTTCCATATAACGAGAAATCACTCTAGTAGGCTGGGATTCGCGGTATTAACCTTTTCCACGCGTTGTGTATCCAATGAAGCTCAGGATTCACTTCCCAAGCCTCGCAATCGTTCGATATAACCAGAAATCACTCTAGGAGACTCGGATTCGCGACATTTACCTTTTCCACACGCAGTGTATCGAAAGCAGTTAAGGATTCACTTCCCAATCACCGCAATATTTTGATATAACGATAAGTCACTGTTGGGGACTCGGATGAGCGATATTTTCTTTTTCACACGCTGTGTATCGAAAGCAGCTAAGTATTCAGTTCCCAATTTTCAGAATCGTTCGATATAACGATAAATCACTCTAGCAGACACGTATTCGCGATATTTACCTTTTCCACACGCAGTGTATCGAAAGAAGCTAAGGATTCACTTCCCAATCCTCGCAATCGTTCGATATAACGATAAATCAATCTAGGAGACTCGGATTCGCGGTATTAACCTTTTCCACGCGCTGTGTATCGAAAGAAGCTCAGGATTCACTTCCCAATCCTCGCAATCGTCCGATATAACAATAAACGTCTGTAGTCGATACGAAATCCCTATATTTACCTTTTCCAAACGCTGTGTAAAGAAAGAAGCTAAGGATTCACTTCCCATATCTCGCAATCATTCGATATAACGATAAGTCACTGTAGGTAACACGAAATCGCGATATTTACCATTTCCACACGCTGTGTATCGAATGGAGGTAAGGAGTCACTTCCCAATCCTCGCAATCGTTCGATATAACGATAAATCAATCTAGGAGACTCGGATTCGCGGTATTAACCTTTTCCACGCGCTGTGTATCGAAAGAAGCTCAGGATTCACTTCCCAAGCCTCGCAATCGTTCGATATAACCTTAAATCACTCTAGTAGACACGGATTCGCGATATTTACCTTTTCCACACGCAGTGTATCGAAAGAAGCTAAGGATTCACTTCCCATATCTCGCAATCATTCGATATAACGATAAATCACTCTAGTAGACTCGGATTCGCGGTATTAATATTTTCCACGCGCTGTGTATCGAAATCAGCTAAGGAGTCACTTCCCAATCCTCGCAATCGGTCGATATAACCTTAAATCACTCTAGTAGACTCGGATTCGCTATATTTACATTTTCCACACGCTGTGTATCAAAAGAAGCTCAGGATTCACTTCCCAAGCCTCGCAATCGTTCGATATAACCAGAAATCACTCTAGGAGACTCGGATTCGCGGTATTAACCTTTTCCACGCGTTGTGTATCCAATGAAGCTCACGCTGCACTTCCAAAGCCTCGCAATCGTCCGATATAACGATAAGTCACTGTAGGTAACACGAAATCGCGATATTTACCTTTTCCACACGCTGTGTATGGAATGCAGCTAAGGATGCACTTCCCAATCATCGCAATCATTCGATATAACCTTAAATCAATCTAGTAGACTCTGATGCGCAATATTTACCTCTTCCACAGGCTGTGTATGGAAAGCTGCTAAGGATTCAGTTCCCAATTTTCGCAATCGTTCGATATAACGATAAATCACTCTAGTAGACACGGATTCGCGATATTTACCTTTTCCACACGCAGTGTAACGAAAGAAGCTATGGATTCACTTCCCAATCTTCGCAATCGTTCGATATAACCTTAAATCACTCTAGTAGACTCGGATTCGCGATCTTTGCATTTTCCACACGCTGTGTAACGAATGGAGAAAAGGATTCACTTCCCAATCATCGCAATCGTTCGATATAACGATAAATTAATCTAGGAGACTCGGATTCGCGGTATTAACCTTTTCCACGCGTTGTGTATCCAATGAAGCTCACGCTGCACTTCCAAAGCCTCGCAATCGTTCGATATAACGATAAGTCACTGTAGGTAACACGAAATCGCGATATTTATCTTTTTCACACGCTGTGTATGGAAAACAGCTATGGATTCACTTCCCAAGCCCCGCAATCGTTCCATATAACGAGAAATCACTCTAGTAGGCTGGGATTCGCGATATTTACCTTTTCCCCGCGCTGTGTATCGAAAGCAGCTGAGGATTCACTTCCCAAGCCCCGCAATCGTTCCATATAACGAGAAATCACTCTAGTAGACTCGGATTCGCGATATTTACCTTTTCCCACGCTGTGTATCGAAAGCAGCTAAGGATTCAGTTCCCAATTTTCACAATCGTTCGATATAACGATAAATCACTCTAGTAGACACGGGTTCGCGATATTAACTTTTCCACACGCAGTGTATCGAAAGAAGTTAAGGATTCACTTCCCAAACTTTGCAATCGTTCGATATAACGATAAATTAATGTAGGAGACTCGGATTCGCGGTATTAACCTTTTCCACGCGTTGTGTATCCAATGAAGCTCAGGATTCACTTCCCAAGCCTCGCAATCGTTCGATATAACCAGAAATCACTCTAGGAGACTCGGATTCGCGACATTTACCTTTTCCACACGCAGTGTATCGAAAGCAGTTAAGGATTCACTTCCCAATCACCGCAATATTTTGATATAACGATAAGTCACTGTTGGGGACTCGGATGAGCGATATTTACTTTTTCACACGCTGTGTATCGAAAGCAGCTAAGTATTCAGTTCCCAATTTTCAGAATCGTTCGATATAACGATAAATCACTCTAGCAGACACGTATTCGCGATATTTACCTTTTCCACACGCAGTGTATCGAAAGAAGCTAAGGATTCACTTCCCAATCTTCGCAATCGTTCGATATAACGATAAATTAATCTAGGAGACTCGGATTCGCGGTATTAACCTTTTCCACGCGTTGCGTATCCAATGAAGCTCAGGATGCACTTCCAAAGCCTCGCAATCGTTCGATATAACGATAAGTCACTGTAGGTAATACGAAATCGCGATATTTACCATTTCCACACGCTGTGTATCGAATGGAGGTAAGGAGTCACTTCCCAATCCTCGCAATCGTTCGATATAACGATAAATCAATCTAGGAGACTCGGATTCGCGGTATTAACCTTTTCCACGCGCTGTGTATCGAAAGAAGCTCAGGATTCACTTCCCAAGCCTCGCAATCGTTCGATATAACCAGAAGTCACTCTAGGAGACTCGGATTCGCGATATTTACCTTTTCCCACGCTGTGTATCGAAAGCAGCTAAGGATTCACTTCCCATGCTTCGCAATCATTCGATATAACCATAAATCACTCTAGTAGACTTGGATTCCTGATATTTACCTTCTACACACGCTGTGTATCGAAAGCAGCTGAGTATTCACTTCCCAATCCTCGCAATCGTTCGATATAACTATAAACGTCTGTAGGGGACACGAAATCCCTATATTTACCTTTTCCAAACGCTGTGTATAGAAAGAAGCTAAGGATTCACTTCCCATACCTCGCAATCGTTCGATATAACGATATATCACTATAGTAGACTCGGATTCGCGATATTTACCTTTTCCATACGCTGTGTATGCAAAGCAGCTAAAGATTCACTTCCCATGCCTCGCAATCATTCGATATAACCATGAATCACTCTAGTAGACTCGGATTCCTGATATTTACCTAGTACACACGCTGTGTATCGAAAGCAGCTGAGTATTCACTTCCCAATCCTCGCAATCGTCCGATATAACAATAAACGTCTGTAGTCGATACGAAATCCCTATATTTACCTTTTCCAAACGCTGTGTAAAGAAAGAAGCTAAGGATTCACTTCCCATATCTCGCAATCATTCGATATAACGATAAGTCACTGTAGGTAACACGAAATCGCGATATTTACCATTTCCACACGCTGTGTATCGAATGGAGGTAAGGAGTCACTTCCCAATCCTCGCAATCGTTCGATATAACGATAAATCAATCTAGGAGACTCGGATTCGCGGTATTAACCTTTTCCACGCGCTGTGTATCGAAAGAAGCTCAGGATTCACTTCCCAAGCCTCGCAATCGTTCGATATAACCTTAAATCACTCTAGTAGACACGGATTCGCGATATTTACCTTTTCCACACGCAGTGTATCGAAAGAAGCTAAGGATTCACTTCCCATATCTCGCAATCATTCGATATAACGATAAGTCACTGTAGGTAACACGAAATCGCGATATTTACCATTTCCACACGCTGTGTATCGAATGGAGGTAAGGAGTCACTTCCCAATCCTCGCAATCGTTCGATATAACGATAAATCACTCTAGTAGACTCGGATTCGCGGTATTAATATTTTCCACGCGCTGTGTATCGAAAGCAGCTAAGGAGTCACTTCCCAATCCTCGCAATCGTTCGATATAACGATAAGTCACTGTAGGTAACACGAAATCGCGATATTTATCTTTTTCACACGCTGTGTATGGAAAGCAGCTAAGGATTAACTTCCCAAGCCCTGCAAGAGTTCCATATAACGATAAATCACTCTAGTAGACTCGGATTCGCGATATTTACCATTTCCACACGCTGTGTATCAAAAGAAGCTCAGGATTCACTTCCCAAGCCTCGCAATCGTTCGATATAACCAGAAATCACTCTAGGAGACTCGGATTCGCGATCTTTGCATTTTCCACACGCTGTGTAACGAATGGAGAAAAGGATTCACTTCCCAATCATCGCAATCATTCGATATAACCTTAAATCAATCTAGTAGACTCTGATGCGCAATATTTACCTCTTCCACAGGCTGTGTATGGAAAGCAGCTAAGGATTCACTTCCCAATCCTTGCAATCGTTCGATATAACGATAAATCAATCTAGTATACTCTGATGCTCAATATTTATCTTTTCCAAACGCTGTGTATAGAAAGAAGCTAAGGATTCACTTCCCATATCTCGCAATCGTGCGATATAACGATATATCACTATAGTAGACTCGGATTCGCGATATTTACCTTTTCCACACGCTGTGTATGGAATGCAGCTAAGGATTCACTTCCCAATCATCGCAATCGTTCGATATAACCTTAAATCAATCTAGTAGACTCTGATGCGCAATATTTACCTCTTCCACAGGCTGTGTATGGAAAGCAGCTAAGGATTCACTTCCCAATCCTTGCAATCGTTCGATATAACGATAAATCAATCTAGTATACTCTGATGCGCAATATTTATCTTTTCCACACGCTGTGTATCGAATGCAGCTAAGTATTCACTTCCCCAGCCTCGCAATCGTTCGATATAACGATAACTCACTATAGTAGACTCGGATTCGCGGTATTAATATTTTCCACGCGCTGTGTATCGAAAGCAGCTAAGGAGTCACTTCCCAATCCTCGCAATCGTTCGATATAACGATAAGTCACTGTAGGTAACACGAAATCGCGATATTTATCTTTTTCACACGCTGTGTATGGAAAGCAGCTAAGGATTAACTTCCCAAGCCCTGCAAGAGTTCCATATAACGATAAATCACTCTAGTAGACTCGGATTCGCGATATTTACCATTTCCACACGCTGTGTGTCGAATGGAGGTAAGGAGTCACTTCCCAATCCTCGCAATCGGTCGATATAACCTTAAATCACTCTAGTAGACTCGGATTCGCTATATTTACATTTTCCACACGCTGTGTATCAAAAGAAGCTCAGGATTCACTTCCCAAGCCTCGCAATCGTTCGATATAACCAGAAATCACTCTAGGAGACTCGGATTCGCGGTATTAACCTTTTCCACGCGTTGTGTATCCAATGAAGCTCACGCTGCACTTCCAAAGCCTCGCAATCGTTCGATATAACGATAAGTCACTGTAGGTAACACGAAATCGCGATATTTACCTTTTCCACACGCTGTGTATGGAATGCAGCTAAGGATGCACTTCCCAATCATCGCAATCATTCGATATAACCTTAAATCAATCTAGTAGACTCTGATGCGCAATATTTACCTCTTCCACAGGCTGTGTATGGAAAGCTGCTAAGGATTCAGTTCCCAATTTTCGCAATCGTTCGATATAACGATAAATCACTCTAGCAGACACGTATTCGCGATATTTACCTTTTCCACACGCAGTGTATCGAAAGAAGCTAAGGATTCACTTCCCAATCTTCGCAATCGTTCGATATAACGATAAATTAATCTAGGAGACTCGGATTCGCGGTATTAACCTTTTCCACGCGTTGCGTATCCAATGAAGCTCAGGATGCACTTCCAAAGCCTCGCAATCGTTCGATATAACGATAAGTCACTGTAGGTAATACGAAATCGCGATATTTACCATTTCCACACGCTGTGTATCGAATGGAGGTAAGGAGTCACTTCCCAATCCTCGCAATCGTTCGATATAACGATAAATCAATCTAGGAGACTCGGATTCGCGGTATTAACCTTTTCCACGCGCTGTGTATCGAAAGAAGCTCAGGATTCACTTCCCAAGCCTCGCAATCGTTCGATATAACCAGAAGTCACTCTAGGAGACTCGGATTCGCGATATTTACCTTTTCCCACGCTGTGTATCGAAAGCAGCTAAGGTTTCACTTCCCATGCCTCGCAATCATTCGATATAACCATAAATCACTCTAGTAGACTTGGATTCCTGATATTTACCTTGTACACACGCTGTGTATCGAAAGCAGCTGAGTATTCACTTCCCAATCCTCGCAATCGTTCGATATAACTATAAACGTCTGTAGGGGACACGAAATCCCTATATTTACCTTTTCCAAACGCTGTGTATAGAAAGAAGCTAAGGATTCACTTCCCATACCTCGCAATCGTTCGATATAACCTTAAATCACTCTAGTAGACTCGGATTCGCGATCTTTGCATTTTCCACACGCTGTGTAACGAATGGAGAAAAGGATTCACTTCCCAATCATCGCAATCGTTCGATATAACGATAAATTAATCTAGGAGACTCGGATTCGCGGTATTAACCTTTTCCACGCGTTGTGTATCCAATGAAGCTCACGCTGCACTTCCAAAGCCTCGCAATCGTTCGATATAACGATAAGTCACTGTAGGTAACACGAAATCGCGATATTTATCTTTTTCACACGCTGTGTATGGAAAACAGCTATGGATTCACTTCCCAAGCCCCGCAATCGTTCCATATAACGAGAAATCACTCTAGTAGGCTGGGATTCGCGATATTTACCTTTTCCCCGCGCTGTGTATCGAAAGCAGCTAAGGATTCAGTTCCCAATTTTCACAATCGTTCGATATAACGATAAATCACTCTAGTAGACACGGGTTCGCGATATTAACTTTTCCACACGCAGTGTATCGAAAGAAGTTAAGGATTCACTTCCCAATCTTTGCAATCGTTCGATATAACGATAAATTAATGTAGGAGACTCGGATTCGCGGTATTAACCTTTTCCACGCGTTGTGTATCCAATGAAGCTCAGGATTCACTTCCCAAGCCTCGCAATCGTTCGATATAACCAGAAATCACTCTAGGAGACTCGGATTCGCGACATTTACCTTTTCCACACGCAGTGTATCGAAAGCAGTTAAGGATTCACTTCCCAATCACCGCAATATTTTGATATAACGATAAGTCACTGTTGGGGACTCGGATGAGCGATATTTACTTTTTCACACGCTGTGTATCGAAAGCAGCTAAGGATTCAGTTCCCAATTTTCAGAATCGTTCGATATAACGATAAATCACTCTAGCAGACACGTATTCGCGATATTTACCTTTTCCACACGCAGTGTATCGAAAGAAGCTAAGGATTCACTTCCCAATCTTCGCAATCGTTCGATATAACGATAAATTAATCTAGGAGACTCGGATTCGCGGTATTATCCTTTTCCACGCGTTGCGTATCCAATGAAGCTCAGGATGCACTTCCAAAGCCTCGCAATCGTTCGATATAACGATAAGTCACTGTAGGTAATACGAAATCGCGATATTTACCATTTCCACACGCTGTGTATCGAATGGAGGTAAGGAGTCACTTCCCAATCCTCGCAATCGTTCGATATAACTATAAACGTCTGTAGGGGACACGAAATCCCTATATTTACCTTTTCCAAACGCTGTGTATAGAAAGAAGCTAAGGATTCACTTCCCATACCTCGCAATCGTTCGATATAACGATATATCACTATAGTAGACTCGGATTCGCGATATTTACCTTTTCCACACGCTGTGTATGGAAAGCAGCTAAAGATTCACTTCCCATGCCTCGCAATCATTCGATATAACCATGAATCACTCTAGTAGACTCGGATTCCTGATATTTACCTTGTACACACGCTGTGTATCGAAAGCAGCTGAGTATTCACTTCCCAATCCTCGCAATCGTCCGATATAACAATAAACGTCTGTAGTCGATACGAAATCCCTATATTTACCTTTTCCAAACGCTGTGTATAGAAAGAAGCTAAGGATTCACTTCCCATATCTCGCAATCGTGCGATATAACGATATATCACTATAGTAGACTCGGATTCGCGATATTTACCTTTTCCACACGCTGTGTATGGAATGCAGCTAAGGATTCACTTCCCAATCATCGCAATCGTTCGATATAACCTTAAATCAATCTAGTAGACTCTGATGCGCAGTATTTACCTCTTCCACAGGCTGTGTATGGAAAGCAGCTAAGGATTCACTTCCCAATCCTTGCAATCGTTCGATATAACGATAAATCAATCTAGTATACTCTGATGCGCAATATTTATCTTTTCCAAACGCTGTGTATAGAAAGAAGCTAAGGATTCACTTCCCATATCTCGCAATCGTGCGATATAACGATATATCACTATAGTAGACTCGGATTCGCGATATTTACCTTTTCCACACGCTGTGTATGGAATGCAGCTAAGGATTCACTTCCCAATCATCGCAATCGTTCGATATAACCTTAAATCAATCTAGTAGACTCTGATGCGCAATATTTACCTCTTCCACAGGCTGTGTATGGAAAGCAGCTAAGGATTCACTTCCCAATCCTTGCAATCGTTCGATATAACGATAAATCAATCTAGTATACTCTGATGCGCAATATTTATCTTTTCCACACGCTGTGTATCGAATGCAGCTAAGTATTCACTTCCCCAGCCTCGCAATCGTTCGATATAACGATAACTCACTATAGTAGACTCGGATTCGCGGTATTAATATTTTCCACGCGCTGTGTATCGAAAGCAGCTAAGGAGTCACTTCCCAATCCTCGCAATCGTTCGATATAACGATAAGTCACTGTAGGTAACACGAAATCGCGATATTTATCTTTTTCACACGCTGTGTATGGAAAGCAGCTAAGGATTAACTTCCCAAGCCCTGCAAGAGTTCCATATAACGATAAATCACTCTAGTAGACTCGGATTCGCGATATTTACCATTTCCACACGCTGTGTGTCGAATGGAGGTAAGGAGTCACTTCCCAATCCTCGCAATCGGTCGATATAACCTTAAATCACTCTAGTAGACTCGGATTCGCTATATTTACATTTTCCACACGCTGTGTATCAAAAGAAGCTCAGGATTCACTTCCCAAGCCTCGCAATCGTTCGATATAACCAGAAATCACTCTAGGAGACTCGGATTCGCGGTATTAACCTTTTCCACGCGTTGTGTATCCAATGAAGCTCACGCTGCACTTCCAAAGCCTCGCAATCGTTCGATATAACGATAAGTCACTGTAGGTAACACGAAATCGCGATATTTACCTTTTCCACACGCTGTGTATGGAATGCAGCTAAGGATGCACTTCCCAATCATCGCAATCATTCGATATAACCTTAAATCAATCTAGTAGACTCTGATGCGCAATATTTACCTCTTCCACAGGCTGTGTATGGAAAGCTGCTAAGGATTCAGTTCCCAATTTTCGCAATCGTTCGATATAACGATAAATCACTCTAGCAGACACGTATTCGCGATATTTACCTTTTCCACACGCAGTGTATCGAAAGAAGCTAAGGATTCACTTCCCAATCTTCGCAATCGTTCGATATAACGATAAATTAATCTAGGAGACTCGGATTCGCGGTATTAACCTTTTCCACGCGTTGCGTATCCAATGAAGCTCAGGATGCACTTCCAAAGCCTCGCAATCGTTCGATATAACGATAAGTCACTGTAGGTAATACGAAATCGCGATATTTACCATTTCCACACGCTGTGTATCGAATGGAGGTAAGGAGTCACTTCCCAATCCTCGCAATCGTTCGATATAACGATAAATCAATCTAGGAGACTCGGATTCGCGGTATTAACCTTTTCCACGCGCTGTGTATCGAAAGAAGCTCAGGATTCACTTCCCAAGCCTCGCAATCGTTCGATATAACCAGAAGTCACTCTAGGAGACTCGGATTCGCGATATTTACCTTTTCCCACGCTGTGTATCGAAAGCAGCTAAGGTTTCACTTCCCATGCCTCGCAATCATTCGATATAACCATAAATCACTCTAGTAGACTTGGATTCCTGATATTTACCTTGTACACACGCTGTGTATCGAAAGCAGCTGAGTATTCACTTCCCAATCCTCGCAATCGTTCGATATAACTATAAACGTCTGTAGGGGACACGAAATCCCTATATTTACCTTTTCCAAACGCTGTGTATAGAAAGAAGCTAAGGATTCACTTCCCATACCTCGCAATCGTTCGATATAACGATATATCACTATAGTAGACTCGGATTCGCGATATTTACCTTTTCCACACGCTGTGTATGGAAAGCAGCTAAAGATTCACTTCCCATGCCTCGCAATCATTCGATATAACCATGAATCACTCTAGTAGACTCGGATTCCTGATATTTACCTTGTACACACGCTGTGTATCGAAAGCAGCTGAGTATTCACTTCCCAATCCTCGCAATCGTCCGATATAACAATAAACGTCTGTAGTCGATACGAAATCCCTATATTTACCTTTTCCAAACGCTGTGTATAGAAAGAAGCTAAGGATTCACTTCCCATATCTCGCAATCGTGCGATATAACGATATATCACTATAGTAGACTCGGATTCGCGATATTTACCTTTTCCACACGCTGTGTATGGAATGCAGCTAAGGATTCACTTCCCAATCATCGCAATCGTTCGATATAACCTTAAATCAATCTAGTAGACTCTGATGCGCAATATTTACCTCTTCCACAGGCTGTGTATGGAAAGCAGCTAAGGATTCACTTCCCAATCCTTGCAATCGTTCGATATAACGATAAATCAATCTAGTATACTCTGATGCGCAATATTTATCTTTTCCACACGCTGTGTATCGAATGCAGCTAAGTATTCACTTCCCCAGCCTCGCAATCGTTCGATATAACGATAACTCACTATAGTAGACTCGGATTCGCGGTATTAATATTTTCCACGCGCTGTGTATCGAAAGCAGCTAAGGAGTCACTTCCCAATCCTCGCAATCGTTCGATATAACGATAAGTCACTGTAGGTAACACGAAATCGCGATATTTATCTTTTTCACACGCTGTGTATGGAAAGCAGCTAAGGATTAACTTCCCAAGCCCTGCAAGAGTTCCATATAACGATAAATCACTCTAGTAGACTCGGATTCGCGATATTTACCATTTCCACACGCTGTGTGTCGAATGGAGGTAAGGAGTCACTTCCCAATCCTCGCAATCGGTCGATATAACCTTAAATCACTCTAGTAGACTCGGATTCGCTATATTTACATTTTCCACACGCTGTGTATCAAAAGAAGCTCAGGATTCACTTCCCAAGCCTCGCAATCGTTCGATATAACCAGAAATCACTCTAGGAGACTCGGATTCGCGGTATTAACCTTTTCCACGCGTTGTGTATCCAATGAAGCTCACGCTGCACTTCCAAAGCCTCGCAATCGTTCGATATAACGATAAGTCACTGTAGGTAACACGAAATCGCGATATTTACCTTTTCCACACGCTGTGTATGGAATGCAACTAAGGATGCACTTCCCAATCATCACAATCATTCGATATAACCTTAAATCAATCTAGTAGACTCTGATGCGCAATATTTACCTCTTCCACAGGCTGTGTATGGAAAGCTGCTAAGGATTCAGTTCCCAATTTTCGCAATCGTTCGATATAACGATAAATCACTCTAGCAGACACGTATTCGCGATATTTACCTTTTCCACACGCAGTGTATCGAAAGAAGCTAAGGATTCACTTCCCAATCTTCGCAATCGTTCGATATAACGATAAATTAATCTAGGAGACTCGGATTCGCGGTATTAACCTTTTCCACGCGTTGCGTATCCAATGAAGCTCAGGATGCACTTCCAAAGCCTCGCAATCGTTCGATATAACGATAAGTCACTGTAGGTAATACGAAATCGCGATATTTACCATTTCCACACGCTGTGTATCGAATGGAGGTAAGGAGTCACTTCCCAATCCTCGCAATCGTTCGATATAACGATAAATCAATCTAGGAGACTCGGATTCGCGGTATTAACCTTTTCCACGCGCTGTGTATCGAAAGAAGCTCAGGATTCACTTCCCAAGCCTCGCAATCGTTCGATATAACGATAACTCACTATAGTAGACTCGGATTCGCGGTATTAATATTTTCCAATCGCTGTGTATCGAAAGCAGCTAAGGAGTCACTTCCCAATCCTCGCAATCGGTCGATATAACCTTAAATCACTCTAGTAGACTCGGATTCGCTATATTTACATTTTCCACACGCTGTGTATCAAAAGAAGCTCAGGATTCACTTCCCAAGCCTCGCAATCGTTCGATATAACCAGAAATCACTCTAGGAGACTCGGATTCGCGGTATTAACCTTTTCCACGCGTTGTGTATCCAATGAAGCTCACGCTGCACTTCCAAAGCCTCGCAATCGTTCGATATAACGATAAGTCACTGTAGGTAACACGAAATCGCGATATTTACCTTTTCCACACGCTGTGTATGGAATGCAGCTAAGGATGCACTTCCCAATCATCGCAATCATTCGATATAACCTTAAATCAATCTAGTAGACTCTGATGCGCAATATTTACCTCTTCCACAGGCTGTGTATGGAAAGCTGCTAAGGATTCAGTTCCCAATTTTCGCAATCGTTCGATATAACGATAAATCACTCTAGTAGACACGGATTCGCGATATTTACCTTTTCCACACGCAGTGTATCGAAAGAAGCTATGGATTCACTTCCCAATCTTCGCAATCGTTCGATATAACCTTAAATCACTCTAGTAGACTCGGATTCGCGATCTTTGCATTTTCCACACGCTGTGTAACGAATGGAGAAAAGGATTCACTTCCCAATGATCGCAATCGTTCGATATAACGATAAATTAATCTAGGAGACTCGGATTCGCGGTATTAACCTTTTCCACGCGTTGTGTATCCAATGAAGCTCACGCTGCACTTCCAAAGCCTCGCAATCGTTCGATATAACGATAAGTCACTGTAGGTAACACGAAATCGCGATATTTATCGTTTTCACACGCTGTGTATGGAAAACAGCTATGGATTCACTTCCCAAGCCCCGCAATCGTTCCATATAACGAGAAATCACTCTAGTAGGCTGGGATTCGCGATATTTACCTTTTCCCCGCGCTGTGTATCGAAAGCAGCTGAGGATTCACTTCCCAAGCCCCGCAATCGTTCCATATAACGAGAAATCACTCTAGTAGACTCGGATTCGCGATATTTACCTTTTCCCACGCTGTGTATCGAAAGCAGCTAAGGATTCAGTTCCCAATTTTCACAATCGTTCGATATAACGATAAATCACTCTAGTAGACACGGGTTCGCGATATTAACTTTTCCACACGCAGTGTATCGAAAGAAGTTAAGGATTCACTTCCCAATCTTTGCAATCGTTCGATATAACGATAAATTAATGTAGGAGACTCGGATTCGCGGTATTAACCTTTTCCACGCGTTGTGTATCCAATGAAGCTCAGGATTCACTTCCCAAGCCTCGCAATCGTTCGATATAACCAGAAATCACTCTAGGAGACTCGGATTCGCGACATTTACCTTTTCCACACGCAGTGTATCGAAAGCAGTTAAGGATTCACTTCCCAATCACCGCAATATTTTGATATAACGATAAGTCACTGTTGGGGACTCGGATGAGCGATATTTACTTTTTCACACGCTGTGTATCGAAAGCAGCTAAGTATTCAGTTCCCAATTTTCAGAATCGTTCGATATAACGATAAATCACTCTAGCAGACACGTATTCGCGATATTTACCTTTTCCACACGCAGTGTATCGAAAGAAGCTAAGGATTCACTTCCCAATCTTCGCAATCGTTCGATATAACGATAAATTAATCTAGGAGACTCGGATTCGCGGTATTAACCTTTTCCACGCGTTGCGTATCCAATGAAGCTCAGGATGCACTTCCAAAGCCTCGCAATCGTTCGATATAACGATAAGTCACTGTAGGTAATACGAAATCGCGATATTTACCATTTCCACACGCTGTGTATCGAATGGAGGTAAGGAGTCACTTCCCAATCCTCGCAATCGTTCGATATAACGATAAATCAATCTAGGAGACTCGGATTCGCGGTATTAACCTTTTCCACGCGCTGTGTATCGAAAGAAGCTCAGGATTCACTTCCCAAGCCTCGCAATCGTTCGATATAACCAGAAGTCACTCTAGGAGACTCGGATTCGCGATATTTACCTTTTCCCACGCTGTGTATCGAAAGCAGCTAAGGATTCACTTCCCATGCTTCGCAATCATTCGATATAACCATAAATCACTCTAGTAGACTTGGATTCCTGATATTTACCTTGTACACACGCTGTGTATCGAAAGCAGCTGAGTATTCACTTCCCAATCCTCGCAATCGTTCGATATAACTATAAACGTCTGTAGGGGACACGAAATCCCTATATTTACCTTTTCCAAACGCTGTGTATAGAAAGAAGCTAAGGATTCACTTCCCATACCTCGCAATCGTTCGATATAACGATATATCACTATAGTAGACTCGGATTCGCGATATTTACCTTTTCCACACGCTGTGTATGCAAAGCAGCTAAAGATTCACTTCCCATGCCTCGCAATCATTCGATATAACCATGAATCACTCTAGTAGACTCGGATTCCTGATATTTACCTAGTACACACGCTGTGTATCGAAAGCAGCTGAGTATTCACTTCCCAATCCTCGCAATCGTCCGATATAACAATAAACGTCTGTAGTCGATACGAAATCCCTATATTTACCTTTTCCAAACGCTGTGTAAAGAAAGAAGCTAAGGATTCACTTCCCATATCTCGCAATCATTCGATATAACGATAAGTCACTGTAGGTAACACGAAATCGCGATATTTACCATTTCCACACGCTGTGTATCGAATGGAGGTAAGGAGTCACTTCCCAATCCTCGCAATCGTTCGATATAACGATAAATCAATCTAGGAGACTCGGATTCGCGGTATTAACCTTTTCCACCCGCTGTGTATCGAAAGAAGCTCAGGATTCACTTCCCAAGCCTCGCAATCGTTCGATATAACCTTAAATCACTCTAGTAGACACGGATTCGCGATATTTACCTTTTCCACACGCAGTGTATCGAAAGAAGCTAAGGATTCACTTCCCATATCTCGCAATCATTCGATATAACGATAAGTCACTGTAGGTAACACGAAATCGCGATATTTACCATTTCCACACGCTGTGTATCGAATGGAGGTAAGGAGTCACTTCCCAATCCTCGCAATCGTTCGATATAACGATAAATCACTCTAGTAGACTCGGATTCGCGGTATTAATATTTTCCACGTGCTGTGTATCGAAAGCAGCTAAGGAGTCACTTCCCAATCCTCGCAATCGTTCGATATAACGATAAGTCACTGTACTTAACACGAAATCGCGATATTTATCTTTTTCACACGCTGTGTATGGGAAGCGGCTAAGGATTAACTTCCCAAGCCCTGCAAGAGTTCCATATAACGATAAATCACTCTAGTAGACTCGGATTCGCGATATTTACCATTTCCACACGCTGTGTATCAAAAGAAGCTCAGGATTCACTTCCCAAGCCTCGCAATCGTTCGATATAACCAGAAATCACTCTAGGAGACTCGGATTCGCGATCTTTGCATTTTCCACACGCTGTGTAACGAATGGAGAAAAGGATTCACTTCCCAATCATCGCAATCATTCGATATAACCTTAAATCAATCTAGTAGACTCTGATGCGCAATATTTACCTCTTCCACAGGCTGTGTATGGAAAGCTGCTAAGGATTCAGTTCCCAATTTTCGCAATCGTTCGATATAACGATAAATCACTCTAGTAGACACGGATTCGCGATATTTACCTTTTCCACACGCAGTGTATCGAAAGAAGCTATGGATTCACTTCCCAATCTTCGCAATCGTTCGATATAACCTTAAATCACTCTAGTAGACTCGGATTCGCGATCTTTGCATTTTCCACACGCTGTGTAACGAATGGAGAAAAGGATTCACTTCCCAATCATCGCAATCGTTCGATATAACGATAAATTAATCTAGGAGACTCGGATTCGCGGTATTAACCTTTTCCACGCGTTGCGTATCCAATGAAGCTCAGGATGCACTTCCAAAGCCTCGCAATCGTTCGATATAACGATAAGTCACTGTAGGTAATACGAAATCGCGATATTTACCATTTCCACACGCTGTGTATCGAATGGAGGTAAGGAGTCACTTCCCAATCCTCGCAATCGTTCGATATAACGATAAATCAATCTAGGAGACTCGGATTCGCGGTATTAACCTTTTCCACGCGCTGTGTATCGAAAGAAGCTCAGGATTCACTTCCCAAGCCTCGCAATCGTTCGATATAACCAGAAGTCACTCTAGGAGACTCGGATTCGCGATATTTACCTTTTCCCACGCTGTGTATCGAAAGCAGCTAAGGATTCACTTCCCATGCTTCGCAATCATTCGATATAACCATAAATCACTCTAGTAGACTTGGATTCCTGATATTTACCTTGTACACACGCTGTGTATCGAAAGCAGCTGAGTATTCACTTCCCAATCCTCGCAATCGTTCGATATAACTATAAACGTCTGTAGGGGACACGAAATCCCTATATTTACCTTTTCCAAACGCTGTGTATAGAAAGAAGCTAAGGATTCACTTCCCATACCTCGCAATCGTTCGATATAACGATATATCACTATAGTAGACTCGGATTCGCGATATTTACCTTTTCCACACGCTGTGTATGCAAAGCAGCTAAAGATTCACTTCCCATGCCTCGCAATCATTCGATATAACCATGAATCACTCTAGTAGACTCGGATTCCTGATATTTACCTAGTACACACGCTGTGTATCGAAAGCAGCTGAGTATTCACTTCCCAATCCTCGCAATCGTCCGATATAACAATAAACGTCTGTAGTCGATACGAAATCCCTATATTTACCTTTTCCAAACGCTGTGTAAAGAAAGAAGCTAAGGATTCACTTCCCATATCTCGCAATCATTCGATATAACGATAAGTCACTGTAGGTAACACGAAATCGCGATATTTACCATTTCCACACGCTGTGTATCGAATGGAGGTAAGGAGTCACTTCCCAATCCTCGCAATCGTTCGATATAACGATAAATCAATCTAGGAGACTCGGATTCGCGGTATTAACCTTTTCCACGCGCTGTGTATCGAAAGAAGCTCAGGATTCACTTCCCAAGCCTCGCAATCGTTCGATATAACCTTAAATCACTCTAGTAGACACGGATTCGCGATATTTACCTTTTCCACACGCAGTGTATCGAAAGAAGCTAAGGATTCACTTCCCATATCTCGCAATCGTTCGATATAACGATATATCACTATAGTAGACTCGGATTCGCGATATTTACCTTTTCCACACGCTGTGTATGCAAAGCAGCTAAAGATTCACTTCCCATGCCTCGCAATCATTCGATATAACCATGAATCACTCTAGTAGACTCGGATTCCTGATATTTACCTAGTACACACGCTGTGTATCGAAAGCAGCTGAGTATTCACTTCCCAATCCTCGCAATCGTCCGATATAACAATAAACGTCTGTAGTCGATACGAAATCCCTATATTTACCTTTTCCAAACGCTGTGTAAAGAAAGAAGCTAAGGATTCACTTCCCATATCTCGCAATCATTCGATATAACGATAAGTCACTGTAGGTAACACGAAATCGCGATATTTACCATTTCCACACGCTGTGTATCGAATGGAGGTAAGGAGTCACTTCCCAATCCTCGCAATCGTTCGATATAACGATAAATCAATCTAGGAGACTCGGATTCGCGGTATTAACCTTTTCCACCCGCTGTGTATCGAAAGAAGCTCAGGATTCACTTCCCAAGCCTCGCAATCGTTCGATATAACCTTAAATCACTCTAGTAGACACGGATTCGCGATATTTACCTTTTCCACACGCAGTGTATCGAAAGAAGCTAAGGATTCACTTCCCATATCTCGCAATCATTCGATATAACGATAAGTCACTGTAGGTAACACGAAATCGCGATATTTACCATTTCCACACGCTGTGTATCGAATGGAGGTAAGGAGTCACTTCCCAATCCTCGCAATCGTTCGATATAACGATAAATCACTCTAGTAGACTCGGATTCGCGGTATTAATATTTTCCACGCGCTGTGTATCGAAAGCAGCTAAGGAGTCACTTCCCAATCCTCGCAATCGTTCGATATAACGATAAGTCACTGTACTTAACACGAAATCGCGATATTTATCTTTTTCACACGCTGTGTATGGGAAGCGGCTAAGGATTAACTTCCCAAGCCCTGCAAGAGTTCCATATAACGATAAATCACTCTAGTAGACTCGGATTCGCGATATTTACCATTTCCACACGCTGTGTATCAAAAGAAGCTCAGGATTCACTTCCCAAGCCTCGCAATCGTTCGATATAACCAGAAATCACTCTAGGAGACTCGGATTCGCGATCTTTGCATTTTCCACACGCTGTGTAACGAATGGAGAAAAGGATTCACTTCCCAATCATCGCAATCATTCGATATAACCTTAAATCAATCTAGTAGACTCTGATGCGCAATATTTACCTCTTCCACAGGCTGTGTATGGAAAGCTGCTAAGGATTCAGTTCCCAATTTTCGCAATCGTTCGATATAACGATAAATCACTCTAGTAGACACGGATTCGCGATATTTACCTTTTCCACACGCAGTGTATCGAAAGAAGCTATGGATTCACTTCCCAATCTTCGCAATCGTTCGATATAACCTTAAATCACTCTAGTAGACTCGGATTCGCGATCTTTGCATTTTCCACACGCTGTGTAACGAATGGAGAAAAGGATTCACTTCCCAATCATCGCAATCGTTCGATATAACGATAAATTAATCTAGGAGACTCGGATTCGCGGTATTAACCTTTTCCACGCGTTGTGTATCCAATGAAGCTCACGCTGCACTTCCAAAGCCTCGCAATCGTTCGATATAACGATAAGTCACTGTAGGTAACACGAAATCGCGATATTTATCTTTTTCACACGCTGTGTATGGAAAACAGCTATGGATTCACTTCCCAAGCCCCGCAATCGTTCCATATAACGAGAAATCACTCTAGTAGGCTGGGATTCGCGATATTTACCTTTTCCCCGCGCTGTGTATCGAAAGCAGCTGAGGATTCACTTCCCAAGAACCGCAATCGTTCCATATAACGAGAAATCACTCTAGTAGACTCGGATTCGCGATATTTACCTTTTCCCACGCTGTGTATCGAAAGCAGCTAAGGATTCAGTTCCCAATTTTCACAATCGTTCGATATAACGATAAATCACTCTAGTAGACACGGGTTCGCGATATTAACTTTTCCACACGCAGTGTATCGAAAGAAGTTAAGGATTCACTTCCCAATCTTTGCAATCGTTCGATATAACGATAAATTAATGTAGGAGACTCGGATTCGCGGTATTAACCTTTTCCACGCGTTGTGTATCCAATGAAGCTCAGGATTCACTTCCCAAGCCTCGCAATCGTTCGATATAACCAGAAATCACTCTAGGAGACTCGGATTCGCGACATTTACCTTTTCCACACGCAGTGTATCGAAAGCAGTTAAGGATTCACTTCCCAATCACCGCAATATTTTGATATAACGATAAGTCACTGTTGGGGACTCGGATGAGCGATATTTACTTTTTCACACGCTGTGTATCGAAAGCAGCTAAGGATTCAGTTCCCAATTTTCAGAATCGTTCGATATAACGATAAATCACTCTAGCAGACACGTATTCGCGATATTTACCTTTTCCACACGCAGTGTATCGAAAGAAGCTAAGGATTCACTTCCCAATCTTCGCAATCGTTCGATATAACGATAAATTAATCTAGGAGACTCGGATTCGCGGTATTAACCTTTTCCACGCGTTGCGTATCCAATGAAGCTCAGGATGCACTTCCAAAGCCTCGCAATCGTTCGATATAACGATAAGTCACTGTAGGTAATACGAAATCGCGATATTTACCATTTCCACACGCTGTGTATCGAATGGAGGTAAGGAGTCACTTCCCAATCCTCGCAATCGTTCGATATAACGATAAATCAATCTAGGAGACTCGGATTCGCGGTATTAACCTTTTCCACGCGCTGTGTATCGAAAGAAGCTCAGGATTCACTTCCCAAGCCTCGCAATCGTTCGATATAACCAGAAGTCACTCTAGGAGACTCGGATTCGCGATATTTACCTAGTACACACGCTGTGTATCGAATGCAGCTAAGTATTCACTTCCCCAGCCTCGCAATCGTTCGATATAACGATAACTCACTATAGTAGACTCGGATTCGCGGTATTAATATTTTCCAATCGCTGTGTATCGAAAGCAGCTAAGGAGTCACTTCCCAATCCTCGCAATCGTTCGATATAACGATAAGTCACTGTAGGTAACACGAAATCGCGATATTTATCTTTTTCACACGCTGTGTATGGAAAGCAGCTAAGGATTAACTTCCCAAGCCCTGCAAGAGTTCCATATAACGATAAATCACTCTAGTAGACTCGGATTCGCGATATTTACCATTTCCACACGCTGTGTGTCGAATGGAGGTAAGGAGTCACTTCCCAATCCTCGCAATCGGTCGATATAACCTTAAATCACTCTAGTAGACTCGGATTCGCTATATTTACATTTTCCACACGCTGTGTATCAAAAGAAGCTCAGGATTCACTTCCCAAGCCTCGCAATCGTTCGATATAACCAGAAATCACTCTAGGAGACTCGGATTCGCGGTATTAACCTTTTCCACGCGTTGTGTATCCAATGAAGCTCACGCTGCACTTCCAAAGCCTCGCAATCGTTCGATATAACGATAAGTCACTGTAGGTAACACGAAATCGCGATATTTACATTTTCCACACGCTGTGTATGGAATGCAGCTAAGGATGCACTTCCCAATCATCGCAATCATTCGATATAACCTTAAATCAATCTAGTAGACTCTGATGCGCAATATTTACCTCTTCCACAGGCTGTGTATGGAAAGCTGCTAAGGATTCAGTTCCCAATTTTCGCAATCGTTCGATATAACGATAAATCACTCTAGTAGACACGGATTCGCGATATTTACCTTTTCCACACGCAGTGTATCGAAAGAAGCTATGGATTCACTTCCCAATCTTCGCAATCGTTCGATATAACCTTAAATCACTCTAGTAGACTCGGATTCGCGATCTTTGCATTTTCCACACGCTGTGTAACGAATGGAGAAAAGGATTCACTTCCCAATGATCGCAATCGTTCGATATAACGATAAATTAATCTAGGAGACTCGGATTCGCGGTATTAACCTTTTCCACGCGTTGTGTATCCAATGAAGCTCACGCTGCACTTCCAAAGCCTCGCAATCGTTCGATATAACGATAAGTCACTGTAGGTAACACGAAATCGCGATATTTATCTTTTTCACACGCTGTGTATGGAAAACAGCTATGGATTCACTTCCCAAGCCCCGCAATCGTTCCATATAACGAGAAATCACTCTAGTAGGCTGGGATTCGCGATATTTACCTTTTCCCCGCGCTGTGTATCGAAAGCAGCTGAGGATTCACTTCCCAAGCCCCGCAATCGTTCCATATAACGAGAAATCACTCTAGTAGACTCGGATTCGCGATATTTACCTTTTCCCACGCTGTGTATCGAAAGCAGCTAAGGATTCAGTTCCCAATTTTCACAATCGTTCGATATAACGATAAATCACTCTAGTAGACACGGGTTCGCGATATTAACTTTTCCACACGCAGTGTATCGAAAGAAGTTAAGGATTCACTTCCCAATCTTTGCAATCGTTCGATATAACGATAAATTAATGTAGGAGACTCGGATTCGCGGTATTAACCTTTTCCACGCGTTGTGTATCCAATGAAGCTCAGGATTCACTTCCCAAGCCTCGCAATCGTTCGATATAACCAGAAATCACTCTAGGAGACTCGGATTCGCGACATTTACCTTTTCCACACGCAGTGTATCGAAAGCAGTTAAGGATTCACTTCCCAATCACCGCAATATTTTGATATAACGATAAGTCACTGTTGGGGACTCGGATGAGCGATATTTACTTTTTCACACGCTGTGTATCGAAAGCAGCTAAGTATTCAGTTCCCAATTTTCAGAATCGTTCGATATAACGATAAATCACTCTAGCAGACACGTATTCGCGATATTTACCTTTTCCACACGCAGTGTATCGAAAGAAGCTAAGGATTCACTTCCCAATCTTCGCAATCGTTCGATATAACGATATTTTAATCTAGTAGACTCGGATTCGCGGTATTAACCTTTTCCACGCGTTGCGTATCCAATGAAGCTCAGGATGCACTTCCAAAGCCTCGCAATCGTTCGATATAACGATAAGTCACTGTAGGTAATACGAAATCGCGATATTTACCATTTCCACACGCTGTGTATCGAATGGAGGTAAGGAGTCACTTCCCAATCCTCGCAATCGTTCGATATAACGATTAATCAATCTAGGAGACTCGGATTCGCGGTATTAACCTTTTCCACGCGCTGTGTATCGAAAGAAGCTCAGGATTCACTTCCCAAGCCTCGCAATCGTTCGATATAACCAGAAGTCACTCTAGGAGACTCGGATTCGCGATATTTACCTTTTCCCACGCTGTGTATCGAAAGCAGCTGAGTATTCACTTCCCAATCCTCGCAATCGTTCGATATAACTATAAACGTCTGTAGGGGACACGAAATCCCTATATTTACCTTTTCCAAACGCTGTGTATAGAAAGAAGCTAAGGATTCACTTCCCATACCTCGCAATCGTTCGATATAACGATATATCACTATAGTAGACTCGGATTCGCGATATTTACCTTTTCCACACGCTGTGTATGCAAAGCAGCTAAAGATTCACTTCCCATGCCTCGCAATCATTCGATATAACCATGAATCACTCTAGTAGACTCGGATTCCTGATATTTACCTAGTACACACGCTGTGTATCGAAAGCAGCTGAGTATTCACTTCCCAATCCTCGCAATCGTCCGATATAACAATAAACGTCTGTAGTCGATACGAAATCCCTATATTTACCTTTTCCAAACGCTGTGTAAAGAAAGAAGCTAAGGATTCACTTCCCATATCTCGCAATCATTCGATATAACGATAAGTCACTGTAGGTAACACGAAATCGCGATATTTACCATTTCCACACGCTGTGTATCGAATGGAGGTAAGGAGTCACTTCCCAATCCTCGCAATCGTTCGATATAACGATTAATCAATCTAGGAGACTCGGATTCGCGGTATTAACCTTTTCCACGCGCTGTGTATCGAAAGAAGCTCAGGATTCACTTCCCAAGCCTCGCAATCGTTCGATATAACCAGAAGTCACTCTAGGAGACTCGGATTCGCGGTATTAACCTTTTCCACGCGTTGTGTATCCAATGAAGCTCACGCTGCACTTCCAAAGCCTCGCAATCGTTCGATATAACGATAAGTCACTGTAGGTAACACGAAATCGCGATATTTACATTTTCCACACGCTGTGTATGGAATGCAGCTAAGGATGCACTTCCCAATCATCGCAATCATTCGATATAACCTTAAATCAATCTAGTAGACTCTGATGCGCAATATTTACCTCTTCCACAGGCTGTGTATGGAAAGCTGCTAAGGATTCAGTTCCCAATTTTCGCAATCGTTCGATATAACGATAAATCACTCTAGTAGACACGGATTCGCGATATTTACCTTTTCCACACGCAGTGTATCGAAAGAAGCTATGGATTCACTTCCCAATCTTCGCAATCGTTCGATATAACCTTAAATCACTCTAGTAGACTCGGATTCGCGATCTTTGCATTTTCCACACGCTGTGTAACGAATGGAGAAAAGGATTCACTTCCCAATGATCGCAATCGTTCGATATAACGATAAATTAATCTAGGAGACTCGGATTCGCGGTATTAACCTTTTCCACGCGTTGTGTATCCAATGAAGCTCACGCTGCACTTCCAAAGCCTCGCAATCGTTCGATATAACGATAAGTCACTGTAGGTAACACGAAATCGCGATATTTATCTTTTTCACACGCTGTGTATGGAAAACAGCTATGGATTCACTTCCCAAGCCCCGCAATCGTTCCATATAACGAGAAATCACTCTAGTAGGCTGGGATTCGCGATATTTACCTTTTCCCCGCGCTGTGTATCGAAAGCAGCTGAGGATTCACTTCCCAAGCCCCGCAATCGTTCCATATAACGAGAAATCACTCTAGTAGACTCGGATTCGCGATATTTACCTTTTCCCACGCTGTGTATCGAAAGCAGCTAAGGATTCAGTTCCCAATTTTCACAATCGTTCGATATAACGATAAATCACTCTAGTAGACACGGGTTCGCGATATTAACTTTTCCACACGCAGTGTATCGAAAGAAGTTAAGGATTCACTTCCCAATCTTTGCAATCGTTCGATATAACGATAAATTAATGTAGGAGACTCGGATTCGCGGTATTATCCTTTTCCACGCGTTGTGTATCCAATGAAGCTCAGGATTCACTTCCCAAGCCTCGCAATCGTTCGATATAACCAGAAATCACTCTAGGAGACTCGGATTCGCGACATTTACCTTTTCCACACGCAGTGTATCGAAAGCAGTTAAGGATTCACTTCCCAATCACCGCAATATTTTGATATAACGATAAGTCACTGTTGGGGACTCGGATGAGCGATATTTACTTTTTCACACGCTGTGTATCGAAAGCAGCTAAGTATTCAGTTCCCAATTTTCAGAATCGTTCGATATAACGATAAATCACTCTAGCAGATACGTATTCGCGATATTTACCTTTTCCACACGCAGTGTATCGAAAGAAGCTAAGGATTCACTTCCCAATCTTCGCAATCGTTCGATATAACGATATTTTAATCTAGTAGACTCGGATTCGCGGTATTAACCTTTTCCACGCGTTGCGTATCCAATGAAGCTCAGGATGCACTTCCAAAGCCTCGCAATCGTTCGATATAACGATAAGTCACTGTAGGTAATACGAAATCGCGATATTTACCATTTCCACACGCTGTGTATCGAATGGAGGTAAGGAGTCACTTCCCAATCCTCGCAATCGTTCGATATAACGATTAATCAATCTAGGAGACTCGGATTCGCGGTATTAACCTTTTCCACGCGCTGTGTATCGAAAGAAGCTCAGGATTCACTTCCCAAGCCTCGCAATCGTTCGATATAACCAGAAGTCACTCTAGGAGACTCGGATTCGCGATATTTACCTTTTCCCACGCTGTGTATCGAAAGCAGCTGAGTATTCACTTCCCAATCCTCGCAATCGTTCGATATAACTATAAACGTCTGTAGGGGACACGAAATCCCTATATTTACCTTTTCCAAACGCTGTGTATAGAAAGAAGCTAAGGATTCACTTCCCATACCTCGCAATCGTTCGATATAACGATATATCACTATAGTAGACTCGGATTCGCGATATTTACCTTTTCCACACGCTGTGTATGCAAAGCAGCTAAAGATTCACTTCCCATGCCTCGCAATCATTCGATATAACCATGAATCACTCTAGTAGACTCGGATTCCTGATATTTACCTAGTACACACGCTGTGTATCGAAAGCAGCTGAGTATTCACTTCCCAATCCTCGCAATCGTCCGATATAACAATAAACGTCTGTAGTCGATACGAAATCCCTATATTTACCTTTTCCAAACGCTGTGTAAAGAAAGAAGCTAAGGATTCACTTCCCATATCTCGCAATCATTCGATATAACGATAAGTCACTGTAGGTAACACGAAATCGCGATATTTACCATTTCCACACGCTGTGTATCGAATGGAGGTAAGGAGTCACTTCCCAATCCTCGCAATCGTTCGATATAACGATAAATCAATCTAGGAGACTCGGATTCGCGGTATTAACCTTTTCCACGCGCTGTGTATCGAAAGAAGCTCAGGATTCACTTCCCAAGCCTCGCAATCGTTCGATATAACCTTAAATCACTCTAGTAGACACGGATTCGCGATATTTACCTTTTCCACACCCAGTGTATCGAAAGAAGCTATGGATTCACTTCCCAATCTTCGCAATCGTTCGATATAACCTTAAATCACTCTAGTAGACTCGGATTCGCGATCTTTGCATTTTCCACACGCTGTGTAACGAATGGAGAAAAGGATTCACTTCCCAATCATCGCAATCGTTCGATATAACGATAAATTAATCTAGGAGACTCGGATTCGCGGTATTAACCTTTTCCACGCGTTGTGTATCCAATGAAGCTCACGCTGCCCTTCCAAAGCCTCGCAATCGTTCGATATAACGATAAGTCACTGTAGGTAACACGAAATCGCGATATTTACCTTTTCCACACGCTGTGTATGGAATGCAGCTAAGGATGCACTTCCCAATCATCGCAATCATTCGATATAACCTTAAATCAATCTAGTAGACTCTGATGCGCAATATTTACCTCTTCCACAGGCTGTGTATGGAAAGCTGCTAAGGATTCAGTTCCCAATTTTCGCAATCGTTCGATATAACGATAAATCACTCTAGTAGACACGGATTCGCGATATTTACCTTTTCCACACGCAGTGTATCGAAAGAAGCTATGGATTCACTTCCCAATCTTCGCAATCGTTCGATATAACCTTAAATCACTCTAGTAGACTCGGATTCGCGATCTTTGCATTTTCCACACGCTGTGTAACGAATGGAGAAAAGGATTCACTTCCCAATCATCGCAATCGTTCGATATAACGATAAATTAATCTAGGAGACTCGGATTCGCGGTATTAACCTTTTCCACGCGTTGTGTATCCAATGAAGCTCACGCTGCACTTCCAAAGCCTCGCAATCGTTCGATATAACGATAAGTCACTGTAGGTAACACGAAATCGCGATATTTATCTTTTTCACACGCTGTGTATGGAAAACAGCTATGGATTCACTTCCCAAGCCCCGCAATCGTTCCATATAACGAGAAATCACTCTAGTAGGCTGGGATTCGCGATATTTACCTTTTCCCCGCGCTGTGTATCGAAAGCAGCTGAGGATTCACTTCCCAAGAACCGCAATCGTTCCATATAACGAGAAATCACTCTAGTAGACTCGGATTCGCGATATTTACCTTTTCCCACGCTGTGTATCGAAAGCAGCTAAGGATTCAGTTCCCAATTTTCACAATCGTTCGATATAACGATAAATCACTCTAGTAGACACGGGTTCGCGATATTAACTTTTCCACACGCAGTGTATCGAAAGAAGTTAAGGATTCACTTCCCAATCTTTGCAATCGTTCGATATAACGATAAATTAATGTAGGAGACTCGGATTCGCGGTATTAACCTTTTCCACGCGTTGTGTATCCAATGAAGCTCAGGATTCACTTCCCAAGCCTCGCAATCGTTCGATATAACCAGAAATCACTCTAGGAGACTCGGATTCGCGACATTTACCTTTTCCACACGCAGTGTATCGAAAGCAGTTAAGGATTCACTTCCCAATCACCGCAATATTTTGATATAACGATAAGTCACTGTTGGGGACTCGGATGAGCGATATTTACTTTTTCACACGCTGTGTATCGAAAGCAGCTAAGGATTCAGTTCCCAATTTTCAGAATGGTTCGATATAACGATAAATCACTCTAGCAGACACGTATTCGCGATATTTACCTTTTCCACACGCAGTGTATCGAAAGAAGCTAAGGATTCACTTCCCAATCTTCGCAATCGTTCGATATAACGATAAATTAATCTAGGAGACTCGGATTCGCGGTATTAACCTTTTCCACGCGTTGCGTATCCAATGAAGCTCAGGATGCACTTCCAAAGCCTCGCAATCGTTCGATATAACGATAAGTCACTGTAGGTAATACGAAATCGCGATATTTACCATTTCCACACGCTGTGTATCGAATGGAGGTAAGGAGTCACTTCCCAATCCTCGCAATCGTTCGATATAACGATAAATCAATCTAGGAGACTCGGATTCGCGGTATTAACCTTTTCCACGCGCTGTGTATCGAAAGAAGCTCAGGATTCACTTCCCAAGCCTCGCAATCGTTCGATATAACCAGAAGTCACTCTAGGAGACTCGGATTCGCGATATTTACCTAGTACACACGCTGTGTATCGAATGCAGCTAAGTATTCACTTCCCCAGCCTCGCAATCGTTCGATATAACGATAACTCACTATAGTAGACTCGGATTCGCGGTATTAATATTTTCCAATCGCTGTGTATCGAAAGCAGCTAAGGAGTCACTTCCCAATCCTCGCAATCGTTCGATATAACGATAAGTCACTGTAGGTAACACGAAATCGCGATATTTATCTTTTTCACACGCTGTGTATGGAAAGCAGCTAAGGATTAACTTCCCAAGCCCTGCAAGAGTTCCATATAACGATAAATCACTCTAGTAGACTCGGATTCGCGATATTTACCATTTCCACACGCTGTGTGTCGAATGGAGGTAAGGAGTCACTTCCCAACACTCGCAATCGGTCGATATAACCTTAAATCACTCTAGTAGACTCGGATTCGCTATATTTACATTTTCCACACGCTGTGTATCAAAAGAAGCTCAGGATTCACTTCCCAAGCCTCGCAATCGTTCGATATAACCAGAAATCACTCTAGGAGACTCGGATTCGCGGTATTAACCTTTTCCACGCGTTGTGTATCCAATGAAGCTCACGCTGCACTTCCAAAGCCTCGCAATCGTTCGATATAACGATAAGTCACTGTAGGTAACACGAAATCGCGATATTTACATTTTCCACACGCTGTGTATGGAATGCAGCTAAGGATGCACTTCCCAATCATCGCAATCATTCGATATAACCTTAAATCAATCTAGTAGACTCTGATGCGCAATATTTACCTCTTCCACAGGCTGTGTATGGAAAGCTGCTAAGGATTCAGTTCCCAATTTTCGCAATCGTTCGATATAACGATAAATCACTCTAGTAGACACGGATTCGCGATATTTACCTTTTCCACACGCAGTGTATCGAAAGAAGCTATGGATTCACTTCCCAATCTTCGCAATCGTTCGATATAACCTTAAATCACTCTAGTAGACTCGGATTCGCGATCTTTGCATTTTCCACACGCTGTGTAACGAATGGAGAAAAGGATTCACTTCCCAATGATCGCAATCGTTCGATATAACGATAAATTAATCTAGGAGACTCGGATTCGCGGTATTAACCTTTTCCACGCGTTGTGTATCCAATGAAGCTCACGCTGCACTTCCAAAGCCTCGCAATCGTTCGATATAACGATAAGTCACTGTAGGTAACACGAAATCGCGATATTTATCTTTTTCACACGCTGTGTATGGAAAACAGCTATGGATTCACTTCCCAAGCCCCGCAATCGTTCCATATAACGAGAAATCACTCTAGTAGGCTGGGATTCGCGATATTTACCTTTTCCCCGCGCTGTGTATCGAAAGCAGCTGAGGATTCACTTCCCAAGCCCCGCAATCGTTCCATATAACGAGAAATCACTCTAGTAGACTCGGATTCGCGATATTTACCTTTTCCCACGCTGTGTATCGAAAGCAGCTAAGGATTCAGTTCCCAATTTTCACAATCGTTCGATATAACGATAAATCACTCTAGTAGACACGGGTTCGCGATATTAACTTTTCCACACGCAGTGTATCGAAAGAAGTTAAGGATTCACTTCCCAATCTTTGCAATCGTTCGATATAACGATAAATTAATGTAGGAGACTCGGATTCGCGGTATTAACCTTTTCCACGCGTTGTGTATCCAATGAAGCTCAGGATTCACTTCCCAAGCCTCGCAATCGTTCGATATAACCAGAAATCACTCTAGGAGACTCGGATTCGCGACATTTACCTTTTCCACACGCAGTGTATCGAAAGCAGTTAAGGATTCACTTCCCAATCACCGCAATATTTTGATATAACGATAAGTCACTGTTGGGGACTCGGATGAGCGATATTTACTTTTTCACACGCTGTGTATCGAAAGCAGCTAAGTATTCAGTTCCCAATTTTCAGAATCGTTCGATATAACGATAAATCACTCTAGCAGACACGTATTCGCGATATTTACCTTTTCCACACGCAGTGTATCGAAAGAAGCTAAGGATTCACTTCCCAATCTTCGCAATCGTTCGATATAACGATATTTTAATCTAGTAGACTCGGATTCGCGGTATTAACCTTTTCCACGCGTTGCGTATCCAATGAAGCTCAGGATGCACTTCCAAAGCCTCGCAATCGTTCGATATAACGATAAGTCACTGTAGGTAATACGAAATCGCGATATTTACCATTTCCACACGCTGTGTATCGAATGGAGGTAAGGAGTCACTTCCCAATCCTCGCAATCGTTCGATATAACGATTAATCAATCTAGGAGACTCGGATTCGCGGTATTAACCTTTTCCACGCGCTGTGTATCGAAAGAAGCTCAGGATTCACTTCCCAAGCCTCGCAATCGTTCGATATAACCAGAAGTCACTCTAGGAGACTCGGATTCGCGATATTTACCTTTTCCCACGCTGTGTATCGAAAGCAGCTGAGTATTCACTTCCCAATCCTCGCAATCGTTCGATATAACTATAAACGTCTGTAGGGGACACGAAATCCCTATATTTACCTTTTCCAAACGCTGTGTATAGAAAGAAGCTAAGGATTCACTTCCCATACCTCGCAATCGTTCGATATAACGATATATCACTATAGTAGACTCGGATTCGCGATATTTACCTTTTCCACACGCTGTGTATGCAAAGCAGCTAAAGATTCACTTCCCATGCCTCGCAATCATTCGATATAACCATGAATAACTCTAGTAGACTCGGATTCCTGATATTTACCTAGTACACACGCTGTGTATCGAAAGCAGCTGAGTATTCACTTCCCAATCCTCGCAATCGTCCGATATAACAATAAACGTCTGTAGTCGATACGAAATCCCTATATTTACCTTTTCCAAACGCTGTGTAAAGAAAGAAGCTAAGGATTCACTTCCCATATCTCGCAATCATTCGATATAACGATAAGTCACTGTAGGTAACACGAAATCGCGATATTTACCATTTCCACACGCTGTGTATCGAATGGAGGTAAGGAGTCACTTCCCAATCCTCGCAATCGTTCGATATAACGATAAATCAATCTAGGAGACTCGGATTCGCGGTATTAACCTTTTCCACGCGCTGTGTATCGAAAGAAGCTCAGGATTCACTTCCCAAGCCTCGCAATCGTTCGATATAACCTTAAATCACTCTAGTAGACACGGATTCGCGATATTTACCTTTTCCACACCCAGTGTATCGAAAGAAGCTATGGATTCACTTCCCAATCTTCGCAATCGTTCGATATAACCTTAAATCACTCTAGTAGACTCGGATTCGCGATCTTTGCATTTTCCACACGCTGTGTAACGAATGGAGAAAAGGATTCACTTCCCAATCATCGCAATCGTTCGATATAACGATAAATTAATCTAGGAGACTCGGATTCGCGGTATTAACCTTTTCCACGCGTTGTGTATCCAATGAAGCTCACGCTGCCCTTCCAAAGCCTCGCAATCGTTCGATATAACGATAAGTCACTGTAGGTAACACGAAATCGCGATATTTACCTTTTCCACACGCTGTGTATGGAATGCAGCTAAGGATGCACTTCCCAATCATCGCAATCATTCGATATAACCTTAAATCAATCTAGTAGACTCTGATGCGCAATATTTACCTCTTCCACAGGCTGTGTATGGAAAGCTGCTAAGGATTCAGTTCCCAATTTTCGCAATCGTTCGATATAACGATAAATCACTCTAGTAGACACGGATTCGCGATATTTACCTTTTCCACACGCAGTGTATCGAAAGAAGCTATGGATTCACTTCCCAATCTTCGCAATCGTTCGATATAACCTTAAATCACTCTAGTAGACTCGGATTCGCGATCTTTGCATTTTCCACACGCTGTGTAACGAATGGAGAAAAGGATTCACTTCCCAATCATCGCAATCGTTCGATATAACGATAAATTAATCTAGGAGACTCGGATTCGCGGTATTAACCTTTTCCACGCGTTGTGTATCCAATGAAGCTCACGCTGCACTTCCAAAGCCTCGCAATCGTTCGATATAACGATAAGTCACTGTAGGTAACACGAAATCGCGATATTTATCTTTTTCACACGCTGTGTATGGAAAACAGCTATGGATTCACTTCCCAAGCCCCGCAATCGTTCCATATAACGAGAAATCACTCTAGTAGGCTGGGATTCGCGATATTTACCTTTTCCCCGCGCTGTGTATCGAAAGCAGCTGAGGATTCACTTCCCAAGAACCGCAATCGTTCCATATAACGAGAAATCACTCTAGTAGACTCGGATTCGCGATTTTTACCTTTTCCCACGCTGTGTATCGAAAGCAGCTAAGGATTCAGTTCCCAATTTTCAGAATCGTTCGATATAACGATAAATCACTCTAGCAGACACGTATTCGCGATATTTACCTTTTCCACACGCAGTGTATCGAAAGAAGCTAAGGATTCACTTCCCAATCTTTGCAATCGTTCGATATAACGATAAATTAATGTAGGAGACTCGGATTCGCGGTATTAACCTTTTCCACGCGTTGTGTATCCAATGAAGCTCAGGATTCACTTCCCAAGCCTCGCAATCGTTCGATATAACCAGAAATCACTCTAGGAGACTCGGATTCGCGACATTTACCTTTTCCACACGCAGTGTATCGAAAGCAGTTAAGGATTCACTTCCCATTCACCGCAATATTTTGATATAACGATAAGTCACTGTTGGGGACTCGGATGAGCGATATTTACTTTTTCACACGCTGTGTATCGAAAGCAGCTAAGGATTCAGTTCCCAATTTTCAGAATCGTTCGATATAACGATAAATCACTCTAGCAGACACGTATTCGCGATATTTACCTTTTCCACACGCAGTGTATCGAAAGAAGCTAAGGATTCACTTCCCAATCTTCGCAATCGTTCGATATAACGATAAATTAATCTAGGAGACTCGGATTCGCGGTATTAACCTTTTCCACGCGTTGCGTATCCAATGAAGCTCAGGATGCACTTCCAAAGCCTCGCAATCGTTCGATATAACCAGAAGTCACTCTAGGAGACTCGGATTCGCGATATTTACCTTTTCCCACGCTGTGTATCGAAAGCAGCTAAGGATTCACTTCCCATGCCTCGCAATCATTCGATATAACCATAAATCACTCTAGTAGACTTGGATTCCTGATATTTACCTTGTACACACGCTGTGTATCGAAAGCAGCTGAGTATTCACTTCCCAATCCTCGCAATCGTTCGATATAACTATAAACGTCTGTAGGGGACACGAAATCCCTATATTTACCTTTTCCAAACGCTGTGTATAGAAAGAAGCTAAGGATTCACTTCCCATACCTCGCAATCGTTCGATATAACGATATATCACTATAGTAGACTCGGATTCGCGATATTTACCTTTTCCACACGCTGTGTATGCAAAGCAGCTAAAGATTCACTTCCCATGCCTCGCAATCATTCGATATAACCATGAATCACTCTAGTAGACTCGGATTCCTGATATTTACCTAGTACACACGCTGTGTATCGAAAGCAGCTGAGTATTCACTTCCCAATCCTCGCAATCGTCCGATATAACAATAAACGTCTGTAGTCGATACGAAATCCCTATATTTACCTTTTCCAAACGCTGTGTATAGAAAGAAGCTAAGGATTCACTTCCCATACCTCGCAATCGTTCGATATAACGATATATCACTATAGTAGACTCGGATTCGCGATATTTACCTTTTCCACACGCTGTGTATGCAAAGCAGCTAAAGATTCACTTCCCATGCCTCGCAATCATTCGATATAACCATGAATCACTCTAGTAGACTCGGATTCCTGATATTTACCTAGTACACACGCTGTGTATCGAAAGCAGCTGAGTATTCACTTCCCAATCCTCGCAATCGTCCGATATAACAATAAACGTCTGTAGTCGATACGAAATCCCTATATTTACCTTATCCAAACGCTGTGTAAAGAAAGAAGCTAAGGATTCACTTCCCATATCTCGCAATCATTCGATATAACGATAAGTCACTGTAGGTAACACGAAATCGCGATATTTACCATTTCCACACGCTGTGTATCGAATGGATTTAAGGAGTCACTTCCCAATCCTCGCAATCGTTCGATATAACGATAAATCAATCTAGGACACTCGGATTCGCGGTATTAACCTTTTCCACGCGCTGTGTATCGAAAGAAGCTCAGGATTCACTTCCCAAGCCTCGCAATCGTTCGATATAACCTTAAATCACTCTAGTAGACACGGATTCGCGATATTTACCTTTTCCACACGCAGTGTATCGAAAGAAGTTAAGGATTCACTTCCCAATCTTTGCAATCGTTCGATATAACGATAAATTAATGTAGGAGACTCGGATTCGCGGTATTAACCTTTTCCACGCGTTGTGTATCCAATGAAGCTCAGGATTCACTTCCCAAGCCTCGCAATCGTTCGATATAACCAGAAATCACTCTAGGAGACTCGGATTCGCGACATTTACCTTTTCCACACGCAGTGTATCGAAAGCAGTTAAGGATTCACTTCCCAATCACCGCAATATTTTGATATAACGATAAGTCACTGTTGGGGACTCGGATGAGCGATATTTACTTTTTCACTCGCAGTGTATCGAAAGAAGTTAAGGATTCACTTCCCAATCTTTGCAATCGTTCGATATAACGATAAATTAATGTAGGAGACTCGGATTCGCGGTATTAACCTTTTCCACGCGTTGCGTATCCAATGAAGCTCAGGATGCACTTCCAAATCCTCGCAATCGTTCGATATAACGATAAGTCACTGTAGGTAATACGAAATCGCGATATTTACCATTTCCACACGCTGTGTATCGAATGGAGGTAAGGAGTCACTTCCCAATCCTCGCAATCGTTCGATATAACGATAAATCAATCTAGGAGACTCGGATTCGCGGTATTAACCTTTTCCACGCGCTGTGTATCGAAAGAAGCTCAGGATTCACTTCCCAAGCCTCGCAATCGTTCGATATAACCAGAAGTCACTCTAGGAGACTCGGATTCGCGATATTTACCTTTTCCCACGCTGTGTATCGAAAGCAGCTAAGGATTCACTTCCCATGCCTCGCAATCATTCGATATAACCATAAATCACTCTAGTAGACTTGGATTCCTGATATTTACCTTGTACACACGCTGTGTATCGAAAGCAGCTGAGTATTCACTTCCCAATCCTCGCAATCGTTCGATATAACAATAAACGTCTGTAGTCGATACGAAATCCCTATATTTACCTTTTCCAAACGCTGTGTAAAGAAAGAAGCTAAGGATTCACTTCCCATATCTCGCAATCATTCGATATAACGATAAGTCACTGTAGGTAACACGAAATCGCGATATTTACCATTTCCACACGCTGTGTATCGAATGGAGGTAAGGAGTCACTTCCCAATCCTCGCAATCGTTCGATATAACGATAAATCAATCTAGGAGACTCGGATTCGCGGTATTAACCTTTTCCACGCGCTGTGTATCGAAAGAAGCTCAGGATTCACTTCCCAAGCCTCGCAATCGTTCGATATAACCTTAAATCACTCTAGTAGACACGGATTCGCGATATTTACCTTTTCCACACGCAGTGTATCGAAAGAAGCTATGGATTCACTTCCCAATCTTCGCAATCGTTCGATATAACCTTAAATCACTCTAGTAGACTCGGATTCGCGATCTTTGCATTTTCCACACGCTGTGTATCGAATGGAGAAAAGGATTCACTTCCCATATCTCGCAATCATTCGATATAACGATAAGTCACTGTAGGTAACACGAAATCGCGATATTTACCATTTCCACACGCTGTGTATCGAATGGAGGTAAGGAGTCACTTCCCAATCCTCGCAATCGTTCGATATAACGATAAATCAATCTAGGAGACTCGGATTCGCGGTATTAACCTTTTCCACGCGCTGTGTATCGAAAGAAGCTCCGGATTCACTTCCCAAGCCTCGCAATCGTTCGATATAACCTTAAATCACTCTAGTAGACACGGATTCGCGATATTTACCTTTTCCCCGCGCTGTGTATCGAAAGCAGCTAAGGATTCAGTTCCCAATTTTCACAATCGTTCGATATAACGATAAATCACTCTAGTAGACACGGGTTCGCGATATTAACTTTTCCACACGCAGTGTATCGAAAGAAGTTAAGGATTCACTTCCCAATCTTTGCAATCGTTCGATATAACGATAAATTAATGTAGGAGACTCGGATTCGCGGTATTAACCTTTTCCACGCGTTGTGTATCCAATGAAGCTCAGGATTCACTTCCCAAGCCTCGCAATCGTTCCATATAACCAGAAATCACTCTAGGAGACTCGGATTCGCGACATTTACCTTTTCCACACGCAGTGTATCGAAAGCAGTTAAGGATTCACTTCCCAATCACCGCAATATTTTGATATAACGATAAGTCACTGTTGGGGACTCGGATGAGCGATATTTACTTTTTCACACGCTGTGTATCGAAAGCAGCTAAGGATTCAGTTCCCAATTTTCAGAATCGTTCGATATAACGATAAATCACTCTAGCAGACACGTATTCGCGATATTTACCTTTTCCACACGCAGTGTATCGAAAGAAGCTAAGGATTCACTTCCCAATCTTCGCAATCGTTCGATATAACGATAAATTAATCTAGGAGACTCGGATTCGCGGTATTAACCTTTTCCACGCGTTGCATATCCAATGAAGCTCAGGATGCACTTCCAAACCCTCGCAATCGTTCGATATAACGATAAGTCACTGTAGGTAATACGAAATCGCGATATTTACCATTTCCACACGCTGTGTATCGAATGGAGGTAAGGAGTCACTTCCCAATCCTCGCAATCGTTCGATATAACGATAAATCAATCTAGGAGACTCGGATTCGCGGTATTAACCTTTTCCACGCGCTGTGTATCGAAAGAAGTTCAGGATTCACTTCCCAAGCCTCGCAATCGTTCGATATAACCAGAAGTCACTCTAGGAGACTCGGATTCGCGATATTTACCTTTTCCCACGCTGTGTATCGAAAGCAGCTAAGGATTCACTTCCCATGCCTCGCAATCATTCGATATAACCATAAATCACTCTAGAAGACTTGGATTCCTGATATTTACCTTGTACACACGCTGTGTATCGAAAGCAGCTGAGTATTCACTTCCCAATCCTCGCAATCGTCCGATATAACAATAAACGTCTGTAGTCGATACGAAATCCCTATATTTACCTTTTCCAAACGCTGTGTATAGAAAGAAGCTAAGGATTCACTTCCCATACCTCGCAATCGTTCGATATAACGATATATCACTATAGTAGACTCGGATTCGCGATATTTACCTTTTCCACACGCTGTGTATGCAAAGCAGCTAAAGATTCACTTCCCATGCCTCGCAATCATTCGATATAACCATGAATCACTCTAGTAGACTCGGATTCCTGATATTTACCTAGTACACACGCTGTGTATCGAAAGCAGCTGAGTATTCACTTCCCAATCCTCGCAATCGTCCGATATAACAATAAACGTCTGTAGTCGATACGAAATCCCTATATTTACCTTATCCAAACGCTGTGTAAAGAAAGAAGCTAAGGATTCACTTCCCATATCTCGCAATCATTCGATATAACGATAAGTCACTGTAGGTAACACGAAATCGCGATATTTACCATTTCCACACGCTGTGTATCGAATGGATTTAAGGAGTCACTTCCCAATCCTCGCAATCGTTCGATATAACGATAAATCAATCTAGGAGACTCGGATTCGCGGTATTAACCTTTTCCACGCGCTGTGTATCGAAAGAAGCTCAGGATTCACTTCCCAAGCCTCGCAATCGTTCGATATAACCTTAAATCACTCTAGTAGACACGGATTCGCGATATTTACCTTTTCCACACGCAGTGTATCGAAAGAAGTTAAGGATTCACTTCCCAATCTTTGCAATCGTTCGATATAACGATAAATTAATGTAGGAGACTCGGATTCGCGGTATTAACCTTTTCCACGCGTTGTGTATCCAATGAAGCTCAGGATTCACTTCCCAAGCCTCGCAATCGTTCGATATAACCAGAAATCACTCTAGGAGACTCGGATTCGCGACATTTACCTTTTCCACACGCAGTGTATCGAAAGCAGTTAAGGATTCACTTCCCAATCACCGCAATATTTTGATATAACGATAAGTCACTGTTGGGGACTCGGATGAGCGATATTTACTTTTTCACTCGCAGTGTATCGAAAGAAGTTAAGGATTCACTTCCCAATCTTTGCAATCGTTCGATATAACGATAAATTAATGTAGGAGACTCGGATTCGCGGTATTAACCTTTTCCACGCGTTGCGTATCCAATGAAGCTCAGGATGCACTTCCAAAGCCTCGCAATCGTTCGATATAACGATAAGTCACTGTAGGTAATACGAAATCGCGATATTTACCATTTCCACACGCTGTGTATCGAATGGAGGTAAGGAGTCACTTCCCAATCCTCGCAATCGTTCGATATAACGATAAATCAATCTAGGAGACTCGGATTCGCGGTATTAACCTTTTCCACGCGCTGTGTATCGAAAGAAGCTCAGGATTCACTTCCCAAGCCTCGCAATCGTTCGATATAACCAGAAGTCACTCTAGGAGACTCGGATTCGCGATATTTACCTTTTCCCACGCTGTGTATCGAAAGCAGCTAAGGATTCACTTCCCATGCCTCGCAATCATTCGATATAACCATAAATCACTCTAGTAGACTTGGATTCCTGATATTTACCTTGTACACACGCTGTGTATCGAAAGCAGCTGAGTATTCACTTCCCAATCCTCGCAATCGTTCGATATAACAATAAACGTCTGTAGTCGATACGAAATCCCTATATTTACCTTTTCCAAACGCTGTGTAAAGAAAGAAGCTAAGGATTCACTTCCCATATCTCGCAATCATTCGATATAACGATAAGTCACTGTAGGTAACACGAAATCGCGATATTTACCATTTCCACACGCTGTGTATCGAATGGAGGTAAGGAGTCACTTCCCAATCCTCGCAATCGTTCGATATAACGATAAATCAATCTAGGAGACTCGGATTCGCGGTATTAACCTTTTCCACGCGCTGTGTATCGAAAGAAGCTCAGGATTCACTTCCCAAGCCTCGCAATCGTTCGATATAACCTTAAATCACTCTAGTAGACACGGATTCGCGATATTTACCTTTTCCACACGCAGTGTATCGAAAGAAGCTATGGATTCACTTCCCAATCTTCGCAATCGTTCGATATAACCTTAAATCACTCTAGTAGACTCGGATTCGCGATCTTTGCATTTTCCACACGCTGTGTATCGAATGGAGAAAAGGATTCACTTCCCATATCTCGCAATCATTCGATATAACGATAAGTCACTGTAGGTAACACGAAATCGCGATATTTACCATTTCCACACGCTGTGTATCGAATGGAGGTAAGGAGTCACTTCCCAATCCTCGCAATCGTTCGATATAACGATAAATCAATCTAGGAGACTCGGATTCGCGGTATTAACCTTTTCCACGCGCTGTGTATCGAAAGAAGCTCCGGATTCACTTCCCAAGCCTCGCAATCGTTCGATATAACCTTAAATCACTCTAGTAGACACGGATTCGCGATATTTACCTTTTCCCCGCGCTGTGTATCGAAAGCAGCTAAGGATTCAGTTCCCAATTTTCACAATCGTTCGATATAACGATAAATCACTCTAGTAGACACGGGTTCGCGATATTAACTTTTCCACACGCAGTGTATCGAAAGAAGTTAAGGATTCACTTCCCAATCTTTGCAATCGTTCGATATAACGATAAATTAATGTAGGAGACTCGGATTCGCGGTATTAACCTTTTCCACGCGTTGTGTATCCAATGAAGCTCAGGATTCACTTCCCAAGCCTCGCAATCGTTCCATATAACCAGAAATCACTCTAGGAGACTCGGATTCGCGACATTTACCTTTTCCACACGCAGTGTATCGAAAGCAGTTAAGGATTCACTTCCCAATCACCGCAATATTTTGATATAACGATAAGTCACTGTTGGGGACTCGGATGAGCGATATTTACTTTTTCACACGCTGTGTATCGAAAGCAGCTAAGGATTCAGTTCCCAATTTTCAGAATCGTTCGATATAACGATAAATCACTCTAGCAGACACGTATTCGCGATATTTACCTTTTCCACACGCAGTGTATCGAAAGAAGCTAAGGATTCACTTCCCAATCTTCGCAATCGTTCGATATAACGATAAATTAATCTAGGAGACTCGGATTCGCGGTATTAACCTTTTCCACGCGTTGCATATCCAATGAAGCTCAGGATGCACTTCCAAACCCTCGCAATCGTTCGATATAACGATAAGTCACTGTAGGTAATACGAAATCGCGATATTTACCATTTCCACACGCTGTGTATCGAATGGAGGTAAGGAGTCACTTCCCAATCCTCGCAATCGTTCGATATAACGATAAATCAATCTAGGAGACTCGGATTCGCGGTATTAACCTTTTCCACGCGCTGTGTATCGAAAGAAGTTCAGGATTCACTTCCCAAGCCTCGCAATCGTTCGATATAACCAGAAGTCACTCTAGGAGACTCGGATTCGCGATATTTACCTTTTCCCACGCTGTGTATCGAAAGCAGCTAAGGATTCACTTCCCATGCCTCGCAATCATTCGATATAACCATAAATCACTCTAGAAGACTTGGATTCCTGATATTTACCTTGTACACACGCTGTGTATCGAAAGCAGCTGAGTATTCACTTCCCAATCCTCGCAATCGTCCGATATAACAATAAACGTCTGTAGTCGATACGAAATCCCTATATTTACCTTTTCCAAACGCTGTGTATAGAAAGAAGCTAAGGATTCACTTCCCATACCTCGCAATCGTTCGATATAACGATATATCACTATAGTAGACTCGGATTCGCGATATTTACCTTTTCCACACGCTGTGTATGCAAAGCAGCTAAAGATTCACTTCCCATGCCTCGCAATCATTCGATATAACCATGAATCACTCTAGTAGACTCGGATTCCTGATATTTACCTAGTACACACGCTGTGTATCGAAAGCAGCTGAGTATTCACTTCCCAATCCTCGCAATCGTCCGATATAACAATAAACGTCTGTAGTCGATACGAAATCCCTATATTTACCTTATCCAAACGCTGTGTAAAGAAAGAAGCTAAGGATTCACTTCCCATATCTCGCAATCATTCGATATAACGATAAGTCACTGTAGGTAACACGAAATCGCGATATTTACCATTTCCACACGCTGTGTATCGAATGGATTTAAGGAGTCACTTCCCAATCCTCGCAATCGTTCGATATAACGATAAATCAATCTAGGAGACTCGGATTCGCGGTATTAACCTTTTCCACGCGCTGTGTATCGAAAGAAGCTCAGGATTCACTTCCCAAGCCTCGCAATCGTTCGATATAACCTTAAATCACTCTAGTAGACACGGATTCGCGATATTTACCTTTTCCACACGCAGTGTATCGAAAGAAGTTAAGGATTCACTTCCCAATCTTTGCAATCGTTCGATATAACGATAAATTAATGTAGGAGACTCGGATTCGCGGTATTAACCTTTTCCACGCGTTGTGTATCCAATGAAGCTCAGGATTCACTTCCCAAGCCTCGCAATCGTTCGATATAACCAGAAATCACTCTAGGAGACTCGGATTCGCGACATTTACCTTTTCCACACGCAGTGTATCGAAAGCAGTTAAGGATTCACTTCCCAATCACCGCAATATTTTGATATAACGATAAGTCACTGTTGGGGACTCGGATGAGCGATATTTACTTTTTCACTCGCAGTGTATCGAAAGAAGTTAAGGATTCACTTCCCAATCTTTGCAATCGTTCGATATAACGATAAATTAATGTAGGAGACTCGGATTCGCGGTATTAACCTTTTCCACGCGTTGCGTATCCAATGAAGCTCAGGATGCACTTCCAAAGCCTCGCAATCGTTCGATATAACGATAAGTCACTGTAGGTAATACGAAATCGCGATATTTACCATTTCCACACGCTGTGTATCGAATGGAGGTAAGGAGTCACTTCCCAATCCTCGCAATCGTTCGATATAACGATAAATCAATCTAGGAGACTCGGATTCGCGGTATTAACCTTTTCCACGCGCTGTGTATCGAAAGAAGCTCAGGATTCACTTCCCAAGCCTCGCAATCGTTCGATATAACCTTAAATCACTCTAGTAGACACGGATTCGCGATATTTACCTTTTCCACACGCAGTGTATCGAAAGAAGCTATGGATTCACTTCCCAATCTTCGCAATCGTTCGATATAACCTTAAATCACTCTAGTAGACTCGGATTCGCGATCTTTGCATTTTCCACACGCTGTGTATCGAATGGAGAAAAGGATTCACTTCCCATATCTCGCAATCATTCGATATAACGATAAGTCACTGTAGGTAACACGAAATCGCGATATTTACCATTTCCACACGCTGTGTATCGAATGGAGGTAAGGAGTCACTTCCCAATCCTCGCAATCGTTCGATATAAAGATAAATCAATCTAGGAGACTCGGATTCGCGGTATTAACCTTTTCCACGCGCTGTGTATCGAAAGAAGCTCCGGATTCACTTCCCAAGCCTCGCAATCGTTCGATATAACCTTAAATCACTCTAGTAGACACGGATTCGCGATATTTACCTTTTCCCCGCGCTGTGTATCGAAAGCAGCTAAGGATTCAGTTCCCAATTTTCACAATCGTTCGATATAACGATAAATCACTCTAGTAGACACGGGTTCGCGATATTAACTTTTCCACACGCAGTGTATCGAAAGAAGTTAAGGATTCACTTCCCAATCTTTGCAATCGTTCGATATAACGATAAATTAATGTAGGAGACTCGGATTCGCGGTATTAACCTTTTCCACGCGTTGTGTATCCAATGAAGCTCAGGATTCACTTCCCAAGCCTCGCAATCGTTCCATATAACCAGAAATCACTCTAGGAGACTCGGATTCGCGACATTTACCTTTTCCACACGCAGTGTATCGAAAGCAGTTAAGGATTCACTTCCCAATCACCGCAATATTTTGATATAACGATAAGTCACTGTTGGGGACTCGGATGAGCGATATTTACTTTTTCACACGCTGTGTATCGAAAGCAGCTGAGTATTCACTTCCCAATCCTCGCAATCGTTCGATATAACTATAAACGTCTGTAGGGGACACGAAATCCCTATATTTACCTTTTCCAAACGCTGTGTATAGAAAGAAGCTAAGGATTCACTTCCCATACCTCGCAATCGTTCGATATAACGATATATCACTATAGTAGACTCGGATTCGCGATATTTACCTTTTCCACACGCTGTGTATGCAAAGCAGCTAAAGATTCACTTCCCATGCCTCGCAATCATTCGATATAACCATGAATCACTCTAGTCGACTCGGATTCCTGATATTTACCTAGTACACACGCTGTGTATCGGAAGCAGCTGAGTATTCACTTCCCAATCCTCGCAATCGTCCGATATAACAATAAACGTATGTAGTCGATACGAAATCCCTATATTTACCTTTTCCAAACGCTGTGTAAAGAAAGAAGCTAAGGATTCACTTCCCATATCTCGCTATCATTCGATATAACCATAAATCACTGTAGGTAACACGAAATCGCGATATTTACCATTTCCACACGCTGTGTATCGAATGGAGGTAAGGAGGCACTTCCCAATCCTCGCAATCGTTCGATATAACGATAAATCAATCTAGGAGACTCGGATTCGCGGTATTAACCTTTTCCACGCGCTGTGTATCGAAAGAAGCTCAGGATTCACTTCCCAAGCCTCGCAATCGTTCGATATTACCTTAAATCACTCTAGTAGACACGGATTCGCGATATTTACCTTTTCCACACGCAGTGTATCGAAAGAAGCTAAGGATTCACTTCCCATATCTCGCAATCATTCGATATAACGATAAGTCACTGTAGGTAACACGAAATCGCGATATTTACCATTTCCACACGCTGTGTATCGAATGGAGGTAAGGAGTCACTTCCCAATCCTCGCAATCGTTCGATATAACGATAAATCAATCTAGGAGACTCGGATTCGCGGTATTAAACTTTTCCACGCGCTGTGTATCGAAAGAAGCTCAGGATTCACTTCCCAAGCCTCGCAATCGTTCGATATAACGATAAATCAATCTAGGAGACTCGGATTCGCGGTATTAAACTTTTCCACACGCTGTGTATCGAAAGCAGCTGAGTATTCACTTCCCAATCCTCGCAATCGTCCGATATAACGATAAATCAATCTAGTATACTCTGATGCGCAATATTTATCTTTTCCACACGCTGTGTATCGAATGCAGCTAAGTATTCACTTCCCCAGCCTCGCAATCGTTCGATATAACGATAACTCACTATAGTAGACTCGGATTCGCGGTATTAATATTTTCCACGCGCTGTGTATCGAAAGCAGCTAAGGATTCACTTCCCAAGCCTCTCAATCGTTCCATATAACGATAAATCACTCTAATAGATTCATATTCGCGATATTTACCATTTCCACACACTGTGTATGGAAAGTAGCTAAGGAGTCACTTCCCAATCCTCGCAATCGTTCGATATAACGATAAGTCACTGTAGGTAACACGAAATCGCGATATTTATCTTTTTCACATCCTGTCTATGGAAAGCAGCTAAGGATTAACTTCCCAAGCCCTGCAATCGTTCCATATAACGATAAATCACTCTAGTAGACTCGGATTCGCGATATTTACCATTTCCACACGCTGTGTGTCGAATGGAGGTAAGGAGTCACTTCCCAAACCTCGCAATCGGTCGATATAACCTTAAATCACTCTAGTAGACTCGGATTCGCTATATTTACATTTTCCACACGCTGTGTATCAAAAGAAGCTCAGGATTCACTTCCCAAGCCTCGCAATCGTTCGATATAACCAGAAATCACTCTAGGAGACTCGGATTCGCGGTATTAACCTTTTCCACGCGTTGTGTATCCAATAAAGCTCACGCTGCACTTCCAAAGCCTCGCAATCGTTCGATATAACGATAAGTCACTGTAGGTAACACGAAATCGCGATATTTACCATTTCCACACGCTGTGTATCCAATGGAGGTAAGGAGTCACTTCCCAATCCTCGCAATCGTTCGATATAACGATAAATCAATCTAGGAGACTCGGATTCGCGATATTTACCTTTTCCCACGCTGTGTATCGAAAGCAGCTAAGGATTCACTTCCCATGCCTCGCAATCATTCGATATAACCATACATCACTCTAGTAGACTCGGATTCCTGATATTTACCTAGTACACACGCTGTGTATCGAAAGCAGCTGAGTATTCACTTCCCAATCCTCGCAATCGTCCGATATAACAATAAACGTCTGTAGTCTATACGAAATCCCTATATTTACCTTTTCCAAACGCTGTGTAAAGAAAGAAGATAAGGATTCACTTCCCAATCTTCGCAATCGTTCGATATAACGATAAATTAATCTAGGAGACTCGGATTCGCGGTATTAACCTTTGCCACGCGTTGCGTATGCAATGAAGCTCAGGATGCACTTCCAAAGCCTCGCAATCGTTCGATATAACGATAAGTCACTGTAGGTAACACGAAATCGCGATATTTACCATTTCCACACGCTGTGTATCGAATGGAGGTAAGGAGTCACTTCCCAATCCTCGCAATCGTTCGATATAACGATAAATCAATCTAGGAGACTCGGATTCGCGGTATTAACCTTTTCCACGCGCTGTGTATCGAAAGAAGCTCAGGATTCACTTCCCAAGCCTCGCAATCGTTCGATATAACCAGAAATCACTCTAGGAGACTCGGATTCGCGATATTTACCTTTTCCCACGCTGTGTATCGAAAGCAGCTAAGGATTCACTTCCCATGCCTCGCAATCATTCGATATAACCATGAATCACTCTAGTAGACTCGGATTCCTGATATTTACCTAGTACACACGCTGTGTATCGAAAGCAGCTGAGTATTCACTTCCCAATCCACGCAATCGTCCGATATAACAATAAACGTCTGTAGTCGATACGAAATCCCCATATTTACCTTTTCCAAACGCTGTGTATAGAAAGAAGCTAAGGATTCACTTCCCATATCTCGCAATCGTTCGATATAACGATATATCACTATAGTAGACTCGGATTCGCGATATTTACCTTTTCCACACGCTGTGTATGGAAAGCAGCTAAAGATTCACTTCCCATGCCTCGCAATCATTCGATATAACCATGAATCACTCTAGTAGACTCGGATTCCTGATATTTACCTTGTACACACGCTGTGTATCGAAAGCAGCTGAGTATTCACTTCCCAATCCTCGCAATCGTCCGATATAACAATAAACGTCTGTAGTCGATACGAAATCCCTATATTTACCTTTTCCAAACGCTGTGTATAGAAAGAAGCTAAGGATTCACTTCCCATATCTCGCAATCGTTCGATATAACGATATATCACTATAGTAGACTCGGATTCGCGATATTTACCTTTTCCACACGCTGTGTATGGAATGCAGCTAAGGATTCACTTCCCAATCATCGCAGTCGTTCGATATAACCTTAAATCAATCTAGCAGACTCTGATGCGCAATATTTACCTCTTCCACAGGCTGTGTATGGAAAGCAGCTAAGGATTCACTTCCCAATCCTTGCAATCGTTCGATATAACGATAAATCAATCTAGTATACTCTGATGCGCAATATTTATCTTTTCCACACGCTGTGTATCGAATGCAGCTAAGTATTCACTTCCCCAGCCTCGCAATCGTTCGATATAACGATAACTCACTATAGTAGACTCGGATTCGCGGTATTAATATTTTCCACGCGCTGTGTATCGAAAGCAGCTAAGGAGTCACTTCCCAATCCTCGCAATCGTTCGATATAACGATAAGTCACTGTAGGTAACACGAAATCGCGATATTTATCTTTTTCACACGCTGTGTATGGAAAGCAGCTAAGGATTAACTTCCCAAGCCCTGCAAGAGTTCCATATAACGATAAATCACTCTAGTAGACTCGGATTCGCGATATTTACCATTTCCACACGCTGTGTGTCGAATGGAGGTAAGCAGTCACTTCCCAATCCTCGCAATCGGTCGATATAACCTTAAATCACTCTAGTAGACTCGGATTCGCTATATTTACATTTTCCACACGCTGTGTATCAAAAGAAGCTCAGGATTCACTTCCCAAGCCTCGCAATCGTTCGATATAACCAGAAATCACTCTAGGAGACTCGGATTCGCGGTATTAACCTTTTCCACGCGTTGTGTATCCAATGAAGCTCACGCTGCACTTCCAAAGCCTCGCAATCGTTCGATATAACGATAAGTCACTGTAGGTAACACGAAATCGCGATATTTATCTTTTTCACACGCTGTGTATGGAAAACAGCTATGGATTCACTTCCCAAGCCCCGCAATCGTTCCATATAACGAGAAATCACTCTAGTAGGCTGGGATTCGCGATATTTACCTTTTCCCCGCGCTGTGTATCGAAAGCAGCTGAGGATTCACTTCCCAAGCCCCGCAATCGTTCCATATAACGAGAAATCACTCTAGTAGACTCGGATTCGCGATATTTACCTTTGTCCCACGCTGTGTATCGAAAGCAGCTAAGGATTCAGTTCCCAATTTTCACAATCGTTCGATATAACGATAAATCACTCTAGTAGACACGGGTTCGCGATATTAACTTTTCCACACGCAGTGTATCGAAAGAAGTTAAGGATTCACTTCCCAATCTTTGCAATCGTTCGATATAACGATAAATTAATGTAGGAGACTCGGATTCGCGGTATTAACCTTTTCCACGCGTTGTGTATCCAATGAAGCTCAGGATTCACTTCCCAAGCCTCGCAATCGTTCGATATAACCAGAAATCACTCTAGGAGACTCGGATTCGCGACATTTACCTTTTCCACACGCAGTGTATCGAAAGCAGTTAAGGATTCACTTCCCAATCACCGCAATATTTTGATATAACGATAAGTCACTATTGGGGACTCGGATGAGCGATATTTACTTTTTCACACGCTGTGTATCGAAAGCAGCTAAGGTTTCAGTTCCCAATTTTCAGAATCGTTCGATATAACGATAAATCACTCTAGCAGACACGTATTCGCGATATTTACCTTTTCCACACGCAGTGTATCGAAAGAAGCTAAGGATTCACTTCCCAATCTTCGCAATCGTTCGATATAACGATAAATTAATCTAGGAGACTCGGATTCGCGGTATTAACCTTTTCCACGCGTTGCGTATCCAATGAAGCTCAGGATGCACTTCCAAAGCCTCGCAATCGTTCGATATAACGATAAGTCACTGTAGGTAATACGAAATCGCGATATTTACCATTTCCACACGCTGTGTATCGAATGGAGGTAAGGAGTCACTTCCCAATCCTCGCAATCGTTCGATATAACGATAAATCAATCTAGGAGACTCGGATTCGCGGTATTAACCTTTTCCACGCGCTGTGTATCGAAAGAAGCTCAGGATTCACTTCCCAAGCCTCGCAATCGTTCGATATAACCAGAAATCACTCTAGGAGACTCGGATTCGCGGTATTAACCTTTTCCACGCGTTGTGTATCCAATGAAGCTCACGCTGCACTTCCAAAGCCTCGCAATCGTTCGATATAACGATAAGTCACTGTAGGTGACACGAAATCGCGATATTTACCTTTTCCACACGCTGTGTATGGAATGCAGCTAAGAATGCACTTCCCAATCATCGCAATCATTCGATATAACCTTAAATCAATCTAGTAGACTCTGATGCGCAATATTTACCTCTTCCACAGGCTGTGTATGGGAAGCTGCTAAGGATTCAGTTCCCAATTTTCGCAATCGTTCGATATAACGATAAATCACTCTAGTAGACACGGATTCGCGATATTTACCTTTTCCACACGCAGTGTATCGAAAGAAGCTATGGATTCACTTCCCAATCTTCGCAATCGTTCGATATAACCTTAAATCACTCTAGTAGACTCGGATTCGCAATCTTTGCATTTTCCACACGCTGTGTAACGAATGGAGAAAAGGATTCACTTCCCAATCATCGCAATCGTTCGATATAACGATAAATTAATCTAGGAGACTCGGATTCGCGGTATTAACCTTTTCCACGCGTTGTGTATCCAATGAAGCTCACGCTGCACTTCCAAAGCCTCGCAATCGTTCGATATAACGATAAGTCACTGTAGGTAACACGAAATCGCGATATTTATCTTTTTCACACGCTGTGTATGGAAAACAGCTATGGATTCACTTCCCAAGCCCCGCAATCGTTCCATATAACGAGAAATCACTCTAGTAGGCTGGGATTCGCGATATTTACCTTTTCCCCGCGCTGTGTATCGAAAGCAGCTGAGGATTCACTTCCCAAGCCCCGCAATCGTTCCATATAACGAGAAATCACTCTAGTAGACTCGGATTCGCGATATTTACTTTTTCACACGCTGTGTATCGAAAGCAGCTAAGGATTCAGTTCCCAATTTTCACAATCGTTCGATATAACGATAAATCACTCTAGTAGACACGGGTTCGCGATATTAACTTTTCCACACGCAGTGTATCGAAAGAAGTTAAGGATTCACTTCCCAATCTTTGCAATCGTTCGATATAACGATAAATTAATGTAGGAGACTCGGATTCGCGGTATTAACCTTTTCCACGCGTTGTGTATCCAATGAAGCTCAGGATTCACTTCCCAAGCCTCTCAATCGTTCGATATAACCAGAAATCACTCTAGGAGACTCGGATTCGCGACATTTACCTTTTCCACACGCAGTGTATCGAAAGCAGTTAAGGATTCACTTCCCAATCACCGCAATATTTTGATATAACGATAAGTCACTGTTGGGGACTCGGATGAGCGATATTTACTTTTTCACACGCTGTGTATCGAAAGCAGCTAAGGTTTCAGTTCCCAATTTTCAGAATCGTTCGATATAACGATAAATCACTCTAGCAGACACGTATTCGCGATATTTACCTTTTCCACACGCAGTGTATCGAAAGAAGCTAAGGATTCACTTCCCAATCTTCGCAATCGTTCGATATAACGATAAATTAATCTAGGAGACTCGGATTCGCGGTATTAACCTTTTCCACGCGTTGCGTATCCAATGAAGCTCAGGATGCACTTCCAAAGCCTCGCAATCGTTCGATATAACGATAAGTCACTGTAGGTAATACGAAATCGCGATATTTACCATTTCCACACGCTGTGTATCGAATGGAGGTAAGGAGTCACTTCCCAATCCTCGCAATCGTTCGATATAACGATAAATCAATCTAGGAGACTCGGATTCGCGGTATTAACCTTTTCCACGCGCTGTGTATCGAAAGAAGCTCAGGATTCACTTCCCAAGCCTCGCAATCGTTCGATATAACCAGAAATCACTCTTGGAGACTCGGATTCGCGATATTTACCTTTTCCCACGCTGTGTATCGAAAGCAGCTAAGGATTAACTTCCCATGCCTCGCAATCATTCGATATAACCATAAATCACTCTAGTAGACTTGGATTCCTGATATTTACCTAGTACACACGCTGTGTATCGAAAGCAGCTCAGTATTCACTTCCCAATCCTCGCAATCGTCCGATATAACAATAAACGTCTGTAGTCGATACGAAATCCCCATATTTACCTTTTCCAAACGCTGTGTATAGAAAGAAGCTAAGGATTCACTTCCCATATCTCGCAATCGTTCGATATAACGATATATCACTATAGTAGACTCGGATTCGCGATATTTACCTTTTCCACACGCTGTGTATGGAAAGCAGCTAAAGATTCACTTCCCATGCCTCGCAATCATTCGATATAACCATGAATCACTCTAGTAGACTCGGATTCCTGATATTTACCTTGTACGCACGCTGTGTATCGAAAGCAGCTGAGTATTCACTTCCCAATCCTCGCAATCGTCCGATATAACAATAAACGTCTGTAGTCGATACGAAATCCCTATATTTACCTTTTCCAAACGCTGTGTATAGAAAGAAGCTAAGGATTCACTTCCCATATCTCGTAATCGTTCGATATAACGATATATCACTACAGTAGACTCGGATTCGCGATATTTACCTTTTCCACACGCTGTGTATGGAATGCAGCTAAGGATTCACTTCCCAATCATCGCAATCGTTCGATATAACCTTAAATCAATCTAGTAGACTCTGATGCGCAATATTTACCTCTTCCACAGGCTGTGTATGGAAAGCAGCTTAGGATTCACTTCCCAATCCTTGCAATCGTTCGATATAACGATAAATCAATCTAGTATACTCTGATGCGCAATATTTATCTTTTCCACACGCTGTGTATCGAATGCAGCTAAGTATTCACTTCCCCAGCCTCGCAATCGTTCGATATAACGATAACTCACTATAGTAGACTCGGATTCGCGGTATTAATATTTTCCACGCGCTGTGTATCGAAAGCAGCTAAGGAGTCACTTCCCAATCCTCGCAATCGTTCGATATAACGATAAGTCACTGTAGGTAACACGAAATCGCGATATTTATCTTTTTCACACGCTGTGTATGGAAAGCAGCTAAGGATTAACTTCCCAAGCCCTGCAAGAGTTCCATATAACGATAAATCACTCTAGTAGACTCGGATTCGCGATATTTACCATTTCCACACGCTGTGTGTCGAATGGAGGTAAGGAGTCACTTCCCAATCCTCGCAATCGGTCGATATAACCTTAAATCACTCTAGTAGACTCGGATTCGCTATATTTACATTTTCCACACGCTGTGTATCAAAAGAAGCTCAGGATTCACTTCCCAAGCCTCGCAATCGTTCGATATAACCAGAAATCACTCTAGTAGACTTGGATTCCTGATATTTACCTAGTACACACGCTGTGTATCGAAAGCAGCTGAGTATTCACTTCCCAATCCTCGCAATCGTCCGATATAACAATAAACGTCTGTAGTCGATACGAAATCCCCATATTTACCTTTTCCAAACGCTGTGTATAGAAAGAAGCTAAGGATTCACTTCCCATATCTCGCAATCGTTCGATATAACGATATATCACTATAGTAGACTCGGATTCGCGATATTTACCTTTTCCACACGCTGTGTATGGAAAGCAGCTAAAGATTCACTTCCCATGCCTCGCAATCATTCGATATAACCATGAATCACTCTAGTAGACTCGGATTCCTGATATTTACCTTGTACGCACGCTGTGTATCGAAAGCAGCTGAGTATTCACTTCCCAATCCTCGCAATCGTCCGATATAACAATAAACGTCTGTAGTCGATACGAAATCCCTATATTTACCTTTTCCAAACGCTGTGTATAGAAAGAAGCTAAGGATTCACTTCCCATATCTCGCAATCGTTCGATATAACGATATATCACTATAGTAGACTCGGATTCGCGATATTTACCTTTTCCACACGCTGTGTATGGAAAGCAGTTAAGGATTCACTTCCCAATCACCGCAATATTTTGATATAACGATAAGTCACTGTTGGGGACTCGGATGAGCGATATTTACTTTTTCACACGCTGTGTATCGAAAGCAGCTAAGGTTTCAGTTCCCAATTTTCAGAATCGTTCGATATAACGATAAATCACTCTAGCAGACACGTATTCGCGATATTTACCTTTTCCACACGCAGTGTATCGAAAGAAGCTAAGGATTCACTTCCCAATCTTCGCAATCGTTCGATATAACGATAAATTAATCTAGGAGACTCGGATTCGCGGTATTAACCTTTTCCACGCGCTGTGTATCGAAAGAAGCTCAGGATTCACTTCCCAAGCCTCGCAATCGTTCGATATAACCAGAAATCACTCTTGGAGACTCGGATTCGCGATATTTACCTTTTCCCACGCTGTGTATCGAAAGCAGCTAAGGATTCACTTCCCATATCTCGCAATCGTTCGATATAACGATATATCACTATAGTAGACTCGGATTCGCGATATTTACCTTTTCCACACGCTGTGTATGGAAAGCAGCTAAAGATTCACTTCCCATGCCTCGCAATCATTCGATATAACCATGAATCACTCTAGTAGACTCGGATTCCTGATATTTACCTTGTACGCACGCTGTGTATCGAAAGCAGCTGAGTATTCACTTCCCAATCCTCGCAATCGTCCGATATAACAATAAACGTCTGTAGTCGATACGAAATCCCTATATTTACCTTTTCCAAACGCTGTGTATAGAAAGAAGCTAAGGATTCACTTCCCATATCTCGCAATCGTTCGATATAACGATATATCACTATAGTAGACTCGGATTCGCGATATTTACCTTTTCCACACGCTGTGTATGGAATGCAGCTAAGGATTCACTTCCCAATCATCGCAATCGTTCGATATAACCTTAAATCAATCTAGTAGACTCTGATGCGCAATATTTACCTCTTCCACAGGCTGTGTATGGAAAGCAGCTTAGGATTCACTTCCCAATCCTTGCAATCGTTCGATATAACGATAAATCAATCTAGTATACTCTGATGCGCAATATTTATCTTTTCCACACGCTGTGTATCGAATGCAGCTAAGTATTCACTTCCCCAGTCTCGCAATCGTTCGATATAACGATAACTCACTATAGTAGACTCGGATTCGCGGTATTAATATTTTCCACGCGCTGTGTATCGAAAGCAGCTAAGGAGTCACTTCCCAATCCTCGCAATCGTTCGATATAACGATAAGTCACTGTAGGTAACACGAAATCGCGATATTTATCTTTTTCACACGCTGTGTATGGAAAGCAGCTAAGGATTAACTTCCCAAGCCCTGCAAGAGTTCCATATAACGATAAATCACTCTAGTAGACTCGGATTCGCGATATTTACCATTTCCACACGCTGTGTGTCGAATGGAGGTAAGGAGTCACTTCCCAATCCTCGCAATCGGCCGATATAACCTTAAATCACTCTAGTAGACTCGGATTCGCTATATTTACATTTTCCACACGCTGTGTATCAAAAGAAGCTCAGGATTCACTTCCCAAGCCTCGCAATCATTCGATATAACCAGAAATCACTCAAGGAGACTCGGATTCGCGGTATTAACCTTTTCCACGCGTTGTGTATCCAATGAAGCTCACGCTGCACTTCCAAAGCCTCGCAATCGTTCGATATAACGATAAGTCACTGTAGGTAACACGAAATCGCGATATTTATCTTTTTCACACGCTGTGTATGGAAAACAGCTATGGATTCACTTCCCAAGACCGGCAATCGTTCCATATAACGAGAAATCACTCTAGTAGGCTGGGATTCGCGATATTTACCTTTTCCCCGCGCTGTGTATCGAAAGCAGCTGAGGATTCACTTCCCAAGCCCCGCAATCGTTCCATATAACGATAAATCACTCTAGTAGACACGGATTCGCGATATTTACCTTTTCCACACGCAGTGTATCGAAAGAAGCTATGGATTCACTTCCCAAGCCTCGCAATCGTTCGATATAACCAGAAATCACTCTAGGAGACTCGGATTCGCGGTATTAACCTTTTCCACGCGTTGTGTATCCAATGAAGCTCACGCTGCACTTCCAAAGCCTCGCAATCGTTCGATATAACGATAAGTCACTGTAGGTAACACGAAATCGCGATATTTATCTTTTTCACACGCTGTGTATGGAAAACAGCTATGGATTCACTTCCCAAGCCCGGCAATCGTTCCATATAACGAGAAATCACTCTAGTAGGCTGGGATTCGCGATATTTACCTTTTCCCCGCGCTGTGTATCGAAAGCAGCTGAGGATTCACTTCCCAAGCCCCGCAATCGTTCCATATAACGATAAATCACTCTAGTAGACACGGATTCGCGATATTTACCTTTTCCACACGCAGTGTATCGAAAGAAGCTATGGATTCACTTCCCAATCTTCGCAATCGTTCGATATAACCTTAAATCACTCTAGTAGACTCGGATTCGCGATCTTTGCATTTTCCACACGCTGTGTAACGAATGGAGAAAAGGATTCACTTCCCAATCATCGCAATCGTTCGATATAACGATAAATTAATCTAGGAGACTCGGATTCGCGGTATTAACCTTTTCCACGCGTTGTGTATCCAATGAAGCTCACGCTGCACTTCCAAAGCCTCGCAATCGTTCGATATAACGATAAGTCACTGTAGGCAACACGAAATCGCGATATTTATCTTCTTCACACGCTGTGTATGGAAAACAGCTATGGATTCACTTCCCAAGCCCGGCAATCGTTCCATATAACGAGAAATCACTCTAGTAGGCTGGGATTCGCGATATTTACCTTTTCCCCGCGCTGTGTATCGAAAGCAGCTGAGGATTCACTTCCCAAGCCCCGCAATCGTTCCATATAACGATAAATCACTCTAGTAGACACGGATTCGCGATATTTACCTTTTCCACACGCAGTGTATCGAAAGAAGCTATGGATTCACTTCCCAATCTTCGCAATCGTTCGATATAACCTTAAATCACTCTAGTAGACTCGGATTCGCGATCTTTGCATTTTCCACACGCTGTGTAACGAATGGAGAAAAGGATTCACTTCCCAATCATCGCAATCGTTCGATATAACGATAAATTAATCTAGGAGACTCGGATTCGCGGTATTAACCTTTTCCACGCGTTGTGTATCCAATGAAGCTCACGCTGCACTTCCAAAGCCTCGCAATCGTTCGATATAACGATAAGTCACTGTAGGTAACACGAAATCGCGATATTTACCTTTTCCACACGCAGTGTATCGAAAGAAGCTAAGGATTCACTTCCCAATCTTCGCAATCGTTCGATATAACGATAAATTAATCTAGGAGACTCGGATTCTTGGTATTAACCTTTTCCACGCGTTGCGTATCCAATGAAGCTCAGGATGCACTTCCAAAGCCTCGCAATCGTTCGATATAACGATAAGTCACTGTAGGTAATACGAAATCGCGATATTTACCATTTCCACACGCTGTGTATCGAATGGAGGTAAGGAGTCACTTCCCAATCCTCGCAATCGTTCGATATAACGATAAATCAATCTAGGAGACTCGGATTCGCGGTATTAACCTTTTCTACGCGCTGTGTATCGAAAGAAGCTCAGGATTCACTTCCCAAGCCTCGCAATCGTTCGATATAACCAGAAGTCACTCTAGGAGACTCGGATTCGCGATATTTACCTTTTCCCACGCTGTGTATCGAAAGCAGCTAAGGATTCACTTCCCATGCCTCGCAATCATTCGATATAACCATAAATCACTCTAGTAGACTTGGATTCCTGATATTTACCTTGTACACACGCTGTGTATCGAAAGCAGCTGAGTATTCACTTCCCAATCCTCGCAATCGTTCGATATAACTATAAACGTCTGTAGGGGACACGAAATCCCTATATTTACCTTTTCCAAACGCTGTGTATAGAAAGAAGCTAAGGATTCACTTCCCAAGCCTCGCAATCGTTCGATATAACCAGAAATCACTCTAGGAGACTCGGATTCGCGGTATTAACCTTTTCCACGCGTTGTGTATCCAATGAAGCTCACGCTGCACTTCCAAAGCCCCGCAATCGTTCGATATAACGATAAGTCACTGTAGGTAACACGAAATCGCGATATTTACCTTTTCCACACGCTGTGTATGGAATGCAGCTAAGGATGCACTTCCCAATCATCGCAATCATTCGATATAACCTTAAATCAATCTAGTAGACTCTGATGCGCAATATTTACCTCTTCCACAGGCTGTGTATGGAAAGCTGCTAAGGATTCAGTTCCCAATTTTCGCAATCGTTCGATATAACGATAAATCACTCTAGTAGACACGGATTCGCGATATTTACCTTTTCCACACGCAGTGTATCGAAAGAAGCTATGGATTCACTTCCCAATCTTCGCAATCGTTCGATATAACCTTAAATCACTCTAGTAGACTCGGATTCGCGATCTTTGCATTTTCCACACGCTGTGTAACGAATGGAGAAAAGGATTCACTTCCCAATCATCGCAATCGTTCGATATAACGATAAATTAATCTAGGAGACTCGGATTCGCGGTATTAACCTTTTCCACGCGTTGTGTATCCAATGAAGCTCACGCTGCACTTCCAAAGCCTCGCAATCGTTCGATATAACGATAAGTCACTGTAGGTAACACGAAATCGCGATATTTATCTTTTTCACACGCTGTGTATGGAAAACAGCTATGGATTCACTTCCCAAGCCCCGCAATCGTTCCATATAACGAGAAATCACTCTAGTAGGCTGGGATTCGCGATATTTACCTTTTCCCCGCGCTGTGTATCGAAAGCAGCTGAGGATTCACTTCCCAAGCCCCGCAATCGTTCCATATAACGAGAAATCACTCTAGTAGACACGGGTTCGCGATATTAACTTTTCCACACGCAGTGTATCGAAAGAAGTTAAGGATTCACTTCCCAATCTTTGCAATCGTTCGATATAACGATAAATTAATGTAGGAGACTCGGATTCGCGGTATTAACCTTTTCCACGCGTTGTGTATCCAATGAAGCTCAGGATTCACTTCCCAAGCCTCGCAATCGTTCGATATAACCAGAAATCACTCTAGGAGACTCGGATTCGCGACATTTACCTTTTCCACACGCAGTGTATCGAAAGCAGTTAAGGATTCACTTCCCAATCACCGCAATATTTTGATATAACGATAAGTCACTGTTGGGGACTCGGATGAGCGATATTTACTTTTTCACACGCTGTGTATCGAAAGCAGCTAAGGTTTCAGTTCCCAATTTTCAGAATCGTTCGATATAACGATAAATCACTCTAGCAGACACGTATTCGCGATATTTACCTTTTCCACACGCAGTGTATCGAGAGAAGCTAAGGATTCACTTCCCAATCTTCGCAATCGTTCGATATAACGATAAATTAATCTAGGAGACTCGGATTCGCGGTATTAACCTTTTCCACGCGTTGCGTATCCAATAAGGCTCAGGATGCACTTCCAAAGCCTCGCAATCGTTCGATATAACGATAAGTCACTGTAGGTAATACGAAATCGCGATATTTACCATTTCCACACGCTGTGTATCGAATGGAGGTAAGGAGTCACTTCCCAATCCTCGCAATCGTTCGATATAACGATAAATCAATCTAGGAGACTCGGATTCGCGGTATTAACCTTTTCCACGCGCTGTGTATCGAAAGAAGCTCAGGATTCACTTCCCAAGCCTCGCAATCGTTCGATATAACGATATATCACTATAGTAGACTCGGATTCGCGATATTTACCTTTTCCACACGCTGTGTATGGAAAGCAGCTAAAGATTCACTTCCCATGTCTCGCAATCATTCGATATAACCATGAATCACTCTAGTAGACTCGGATTTCTGATATTTACCTTGTACACACGCTGTGTATCGAAAGCAGCTGAGTATTCACTTCCCAATCCTCGCAATCGTCCGATATAACAATAAACGTCTGTAGTCGATACGAAATCCCTATATTTACCTTTTCTAAACGCTGTGTATAGAAAGAAGCTAAGGATTCACTTCCCATATCTCGCAATCGTTCGATATAACGATATATCACTATAGTAGACTCGGATTCGCGATATTTACCTTTTCCACACGCTGTGTATGGAATGCAGCTAAGGATTCACTTCCCAATCATCGCAATCGTTCGATATAACCTTAAATCAATCTAGTAGACTCTGATGCGCAATATTTACCTCTTCCACATGCTGTGTATGGAAAGCAGCTTAGGATTCACTTCCCAATCCTTGCAATCGTTCGATATAACGATAAATCAATCTAGTATACTCTGATGCGCAATATTTATCTTTTCCACACGCTGTGTATCGAATGCAGCTAAGTATTCACTTCCCCAGCCTCGCAATCGTTCGATATAACGATAACTCACTATAGTAGACTCGGATTCGCGGTATTAATATTTTCCACGCGCTGTGTATCGAAAGCAGCTAAGGAGTCACTTCCCAATCCTCGCAATCGTTCGATATAACGATAAGTCACTGTAGGTAACACGAAATCGCGATATTTACCTTTTCCACACGCTGTGTATGGAATGCAGCTAAGGATGCACTTCCCAATCATCGCAATCATTCGATATAACCTTAAATCAATCTAGTAGACTCTGATGCGCAATATTTACCTCTTCCACAGGCTGTGTATGGAAAGCTGCTAAGGATTCAGTTCCCAATTTTCGCAATCGTTCGATATAACGATAAATCACTCTAGTAGACACGGATTCGCGATATTTACCTTTTCCACACGCAGTGTATCGAAAGAAGCTATGGATTCACTTCCCAATCTTCGCAATCGTTCGATATAACCTTAAATCACTCTAGTAGACTCGGATTCGCGATCTTTGCATTTTCCACACGCTGTGTAACGAATGGAGAAAAGGATTCACTTCCCAATCATCGCAATCGTTCGATATAACGATAAATTAATCTAGGAGACTCGGATTCGCGGTATTAACCTTTTCCACGCGTTGTGTATCCAATGAAGCTCACGCTGCACTTCCAAAGCCTCGCAATCGTTCGATATAACGATAAGTCACTGTAGGTAACACGAAATCGCGATATTTATCTTTTTCACACGCTGTGTATGGAAAACAGCTATGGATTCACTTCCCAAGCCCCGCAATCGTTCCATATAACGAGAAATCACTCTAGTAGGCTGGGATTCGCGATATTTACCTTTTCCCCGCGCTGTGTATCGAAAGCAGCTGAGGATTCACTTCCCAAGCCCCGCAATCGTTCCATATAACGAGAAATCACTCTAGTAGACTCGGATTCGCGATATTTACCTTTTCCCACGCTGTGTATCGAAAGCAGCTAAGGATTCAGTTCCCAATTTTCACAATCGTTCGATATAACGATAAATCACTCTAGTAGACACGGGTTTGCGATATTAACTTTTCCACACGCAGTGTATCGAAAGAAGTTAAGGATTCACTTCCCAATCTTTGCAATCGTTCGATATAACGATAAATTAATGTAGGAGACTCGGATTCGCGGTATTAACCTTTTCCACGCGTTGTGTATCCAATGAAGCTCAGGATTCACTTCCCAAGCCTCGCAATCGTTCGATATAACCAGAAATCACTCTAGGAGACTCGGATTCGCGACATTTACCTTTTCCACACGCAGTGTATCGAAAGCAGTTAAGGATTCACTTCCCAATCACCGCAATATTTTGATATAACGATAAGTCACTGTTGGGGACTCGGATGAGCGATATTTACTTTTTCACACGCTGTGTATCGAAAGCAGCTAAGGATTCAGTTCCCAATTTTCAGAATCGTTCGATATAACGATAAATCACTCTAGCAGACACGTATTCGCGATATTTACCTTTTCCACACGCAGTGTATCGAAAGAAGCTAAGGATTCACTTAACAATCTTCGCAATCGTTCGATATAACGATAAATTAATCTAGGAGACTCGGATTCGCGGTATTAACCTTTTCCACGCGTTGCGTATTCAATGAAGCTCAGGATGCACTTCCAAAGCCTCGCAATCGTTCGATATAACGATAAGTCACTGTAGGTAATACGAAATCGCGATATTTACCATTTCCACACGCTGTGTATCGAATGGAGGTAAGGAGTCACTTCCCAATCCTCGCAATCGTTCCATATAACGATAAATCACTCTAATAGATTCAGATTCGCGATATTTACCATTTCCACACACTGTGTATGGAAAGTAGCTAAGGATTCACTTCCCAAGCCTCGCAATCGTTCGATATAACCAGAAGTCACTCTAGGAGACTCGGATTCGCGATATTTACCTTTTCCCACGCTGTGTATCGAAAGCAGCTAAGGATTCACTTCCCATGCCTCGCAATCATTCGATATAACCATAAATCACTCTAGTAGACTTGGATTCCTGATATTTACCTTGTACACACGCTGTGTATCGAAAGCTGCTGAGTATTCACTTCCCAATCCTCGCCATCGTCCGATATAACAATAAACGTCTGTAGTCGATACGAAATCCCTATATTTACCTTTTCCAAACGCTGTGTAAAGAAAGAAGCTAAGGATTCACTTCCCATATCTCGCAATCATTCGATATAACGATAAGTCACTGTAGGTAACACGAAATCGCGATATTTACCATTTCCACACGCTGTGTATCGAATGGAGGTAAGGAGTCACTTCCCAATCCTCGGAATCGTTCGATATAACGATAAATCAATCTAGGAGACTCGGATTCGCGGTATTAACCTTTTCCACGCGCTGTGTATCGAAAGAAGCTCAGGATTCACTTCCCAAGCCTCGCAATCGTTCGATATAACGATAAATCAATCTAGGAGACTCGGATTCGCGGTATTAACCTTTTCCACGCGCTGTGTATCGAAAGAAGCTCAGGATTCACTTCCCAAGCCTCGCAATCATACGATATAACCAGAAATCACTCTAGGAGACTCGGATTCGCGATATTTACCTTTTCCCACGCTGTGTATCGAAAGCAGCTAAGGATTCACTTCCCATGCCTCGCAATCATTCGATATAACCATAAATCACTCTAGTAGACTTGGATTCCTGATATTTACCTTGTACACACGCTGTGTATCGAAAGCTGCTGAGTATTCACTTCCCAATCCTCGCAATCGTTCGATATAACTATAAACGTCTGTAGGGGACACGAAATCCCTATATTTACCTTTTCCAAACGCTGTGTATAGAAAGAAGCTAAGGATTCACTTCCCATACCTCGCAATCGTTCGATATAACGATATATCACTATAGTAGACTCGGATTCGCGATATTTACCTTTTCCACACGCTGTGTATGGAAAGCAGCTAAAGATTCACTTCCCATGCCTCGCAATCATTCGATATAACCATGAATCACTCTAGTAGACTCGGATTCCTGATATTTACCTAGTACACACGCTGTGTATCGAAAGCAGCTGAGTATTCACTTCCCAATCCTCGCAATCGTTCGATATAACGATAACTCACTATAGTAGACTCGGATTCGCGGTATTAATCTTTTCCACGCGCTGTGTATCGAAAGCATCTAAGGATTCACTTCCTAAGCCCCTCAATCGTTCCATATAACGATAAATCACTCTAATAGATTCAGATTCGCGATATTTACCATTTCCACACACTGTGTATGGAAAGTAGCTAAGGAGTCACTTCCCAATCCTCGCAATCGTTCGATATAACGATAAGTCACTGTGGGTAACACGAAATCGCGATATTTATCTTTTTCACACGCTGTGTATGGAAAGCAGCTAAGGATTAACTTCCCAAGCCCCGCAATCGTTCCATATAACGATAAATCACTCTAGTAGACTCGGATTCGCGATATTTACCATTTCCACACGCTGTGTGTCGAATGGAGGTAAGGAGTCACTTCCCAATCCTCGCAATCGGTCGATATAACCTTAAATCACTCTAGTAGACTCGGATTCGCGATATTTACCTTTTCCCACGCTGTGTATCGAAAGCAGCTAAGGATTCAGTTCCCAATTTTCGCAATCGTTCGATATAACGATAAATCACTCTAGTAGACACGGATTCGCGATATTTACCTTTTCCACACGCAGTGTATCGAAAGAAGCTATGGATTCACTTCCCAATCTTCGCAATCGTTCGATATAACCTTAAATCACTCTAGTAGACTCGGATTCGCGATATTTGCATTTTCCACACGCTGTGTATCGAATGGAGCTAAGGATTCACTTCCCAATCATCGCAATCGTTCGATATAACGATAAATTAATCTAGGAGACTCGGATTCGCGGTATTAACCTTTTCCATGCGTTGTGTATCCAATGAAGCTCACGCTGCACTTCCAAAGCCTCGCAATCGTTCGATATAACGATAAGTCACTGTAGGTAACACGAAATCGCGATATTTATCTTTTTCACACGCTGTGTATGGAAAACAGCTATGGATTCACTTCCCAAGCCCCGCAATCGTTCCATATAACGAGAAATCACTCTAGTAGGCTGGGATTCGCGATATTTACCTTTTCCCCGCGCTGTGTATCGAAAGCAGCTGAGGATTCACTTCCCAAGCCCCGCAATCGTTCCATATAACGAGAAATCACTCTAGTAGACTCGGATTCGCGATATTTACCTTTTCCCACGCTGTGTATCGAAAGCAGCTAAGGATTCAGTTCCCAATTTTCACAATCGTTCGATATAACGATAAATCACTCTAGTAGACACGGGTTCGCGATATTAACTTTTCCACACGCAGTGTATCGAAAGAAGTTAAGGATTCACTTCCCAATCTTTGCAATCGTTCGATATAACGATAAATTAATGTAGGAGACTCGGATTCGCGGTATTAACCTTTTCCACGCGTTGTGTATCCAATGAAGCTCAGGATTCACTTCCCAAGCCTCGCAATCGTTCGATATAACCAGAAATCACTCTAGGAGACTCGGATTCGCGACATTTACCTTTTCCACACGCAGTGTATCGAAAGCAGTTAAGGATTCACTTCCCAATCACCGCAATATTTTGATATAACGATAAGTCACTGTTGGGGACTCGGATGAGCGATATTTACTTTTTCACACGCTGTGTATCGAAAGCAGCTAAGGTTTCAGTTCCCAATTTTCAGAATCGTTCGATATAACGATAAATCACTCTAGCAGACACGTATTCGCGATATTTACCTTTTCCACACGCAGTGTATCGAGAGAAGCTAAGGATTCACTTCCCAATCTTCGCAATCGTTCGATATAACGATAAATTAATCTAGGAGACTCGGATTCGCGGTATTAACCTTTTCCACGCGTTGCGTATCCAATAAGGCTCAGGATGCACTTCCAAAGCCTCGCAATCGTTCGATATAACGATAAGTCACTGTAGGTAATACGAAATCGCGATATTTACCATTTCCACACGCTGTGTATCGAATGGAGGTAAGGAGTCACTTCCCAATCCTCGCAATCGTTCGATATAACGATAAATCAATCTAGGAGACTCGGATTCGCGGTATTAACCTTTTCCACGCGCTGTGTATCGAAAGAAGCTCAGGATTCACTTCCCAAGCCTCGCAATCGTTCGATATAACGATATATCACTATAGTAGACTCGGATTCGCGATATTTACCTTTTCCACACGCTGTGTATGGAAAGCAGCTAAAGATTCACTTCCCATGCCTCGCAATCATTCGATATAACCATGAATCACTCTAGTAGACTCGGATTCCTGATATTTACCTAGTACACACGCTGTGTATCGAAAGCAGCTGAGTATTCACTTCCCAATCCTCGCAATCGTCCGATATAACAATAAACGTCTGTAGTCGATACGAAATCCCTATATTTACCTTTTCCAAACGCTGTGTAAAGAAAGAAGCTAAGGATTCACTTCCCATATCTCGCAATCGTTCGATATAACGATATATCACTATAGTAGACTCGGATTCGCGATATTTACCTTTTCCACACGCTGTGTATGGAATGCAGCTAAGGATGCACTTCCCAATCATCGCAATCAATCGATATAACCTTAAATCAATCTAGTAGACTCTGATGCGCAATATTTACCTCTTCCACAGGCTGTGTATGGAAAGCAGCTAAGGATTCACTTCGCAATCCTTGCAATCGTTCGATATAACGATAAATCAATCTAGTATACTCTGATGCGCAATATTTATCTTTTCCACACGCTGTGTATCGAATGCAGCTAAGTATTCACATCCCCAGCCTCGCAATCGTTCGATATAACGATAACTCACTATAGTAGACTCGGATTCGCGGTATTAATCTTTTCCACGCGCTGTGTATCGAAAGCATCTAAGGATTCACTTCCTAAGCCCCTCAATCGTTCCATATAACGATAAATCACTCTAATAGATTCAGATTCGCGATATTTACCATTTCCACACACTGTGTATGGAAAGTAGCTAAGGAGTCACTTCCCAATCCTCGCAATCGTTCGATATAACGATAAGTCACTGTGGGTAACACGAAATCGCGATATTTATCTTTTTCACACGCTGTGTATGGAAAGCAGCTAAGGATTAACTTCCCAAGCCCCGCAATCGTTCCATATAACGATAAATCACTCTAGTAGACTCGGATTCGCGATATTTACCATTTCCACACGCTGTGTGTCGAATGGAGGTAAGGAGTCACTTCCCAATCCTCGCAATCGGTCGATATAACCTTAAATCACTCTAGTAGACTCGGATTCGCGATATTTACCTTTTCCCACGCTGTGTATCGAAAGCAGCTAAGGATTCAGTTCCCAATTTTCGCAATCGTTCGATATAACGATAAATCACTCTAGTAGACACGGATTCGCGATATTTACCTTTTCCACACGCAGTGTATCGAAAGAAGCTATGGATTCACTTCCCAATCTTCGCAATCGTTCGATATAACCTTAAATCACTCTAGTAGACTCGGATTCGCGATATTTGCATTTTCCACACGCTGTGTATCGAATGGAGCTAAGGATTCACTTCCCAATCATCGCAATCGTTCGATATAACGATAAATTAATCTAGGAGACTCGGATTCGCGGTATTAACCTTTTCCATGCGTTGTGTATCCAATGAAGCTCACGCTGCACTTCCAAAGCCTCGCAATCGTTCGATATAACGATAAGTCACTGTAGGTAACACGAAATCGCGATATTTATCTTTTTCACACGCTGTGTATGGAAAACAGCTATGGATTCACTTCCCAAGCCCCGCAATCGTTCCATATAACGAGAAATCACTCTAGTAGGCTGGGATTCGCGATATTTACCTTTTCCCCGCGCTGTGTATCGAAAGCAGCTGAGGATTCACTTCCCAAGCCCCGCAATCGTTCCATATAACGAGAAATCACTCTAGTAGACTCGGATTCGCGATATTTACCTTTTCCCACGCTGTGTATCGAAAGCAGCTAAGGATTCAGTTCCCAATTTTCACAATCGTTCGATATAACGATAAATCACTCTAGTAGACACGGGTTCGCGATATTAACTTTTCCACACGCAGTGTATCGAAAGAAGTTAAGGATTCACTTCCCAATCTTTGCAATCGTTCGATATAACGATAAATTAATGTAGGAGACTCGGATTCGCGGTATTAACCTTTTCCACGCGTTGTGTATCCAATGAAGCTCAGGATTCACTTCCCAAGCCTCGCAATCGTTCGATATAACCAGAAATCACTCTAGGAGACTCGGATTCGCGACATTTACCTTTTCCACACGCAGTGTATCGAAAGCAGTTAAGGATTCACTTCCCAATCACCGCAATATTTTGATATAACGATAAGTCACTGTTGGGGACTCGGATGAGCGATATTTACTTTTTCACACGCTGTGTATCGAAAGCAGCTAAGGTTTCAGTTCCCAATTTTCAGAATCGTTCGATATAACGATAAATCACTCTAGCAGACACGTATTCGCGATATTTACCTTTTCCACACGCAGTGTATCGAGAGAAGCTAAGGATTCACTTCCCAATCTTCGCAATCGTTCGATATAACGATAAATTAATCTAGGAGACTCGGATTCGCGGTATTAACCTTTTCCACGCGTTGCGTATCCAATAAGGCTCAGGATGCACTTCCAAAGCCTCGCAATCGTTCGATATAACGATAAGTCACTGTAGGTAATACGAAATCGCGATATTTACCATTTCCACACGCTGTGTATCGAATGGAGGTAAGGAGTCACTTCCCAATCCTCGCAATCGTTCGATATAACGATAAATCAATCTAGGAGACTCGGATTCGCGGTATTAACCTTTTCCACGCGCTGTGTATCGAAAGAAGCTCAGGATTCACTTCCCAAGCCTCGCAATCGTTCGATATAACGATATATCACTATAGTAGACTCGGATTTCTGATATTTACCTTGTACACACGCTGTGTATCGAAAGCAGCTGAGTATTCACTTCCCAATCCTCGCAATCGTCCGATATAACAATAAACGTCTGTAGTCGATACGAAATCCCTATATTTACCTTTTCTAAACGCTGTGTATAGAAAGAAGCTAAGGATTCACTTCCCATATCTCGCAATCGTTCGATATAACGATATATCACTATAGTAGACTCGGATTCGCGATATTTACCTTTTCCACACGCTGTGTATGGAATGCAGCTAAGGATTCACTTCCCAATCATCGCAATCGTTCGATATAACCTTAAATCAATCTAGTAGACTCTGATGCGCAATATTTACCTCTTCCACATGCTGTGTATGGAAAGCAGCTTAGGATTCACTTCCCAATCCTTGCAATCGTTCGATATAACGATAAATCAATCTAGTATACTCTGATGCGCAATATTTATCTTTTCCACACGCTGTGTATCGAATGCAGCTAAGTATTCACTTCCCCAGCCTCGCAGTCGTTCGATATAACGATAACTCACTATAGTAGACTCGGATTCGCGGTATTAATATTTTCCACGCGCTGTGTATCGAAAGCAGCTAAGGAGTCACTTCCCAATCCTCGCAATCGTTCGATATAACGATAAGTCACTGTAGGTAACACGAAATCGCGATATTTACCTTTTCCACACGCTGTGTATGGAATGCAGCTAAGGATGCACTTCCCAATCATCGCAATCATTCGATATAACCTTAAATCAATCTAGTAGACTCTGATGCGCAATATTTACCTCTTCCACAGGCTGTGTATGGAAAGCTGCTAAGGATTCAGTTCCCAATTTTCGCAATCGTTCGATATAACGATAAATCACTCTAGTAGACACGGATTCGCGATATTTACCTTTTCCACACGCAGTGTATCGAAAGAAGCTATGGATTCACTTCCCAATCTTCGCAATCGTTCGATATAACCTTAAATCACTCTAGTAGACTCGGATTCGCGATCTTTGCATTTTCCACACGCTGTGTAACGAATGGAGAAAAGGATTCACTTCCCAATCATCGCAATCGTTCGATATAACGATAAATTAATCTAGGAGACTCGGATTCGCGGTATTAACCTTTTCCACGCGTTGTGTATCCAATGAAGCTCACGCTGCACTTCCAAAGCCTCGCAATCGTTCGATATAACAATAAGTCACTGTAGGTAACACGAAATCGCGATATTTATCTTTTTCACACGCTGTGTATGGAAAACAGCTATGGATTCACTTCCCAAGCCCCGCAATCGTTCCATATAACGAGAAATCACTCTAGTAGGCTGGGATTCGCGATATTTACCTTTTCCCCGCGCTGTGTATCGAAAGCAGCTAAGGATTCACTTCCCAATCATCGCAATCGTTCGATATAACGAGAAATCACTCTAGTAGACTCGGATTCGCGATATTTACCTTTTCCCACGCTGTGTATCGAAAGCAGCTAAGGATTCAGTTCCCAATTTTCACAATCGTTCGATATAACGATAAATCACTCTAGTAGACACGGGTTGGCGATATTAACTTTTCCACACGCAGTGTATCGAAAGAAGTTAAGGATTCACTTCCCAATGTTTGCAATCGTTCGATATAACGATAAATTAATGTAGGAGACTCGGATTCGCGGTATTAACCTTTTCCACGCGTTGTGTATCCAATGAAGCTCAGGATTCACTTCCCAAGCCTCGCAATCGTTCGATATAACCAGAAATCACTCTAGGAGACTCGGATTCGCAGCTAAGCAGCTAAGCAGGAAAGCAGCTAAGGATTCAGTTCCCAATTTTCACAATCGTTCGATATAACGATAAATCACTCTAGTAGACACGGGTTGGCGATATTAACTTTTCCACACGCAGTGTATCGAAAGAAGTTAAGGATTCACTTCCCAATGTTTGCAATCGTTCGATATAACGATAAATTAATGTAGGAGACTCGGATTCGCGGTATTAACCTTTTCCACGCGTTGTGTATCCAATGAAGCTCAGGATTCACTTCCCAAGCCTCGCAATCGTTCGATATAACCAGAAATCACTCTAGGAGACTCGGATTCGCGACATTTACCTTTTCCACACGCAGTGTATCGAAAGCAGTTAAGGATTCACTTCCCAATCACCGCAATATTTTGATATAACGATAAGTCACTGTTGGGGACTCGGATGAGCGATATTTACTTTTTCACACGCTGTGTATCGAAAGCAGCTAAGGTTTCAGTTCCCAATTTTCAGAATCGTTCGATATAACGATAAATCACTCTAGCAGACACGTATTCGCGATATTTACCTTTTCCACACGCAGTGTATCGAAAGAAGCTAAGGATTCACTTCCCAATCTTCGCAATCGTTCGATATAACGATAAATTAATCTAGGAGACTCGGATTCGCGGTATTAACCTTTTCCACGCGTTGCGTATCCAATAAGGCTCAGGATGCACTTCCAAAGCCTCGCAATCGTTCGATATAACGATAAGTCACTGTAGGTAATACGAAATCGCGATATTTACCATTTCCACACGCTGTGTATCGAATGGAGGTAAGGAGTCACTTCCCAATCCTCGCAATCGTTCGATATAACGATAAATCAATCTAGGAGACTCGGATTCGCGGTATTAACCTTTTCCACGCGCTGTGTATCGAAAGAAGCTCAGGATTCACTTCCCAAGCCTCGCAATCGTTCGATATAACCAGAAATCACTCTAGGAGACTCGGATTCGCGATATTTACCTTTTCCCACGCTGTGTATCGAAAGCAGGTAAGGATTCACTTCCCATGCCTCGCAATCATTCGATATAACCATAAATCACTCTAGTAGACTTGGATTCCTGATATTTACCTTGTACACACGCTGTGTATCGAAAGCAGCTGAGTATTCACTTCCCAATCCTCGCAATCGTCCGATATAACAATAAACGTCTGTAGTCGATACGAAATCCCCATATTTACCTTTTCCAAACGCTGTGTATAGAAAGAAGCTAAGGATTCACTTCCCATATCTCGCAATCGTTCGATATAACGATATATCACTATAGTAGACTCGGATGCGCAATATTTACCTCTTCCACAGGCTGTGTATGGAAAGCAGCTTAGGATTCACTTCCCAATCCTTGCAATCGTTCGATATAACGATAAATCAATCTAGTATACTCTGATGCGCAATATTTATCTTTTCCACACGCTGTGTATCGAATGCAGCTAAGTATTCACTTCCCCAGCCTCGCAATCGTTCGATATAACGATAACTCACTATAGTAGACTCGGATTCGCGGTATTAATATTTTCCACGCGCTGTGTATCGAAAGCAGCTAAGGAGTCACTTCCCAATCCTCGCAATCGTTCGATATAACGATAAGTCACTGTAGGTAACACGAAATCGCGATATTTATCTTTTTCACACGCTGTGTATGGAAAGCAGCTAAGGATTAACTTCCCAAGCCCTGCAAGAGTTCCATATAACGATAAATCACTCTAGTAGACTCTGATTCGCGATATTTACCATTTCCACACGCTGTGTGTCGAATGGAGGTAAGGATTCACTTCCCAAGCCTCGCAATCGTTCGATATAACCAGAAATCACTCTAGGAGACTCGGATTCGCGGTATTAACCTTTTCCACGCGTTGTGTATCCAATGAAGCTCACGCTGCACTTCCAAAGCCTCGCAATCGTTCGATATAACGATAAGTCACTGTAGGTAACACGAAATCGCGATATTTACCTTTTCCACACGCTGTGTATGGAATGCAGCTAAGGATGCACTTCCCAATCATCGCAATCATTCGATATAACCTTAAATCAATCTAGTAGACTCTGATGCGCAATATTTACCTCTTCCACAGGCTGTGTATGGAAAGCTGCTAAGGATTCAGTTCCCAATTTTCGCAATCGTTCGATATAACGATAAATCACTCTAGTAGACACGGATTCGCGATATTAACCTTTTCCACACGCAGTGTATCGAAAGAAGCTATGGATTCACTTCCCAATCTTCGCAATCGTTCGATATAACCTTAAATCACTCTAGTAGACTCGGATTCGCGATCTTTGCATTTTCCACACGCTGTGTAACGAATGGAGAAAAGGATTCACTTCCCAATCATCGCAATCGTTCGATATAACGATAAATTAATCTAGGAGACTCGGATTCGCGGTATTAACCTTTTCCACGCGTTGTGTATCCAATGAAGCTCACGCTGCACTTCCAAAGCCTCGCAATCGTTCGATATAACGATAAGTCACTGTAGGTAACACGAAATCGCGATATTTATCTTTTTCACACGCTGTGTATGGAAAACAGCTATGGATTCACTTCCCAAGCCCCGCAATCGTTCCATATAACGAGAAATCACTCTAGTAGGCTGGGATTCGCGATATTTACCTTTTCCCCGCGCTGTGTATCGAAAGCAGCTGAGGATTCACTTCCCAAGCCCCGCAATCGTTCCATATAACGAGAAATCACTCTAGTAGACTCGGATTCGCGATATTTACCTTTTCCCACGCTGTGTATCGAAAGCAGCTAAGGATTCAGTTCCCAATTTTCACAATCGTTCGATATAACGATAAATCACTCTAGTAGACACGGGTTCGCGATATTAACTTTTCCACACGCAGTGTATCGAAAGAAGTTAAGGATTCACTTCCCAATCTTTGCAATCGTTCGATATAACGATAAATTAATGTAGGAGACTCGGATTCGCGGTATTAACCTTTTCCACGCGTTGTGTATCCAATGAAGCTCAGGATTCACTTCCCAAGCCTCGCAATCGTTCGATATAACCAGAAATCACTCTAGGAGACTCGGATTCGCGACATTTACCTTTTCCACACGCAGTGTATCGAAAGCAGTTAAGGATTCACTTCCCAATCACCGCAATATTTTGATATAACGATAAGTCACTGTTGGGGACTCGGATGAGCGATATTTACTTTTTCACACGCTGTGTATCGAAAGCAGCTAAGGATTCAGTTCCCAATTTTCAGAATCGTTCGATATAACGATAAATCACTCTAGCAGACACGTATTCGCGATATTTACCTTTTCCACACGCAGTGTATCGAAAGAAGCTAAGGATTCACTTAACAATCTTCGCAATCGTTCGATATAACGATAAATTAATCTAGGAGACTCGGATTCGCGGTATTAACCTTTTCCACGCGTTGCGTATTCAATGAAGCTCAGGATGCACTTCCAAAGCCTCGCAATCGTTCGATATAACGATAAGTCACTGTAGGTAATACGAAATCGCGATATTTACCATTTCCACACGCTGTGTATCGAATGGAGGTAAGGAGTCACTTCCCAATCCTCGCAATCGTTCGATATAACGATAAATCAATCTAGGAGACTCGGATTCGCGGTATTAACCTTTTCCACGCGCTGTGTATCGAAAGAAGCTCAGGATTCACTTCCCAAGCCTCGCAATCGTTCGATATAACCAGAAGTCACTCTAGGAGACTCGGATTCGCGATATTTACCTTTTCCCACGCTGTGTATCGAAAGCAGCTAAGGATTCACTTCCCATGCCTCGCAATCATTCGATATAACCATAAATCACTCTAGTAGACTTGGATTCCTGATATTTACCTTGTACACACGCTGTGTATCGAAAGCTGCTGAGTATTCACTTCCCAATCCTCGCCATCGTCCGATATAACAATAAACGTCTGTAGTCGATACGAAATCCCTATATTTACCTTTTCCAAACGCTGTGTAAAGAAAGAAGCTAAGGATTCACTTCCCATATCTCGCAATCATTCGATATAACGATAAGTCACTGTAGGTAACACGAAATCGCGATATTTACCATTTCCACACGCTGTGTATCGAATGGAGGTAAGGAGTCACTTCCCAATCCTCGGAATCGTTCGATATAACGATAAATCAATCTAGGAGACTCGGATTCGCGGTATTAACCTTTTCCACGCGCTGTGTATCGAAAGAAGCTCAGGATTCACTTCCCAAGCCTCGCAATCGTTCGATATAACGATAAATCAATCTAGGAGACTCGGATTCGCGGTATTAACCTTTTCCACGCGCTGTGTATCGAAAGAAGCTCAGGATTCACTTCCCAAGCCTCGCAATCATACGATATAACCAGAAATCACTCTAGGAGACTCGGATTCGCGATATTTACCTTTTCCCACGCTGTGTATCGAAAGCAGCTAAGGATTCACTTCCCATGCCTCGCAATCATTCGATATAACCATAAATCACTCTAGTAGACTTGGATTCCTGATATTTACCTTGTACACACGCTGTGTATCGAAAGCTGCTGAGTATTCACTTCCCAATCCTCGCAATCGTTCGATATAACTATAAACGTCTGTAGGGGACACGAAATCCCTATATTTACCTTTTCCAAACGCTGTGTATAGAAAGAAGCTAAGGATTCACTTCCCATACCTCGCAATCGTTCGATATAACGATATATCACTATAGTAGACTCGGATTCGCGATATTTACCTTTTCCACACGCTGTGTATGGAAAGCAGCTAAAGATTCACTTCCCATGCCTCGCAATCATTCGATATAACCATGAATCACTCTAGTAGACTCGGATTCCTGATATTTACCTAGTACACACGCTGTGTATCGAAAGCAGCTGAGTATTCACTTCCCAATCCTCGCAATCGTCCGATATAACAATAAACGTCTGTAGTCGATACGAAATCCCTATATTTACCTTTTCCAAACGCTGTGTAAAGAAAGAAGCTAAGGATTCACTTCCCATATCTCGCAATCGTTCGATATAACGATATATCACTATAGTAGACTCGGATTCGCGATATTTACCTTTTCCACACGCTGTGTATGGAATGCAGCTAAGGATGCACTTCCCAATCATCGCAATCAATCGATATAACCTTAAATCAATCTAGTAGACTCTGATGCGCAATATTTACCTCTTCCACAGGCTGTGTATGGAAAGCAGCTAAGGATTCACTTCGCAATCCTTGCAATCGTTCGATATAACGATAAATCAATCTAGTATACTCTGATGCGCAATATTTATCTTTTCCACACGCTGTGTATCGAATGCAGCTAAGTATTCACATCCCCAGCCTCGCAATCGTTCGATATAACGATAACTCACTATAGTAGACTCGGATTCGCGGTATTAATCTTTTCCACGCGCTGTGTATCGAAAGCATCTAAGGATTCACTTCCTAAGCCCCTCAATCGTTCCATATAACGATAAATCACTCTAATAGATTCAGATTCGCGATATTTACCATTTCCACACACTGTGTATGGAAAGTAGCTAAGGAGTCACTTCCCAATCCTCGCAATCGTTCGATATAACGATAAGTCACTGTGGGTAACACGAAATCGCGATATTTATCTTTTTCACACGCTGTGTATGGAAAGCAGCTAAGGATTAACTTCCCAAGCCCCGCAATCGTTCCATATAACGATGAATCACTCTAGTAGACTCGGATTCGCGATATTTACCATTTCCACACGCTGTGTGTCGAATGGAGGTAAGGAGTCACTTCCCAATCCTCGCAATCGGTCGATATAACCTTAAATCACTCTAGTAGACTCGGATTCGCGATATTTACCTTTTCCCACGCTGTGTATCGAAAGCAGCTAAGGATTCAGTTCCCAATTTTCGCAATCGTTCGATATAACGATAAATCACTCTAGTAGACACGGATTCGCGATATTTACCTTTTCCACACGCAGTGTATCGAAAGAAGCTATGGATTCACTTCCCAATCTTCGCAATCGTTCGATATAACCTTAAATCACTCTAGTAGACTCGGATTCGCGATATTTGCATTTTCCACACGCTGTGTATCGAATGGAGCTAAGGATTCACTTCCCAATCATCGCAATCGTTCGATATAACGATAAATTAATCTAGGAGACTCGGATTCGCGGTATTAACCTTTTCCACGCGTTGTGTATCCAATGAAGCTCACGCTGCACTTCCAAAGCCTCGCAATCGTTCGATATAACGATAAGTCACTGTAGGTAACACGAAATCGCGATATTTATCTTTTTCACACGCTGTGTATGGAAAACAGCTATGGATTCACTTCCCAAGCCCCGCAATCGTTCCATATAACGAGAAATCACTCTAGTAGGCTGGGATTCGCGATATTTACCTTTTCCCCGCGCTGTGTACCGAAAGCAGCTGAGGATTCACTTCCCAAGCCCCGCAATCGTTCCATATAACGAGAAATCACTCTAGTAGACTCGGATTCGCGATATTTACCTTTTCCCACGCTGTGTATCGAAAGCAGCTAAGGATTCAGTTCCCAATCTTCGCAATCGTTCGATATAACCTTAAATCACTCTAGTAGACTCGGATTCGCGATATTTACCATTTCCACACGCTGTGTATCGAATGGAGGTAAGGAGTCACTTCCCAATCCTCGCAATCGTTCGATATAACGATAAATCAATCTAGGAGACTCGGATTCGCGGTATTAACCTTTTCCACGCGCTGTGTATCGAAAGAAGCTCAGGATTCACTTCCCAAGCCTCGCAATCGTTCGATATAACCAGAAATCACTCTAGGAGACTCGGATTCGCGATATTTACCTTTTCCCACGCTGTGTATCGAAAGCAGCTAAGAATTCACTTCCCATGCCTCGCAATCATTCGATATAACCATAAATCACTCTAGTAGACTTGGCTTCCTGATATTTACCTTGTACACACGCTGTGTATCGAAAGCAGCTGAGTATTCACTTCCCAATCCTCGCAATCGTTCGATATAACTATAAACGTCTGTAGGGGACACGAAATCCCTATATTTACCTTTTCCAAACGCTGTGTATAGAAAGAAGCTAAGGATTCACTTCCCATACCTCGCAATCGTTCGATATAACGATATATCACTATAGTAGACTCGGATTCGCGATATTTACCTTTTCCACACGCTGTGTATGGAAAGCAGCTAAAGATTCACTTCCCATGCCTCGCAATCATTCGATATAACCATGAATCACTCTAGTAGACTCGGATTCCTGATATTTACCTAGTACACACGCTGTGTATCGAAAGCAGCTGAGTATTCACTTCCCAATCCTCGCAATCGTCCGATATAACAATAAACGTCTGTAGTCGATACGAAATCCCTATATTTACCTTTTCCAAACGCTGTGTAAAGAAAGAAGCTAAGGATTCACTTCCCATATCTCGCAATCGTTCGATATAACGATATATCACTATAGTAGACTCGGATTCGCGATATTTACCTTTTCCACACGCTGTGTATGGAATGCAGCTAAGGATGCACTTCCAAAGCCTCGCAATCGTTCGATATAACGATAAGTCACTGTAGGTAACACGAAATCGCGATATTTATCTTTTTCACACGCTGTGTATGGAAAACAGCTATGGATTCACTTCCCAAGCCCCGCAATCGTTCGATATAACCTTAAATCACTCTAGTAGACTCGGATTCGCGATATTTGCATTTTCCACACGCTGTGTATCGAATGGAGCTAAGGATTCACTTCCCAATCATCGCAATCGTTCGATATAACGATAAATTAATCTAGGAGACTCGGATTCGCGGTATTAACCTTTTCCACGCGTTGTGTATCCAATGAAGCTCACGCTGCACTTCCAAAGCCTCGCAATCGTTCGATATAACGATAAGTCACTGTAGGTAACACGAAATCGCGATATTTATCTTTTTCACACGCTGTGTATGGAAAACAGCTATGGATTCACTTCCCAAGCCCCGCAATCGTTCCATATAACGAGAAATCACTCTAGTAGGCTGGGATTCGCGATATTTACCTTTTCCCCGCGCTGTGTACCGAAAGCAGCTGAGGATTCACTTCCCAAGCCCCGCAATAATTCCATATAACGAGAAATCACTCTAGTAGACTCGGATTCGCGATATTTACCTTTTCCCACGCTGTGTATCGAAAGCAGCTAAGGATTCAGTTCCCAATCTTCGCAATCGTTCGATATAACCTTAAATCACTCTAGTAGACTCGGATTCGCGATATTTACCATTTCCACACGCTGTGTATCGAATGGAGGTAAGGAGTCACTTCCCAATCCTCGCAATCGTTCGATATAACGATAAATCAATCTAGGAGACTCGGATTCGCGGTATTAACCTTTTCCACGCGCTGTGTATCGAAAGAAGCTCAGGATTCACTTCCCAAGCCTCGCAATCGTTCGATATAACCAGAAATCACTCTAGGAGACTCGGATTCGCGATATTTACCTTTTCCCACGCTGTGTATCGAAAGCAGCTAAGGATTCACTTCCCATGCCTCGCAATCATTCGATATAACCATAAATCACTCTAGTAGACTTGGCTTCCTGATATTTACCTTGTACACACGCTGTGTATCGAAAGCAGCTGAGTATTCACTTCCCAATCTTCGCAATCGTTCGATATAACCTTAAATCACTCTAGTAGACTCGGATTCGCGATATTTGCATTTTCCACACGCTGTGTATCGAATGGAGCTAAGGATTCACTTCCCAATCTTTGCAATCGTTCGCTATAACGATAAATTAATGTAGGAGACTCGGATTCGCGGTATTAACTTTTTCCACGCGTTGCGTATCCAATGAAGCTCAGGATGCACTTCCAAAGCCTCGCAATCGTTCGATATAACGATAAGTCACTGTAGGTAACACGAAATCGCGATATTTACCATTTCCACACGCTGTGTATCGAATGGAGGTAAGGAGTCACTTCCCAATCCTCGCAATCGTTCGATATAACGATAAATCAATCTAGGAGACTCGGATTCGCGGTATTAACCTTTTCCACGCGTTGTGTATCCAATGAAGCTCAGGATTCACTTCCCAAGCCTCGCAATCGTTCGATATAACCAGAAATCACTCTAGGAGACTCGGATTCGCGATATTTACCTTTTCCACACGCAGTGTATCGAAAGCAGTTAAGGATTCACTTCCCAATCACCGCAATATTTTGATATAACGATAAGTCACTGTTGGGGACTCGGATGAGCGATATTTACTTTTTCACACGCAGTGTATCGAAAGCAGCTAAGGATTCAGTTCCCAATTTTCAGAATCGTTCGATATAACGATAAATCACTCTAGCAGACACGTATTCGCGATATTTACCTTTTCCACACGCAGTGTATCGAAAGAAGCTAAGGATTCACTTCCCAATCTTCGCAATCGTTCGATATGACGATAAATTAATCTAGGAGACTCGGATTCGGGGTATTAACCTTTTCCACGCCTTGCGTATCCAATGAAGCTCAGGATGCACTTCCAAAGCCTCGCAATCGTTCGATATAACGATAAGTCACTGTAGGTAACACGAAATCGCGATATTTACCATTTCCACACGCTGTGTATCGAATGGAGGTAAGGAGTCACTTCCCAATCCTCGCAATCGTTCGATATAACGATAAATCAATCTAGGAGACTCGGATTCGCGGTATTAACCTTTTCCACGCGCTGTGTATCGAAAGAAGCTCAGGATTCACTTCCCAAGCCTCGCAATCGTTCGATATAACCAGAAATCACTCTAGGAGACTCGGATTCGCGATATTTACCTTTTCCCACGCTGTGTATCGAAAGCAGCTAAGGATTCACTTCCCATGCCTCGCAATCATTCGATATAACCATAAATCACTCTAGTAGACTTGGCTTCCTGATATTTACCTTGTACACACGCTGTGTATCGAAAGCAGCTGAGTATTCACTTCCCAATCCTCGCAATCGTTCGATATAACTATAAACGTCTGTAGGGGACACGAAATCCCTATATTTACCTTTTCCAAACGCTGTGTATAGAAAGAAGCTAAGGATTCACTTCCCATACCTCGCAATCGTTCGATATAACGATATATCACTATAGTAGACTCGGATTCGCGATATTTACCTTTTCCACACGCTGTGTATGGAAAGCAGCTAAAGATTCACTTCCCATGCCTCGCAATCATTCGATATAACCATGAATCACTCTAGTAGACTCGGATTCCTGATATTTACCTAGTACACACGCTGTGTATCGAAAGCAGCTGAGTATTCACTTCCCAATCCTCGCAATCGTCCGATATAACAATAAACGTCTGTAGTCGATACGAAATCCCTATATTTACCTTTTCCAAACGCTGTGTAAAGAAAGAAGCTAAGGATTCACTTCCCATATCTCGCAATCGTTCGATATAACGATATATCACTATAGTAGACTCGGATTCGCGATATTTACCTTTTCCACACGCTGTGTATGGAATGCAGCTAAGGATGCACTTCCCAATCATCGCAATCAATCGATATAACCTTAAATCAATCTAGTAGACTCTGATGCGCAATATTTACCTCTTCCACAGGCTGTGTATGGAAAGCAGCTAAGGATTCACTTCCCAATCCTTGCAATCGTTCGATATAACGATAAATCAATCTAGTATACTCTGATGCGCAATATTTATCTTTTCCACACGCTGTGTATCGAATGCAGCTAAGTATTCACTTCCCCAGCCTCGCAATCGTTCGATATAACGATAACTCACTATAGTAGACTCGGATTCGCGGTATTAATCTTTTCCACACGCAGTGTGTCGAAAGAAGCTATGGATTCACTTCCCAATCTTCGCAATCGTTCGATATAACCTTAAATCACTCTAGTAGACTCGGATTCGCGATATTTGCATTTTCCACACGCTGTGTATCGAATGGAGCTAAGGATTCACTTCCCAATCATCGCAATCGTTCGATATAACGATAAATTAATCTAGGAGACTCGGATTCGCGGTATTAACCTTTTCCACGCGTTGTGTATCCAATGAAGCTCACGCTGCACTTCCAAAGCCTCGCAATCGTTCGATATAACGATAAGTCACTGTAGGTAACACGAAATCGCGATATTTATCTTTTTCACACGCTGTGTATGGAAAACAGCTATGGATTCACTTCCCAAGCCCCGCAATCGTTCCATATAACGAGAAATCACTCTAGTAGGCTGGGATTCGCGATATTTACCTTTTCCCCGCGCTGTGTACCGAAAGCAGCTGAGGATTCACTTCCCAAGCCCCGCAATCGTTCCATATAACGAGAAATCACTCTAGTAGACTCGGATTCGCGATATTTACCTTTTCCCACGCTGTGTATCGAAAGCAGCTAAGGATTCAGTTCCCAATCTTCGCAATCGTTCGATATAACCTTAAATCACTCTAGTAGACTCGGATTCGCGATATTTGCATTTTCCACACGCTGTGTATCGAATGGAGCTAAGGATTCACTTCCCAATCTTTGCAATCGTTCGATATAACGATAAATTAATGTAGGAGACTCGGATTCGCGGTATTAACTTTTTCCACGCGTTGCGTATCCAATGAAGCTCAGGATGCACTTCCAAAGCCTCGCAATCGTTCGATATAACGATAAGTCACTGTAGGTAACACGAAATCGCGATATTTACCATTTCCACACGCTGTGTATCGAATGGAGGTAAGGAGTCACTTCCCAATCCTCGCAATCGTTCGATATAACGATAAATCAATCTAGGAGACTCGGATTCGCGGTATTAACCTTTTCCACGCGTTGTGTATCCAATGAAGCTCAGGATTCACTTCCCAAGCCTCGCAATCGTTCGATATAACCAGAAATCACTCTAGGAGACTCGGATTCGCGATATTTACCTTTTCCACACGCAGTGTATCGAAAGCAGTTAAGGATTCACTTCCCAATCACCGCAATATTTTGATATAACGATAAGTCACTGTTGGGGACTCGGATGAGCGATATTTACTTTTTCACACGCTGTGTATCGAAAGCAGCTAAGGATTCAGTTCCCAATTTTCAGAATCGTTCGATATAACGATAAATCACTCTAGCAGACACGTATTCGCGATATTTACCTTTTCCACACGCAGTGTATCGAAAGAAGCTAAGGATTCACTTCCCAATCTTCCCAATCGTTCGATATGACGATAAATTAATCTAGGAGACTCGGATTCGGGGTATTAACCTTTTCCACGCCTTGCGTATCCAATGATGCTCAGGATGCACTTCCAAAGCCTCGCAATCGTTCGATATAACGATAAGTCACTGTAGGTAACACGAAATCGCGATATTTACCATTTCCACACGCTGTGTATCGAATGGAGGTAAGGAGTCACTTCCCAATCCTCGCAATCGTTCGATATAACGATAAATCAATCTAGGAGACTCGGATTCGCGGTATTAACCTTTTCCACGCGCTGTGTATCGAAAGAAGCTCAGGATTCACTTCCCAAGCCTCGCAATCGTTCGATATAACCAGAAATCACTCTAGGAGACTCGGATTCGCGATATTTACCTTTTCCCACGCTGTGTATCGAAAGCAGCTAAGGATTCACTTCCCATGCCTCGCAATCATTCGATATAACCATAAATCACTCTAGTAGACTTGGCTTCCTGATATTTACCTTGTACACACGCTGTGTATCGAAAGCAGCTGAGTATTCACTTCCCAATCCTCGCAATCGTTCGATATAACTATAAACGTCTGTAGGGGACACGAAATCCCTATATTTACCTTTTCCAAACGCTGTGTATAGAAAGAAGCTAAGGATTCACTTCCCATGCCTCGCAATCGTTCGATATAACGATATATCACTATAGTAGACTCGGATTCGCGATATTTACCTTTTCCACACGCTGTGTATGGAAAGCAGCTAAAGATTCACTTCCCATGCCTCGCAATCATTCGATATAACCATGAATCACTCTAGTAGACTCGGATTCCTGATATTTACCTAGTACACACGCTGTGTATCGAAAGCAGCTGAGTATTCACTTCCCAATCCTCGCAATCGTCCGATATAACAATAAACGTCTGTAGTCGATACGAAATCCCTATATTTACCTTTTCCAAACGCTGTGTAAAGAAAGAAGCTAAGGATTCACTTCCCATATCTCGCAATCGTTCGATATAACGATATATCACTATAGTAGACTCGGATTCGCGATATTTACCTTTTCCACACGCTGTGTATGGAATGCAGCTAAGGATGCACTTCCCAATCATCGCAATCAATCGATATAACCTTAAATCAATCTAGTAGACTCTGATGCGCAATATTTACCTCTTCCACAGGCTGTGTATGGAAAGCAGCTAAGGATTCACTTCCCAATCCTTGCAATCGTTCGATATAACGATAAATCAATCTAGTATACTCTGATGCGCAATATTTATCTTTTCCACACGCTGTGTATCGAATGCAGCTAAGTATTCACTTCCCCAGCCTCGCAATCGTTCGATATAACGATAACTCACTATAGTAGACTCGGATTCGCGGTATTAATCTTTTCCACGCGCTGTGTATCGAAAGCAGCTAAGGATTCAGTTCCCAATTTTCAGAATCGTTCGATATAACGATAAATCACTCTAGCAGACACGTATTCGCGATATTTACCTTTTCCACACGCAGTGTATCGAAAGAAGCTAAGGATTCACTTCCCAATCTTCGCAATCGTTCGATATGACGATAAATTAATCTAGGAGACTCGGATTCGGGGTATTAACCTTTTCCACGCGTTGCGTATCCAATGAAGCTCAGGATGCACTTCCAAAGCCTCGCAATCGTTCGATATAACGATAAGTCACTGTAGGTAACACGAAATCGCGATATTTACCATTTCCACACGCTGTGTATCGAATGGAGGTAAGGAGTCACTTCCCAATCCTCGCAATCGTTCGATATAACGATAAATCAATCTAGCAGACTCGGATTCGCGGTATTAACCTTTTCCACGCGCTGTGTATCGAAAGAAGCTCAGGATTCACTTCCCAAGCCTCGCAATCGTTCGATATAACGATAAATCAATCTAGGAGACTCGGATTCGCGGTATTAACCTTTTCCATGCGCTGTGTATCGAAAGAAGCTCAGGATTCACTTCCCAAGCCTCGCAATCATACGATATAACCAGAAATCACTCTAGGAGACTCGGATTCGCGATATTTACCTTTTCCCACGCTGTGTATCGAAAGCAGCTAAGGATTCACTTCCCATGCCTCGCAATCATTCGATATAACCATAAATCACTCTAGTAGACTTGGATTCCTGATATTTACCTTGTACACACGCTGTGTATCGAAAGCTGCTGAGTATTCACTTCCCAATCCTCGCAATCGTTCGATATAACTATAAACGTCTGTAGGGGACACGAAATCCCTATATTTACCTTTTCCAAACGCTGTGTATAGAAAGAAGCTAAGGATTCACTTCCCATACCTCGCAATCGTTCGATATAACGATATATCACTATAGTAGACTCGGATTCGCGATATTTACCTTTTCCACACGCTGTGTATGGAAAGCAGCTAAAGATTCACTTCCCATGCCTCGCAATCATTCGATATAACCATGAATCACTCTAGTAGACTCGGATTCCTGATATTTACCTAGTACACACGCTGTGTATCGAAAGCAGCTGAGTATTCACTTCCCAATCCTCGCAATCGTCCGATATAACAATAAACGTCTGTAGTCGATACGAAATCCCTATATTTACCTTTTCCAAACGCTGTGTAAAGAAAGAAGCTAAGGATTCACTTCCCATATCTCGCAATCGTTCGATATAACGATATATCACTATAGTAGACTCGGATTCGCGATATTTACCTTTTCCACACGCTGTGTATGGAATGCAGCTAAGGATGCACTTCCCAATCATCGCAATCAATCGATATAACCTTAAATCAATCTAGTAGACTCTGATGCGCAATATTTACCTCTTCCACAGGCTGTGTATGGAAAGCAGCTAAGGATTCACTTCGCAATCCTTGCAATCGTTCGATATAACGATAAATCAATCTAGTATACTCTGATGCGCAATATTTATCTTTTCCACACGCTGTGTATCGAATGCAGCTAAGTATTCACATCCCCAGCCTCGCAATCGTTCGATATAACGATAACTCACTATAGTAGACTCGGATTCGCGGTATTAATCTTTTCCACGCGCTGTGTATCGAAAGCAGCTAAGGATTCACTTCCTAAGCCCCTCAATCGTTCCATATAACGATAAATCACTCTAATAGATTCAGATTCGCGATATTTACCATTTCCACACACTGTGTATGGAAAGTAGCTAAGGAGTCACTTCCCAATCCTCGCAATCGTTCGATATAACGATAAGTCACTGTGGGTAACACGAAATCGCGATATTTATCTTTTTCACACGCTGTGTATGGAAAGCAGCTAAGGATTAACTTCCCAAGCCCCGCAATCGTTCCATATAACGATAAATCACTCTAGTAGACTCGGATTCGCGATATTTACCATTTCCACACGCTGTGTGTCGAATGGAGGTAAGGAGTCACTTCCCAATCCTCGCAATCGGTCGATATAACCTTAAATCACTCTAGTAGACTCGGATTCGCGATATTTACCTTTTCCCACGCTGTGTATCGAAAGCAGCTAAGGATTCAGTTCCCAATTTTCGCAATCGTTCGATATAACGATAAATCACTCTAGTAGACACGGATTCGCGATATTTACCTTTTCCACACGCAGTGTATCGAAAGAAGCTATGAATTCACTTCCCAATCTTCGCAATCGTTCGATATAACCTTAAATCACTCTAGTAGACTCGGATTCGCGATATTTGCATTTTCCACACGCTGTGTATCGAATGGAGCTAAGGATTCACTTCCCAATCATCGCAATCGTTCGATATAACGATAAATTAATCTAGGAGACTCGGATTCGCGGTATTAACCTTTTCCACGCGTTGTGTATCCAATGAAGCTCACGCTGCACTTCCAAAGCCTCGCAATCGTTCGATATAACGATAAGTCACTGTAGGTAACACGAAATCGCGATATTTATCTTTTTCACACGCTGTGTATGGAAAACAGCTATGGATTCACTTCCCAAGCCCCGCAATCGTTCCATATAACGAGAAATCACTCTAGTAGGCTGGGATTCGCGATATTTACCTTTTCCCCGCGCTGTGTACCGAAAGCAGCTGAGGATTCACTTCCCAAGCCCCGCAATCGTTCCATATAACGAGAAATCACTCTAGTAGACTCGGATTCGCGATATTTACCTTTTCCCACGCTGTGTATCGAAAGCAGCTAAGGATTCAGTTCCCAATCTTCGCAATCGTTCGATATAACCTTAAATCACTCTAGTAGACTCGGATTCGCGATAATTGCATTTTCCACACGCTGTGTATCGAATGGAGCTAAGGATTCACTTCCCAATCTTTGCAATCGTTCGATATAACGATAAATTAATGTAGGAGACTCGGATTCGCGGTATTAACTTTTTCCACGCGTTGTGTATCCAATGAAGCTCAGGATTCACTTCCCAAGCCTCGCAATCGTTCGATATAACCAGAAATCACTCTAGGAGACTCGGATTCGCGACATTTACCTTTACCACACGCAGTGTATCGAAAGCAGTTAAGGATTCACTTCCCAATCTTCGCAATCGTTCGATGTGACGAGAAATTAATCTAGGAGACTCGGATTCGGGGTATTAACCTTTTCCACGCGTTGCGTATCCAATGAAGCTCAGGATGCACTTCCAAAGCCTCGCAATCGTTCGATATAACGATAAGTCACTGTAGGTAACACGAAATCGCGATATTTACCATTTCCACACGCTGTGTATCGAATGGAGGTAAGGAGTCACTTCCCAATCCTCGCAATCGTTCGATATAACGATAAATCACTCTAGCAGACACGTATTCGCGATATTTACCTTTTCCACACGCAGTGTATCGAAAGAAGCTAAGGATTCACTTCCCAAGCCTCGCAATCGTTCGATATAACCAGAAATCACTCTAGGAGACTCGGATTCGCGATATTTACCTTTTCCCACGCTGTGTATCGAAAGCAGCTAAGGATTCACTTCCCATGCCTCGCAATCATTCGATATAACCATAAATCACTCTAGTAGACTTGGCTTCCTGATATTTACCTTGTACACACGCTGTGTATCGAAAGCAGCTGAGTATTCACTTCCCAATCCTCGCAATCGTTCGATATAACTATAAACGTCTGTAGGGGACACGAAATCCCTGTATTTACCTTTTCCAAACGCTGTGTATAGAAAGAAGCTAAGGAGTCACTTCCCAATCCTCGCAATCGTTCGATATAACGATATATCACTATAGTAGACTCGGATTCGCGATATTTACCTTTTCCACACGCTGTGTATGGAAAGCAGCTAAAGATTCACTTCCCATGCCTCGCAATCATTCGATATAACCATGAATCACTCTAGTAGACTCGGATTCCTGATATTTACCTAGTACACACGCTGTGTATCGAAAGCAGCTGAGTATTCACTTCCCAATCCTCGCAATCGTCCGATATAACAATAAACGTCTGTAGTCGATACGAAATCCCTATATTTACCTTTTCCAAACGCTGTGTAAAGAAAGAAGCTAAGGATTCACTTCCCATATCTCGCAATCGTTCGATATAACGATATATCACTATAGTAGACTCGGATTCGCGATATTTACCTTTTCCACACGCTGTGTATGGAATGCAGCTAAGGATGCACTTCCCAATCATCGCAATCAATCGATATAACCTTAAATCAATCTAGTAGACTCTGATGCGCAATATTTACCTCTTCCACAGGCTGTGTATGGAAAGCAGCTAAGGATTCACTTCGCAATCCTTGCAATCGTTCGATATAACGATAAATCAATCTAGTATACTCTGATGCGCAATATTTATCTTTTCCACACGCTGTGTATCGAATGCAGCTAAGTATTCACATCCCCAGCCTCGCAATCGTTCGATATAACGATAACTCACTATAGTAGACTCGGATTCGCGGTATTAATCTTTTCCACGCGCTGTGTATCGAAAGCAGCTAAGGATTCACTTCCTAAGCCCCTCAATCGTTCCATATAACGATAAATCACTCTAATAGATTCAGATTCGCGATATTTACCATTTCCACACACTGTGTATGGAAAGTAGCTAAGGAGTCACTTCCCAATCCTCGCAATCGTTCGATATAACGATAAGTCACTGTGGGTAACACGAAATCGCGATATTTATCTTTTTCACACGCTGTGTATGGAAAGCAGCTAAGGATTAACTTCCCAAGCCCCGCAATCGTTCCATATAACGATAAATCACTCTAGTAGACTCGGATTCGCGATATTTACCATTTCCACACGCTGTGTGTCGAATGGAGGTAAGGAGTCACTTCCCAATCCTCGCAATCGGTCGATATAACCTTAAATCACTCTAGTAGACTCGGATTCGCGATATTTACCTTTTCCCACGCTGTGTATCGAAAGCAGCTAAGGATTCAGTTCCCAATTTTCGCAATCGTTCGATATAACGATAAATCACTCTAGTAGACACGGATTCGCGATATTTACCTTTTCCACACGCAGTGTATCGAAAGAAGCTATGAATTCACTTCCCAATCTTCGCAATCGTTCGATATAACCTTAAATCACTCTAGTAGACTCGGATTCGCGATATTTGCATTTTCCACACGCTGTGTATCGAATGGAGCTAAGGATTCACTTCCCAATCATCGCAATCGTTCGATATAACGATAAATTAATCTAGGAGACTCGGATTCGCGGTATTAACCTTTTCCACGCGTTGTGTATCCAATGAAGCTCACGCTGCACTTCCAAAGCCTCGCAATCGTTCGATATAACGATAAGTCACTGTAGGTAACACGAAATCGCGATATTTATCTTTTTCACACGCTGTGTATGGAAAACAGCTATGGATTCACTTCCCAAGCCCCGCAATCGTTCCATATAACGAGAAATCACTCTAGTAGGCTGGGATTCGCGATATTTACCTTTTCCCCGCGCTGTGTACCGAAAGCAGCTGAGGATTCACTTCCCAAGCCCCGCAATCGTTCCATATAACGAGAAATCACTCTAGTAGACTCGGATTCGCGATATTTACCTTTTCCCACGCTGTGTATCGAAAGCAGCTAAGGATTCAGTTCCCAATCTTCGCAATCGTTCGATATAACCTTAAATCACTCTAGTAGACTCGGATTCGCGATAATTGCATTTTCCACACGCTGTGTATCGAATGGAGCTAAGGATTCACTTCCCAATCTTTGCAATCGTTCGATATAACGATAAATTAATGTAGGAGACTCGGATTCGCGGTATTAACTTTTTCCACGCGTTGTGTATCCAATGAAGCTCAGGATTCACTTCCCAAGCCTCGCAATCGTTCGATATAACCAGAAATCACTCTAGGAGACTCGGATTCGCGACATTTACCTTTACCACACGCAGTGTATCGAAAGCAGTTAAGGATTCACTTCCCAATCTTCGCAATCGTTCGATGTGACGAGAAATTAATCTAGGAGACTCGGATTCGGGGTATTAACCTTTTCCACGCGTTGCGTATCCAATGAAGCTCAGGATGCACTTCCAAAGCCTCGCAATCGTTCGATATAACGATAAGTCACTGTAGGTAACACGAAATCGCGATATTTACCATTTCCACACGCTGTGTATCGAATGGAGGTAAGGAGTCACTTCCCAATCCTCGCAATCGTTCGATATAACGATAAATCACTCTAGCAGACACGTATTCGCGATATTTACCTTTTCCACACGCAGTGTATCGAAAGAAGCTAAGGATTCACTTCCCAAGCCTCGCAATCGTTCGATATAACCAGAAATCACTCTAGGAGACTCGGATTCGCGATATTTACCTTTTCCCACGCTGTGTATCGAAAGCAGCTAAGGATTCACTTCCCATGCCTCGCAATCATTCGATATAACCATAAATCACTCTAGTAGACTTGGCTTCCTGATATTTACCTTGTACACACGCTGTGTATCGAAAGCAGCTGAGTATTCACTTCCCAATCCTCGCAATCGTTCGATATAACTATAAACGTCTGTAGGGGACACGAAATCCCTGTATTTACCTTTTCCAAACGCTGTGTATAGAAAGAAGCTAAGGATTCACTTCCCATACCTCGCAATCGTTCGATATAACGATATATCACTATAGTAGACTCGGATTCGCGATATTTACCTTTTCCACACGCTGTGTATGGAAAGCAGCTAAAGATTCACTTCCCATGCCTCGCAATCATTCGATATAACCATGAATCACTCTAGTAGACTCGGATTCCTGATATTTACCTAGTACACACGCTGTGTATCGAAAGCAGCTGAGTATTCACTTCCCAATCCTCGCAATCGTCCGATATAACAATAAACGTCTGTAGTCCATACGAAATCCCTATATTTACCTTTTCCAAACGCTGTGTAAAGAAAGAAGCTAAGGATTCACTTCCCATATCTCGCAATCGTTCGATATAACGATATATCACTATAGTAGACTCGGATTCGCGATATTTACCTTTTCCACACGCTGTGTATGGAAAGCAGCTAAGGATTCACTTCCCAATCCTCGCAATCGTTCGATATAACGATAAATTAATCTAGGAGACTCGGATTCGCGGTATTAACCTTTTCCACGCGTTGTGTATCCAATGAAGCTCACGCTGCACTTCCAAAGCCTCGCAATCGTTCGATATAACGATATATCACTATAGTAGACTCGGATTCGCGATATTTACCTTTTCCACACGCTGTGTATGGAATGCAGCTAAGGATGCACTTCCCAATCATCGCAATCAATCGATATAACCTTAAATCAATCTAGTAGACCCTGATGCGCAATATTTACCTCTTCCACAGGCTGTGTATGGAAAGCAGCTAAGGATTCACTTCCCAATCCCCGCAATCGTTCCATATAACGAGAAATCACTCTAGTAGGCTGGGATTCGCGATATTTACCTTTTCCCCGCGCTGTGTACCGAAAGCAGCTGAGGATTCACTTCCCAAGCCCCGCAATCGTTCCATATAACGAGAAATCACTCTAGTAGACTCGGATTCGCGATATTTACCTTTTCCCACGCTGTGTATCGAAAGCAGCTAAGGATTCAGTTCCCAATTTTCACAATCGTTCGATATAACGATAAATCACTCTAGTAGACACGGGTTCGCGATATTAACTTTTCCACACGCAGTGTATCGAAAGCAGTTAAGGATTCACTTCCCAATCACCGCAATATTTTGATATAACGATAAGTCACTGTTGGGGACTCGGATGAGCGATATTTACTTTTTCACACGCTGTGTATCGAAAGCAGCTAAGGATTCAGTTCCCAATTTTCAGAATCGTTCGATATAACGATAAATCACTCTAGCAGACACGTATTCGCGATATTTACCTTTTCCATACGCAGTGTATCGAAAGAAGCTAAGGATTCACTTCCCAATCTTCGCAATCGTTCGATATGACGATAAATTAATCTAGGAGACTCGGATTCGGGGTATTAACCTTTTCCACGCGTTGCGTATCCAATGAAGCTCAGGATGCACTTCCAAAGCCTCGCAATCGTTCGATATAACGATAAGTCACTGTAGGTAACACGAAATCGCGATATTTACCATTTCCACACGCTGTGTATCGAATGGAGGTAAGGAGTCACTTCCCAATCCTCGCAATCGTTCGATATAACGATAAATCAATCTAGGAGACTCGGATTCGCGGTATTAACCTTTTCCACGCGCTGTGTATCGAAAGAAGCTCAGGATTCACTTCCCAAGCCTCGCAATCGTTCGATATAACCAGAAATCACTCTAGGAGACTCGGATTCGCGATATTTACCTTTTCCCACGCTGTGTATCGAAAGCAGCTAAGGATTCACTTCCCATGAATCGCAATCATTCGATATAACCATAAATCACTCTAGTAGACTTGGATTCCTGATATTTACCTTGTACACACGCTGTGTATAGAAAGAAGCTAAGGATTCACTTCCCATACCTCGCAATCGTTCGATATAACGATATATCACTATAGTAGACTCGGATTCGCGATATTTACCTTTTCCACACGCTGTGTATGCAAAGCAGCTAAAGATTCACTTCCCATGCCTCGCAATCATTCGATATAACCATGAATCACTCTAGTAGACTCGGATTCCTGATATTTACCTTTTCCACACGCAGTGTATCGAAAGAAGCTATGGATTCACTTCCCAATCTTCGCAATCGTTCGATATAACCTTAAATCACTCTAGTAGACGCGGATTCGCGATCTTTGCATTTTCCACACGCTGTGTAACGAATGGAGAAAAGGATTCACTTCCGAATCATCGCAATCGTTCGATATAACGATAAATTAATCTAGGAGACTCGGATTCGCGGTATTAACCTTTTCCACGCGTTGTGTATCCAATGAAGCTCACGCTGCACTTCCAAAGCCTCGCAATCGTTCGATATAACGATAAGTCACTGTAGATAACACGAAATCGCGATATTTATCTTTTTCACACGCTGTGTATGGAAAACAGCTATGGATTCACTTCCCAAGCCCCGCAATCGTTCCATATAACGAGAAATCACTCTAGTAGGCTGGGATTCGCGATATTTACCTTTTCCCCGCGCTGTGTATCGAAAGCAGCTGAGGATTCACTTCCCAAGCCCCGCAATCGTTCCATATAACGAGAAATCACTCTAGTAGACTCGGATTCGCGATATTTACCTTTTCCCACGCTGTGTATCGAAAGCAGCTAAGGATTCAGTTCCCAATTTTCACAATCGTTCGATATAACGATAAATCACTCTAGTAGACACGGGTTCGCGATATTAACTTTTCCACACGCAGTGTATCGAAAGAAGTTAAGGATTCAGTTCCCAATCTTTGCAATCGTTCGATATAACGATAAATTAATGTAGGAGACTCGGATTCGCGGTATTAACCTTTTCCACGCGTTGTGTATCCAATGAAGCTCAGGATTCACTTCCCAAGCCTCGCAATCGTTCGATATAACCAGAAATCACTCTAGGAGACTCGGATTCGCGACATTTACCTTTTCCACACGCAGTGTATCGAAAGCAGTTAAGGATTCACTTCCCAATCACCGCAATATTTTGATATAACGATAAGTCACTGTTGGGGACTCGGATGAGCGATATTTACCATTTCCACACGCTGTGTGTCGAATGGAGGTAAGGAGTCACTTCCCAATCCTCGCAATCGGTCGATATAACCTTAAATCACTCTAGTAGACTCGGATTCGCGATATTTACCTTTTCCCACGCTGTGTATCGAAAGCAGCTAAGGATTCAGTTCCCAATTTTCGCAATCGTTCGATATAACGATAAATCACTCTAGTAGACACGGATTCGCGATATTTACCTTTTCCACACGCAGTGTATCGAAAGAAGCTATGGATTCACTTCCCAATCTTCGCAATCGTTCGATATAACCTTAAATCACTCTAGTAGACTCGGATTCGCGATATTTGCATTTTCCACACGCTGTGTATCGAATGGAACTAAGGATTCACTTCCCAATCTTTGCAATCGTTCGATATAACGATAAATTAATGTAGGAGACTCGGATTCGCGGTATTAACTTTTTCCACGCGTTGTGTATCCAATGAAGCTCAGGATTCACTTCCCAAGCCTCGCAATCGTTCGATATAACCAGAAATCACTCTAGGAGACTCGGATTCGCGACATTTACCTTTTCCACACGCAGTGTATCGAATGCAGTTAAGGATTCACTTCCCAATCTTCGCAATCGTTCGATATGACGAGAAATTAATCTAGGAGACTCGGATTCGGGGTATTAACCTTTTCCACGCGTTGCGTATCCAATGAAGCTCAGGATGCACTTCCAAAGCCTCGCAATCGTTCGATATAACGATAAGTCACTGTAGGTAACACGAAATCGCGATATTTACCATTTCCACACGCTGTGTATCGAATGGAGGTAAGGAGTCACTTCCCAATCCTCGCAATCGTTCGATATAACGATAAATCAATCTAGGAGACTCGGATTCGCGGTATTAACCTTTTCCACGCGTTGTGTATCCAATGAAGCTCAGGATTCACTTCCCAAGCCTCGCAATCGTTCGATATAACCAGAAATCACTCTAGGAGACTCGGATTCGCGATATTTACCTTTTCCACACGCAGTGTATCGAAAGCAGTTAAGGATTCACTTCCCAATCACCGCAATATTTTGATATAACGATAAGTCACTGTTGGGGACTCGGATGAGCGATATTTACTTTTTCACACGCTGTGTATCGAAAGCAGCTAAGGATTCAGTTCCCAATTTTCAGAATCGTTCGATATAACGATAAATCACTCTAGCAGACACGTATTCGCGATATTTACCTTTTCCACACGCAGTGTATCGAAAGAAGCTAAGGATTCACTTCCCAAGCCTCGCAATCGTTCGATATAACCAGAAATCACTCTATGAGACTCGGATTCGCGATATTTACCTTTTCCCACGCTGTGTATCGAAAGCAGCTAAGGATTCACTTCCCATGCCTCGCAATCATTCGATATAACCATAAATCACTCTAGTAGACTTGGCTTCCTGATATTTACCTTGTACACACGCTGTGTATCGAAAGCAGCTGAGTATTCACTTCCCAATCCTCGCAATCGTTCGATATAACTATAAACGTCTGTAGGGGACACGAAATCCCTGTATTTACCTTTTCCAAACGCTGTATATAGAAAGAAGCTAAGGATTCACTTCCCATACCTCGCAATCGTTCGATATAACGATATATCACTATAGTAGACTCGGATTCGCGATATTTACCTTTTCCACACGCTGTGTATGGAAAGCAGCTAAAGATTCACTTCCCATGCCTCGCAATCATTCGATATAACCATGAATCACTCTAGTAGACTCGGATTCCTGATATTTACCTCTTCCACAGGCTGTGTATGGAAAGCAGCTAAGGATTCACTTCCCAATCCTTGCAATCGTTCGATATAACGATAAATCAATCTAGTATACTCTGATGCGCAATATTTATCTTTTCCACACGCTGTGTATCGAATGCAGCTAAGTATTCACTTCCCCAGCCTCGCAATCGTTCGATATAACGATAACTCACTATAGTAGACTCGGATTCGCGGTATTAATCTTTTCCACGCGCTGTGTATCGAAAGCAGCTAAGGATTCAGTTCCCAATTTTCAGAATCGTTCGATATAACGATAAATCACTCTAGCAGACACGTATTCGCGATATTTACCTTTTCCACACGCAGTGTATCGAAAGAAGCTAAGGATTCACTTCCCAATCTTCGCAATCGTTCGATATGACGATAAATTAATCTAGGAGACTCGGATTCGGGGTATTAACCTTTTCCACGCGTTGCGTATCCAATGAAGCTCAGGATGCACTTCCAAAGCCTCGCAATCGTTCGATATAACGATAAGTCACTGTAGGTAACACGAAATCGCGATATTTACCATTTCCACACGCTGTGTATCGAATGGAGGTAAGGAGTCACTTCCCAATCCTCGCAATCGTTCGATATAACTATAAACGTCTGTAGGGGACACGAAATCCCTATATTTACCTTTTCCAAACGCTGTGTATAGAAAGAAGCTAAGGATTCACTTCCCATACCTCGCAATCGTTCGATATAACGATATATCACTATAGTAGACTCGGATTCGCGATATTTACCTTTTCCACACGCTGTGTATGGAAAGCAGCTAAAGATTCACTTCCCATGCCTCGCAATCATTCGATATAACCATGAATCACTCTAGTAGACTCGGATTCCTGATATTTACCTTGTACACACGCTGTGTATCGAAAGCAGCTGAGTATTCACTTCCCAATCCTCGCAATCGTCCGATATAACAATAAACGTCTGTAGTCGATACGAAATCCCTATATTTACCTTTTCCAAACGCTGTGTAAAGAAAGAAGCTAAGGATTCACTTCCCATATCTGGCAATCGTTCGATATAACGATATATCACTATAGTAGACTCGGATTCGCGATATTTACCTTTTCCACACGCTGTGTATGGAATGCAGCTAAGGATGCACTTCCCAATCATCGCAATCAATCGATATAACCTTAAATCAATCTAGTAGACTCTGATGCGCAATATTTACCTCTTCCACAGGCTGTGTATGGAAAGCAGCTAAGGATTCACTTCCCAATCCTTGCAATCGTTCGATATAACGATAAATCAATCTAGTATACTCTGATGCGCAATATTTATCTTTTCCACACGCTGTGTATCGAATGCAGCTAAGTATTCACTTCCCCAGCCTCGCAATCGTTCGATATAACGATAACTCACTATAGTAGACTCGGATTTGCGGTATTAATCTTTTCCACGCGCTGTGTATCGAAAGCAGCTAAGGATTCAGTTCCCAATTTTCAGAATCGTTCGATATAACGATAAATCACTCTAGCAGACACGTATTCGCGATATTTACCTTTTCCACACGCAGTGTATCGAAAGAAGCTAAGGATTCACTTCCCAATCTTCGCAATCGTTCGATATGACGATAAATTAATCTAGGAGACTCGGATTCGGGGTATTAACCTTTTCCACGCGTTGCGTATCCAATGAAGCTCAGGATGCACTTCCAAAGCCTCGCAATCGTTCGATATAACGATAAGTCACTGTAGGTAACACGAAATCGCGATATTTACCATTTCCACACGCTGTGTATCGAATGGAGGTAAGGAGTCACTTCCCAATCCTCGCAATCGTTCGATATAACGATAAATCAATCTAGGAGACTCGGATTCGCGGTATTAACCTTTTCCACGCGCTGTGTATCGAAAGAAGCTCAGGATTCACTTCCCAAGCCTCGCAATCGTTCGATATAACGATAAATTAATCTAGGAGACTCGGATTCGCGGTATTAAACTTTTCCACGCGTTGTGTATCCAATGAAGCTCACGCTGCACTTCCAAAGCCTCGCAATCGTTCGATATAATGATAAGTCACTGTAGGTAACACGAAATCGCGATATTTATCTTTTTCACACGCTGTGTATGGAAAACAGCTATGGATTCACTTCCCAAGCCCCGCAATCGTTCCATATAACGAGAAATCACTCTAGTAGGCTGGGATTCGCGATATTTACCTTTTCCCCGCGCTGTGTACCGAAAGCAGCTGAGGATTCACTTCCCAAGCCCCGCAATCGTTCCATATAACGAGAAATCACTCTAGTAGACTCGGATTCGCGATATTTACCTTTTCCCACGCTGTGTATCGAAAGCAGCTAAGGATTCAGTTCCCAATTTTCACAATCGTTCGATATAACGATAAATCACTCTAGTAGACACGGGTTCGCGATATTAACTTTTCCACACGCAGTGTATCGAAAGCAGTTAAGGATTCACTTCCCAATCACCGCAATATTTTGATATAACGATAAGTCACTGTTGGGGACTCGGATGAGCGATATTTACTTTTTCACACGCTGTGTATCGAAAGCAGCTAAGGATTCAGTTCCCAATTTTCAGAATCGTTCGATATAACGATAAATCACTCTAGCAGACACGTATTCGCGATATTTACCTTTTCCATACGCAGTGTATCGAAAGAAGCTAAGGATTCACTTCCCAAGCCTCGCAATCGTTCGATATAACCAGAAATCACTCTAGGAGACTCGGATTCGCGACATTTACCTTTTCCACACGCAGTGTATCGAAAGCAGTTAAGGATTCACTTCCCAATCTTCGCAATCGTTCGATATGACGAGAAATTAATCTAGGAGACTCGGATTCGGGGTATTAACCTTTTCCACGCGTTGCGTATCCAATGAAGCTCAGGATGCACTTCCAAAGCCTCGCAATCGTTCGATATAACGATAAGTCACTGTAGGTAACACGAAATCGCGATATTTACCATTTCCACACGCTGTGTATCGAATGGAGGTAAGGAGTCACTTCCCAATCCTCGCAATCGTCCGATATAACAATAAACGTCTGTAGTCGATACGAAATCCCTATATTTACCTTTTCCATACGCAGTGTATCGAAAGAAGCTAAGGATTCACTTCCCAAGCCTCGCAATCGTTCGATATAACCAGAAATCACTCTAGGAGACTCGGATTCGCGATATTTACCTTTTCCACACGCTGTGTATGGAATGCAGCTAAGGATGCACTTCCCAATCATCGCAATCAATCGATATAACCTTAAATCAATCTAGTAGACTCTGATGCGCAATATTTACCTCTTCCACAGGCTGTGTATGGAAAGCAGCTAAGGATTCACTTCCCAATCCTTGCAATCGTTCGATATAACGATAAATCAATCTAGTATACTCTGATGCGCAATATTTATCTTTTCCACACGCTGTGTATCGAATGCAGCTAAGTATTCACTTCCCCAGCCTCGCAATCGTTCGATATAACGATAACTCACTATAGTAGACTCGGATTCGCGGTATTAATCTTTTCCACGCGCTGTGTATCGAAAGCAGCTAAGGATTCACTTCCTAAGCCCCTCAATCGTTCCATATAACGATAAATCACTCTAATAGATTCAGATTCGCGATATTTACCATTTCCACACACTGTTTATGGAAAGTAGCTAAGGAGTCACTTCCCAATCCTCGCAATCGTTCGATATAACGATAAATTAATCTAGGAGACTCGGATTCGCGGTATTAACCTTTTCCACGCGTTGTGTATCCAATGAAGCTCACGCTGCACTTCCAAAGCCTCGCAATCGTTCGATATAACGATAAGTCACTGTAGGTAACACGAAATCGCGATATTTATCTTTTTCACACGCTGTGTATCGAAAGCAGCTAAGGATTCAGTTCCCAATTTTCAGAATCGTTCGATATAACGATAAATCACTCTAGCAGACACGTATTCGCGATATTTACCTTTTCCATACGCAGTGTATCGAAAGAAGCTAAGGATTCACTTCCCAATCTTCGCAATCGTTCGATATGACGATAAATTAATCTAGGAGACTCGGATTCGGGGTATTAACCTTTTCCACGCGTTGCGTATCCAATGAAGCTCAGGATGCACTTCCAAAGCCTCGCAATCGTTCGATATAACGATAAGTCACTGTAGGTAACACGAAATCGCGATATTTACCATTTCCACACGCTGTGTATCGAATGGAGGTAAGGAGTCACTTCCCAATCCTCGCAATCGTTCGATATAACGATAAATCAATCTAGGAGACTCGGATTCGCGGTATTAACCTTTTCCACGCGCTGTGTATCGAAAGAAGCTCAGGATTCACTTCCCAAGCCTCGCAATCGTTCGATATAACCAGAAATCACTCTAGGAGACTCGGATTCGCGATATTTACCTTTTCCCACGCTGTGTATCGAAAGCAGCTAAGGATTCACTTCCCATGAATCGCAATCATTCGATATAACCATAAATCACTCTAGTAGACTTGGATTCCTGATATTTACCTTGTACACACGCTGTGTATAGAAAGAAGCTAAGGATTCACTTCCCATACCTCGCAATCGTTCGATATAACGATATATCACTATAGTAGACTCGGATTCGCGATATTTACCTTTTCCACACGCTGTGTATGCAAAGCAGCTAAAGATTCACTTCCCATGCCTCGCAATCATTCGATATAACCATGAATCACTCTAGTAGACTCGGATTCCTGATATTTACCTAGTACACACGCTGTGTATCGAAAGCAGCTGAGTATTCACTTCCCAATCCTCGCAATCGTCCGATATAACAATAAACGTCTGTAGTCGATACGAAATCCCTATATTTACCTTTTCCAAACGCTGTGTAAAGAAAGAAGCTAAGGATTCACTTCCCATATCTCGCAATCATTCGATATAACGATAAGTCACTGTAGGTAACACGAAATCGCGATATTTACCATTTCCACACGCTGTGTATCGAATGGAGGTAAGGAGTCACTTCCCAATCCTCGCAATCGTTCGATATAACGATAAATCAATCTAGGACACTCGGATTCGCGGTATTAACCTTTTCCACACGCTGTGTATCGAAAGAAGATCAGGATTCACTTCCCAAGCCTCGCAATCGTTCGATATAACCTTAAATCACTCTAGTAGACACGGATTCGCGATATTTACCTTTTCCACACGCAGTGTATCGAAAGAAGCTATGGATTCACTTCCCAATCTTCGCAATCGTTCGATATAACCTTAAATCACTCTAGTAGACGCGGATTCGCGATCTTTGCATTTTCCACACGCTGTGTAACGAATGGAGAAAAGGATTCACTTCCGAATCATCGCAATCGTTCGATATAACGATAAATTAATCTAGGAGACTCGGATTCGCGGTATTAACCTTTTCCACGCGTTGTGTATCCAATGAAGCTCACGCTGCACTTCCAAAGCCTCGCAATCGTTCGATATAACGATAAGTCACTGTAGGTAACACGAAATCGCGATATTTATCTTTTTCACACGCTGTGTATGGAAAACAGCTATGGATTCACTTCCCAAGCCCCGCAATCGTTCCATATAACGAGAAATCACTCTAGTAGGCTGGGATTCGCGATATTTACCTTTTCCCCGCGCTGTGTATCGAAAGCAGCTGAGGATTCACTTCCCAAGCCCCGCAATCGTTCCATATAACGAGAAATCACTCTAGTAGACTCGGATTCGCGATATTTACCTTTTCCCACGCTGTGTATCGAAAGCAGCTAAGGATTCAGTTCCCAATTTTCACAATCGTTCGATATAACGATAAATCACTCTAGTAGACACGGGTTCGCGATATTAACTTTTCCACACGCAGTGTATCGAAAGAAGTTAAGGATTCACTTCCCAATCTTTGCAATCGTTCGATATAACGATAAATTAATGTAGGAGACTCGGATTCGCGGTATTAACCTTTTCCACGCGTTGTGTATCCAATGAAGCTCAGGATTCACTTCCCAAGCCTCGCAATCGTTCGATATAACCAGAAATCACTCTAGGAGACTCGGATTCGCGACATTTACCTTTTCCACACGCAGTGTATCGAAAGCAGTTAAGGATTCACTTCCCAATCACCGCAATATTTTGATATAACGATAAGTCACTGTTGGGGACTCGGATGAGCGATATTTACCATTTCCACACGCTGTGTGTCGAATGGAGGTAAGGAGTCACTTCCCAATCCTCGCAATCGGTCGATATAACCTTAAATCACTCTAGTAGACTCGGATTCGCGATATTTACCTTTTCCCACGCTGTGTATCGAAAGCAGCTAAGGATTCAGTTCCCAATTTTCGCAATCGTTCGATATAACGATAAATCACTCTAGTAGACACGGATTCGCGATATTTACCTTTTCCACACGCAGTGTATCGAAAGAAGCTATGGATTCACTTCCCAATCTTCGCAATCGTTCGATATAACCTTAAATCACTCTAGTAGACTCGGATTCGCGATATTTGCATTTTCCACACGCTGTGTATCGAATGGAACTAAGGATTCACTTCCCAATCTTTGCAATCGTTCGATATAACGATAAATTAATGTAGGAGACTCGGATTCGCGGTATTAACTTTTTCCACGCGTTGTGTATCCAATGAAGCTCAGGATTCACTTCCCAAGCCTCGCAATCGTTCGATATAACCAGAAATCACTCTAGGAGACTCGGATTCGCGACATTTACCTTTTCCACACGCAGTGTATCGAAAGCAGTTAAGGATTCACTTCCCAATCTTCGCAATCGTTCGATATGACGAGAAATTAATCTAGGAGACTCGGATTCGGGGTATTAACCTTTTCCACGCGTTGCGTATCCAATGAAGCTCAGGATGCACTTCCAAAGCCTCGCAATCGTTCGATATAACGATAAGTCACTGTAGGTAACACGAAATCGCGATATTTACCATTTCCACACGCTGTGTATCGAATGGAGGTAAGGAGTCACTTCCCAATCCTCGCAATCGTTCGATATAACGATAAATCAATCTAGGAGACTCGGATTCGCGGTATTAACCTTTTCCACGCGTTGTGTATCCAATGAAGCTCAGGATTCACTTCCCAAGCCTCGCAATCGTTCGATATAACCAGAAATCACTCTAGGAGACTCGGATTCGCGATATTTACCTTTTCCACACGCAGTGTATCGAAAGCAGTTAAGGATTCACTTCCCAATCACCGCAATATTTTGATATAACGATAAGTCACTGTTGGGGACTCGGATGAGCGATATTTACTTTTTCACACGCTGTGTATCGAAAGCAGCTAAGGATTCAGTTCCCAATTTTCAGAATCGTTTGATATAACGATAAATCACTCTAGCAGACACGTATTCGCGATATTTACCTTTTCCACACGCAGTGTATCGAAAGAAGCTAAGGATTCACTTCCCAAGCCTCGCAATCGTTCGATATAACCAGAAATCACTCTAGGAGACTCGGATTCGCGATATTTACCTTTTCCCACGCTGTGTATCGAAAGCAGCTAAGGATTCACTTCCCATGCCTCGCAATCATTCGATATAACCATAAATCACTCTAGTAGACTTGGCTTCCTGATATTTACCTTGTACACACGCTGTGTATCGAAAGCAGCTGAGTATTCACTTCCCAATCCTCGCAATCGTTCGATATAACTATAAACGTCTGTAGGGGACACGAAATCCCTGTATTTACCTTTTCCAAACGCTGTGTATAGAAAGAAGCTAAGGATTCACTTCCCATACCTCGCAATCGTTCGATATAACGATATATCACTATAGTAGACTCGGATTCGCGATATTTACCTTTTCCACACGCTGTGTATGGAAAGCAGCTAAAGATTCACTTCCCATGCCTCGCAATCATTCGATATAACCATGAATCACTCTAGTAGACTCGGATTCCTGATATTTACCTAGTACACACGCTGTGTATCGAAAGCAGCTGAGTATTCACTTCCCAATCCTCGCAATCGTCCGATATAACAATAAACGTCTGTAGTCGATACGAAATCCCTATATTTAGCTTTTCCAAACGCTGTGTAAAGAAAGAAGCTAAGGATTCACTTCCCATATCTCGCAATCGTTCGATATAACGATATATCACTATAGTAGACTCGGATTCGCGATATTTACCTTTTCCACACGCTGTGTATGGAAAGCAGCTAAAGATTCACTTCCCATGCCTCGCAATCATTCGATATAACCATGAATCACTCTAGTAGACTCGGATTCCTGATATTTACCTCTTCCACAGGCTGTGTATGGAAAGCAGCTAAGGATTCACTTCCCAATCCTTGCAATCGTTCGATATAACGATAAATCAATCTAGTATACTCTGATGCGCAATATTTATCTTTTCCACACGCTGTGTATCGAATACAGCTAAGTATTCACTTCCCCAGCCTCGCAATCGTTCGATATAACGATAACTCACTATAGTAGACTCGGATTCGCGGTATTAATCTTTTCCACGCGCTGTGTATCGAAAGCAGCTAAGGATTCAGTTCCCAATTTTCAGAATCGTTCGATATAACGATAAATCACTCTAGCAGACACGTATTCGCGATATTTACCTTTTCCACACGCAGTGTATCGAAAGAAGCTAAGGATTCACTTCCCAATCTTCGCAATCGTTCGATATGACGATAAATTAATCTAGGAGACTCGGATTCGGGGTATTAACCTTTTCCACGCGTTGCGTATCCAATGAAGCTCAGGATGCACTTCCAAAGCCTCGCAATCGTTCGATATAACGATAAGTCACTGTAGGTAACACGAAATCGCGATATTTACCATTTCCACACGCTGTGTATCGAATGGAGGTAAGGAGTCACTTCCCAATCCTCGCAATCGTTCGATATAACGATAAATCAATCTAGGAGACTCGGATTCGCGGTATTAACCTTTTCCACGCGCTGTGTATCGAAAGAAGCTCAGGATTCACTTCCCAAGCCTCGCAATCGTTCGATATAACCAGAAATCACTCTAGGAGACTCGGATTCGCGATATTTACCTTTTCCCACGCTGTGTATCGAAAGCAGGTAAGGATTCACTTCCCATGCCTCGCAATCATTCGATATAACCATAAATCACTCTAGTAGACTTGGATTCCTGATATTTACCTTGTACACACGCTGTGTATCGAAAGCAGCTGAGTATTCACTTCCCAATCCTCGCAATCGTTCGATATAACTATAAACGTCTGTAGGGGACACGAAATCCCTATATTTACCTTTTCCAAACGCTGTGTATAGAAAGAAGCTAAGGATTCACTTCCCATACCTCGCAATCGTTCGATATAACGATATATCACTATAGTAGACTCGGATTCGCGATATTTACCTTTTCCACACGCTGTGTATGGAAAGCAGCTAAAGATTCACTTCCCATGCCTCGCAATCATTCGATATAACCATGAATCACTCTAGTAGACTCGGATTCCTGATATTTACCTTGTACACACGCTGTGTATCGAAAGCAGCTGAGTATTCACTTCCCAATCCTCGCAATCGTCCGATATAACAATAAACGTCTGTAGTCGATACGAAATCCCTATATTTACCTTTTCCAAACGCTGTGTAAAGAAAGAAGCTAAGGATTCACTTCCCATATCTCGCAATCGTTCGATATAACGATATATCACTATAGTAGACTCGGATTCGCGATATTTACCTTTTCCACACGCTGTGTATGGAATGCAGCTAAGGATGCACTTCCCAATCATCGCAATCAATCGATATAACCTTAAATCAATCTAGTAGACTCTGATGCGCAATATTTACCTCTTCCACAGGCTGTGTATGGAAAGCAGCTAAGGATTCACTTCCCAATCCTTGCAATCGTTCGATATAACGATAAATCAATCTAGTATACTCTGATGCGCAATATTTATCTTTTCCACACGCTGTGTATCGAATGCAGCTAAGTATTCACTTCCCCAGCCTCGCAATCGTTCGATATAACGATAACTCACTATAGTAGACTCGGATTCGCGGTATTAATCTTTTCCACGCGCTGTGTATCGAAAGCAGCTAAGGATTCACTTCCTAAGCCCCTCAATCGTTCCATATAACGATAAATCACTCTAATAGATTCAGATTCGCGATATTTACCATTTCCACACACTGTTTATGGAAAGTAGCTAAGGAGTCACTTCCCAATCCTCGCAATCGTTCGATATAACGATAAATTAATCTAGGAGACTCGGATTCGCGGTATTAAACTTTTCCACGCGTTGTGTATCCAATGAAGCTCACGCTGCACTTCCAAAGCCTCGCAATCGTTCGATATAACGATAAGTCACTGTAGGTAACACGAAATCGCGATATTTATCTTTTTCACACGCTGTGTATGGAAAACAGCTATGGATTCACTTCCCAAGCCCCGCAATCGTTCCATATAACGAGAAATCACTCTAGTAGGCTGGGATTCGCGATATTTACCTTTTCCCCGCGCTGTGTACCTAAAGCAGCTGAGGATTCACTTCCCAAGCCCCGCAATCGTTCCATATAACGAGAAATCACTCTAGTAGACTCGGATTCGCGATATTTACCTTTTCCCACGCTGTGTATCGAAAGCAGCTAAGGATTCAGTTCCCAATTTTCACAATCGTTCGATATAACGATAAATCACTCTAGTAGACACGGGTTCGCGATATTAACTTTTCCACACGCAGTGTATCGAAAGCAGTTAAGGATTCACTTCCCAATCACCGCAATATTTTGATATAACGATAAGTCACTGTTGGGGACTCGGATGAGCGATATTTACTTTTTCACACGCTGTGTATCGAAAGCAGCTAAGGATTCAGTTCCCAATTTTCAGAATCGTTCGATATAACGATAAATCACTCTAGCAGACACGTATTCGCGATATTTACCTTTTCCATACGCAGTGTATCGAAAGAAGCTAAGGATTCACTTCCCAAGCCTCGCAATCGTTCGATATAACCAGAAATCACTCTAGGAGACTCGGATTCGCGACATTTACCTTTTCCACACGCAGTGTATCGAAAGCAGTTAAGGATTCACTTCCCAATCTTCGCAATCGTTCGATATGACGAGAAATTAATCTAGGAGACTCGGATTCGGGGTATTAACCTTTTCCACGCGTTGCGTATCCAATGAAGCTCAGGATGCAGTTCCAAAGCCTCGCAATCGTTCGATATAACGATAAGTCACTGTAGGTAACACGAAATCGCGATATTTACCATTTCCACACGCTGTGTATCGAATGGAGGTAAGGAGTCACTTCCCAATCCTCGCAATCGTTCGATATCACGATAAATCAATCTAGGAGACTCGGATTCGCGGTATTAACCTTTTCCACGCGCTGTGTATCGAAAGAAGCTAAGGATTCACTTCCCAAGCCTCGCAATCGTTCGATATAACCAGAAATCACTCTAGGAGACTCGGATTCGCGATATTTACCTTTTCCCACGCTGTGTATCGAAAGCAGCTAAGGATTCACTTCCCATGCCTCGCAATCATTCGATATAACCATAAATCACTCTAGTAGACTTGGCTTCCTGATATTTACCTTGTACACACGCTGTGTATCGAAAGCAGCTGAGTATTCACTTCCCAATCCTCGCAATCGTCCGATATAACAATAAACGTCTGTAGTCGATACGAAATCCCTATATTTAGCTTTTCCAAACGCTGTGTAAAGAAAGAAGCTAAGGATTCACTTCCCATATCTCGCAATCGTTCGATATAACGATATATCACTATAGTAGACTCGGATTCGCGATATTTACCTTTTCCACACGCTTTGTATGGAATGCAGCTAAGGATGCACTTCCCAATCATCGCAATCAATCGATATAACCTTAAATCAATCTAGTAGACTCTGATGCGCAATATTTACCTCTTCCACAGGCTGTGTATGGAAAGCAGCTAAGGATTCACTTCCCAATCCTTGCAATCGTTCGATATAACGATAAATCAATCTAGTATACTCTGATGCGCAATATTTATCTTTTCCACACGCTGTGTATCGAATGCAGCTAAGTATTCACTTCCCCAGCCTCGCAATCGTTCGATATAACGATAACTCACTATAGTAGACTCGGATTCGCGGTATTAATCTTTTCCACGCGCTGTGTATCGAAAGCAGCTAAGGATTCAGTTCCCAATTTTCAGAATCGTTCGATATAACGATAAATCACTCTAGCAGACAATTATTCGCGATATTTACCTTTTCCACACGCAGTGTATCGAAAGAAGCTAAGGATTCACTTCCCAATCTTCGCAATCGTTCGATATGACGATAAATTAATCTAGGAGACTCGGATTCGGGGTATTAACCTTTTCCACGCGTTGCGTATCCAATGAAGCTCAGGATGCACTTCCAAAGCCTCGCAATCGTTCGATATAACGATAAGTCACTGTAGGTAACACGAAATCGCGATATTTACCATTTCCACACGCTGTGTATCGAATGGAGGTAAGGAGTCACTTCCCAATCCTCGCAATCGTTCGATATAACGATAAATCAATCTAGGAGACTCGGATTCGCGGTATTAACCTTTTCCACGCGCTGTGTATCGAAAGAAGCTCAGGATTCACTTCCCAAGCCTCGCAATCGTTCGATATAACCAGAAATCACTCTAGGAGACTCGGATTCGCGATATTTACCTTTTCCCACGCTGTGTATCGAAAGCAGCTAAGGATTCACTTCCCATGCCTCGCAATCATTCGATGTAACCATAAATCACTCTAGTAGACTTGGATTCCTGATATTTACCTTGTACACACGCTGTGTATCGAAAGCAGCTGAGTATTCACTTCCCAATCCTCGCAATCGTTCGATATAACTATAAACGTCTGTAGGGGACACGAAATCCCTATATTTACCTTTTCCAAACGCTGTTTAAAGAAAGAAGCTAAGGATTCACTTCCCATATCTCGCAATCGTTCGATATAACGATATATCACTATAGTAGACTCGGATTCGCGATATTTACCTTTTCCACACGCTGTGTATGGAATGCAGCTAAGGATGCACTTCCCAATCATCGCAATCAATCGATATAACCTTAAATCAATCTAGTAGACTCTGATGCGCAATATTTACCTCTTCCACAGGCTGTGTATGGAAAGCAGCTAAGGATTCACTTCCCAATCCTTGCAATCGTTCGATATAACGATAAATCAATCTAGTATACTCTGATGCGCAATATTTATCTTTTCCACACGCTGTGTATCGAATGCAGCTAAGTATTCACTTCCCCAGCCTCGCAATCGTTCGATATAACGATAACTCACTATAGTAGACTCGGATTCGCGGTATTAATCTTTTCCACGCGCTGTGTATCGAAAGCAGCTAAGGATTCACTTCCTAAGCCCCTCAATCGTTCCATATAACGATAAATCACTCTAATAGATTCAGATTCGCGATATTTACCATTTCCACACACTGTTTATGGAAAGTAGCTAAGGAGTCACTTCCCAATCCTCGCAATCGTTCGATATAACGATAAATTAATCTAGGAGACTCGGATTCGCGGTATTAACCTTTTCCACGCGTTGTGTATCCAATGAAGCTCACGCTGCACTTCCCAAGCCCCGCAATCGTTCCATATAACGAGAAATCACTCTAGTAGGCTGGGATTCGCGATATTTACCTTTTCCCCGCGCTGTGTACCGAAAGCAGCTGAGGATTCACTTCCCAAGCCCCGCAATTCTTCCATATAACGAGAAATCACTCTAGTAGACTCGGATTCGCGATATTTACCTTTTCCCAGGCTGTGTATCGAAAGCAGCTAAGGATTCAGTTCCCAATTTTCACAATCGTTCGATATAACGATAAATCACTCTAGTAGACACGGGTTCGCGATATTAACTTTTCCACACGCAGTGTATCGAAAGCAGTTAAGGATTCACTTCCCAATCACCGCAATATTTTGATATAACGATAAGTCACTGTTGGGGACTCGGATGAGCGATATTTACTTTTTCACACGCTGTGTATCGAAAGCAGCTAAGGATTCAGTTCCCAATTTTCAGAATCGTTCGATATAACGATAAATCACTCTAGCAGACACGTATTCGCGATATTTACCTTTTCCATACGCAGTGTATCGAAAGAAGCTAAGGATTCACTTCCCAATCTTCGCAATCGTTCGATATGACGATAAATTAATCTAGGAGACTCGGATTCGCGGTATTAACCTTTTCCACGCGTTGCGTATCCAATGAAGCTCAGGATGCACTTCCAAAGCCTCGCAATCGTTCGATATAACGATAAGTCACTGTAGGTAACACGAAATCGCGATATTTACCATTTCCACACGCTGTGTATCGAGTGGAGGTAAGGAGTCACTTCCCAATCCTCGCAATCGTTCGATATAACGATAACTCACTATAGTAGACTCGGATTCGCGGTATTAATCTTTTCCACGCGCTGTGTATCGAAAGCAGCTAAGGATTCACTTCCTAAGCCCCTCAATCGTTCCATATAACGATAAATCACTCTAATAGATTCAGATTCGCGATATTTACCATTTCCACACACTGTTTATGGAAAGTAGCTAAGGAGTCACTTCCCAATCCTCGCAATCGTTCGATATAACGATAAATTAATCTAGGAGACTCGGATTCGGGGTATTAACCTTTTCCACGCGTTGCGTATCCAATGAAGCTCAGGATGCACTTCCAAAGCCTCGCAATCGTTCGATATAACGATAAGTCACTGTAGGTAACACGAAATCGCGATATTTACCATTTCCACACGCTGTGTATCGAGTGGAGGTAAGGAGTCACTTCCCAATCCTCGCAATCGTTCGATATAACGATAAATCAATCTAGGAGACTCGGATTCGCGGTATTAACCTTTTCCACGCGCTGTGTATCGAAAGAAGCTCAGGATTCACTTCCCAAGCCTCGCAATCGTTCGATATAACCAGAAATCACTCTAGGAGACTCGGATTCGCGATATTTACCTTTTCCCACGCTGTGTATCGAAAGCAGCTAAGGATTCACTTCCCATGAATCGCAATCATTCGATATAACCATAAATCACTCTAGTAGACTTGGATTCCTGATATTTACCTTGTACACACGCTGTGTATAGAAAGAAGCTAAGGATTCACTTCCCATACCTCGCAATCGTTCGATATAACGATATATCACTATAGTAGACTCGGATTCGCGATATTTACCTTTTCCACACGCTGTGTATGCAAAGCAGCTAAAGATTCACTTCCCATGCCTCGCAATCATTCGATATAACCATGAATCACTCTAGTAGACTCGGATTCCTGATATTTACCTAGTACACACGCTGTGTATCGAAAGCAGCTGAGTATTCACTTCCCAATCCTCGCAATCGTCCGATATAACAATAAACGTCTGTAGTCGATACGAAATCCCTATATTTACCTTTTCCAAACGCTGTGTAAAGAAAGAAGCTAAGGATTCACTTCCCATATCTCGCAATCATTCGATATAACGATAAGTCACTGTAGGTAACACGAAATCGCGATATTTACCATTTCCACACGCTGTGTATCGAATGGAGGTAAGGAGTCACTTCCCAATCCTCGCAATCGTTCGATATAACGATAAATCAATCTAGGACACTCGGATTCGCGGTATTAACCTTTTCCACACGCTGTGTATCGAAAGAAGATCAGGATTCACTTCCCAAGCCTCGCAATCGTTCGATATAACCTTAAATCACTCTAGTAGACACGGATTCGCGATATTAACTTTTCCACACGCAGTGTATCGAAAGAAGTTAAGGATTCACTTCCCAATCTTTGCAATCGTTCGATATAACGATAAATTAATGTAGGAGACTCGGATTCGCGGTATTAACCTTTTCCACACGTTGTGTATCCAATGAAGCTCAGGATTCACTTCCCAAGCCTCGCAATCGTTCGATATAACCAGAAATCACTCTAGGAGACTCGGATTCGCGACATTTACCTTTTCCACACGCAGTGTATCGAAAGCAGTTAAGGATTCACTTCCCAATCACCGCAATATTTTGATATAACGATAAGTCACTGTTGGGGACTCGGATGAGCGATATTTACTTTTTCACACGCTGTGTATCGAAAGCAGCTAAGGATTCAGTTCCCAATTTTCAGAATCGTTCGATATAACGATAAATCACTCTAGCAGACACGTATTCGCGATATTTACCTTTTCCACACGCAGTGTATCGAAAGAAGCTAAGGATTCACTTCCCAATCTTCGCAATCGTTCGATATAACGATAAATTAATCTAGGAGACTCGGATTCGCGGTATTAACCTTTTCCACGCGTTGCGTATCCAATGAAGCTCAGGATGCACTTCCAAAGCCTCGCAATCGTTCGATATAACGATAAGTCACTGTAGGTAATACGAAATCGCGATATTTACCTTTTCCACACGCTGTGTATCGAATGGAGGTAAGGAGTCACTTCCCAATCCTCGCAATCGTTCGATATAACGATAAATCAATCTAGGAGACTCGGATTCGCGGTATTAACCTTTTCCACGCGCTGTGTATCGAAAGAAGCTCAGGATTCACTTCCCAAGCCTCGCAATCGTTCGATATAACCAGAAGTCACTCTAGGAGACTCGGATTCGCGATATTTACCTTTTCCCACGCTGTGTATCGAAAGCAGCTAAGGATTCACTTCCCATGCCTCGCAATCATTCGATATAACCATAAATCACTCTAGTAGACTTGGATTCCTGATATTTACCTTGTACACACGCTGTGTATCGAAAGCAGCTGAGTATTCACTTCCCAATCCTCGCAATCGTTCGATATAACGATAAATCAATCTAGGAGACTCGGATTCGCGATATTTACCTTTTCCCACGCTGTGTATCGAAAGCAGCTAAGGATTCACTTCCCATGCCTCGCAATCATTCGATATAACCATAAATCACTCTAGTAGACTTGGATTCCTGATATTTACCTAGTACACACGCTGTGTATCGAAAGCAGCTGAGTATTCACTTCCCAATCCTCGCAATCGTCCGATATAACAATAAACGTCTGTAGTCGATACGAAATCCCCATATTTACCTTTTCCAAACGCTGTGTATAGAAAGAAGCTAAGGATTCACTTCCCATACCTCGCAATCGTTCGATATAACGATATATCACTATAGTAGACTCGGATTCGCGATATTTACCTTTTCCACACGCTGTGTATGGAAAGCAGCTAAAGATTCACTTCCCATGCCTCGCAATCATTCGATATAACCATGAATCACTCTAGTAGACTCGGATTCCTGATATTTACCTTGTACACACGCTGTGTATCGAAAGCAGCTGAGTATTCACTTCCCAATCCTCGCAATCGTCCGATATAACAATAAACGTCTGTAGTCGATACGAAATCCCTATATTTACCTTTTCCAAACGCTGTGTATAGAAAGAAGCTAAGGATTCACTTCCCATATCTCGCAATCGTTCGATATAACGATATATCACTATAGTAGACTCGGATTCGCGATATTTACCTTTTCCACACGCTGTGTATGGAATGCAGCTAAGGATTCACTTCCCAATCATCGCAATCGTTCGATATAACCTTAAATCAATCTAGTAGACTCTGATGCGCAATATTTACCTAGTACACACGCTGTGTATCGAAAGCAGCTGAGTATTCACTTCCCAATCCTCGCAATCGTTCGATATAACGATAACTCACTATAGTAGACTCGGATTCGCGGTATTAATATTTTTCACACGCTGTGTATGGAAAGCAGCTAAGGATTAACTTCCCAAGCCCTGCAAGAGTTCCATATAACGATAAATCACTCTAGTAGACTCGGATTCGCGATATTTACCATTTCCACACGCTGTGTATCAAAAGAAGATCAGGATTCACTTCCCAAGCCTCGCAATCGTTCGATATAACCTTAAATCACTCTAGTAGACACGGATTCGCGATATTTACCTTTTCCACACGCAGTGTATTGAAAGAAGCTATGGATTCACTTCCCAATCTTCGCAATCGTTCGATATAACCTTAAATCACTCTAGTAGACTCGGATTCGCGATCTTTCCATTTTCCACACGCTGTGTAACGAATGGAGAAAAGGATTCACTTCCCAATCATCGCAATCGTTCGATATAACGATAAATTAATCTAGGAGACTCGGATTCGCGGTATTAACCTTTTCCACGCGTTGTGTATCCAATGAAGCTCACGCTGCACTTCCAAAGCCTCGCAATCGTTCGATATAACGATAAGTCACTGTAGGTAACACGAAATCGCGATATTTATCTTTTTCACACGCTGTGTATGGAAAACAGCTATGGATTCACTTCCCAAGCCCCGCAATCGTTCCATATAACGAGAAATCACTCTAGTAGGCTGGGATTCGCGATATTTACCTTTTCCCACGCTGTGTATCGAAAGCAGCTAAGGATTCAGTTCCCAATTTTCACAATCGTTCGATATAACGATAAATCACTCTAGTACACATGGGTTATCGATATTAACTTTTCCACACGCAGTGTATCGAAAGAAGTTAAGGATTCACTTCCCAATCATCGCAATCGTTCGATATAACGATAAATTAATGTAGGAGACTCGGATTCGCGGTATTAACCTTTTCCACGCGTTGTGTATCCAATGAAGCTCAGGATTCACTTCCCAAGCCTCGCAATCGTTCGATATAACCAGAAATCACTCTAGGAGACTCGGATTCGCGACATTTACCTTTTCCACACGCAGTGTATCGAAAGCAGTTAAGGATTCACTTCCCAATCACCGCAATATTTTGATATAACGATAAGTCACTGTTGGGGACTCGGATGAGCGATATTTACTTTTTCACACGCTGTGTATCGAAAGCAGCTAAGGATTCAGTTCCCAATTTTCAGAATCGTTCGATATAACGATAAATCACTCTAGCAGACACGTATTCGCGATATTTACCTTTTCCACACGCAGTGTATCGAAAGAAGCTAAGGATTCACTTCCCAATCTTCGCAATCGTTCGATATAACGATAAATTAATCTAGGAGACTCGGATTCGCGGTATTAACCTTTTCCACGCGTTGCGTATCCAATGAAGCTCAGGATGCACTTCCAAAGCCTCGCAATCGTTCGATATAACGATAAGTCACTGTAGGTAATACGAAATCGCGATATTTACCATTTCCACACGCTGTGTATCGAATGGAGGTAAGGAGTCACTTCCCAATCCTCGCAATCGTTCGATATAACGATAAATCAATCTAGGAGACTCGGATTCGCGGTATTAACCTTTTCCACGCGCTGTGTATCGAAAGAAGCTCAGGATTCACTTCCCAAGCCTCGCAATCGTTCGATATAACCAGAAGTCACTCTAGGAGACTCGGATTCGCGATATTTACCTTTTCCCACGCTGTGTATCGAAAGCAGCTAAGGATTCACTTCCCATGCCTCGCAATCATTCGATATAACCATAAATCACTCTAGTAGACTTGGATTCCTGATATTTACCTTGTACACACGCTGTGTATCGAAAGCAGCTGAGTATTCACTTCCCAATCCTCGCAATCGTTCGATATAAATATAAACGTCTGTAGGGGACACGAAATCCCTATATTTACCTTTTCCAAACGCTGTGTATAGAAAGAAGCTAAGGATTCACTTCCCATACCTCGCAATCCTTCGATATAACGATATATCACTATAGTAGACTCGGATTCGCGATATTTACCTTTTCCACACGCTGTGTATGCAAAGCAGCTAAAGATTCACTTCCCATGCCTCGCAATCATTCGATATAACCATGAATCACTCTAGTAGACTCGGGTTCCTGATATTTACCTAGTACACACGCTGTGTATCGAAAGCAGCTGAGTATTCACTTCCCAATCCTCGCAATCGTCCGATATAACAATAAACGTCTGTAGTCGATACGAAATCCCTATATTTACCTTTTCCAAAGTCTGTGTATAGAAAGAAGCTAAGGATTCACTTCCCATACCTCGCAATCGTTCGATATAACGATATATCACTATAGTAGACTCGGATTCGCGATATTTACCTTTTCCACACGCTGTGTATGGAAAGCAGCTAAAGATTCACTTCCCATGCCTCGCAATCATTCGATATAACCATGAATCACTCTAGTAGACTCGGATTCCTGATATTTACCTTGTACACACGCTGTGTATCGAAAGCAGCTGAGTATTCACTTCCCAATCCTCGCAATCGTCCGATATAACAATAAACGTCTGTAGTCGATACGAAATCCCTATATTTACCTTTTCCAAACGCTGTGTATAGAAAGAAGCTAAGGATTCACTTCCCATATCTCGCAATCGTTCGATATAACGATATATCACTATAGTAGACTCGGATTCGCGATATTTACCTTTTCCACACGCTGTGTATGGAATGCAGCTAAGGATTCACTTCCCAATCATCGCAATCGTTCGATATAACCTTAAATCAATCTAGTAGACTCTGATGCGCAATATTTACCTCTTCCACAGGCTGTGTATGGAAAGCAGCTAAGGATTCACTTCCCAATCCTTGCAATCGTTCGATATAACGATAAATCAATCTAGTATACTCTGATGCGCAATATTTATCTTTTCCACACGCTGTGTATCGAGTGCAGCTAAGTATTCACTTCCCCAGCCTCGCAATCGTTCGATATAACGATAACTCACTATAGTAGACTCGGATTCGCGGTATTAATATTTTCCACGCGCTGTGTATCGAAAGCAGCTAAGGAGTCACTTCCCAATCCTCGCAATCGTTCGATATAACGATAAGTCACTGTAGGTAACACGAAATCGCGATATTTATCTTTTTCACACGCTGTGTATGGAAAGCAGCTAAGGATTAACTTCCCAAGCCCTGCAAGAGTTCCATATAACGATAAATCACTCTAGTAGACTCGGATTCGCGATATTTACCATTTCCACACGCTGTGTATCAAAAGAAGCTCAGGATTCACTTCCCAAGCCTCGCAATCGTTCGATATAACGATAAATTAATGTAGGAGACTCGGATTCGCGGTATTAACCTTTTCCACGCGTTGTGTATCCAATGAAGCTCAGGATTCACTTCCCAAGCCTCGCAATCGTTCGATATAACCAGAAATCACTCTAGGAGACTCGGATTCGCGACATTTACCTTTTCCACACGCAGTGTTTCGAAAGCAGTTAAGGATTCACTTCCCAATCACCGCAATATTTTGATATAACGATAAGTCACTGTTGGGGACTCGGATGAGCGATATTTACTTTTTCACACGCTGTGTATCGAAAGCAGCTAAGGATTCAGTTCCCAATTTTCAGAATCGTTCGATATAACGATAAATCACTCTAGCAGACACGTATTCGCGATATTTACCTTTTCCACACGCAGTGTATCGAAAGAAGCTAAGGATTCACTTCCCAATCTTCGCAATCGTTCGATATAACGATAAATTAATCTAGGAGACTCGGATTCGCGGTATTAACCTTTTCCAGGCGTTGCGTATCCAATGAAGCTCAGGATGCACTTCCAAAGCCTCGCAATCGTTCGATATAACGATAAGTCACTGTAGGTAATACGAAATCGCGATATTTACCATTTCCACACGCTGTGTATCGAATGGAGGTAAGGAGTCACTTCCCAATCCTCGCAATCGTTCGATATAACGATAAATCAATCTAGGAGACTCGGATTCGCGGTATTAACCTTTTCCACGCGCTGTGTATCGAAAGAAGCTCAGGATTCACTTCCCAAGCCTCGCAATCGTTCGATATAACCAGAAGTCACTCTAGGAGACTCGGATTCGCGATATTTACCTTTTCCCACGCTGTGTATCGAAAGCAGCTAAGGATTCACTTCCCATGCCTCGCAATCATTCGATATAACCATAAATCACTCTAGTAGACTTGGATTCCTGATATTTACCTTGTACACACGCTGTGTATCGAAAGCAGCTGAGTATTCACTTCCCAATCCTCGCAATCGTTCGATATAACTATAAACGTCTGTAGGGGACACGAAATCCCTATATTTACCTTTTCCAAACGCTGTGTATAGAAAGAAGCTAAGGATTCACTTCCCATACCTCGCAATCGTTCGATATAACGATATATCACTATAGTAGACTCGGATTCGCGATATTTACCTTTTCCACACGCTGTGTATGCAAAGCAGCTAAAGATTCACTTCCCATGCCTCGCAATCATTCGATATAACCATAAATCACTCTAGTAGACTTGGATTCCTGATATTTACCTTGTACACACGCTGTGTATCGAAAGCAGCTGAGTATTCACTTCCCAATCCTCGCAATCGTTCGATATAACTATAAACGTCTGTAGGGGACACGAAATCCCTATATTTACCTTTTCCAAACGCTGTGTATAGAAAGAAGCTAAGGATTCACTTCCCATACCTCGCAATCGTTCGATATAACGATATATCACTATAGTAGACTCGGATTCGCGATATTTACCTTTTCCACACGCTGTGTATGCAAAGCAGCTAAAGATTCACTTCCCATGCCTCGCAATCATTCGATATAACCATGAATCACTCTAGTAGACTCGGATTCCTGATATTTACCTAGTACACACGCTGTGTATCGAAAGCAGCTGAGTATTCACTTCCCAATCCTCACAATCGTCCGATATAACAATAAACGTATGTTGTCGATACGAAATCCCTATATTTACCTTTTCCAAACGCTGTGTAAAGAAAGAAGCTAAGGATTCACTTCCCATATCTCGCAATCATTCGATATAACGATAAGTCACTGTAGGTAACACGAAATCGCGATATTTACCATTTCCACACGCTGTGTATCGAATGGAGGTAAGGAGTCACTTCCCAATCCTCGCAATCGTTCGATATAACGATAAATCAATCTAGGAGACTCGGATTCGCGGTATTAACCTTTTCCACGCGCTGTGTATCGAAAGAAGCTCAGGATTCACTTCCCAAGCCTCGCAATCGTTCGATATAACGATAAATCAATCTAGGAGACTCGGATTCGCGGTATTAACCTTTTCCAGGCGCTGTGTATCGAAAGAAGCTCAGGAATCACTTCCCAAGCCTCGCAATCGTTCGATATAACCAGAAATCACTCTAGGAGACTCGGATTCGCGATATTTACCTTTTCCCACGCTGTGTATCGAAAGCAGCTAAGGATTCACTTCCCATGCCTCGCAATCATTCGATATAACCATAAATCACTCTAGTAGACTTGGATTCCTCATATTTACCTTGTACACACGCTGTGTATCGAAAGCTGCTGAGTATTCACTTCCCAATCCTCGCAATCGTTCGATATAACTATAAACGTCTGTAGGGGACACGAAATCCCTATATTTACCTTTTCCAAACGCTGTGTATAGAAAGAAGCTAAGGATTCACTTCCCATACCTCGCAATCGTTCGATATAACGATATATCACTATAGTAGACTCGGATTCGCGATATTTACCTTTTCCACACGCTGTGTATGGAAAGCAGCTAAAGATTCACTTCCCATGCCTCGCAATCATTCGATATAACCATGAATCACTCTAGTAGACTCGGATTCCTGATATTTACCTAGTACACACGCTGTGTATCGAAAGCAGCTGAGTATTCACTTCCCAATCCTCGCAATCGTCCGATATAACGATAAATCAATCTAGTATACTCTGATGCGCAATATTTATCTTTTCCACACGCTGTGTATCGAATGCAGCTAAGTATTCACTTCCCCAGCCTCGCAATCGTTCGATATAACGATAACTCACTATAGTAGACTCGGATTCGCGGTATTAATATTTTCCACGCGCTGTGTATCGAAAGCAGCTAAGGATTCACTTCCCAAGCCTCTCAATCGTTCCATATAACGATAAATCACTCTAATAGATTCAGATTCGCGATATTTACCATTTCCACACACTGTGTATGGAAAGTAGCTAAGGAGTCACTTCCCAATCCTCGCAATCGTTCGATATAACGATAAGTCACTGTAGGTAACACGAAATCGCGATATTTATCTTTTTCACACGCTGTCTATGGAAAGCAGCTAAGGATTAACTTCCCAAGCCCTGCAATCGTTCCATATAACGATAAATCACTCTAGTAGACTCGGATTCGCGATATTTACCATTTCCACACGCTGTGTGTCGAATGGAGGTAAGGAGTCACTTCCCAATCCTCGCAATCGTTCGATATAACGATAAATCAATCTAGGAGACTCGGATTCGCGGTATTAACCTTTTCCACGCGCTGTGTATCGAAAGAAGCTCAGGATTCACTTCCCAAGCCTCGCAATCGTTCGATATAACCTTAAATCACTCTAGTAGACACGGATTCGCGATATTTACCTTTTCCACACGCAGTGTATCGAAAGAAGCTATGGATTCACTTCCCAATCTTCGCAATCGTTCGATATAACCTTAAATCACTCTAGTAGACTCGGATTCGCGATCGTTGCATTTTCCACACGCTGTGTAACGAATGGAGAAAAGGATTCACTTCCCAATCATCGCAATCGTTCGATATAACGATAAATTAATCTAGGAGACTCGGATTCGCGGTATTAACCTTTTCCACGCGTTGTGTATCCAATGAAGCTCACGCTGCACTTCCAAAGCCTCGCAATCGTTCGATATAACGATAAGTCACTGTAGGTAACACGAAATCGCGATATTTATCTTTTTCACACGCTGTGTATGGAAAACAGCTATGGATTCACTTCCCAAGCCCCGCAATCGTTCCATATAACGAGAAATCACTCTAGTAGGCTGGGATTCGCGATATTTACCTTTTCCCCGCGCTGTGTATCGAAAGCAGCTGAGGATTCACTTCCCAAGCCCCGCAATCGTTCCATATAACGAGAAATCACTCTAGTAGACTCGGATTCGCGATATTTACCTTTTCCCACGCTGTGTATCGAAAGCAGCTAAGGATTCAGTTCCCAATTTTCACAATCGTTCGATATAACGATAAATCACTCTAGTAGACACGGGTTCGCGATATTAACTTTTCCACACGCAGTGTATCGAAAGAAGTTAAGGATTCACTTCCCAATCTTTGCAATCGTTCGATATAACCATAAATTAATGTAGGAGACTCGGATTCGCGGTATTAACCTTTTCCACGCGTTGTGTATCCAATGAAGCTCAGGATTCACTTCCCAAGCCTCGCAATCGTTCGATATAACCAGAAATCACTCTAGGAGACTCGGATTCGCGACATTTACCTTTTCCACACGCAGTGTATCGAAAGCAGTTAAGGATTCACTTCCCAATCACCGCAATATTTTGATATAACGATAAGTCACTGTTGGGGACTCGGATGAGCGATATTTACTTTTTCACACGCTATGTATCGAAAGCAGCTAAGGATTCAGTTCCCAATTTTCAGAATCGTTCGATATAACGATAAATCACTCTAGCAGACACGTATTCGCGATATTTACCTTTTCCACACGCAGTGTATCGAAAGAAGCTAAGGATTCACTTCCCAATCTTCGCAATCGTTCGATATAACGATAAATTAATCTAGGAGACTCGGATTCGCGGTATTAACCTTTTCCACGCGTTGCATATCCAATGAAGCTCAGGATGCACTTCCAAAGCCTCGCAATCGTTCGATATAACGATAAGTCACTGTAGGTAATACGAAATCGCGATATTTACCATTTCCACACGCTGTGTATCGAATGGAGGTAAGGAGTCACTTCCCAATCCTCGCAATCGTTCGATATAACGATAAATCAATCTAGGAGACTCGGATTCGCGGTATTAACCTTTTCCAAACGCTGTGTATAGAAAGAAGCTAAGGATTCACTTCCCATACCTCGCAATCGTTCGATATAACGATATATCACTATAGTAGACTCGGATTCGCGATATTTACCTTTTCCACACGCTGTGTATGCAAAGCAGCTAAAGATTCACTTCCCATGCCTCGCAATCATTCGATATAACCATGAATCACTCTAGTAGACTCGGATTCCTGATATTTACCTAGTACACACGCTGTGTATCGAAAGCAGCTGAGTATTCACTTCCCAATCCTCGCAATCGTCCGATATAACAATAAACGTATGTAGTCGATACGAAATCCCTATATTTACCTTTTCCAAACGCTGTGTAAAGAAAGAAGCTAAGGATTCACTTCCCATATCTCGCAATCATTCGATATAACGATAAGTCACTGTAGGTAACACGAAATCGCGATATTTACCATTTCCACACGCTGTGTATCGAATGGAGGTAAGGAGTCACTTCCCAATCCTCGCAATCGTTCGATATAACGATAAATCAATCTAGGAGACTCGGATTCGCGGTATTAACCTTTTCCACGCGCTGTGTATCGAAAGAAGCTCAGGAATCACTTCCCAAGCCTCGCAATCGTTCGATATAACCAGAAATCACTCTAGGAGACTCGGATTCGCGATATTTACCTTTTCCCACGCTGTGTATCGAAAGCAGCTAAGGATTCACTTCCCATGCCTCGCAATCATTCGATATAACCATAAATCACTCTAGTAGACTTGGATTCCTCATATTTACCTTGTACACACGCTGTGTATCGAAAGCTGCTGAGTATTCACTTCCCAATCCTCGCAATCGTTCGATATAACTATAAACGTCTGTAGGGGACACGAAATCCCTATATTTACCTTTTCCAAACGCTGTGTATAGAAAGAAGCTAAGGATTCACTTCCCATACCTCGCAATCGTTCGATATAACGATATATCACTATAGTAGACTCGGATTCGCGATATTTACCTTTTCCACACGCTGTGTATGGAAAGCAGCTAAAGATTCACTTCCCATGCCTCGCAATCATTCGATATAACCATGAATCACTCTAGTAGACTCGGATTCCTGATATTTACCTAGTACACACGCTGTGTATCGAATGCAGCTAAGTATTCACTTCCCCAGCCTCGCAATCGTTCGATATAACGATAACTCACTATAGTAGACTCGGATTCGCGGTATTAATATTTTCCACGCGCTGTGTATCGAAAGCAGCTAAGGATTCACTTCCCAAGCCTCTCAATCGTTCCATATAACGATAAATCACTCTAATAGATTCAGATTCGCGATATTTACCATTTCCACACACTGTGTATGGAAAGTAGCTAAGGAGTCACTTCCCAATCCTCGCAATCGTTCGATATAACGATAAGTCACTGTAGTAGACTCGGATTCGCGATATTTACCATTTCCACACGCTGTGTGTCGAATGGAGGTAAGGAGTCACTTCCCAATCCTCGCAATCGGTCGATATAACCTTAAATCACTCTAGTAGACTCGGATTCGCTATATTTACATTTTCCACACGCTGTGTATCAAAAGAAGCTCAGGATTCACTTCCCAAGACTCGCAATCGTTCGATATAACCAGAAATCACTCTAGGAGACTCGGATTCGCGGTATTAACCTTTTCCACGCGTTGTGTATCCAATAAAGCTCACGCTGCACTTCCAAAGCCTCGCAATCGTTCGATATAACGATAAGTCACTGTAGGTAACACGAAATCGCGATATTTACCATTTCCACACGCTGTGTATCCAATGGAGGTAAGGAGTCACTTCCCAATCCTCGCAATCGTTCGATATAACGATAAATCAATCTAGGAGACTCGGATTCGCGATATTTACCTTTTCCCACGCTGTGTATCGAAAGCAGCTAAGGATTCACTTCCCATGCCTCGCAATCATTCGATATACCCATAAATCACTCTAGTAGACTTGGATTCCTGATATTTACCTAGTACACACGCTGTGTATCGAAAGCAGCTGAGTATTCACTTCCTAATCCTCGCAATCGTCCGATATAACAATAAACGTCTGTAGTCGATACGAAATCCCCATATTTACCTTTTCCAAACGCTGTGTATAGAAAGAAGCTAAGGATTCACTTCCCATATCTCGCAATCGTTCGATATAACGATATATCACTATAGTAGACTCGGATTCGCGATATTTACCTTTTCCACACGCTGTGTATGGAATGCAGCTATGGATGCACTTCCCAATCATCGCAATCGTTCGATATAACCTTAAATCAATCTAGTAGACTCTGATGCGCAATATTTACCTCTTCCACAGGCTGTGTATGGAAAGCAGCTAAGGATTCACTTCCCATGCCTCGCAATCATTCGATATAACCATAAATCACTCTAGTAGACTTGGATTCCTGATATTTACCTTGTACACACGCTGTGTATCGAAAGCAGCTGAGTATTCACTTCCCAATCCTCGCAATCGTTCGATATAACTATAAACGTCTGTAGGGGACACGAAATCCCTATATTTACCTTTTCCAAACGCTGTGTATAGAAAGAAGCTAAGGATTCACTTCCCATACCTCGCAATCGTTCGATATAACCAGAAATCACTCTAGGAGACTCGGATTCGCGATATTTACCTTTTCCACACGCTGTGTATGGAAAGCAGCTAAAGATTCACTTCCCATGCCTCGCAATCATTCGATATAACCATGAATCACTCCAGTAGACTCGGATTCCTGATATTTACCTAGTACACACGCTGTGTATCGAAAGCAGCTGAGTATTCACTTCCCAATCCTCGCAATCGTCCGATATAACAATAAACGTCTGTAGTCTATACGAAATCCCTATATTTACCTTTTCCAAACGCTGTGTAAAGAAAGAAGATAAGGATTCACTTCCCAATCTTCGCAATCGTTCGATATAACGATAAATTAATCTAGGAGACTCGGATTCGCGGTATTAACCTTTTGCACGCGTTGCGTATCCAATGAAGCTCAGGATGCACTTCCAAAGCCTCGCAATCGTTCGATATAACGATAAGTCACTGTAGGTAACACGAAATCGCGATATTTACCATTTCCACACGCTGTGTATCGAATGGAGGTAAGGAGTCACTTCCCAATCCTCGCAATCGTTCGATATAACGATAAATCAATCTAGGAGACTCGGATTCGCGGTATTAACCTTTTCCACGCGCTGTGTATCGAAAGAAGCTCAGGATTCACTTCCCAAGCCTCGCAATCGTTCGATATAACCAGAAATCACTCTAGGAGACTCGGATTCGCGATATTTACCTTTTCCCACGCTGTGTATCGAAAGCAGCTAAGGATTCACTTCCCATGCCTCGCAATCATTCGATATAACCATAAATCACTCTAGTAGACTTGGATTCCTGATATTTACCTAGTACACACGCTGTGTATCGAAAGCAGCTGAGTATTCACTTCCCAATCCTCGCAATCGTCCGATATAACAATAAACGTCTGTAGTCGATACGAAATCCCCATATTTACCTTTTCCAAACGCTGTGTATAGAAAGAAGCTAAGGATTCACTTCCCATATCTCGCAATCGTTCGATATAACGATATATCACTATAGTAGACTCGGATTCGCGATATTTACCTTTTCCACACGCTGTGTATGGAAAGCAGCTAAAGATTCACTTCCCATGCCTCGCAATCATTCGATATAACCATGAATCACTCTAGTAGACTCGGATTCCTGATATTTACCTTGTACACACGCTGTGTATCGAAAGCAGCTGAGTATTCACTTCCCAATCCTCGCAATCGTCCGATATAACAATAAACGTCTGTAGTCGATACGAAATCCCTATATTTACCTTTTCCAAACGCTGTGTATAGAAAGAAGCTAAGGATTCACTTCCCATATCTCGCAATCGTTCGATATAACGATATATCACTATAGTAGACTCGGATTCGCGATATTTACCTTTTCCACACGCTGTGTATGGAATGCAGCTAAGGATTCACTTCCCAATCATCGCAATCGTTCGATATAACCTTAAATCAATCTAGTAGACTCTGATGCGCAATATTTACCTCTTCCACAGGCTGTGTATGGAAAGCAGCTAAGGATTCACTTCCCAATCCTTGCAATCGTTCGATATAACGATAAATCAATCTAGTATACTCTGATGCGCAATATTTATCTTTTCCACACGCTGTGTATCGAATGCAGCTAAGTATTCACTTCCCCAGCCTCGCAATCGTTCGATATAACGATAACTCACTATAGTAGACTCGGATTCGCGGTATTAATATTTTCCACGCGCTGTGTATCGAAAGCAGCTAAGGAGTCACTTCCCAATCCTCGCAATCGTTCGATATAACGATAAGTCACTGTAGGTAACACGAAATCGCGATATTTATCTTTTTCACACGCTGTGTATGGAAAGCAGCTAAGGATTAACTTCCCAATTTTCACAATCGTTCGATATAACGATAAATCACTCTAGTAGACACGGGTTCGCGATATTAACTTTTCCACACGCAGTGTATCGAAAGAAGTTAAGGATTCACTTCCCAATCTTTGCAATCGTTCGATATAACGATAAATTAATGTAGGAGACTCGGATTCGCGGTATTAACCTTTTCCACGCGTTGTGTATCCAATGAAGCTCAGGATTCACTTCCCAAGCCTCGCAATCGTTCGATATAACCAGAAATCACTCTAGGAGACTCGGATTCGCGACATTTACCTTTTCCACACGCAGTGTATCGAAAGCAGTTTAGGATTCACTTCCCAATCACCGCAATATTTTGATATAACGATAAGTCACTGTTGGGGACTCGGATGAGCGATATTTACTTTTTCGCACGCTGTGTATCGAAAGCAGCTAAGGATTCAGTTCCCAATTTTCAGAATCGTTCGATATAACGATAAATCACTCTAGCAGACACGTATTCGCGATATTTACCTTTTCCACACGCTGTGTGTCGAATGGAGGTAAGGAGTCACTTCCCAATCATCGCAATCATTCGATATAACCTTAAATCAATCTAGTAGACTCTGATGCGCAATATTTACCTCTTCCACAGGCTGTGTATGGAAAGCAGCTAAGGATTCACTTCCCAATCCCCGCAATGGTTCCATATAACGAGAAATCACTCTAGTAGGCTGGGATTCGCGATATTTACCTTTTCCCCGCGCTGTGTAAAGAAAGGAGCTGAGGATTCACTTCCCAAGCCCCGCAATCGTTCCATATAACGAGAAATCACTCTAGTAGACTCGGATTCGCGATATTTACCTTTTCCGACGCTGTGTATCGAAAGCAGCTAAGGATTCACTTCCCATGCCTCGCAATCATTTGATATAACCATAAATCACTCTAGTATATTCTGATTGCCAATATTTATCTTTTCCACACGCTGTGTATCGAATGTAGCTAAGTATTCACTTCCCCAATCCCCGCAATCGTTCCATATAACGAGAAATCACTCTAGTAGGCTGGGATTCGCGATATTTACCTTTTCCCCGCGCTGTGTACCGAAAGCAGCTAAGGATTCACTTCCCAAGCCCCGCAATCGTTCCATATAACGAGAAATCACTCTAGTAGACTCGGATTCGCGATATTTACCTTTTCCCACGCTGTGTATCGAAAGCAGCTAAGGATTCAGTTCCCAATTTTCACAATCGTTCGATATAACGATAAATCACTCTAGTAGACACGGGTTCGCGATATTAACTTTTCCACACGCAGTGTATCGAAAGAAGTTAAGGATTCACTTCCCAATCTTTGCAATCGTTCGATATAACGATAAATTAATGTAGGAGACTCGGATTCGCGGTATTAACCTTTTCCACGCGTTGTGTATCCAATGAAGCTCAGGATTCACTTCCCAAGCCTCGCAATCGTTCGATATAACCAGAAATCACTCTAGGAGACTCGGATTCGCGACATTTACCTTTTCCACACGCAGTGTATCGAAAGCAGTTTAGGATTCACTTCCCAATCACCGCAATATTTTGATATAACGATAAGTCACTGTTGGGGACTCGGATGAGCGATATTTACTTTTTCACACGCTGTGTATCGAAAGCAGCTAAGGATTCAGTTCCCAATTTTCAGAATCGTTCGATATAACGATAAATCACTCTAGCAGACACGTATTCGCGATATTTACCTTTTCCACACGCTGTGTGTCGAATGGAGGTAAGGAGTCACTTCCCAATCATCGCAATCATTCGATATAACCTTAAATCAATCTAGTAGACTCTGATGCGCAATATTTACCTCTTCCACGTGCTGTGTATGGAAAGCAGCTAAGGATTCACTTCCCAATCCCCGCAATCGTTCCATATAACGAGAAATCACTCTAGTAGACTCGGATTCGCGATATTTACCTTTTCCCACGCTGTGTATCGAAAGCAGCTAAGGATTCACTTCCCATGCCTCGCAATCATTTGATATAACCATAAATCACTCTAGTATATTCTGATTGCCAATATTTATCTTTTCCACACGCTGTGTATCGAATGTAGCTAAGTATTCACTTCCCCAGCCTCGCAATCGTTCGATATAACGATAACTCACTATAGTAGACTCGGATTCGCGGTATTAATATTTTCCACGCGCTGTGTTTCGAAAGCAGCTAAGGATTCACTTCCCAAGCCTCTCAATCGTTCCATATAACGATAAATCACTCTAATAGATTCAGATTCGCGATATTTACCTTTTCCCACGCTGTGTATCGAAAGCAGCTAAGGATTCACTTCCCATGCCTCGCAATCATTCGATATAACCATGAATCACTCTAGTAGACTCGGATTCCTGATATTTACCTAGTACACACGCTGTGTATCGAAAGCAGCTGAGTATTCACTTCCCAATCCTCGCAATCGTTCGATATAACTATAAACGTCTGTAGGGGACACGAAATCCCTATATTTACCTTTTCCAAACGCTGTGTATAGAAAGAAGCTAAGGATTCACTTCCCATACCTCGCAATCGTTCGACATAACGATATATCACTATAGTAGACTCGGATTCGCGATATTTACCTTTTCCACACGCTGTGTATGCAAAGCAGCTAAAGATTCACTTCCCATGCCTCGCAATCATTCGATATAACCATGAATCACTCTAGTAGACTCGGATTCCTGATATTTACCTAGTACACACGCTGTGTATCGAAAGCAGCTGAGTATTCACTTCCCAATCCTCGCAATCGTTCGATATAACTATAAACGTCTGTAGGGGACACGAAATCCCTATATTTACCTTTTCCAAACGCTGTGTATAGAAAGAAGCTAAGGATTCACTTCCCATACCTCGCAATCGTTCGACATAACGATATATCACTATAGTAGACTCGGATTCGCGATATTTACCTTTTCCACACGCTGTGTATGCAAAGCAGCTAAAGATTCACTTCCCATGCCTCGCAATCATTCGATATAACCATGAATCACTCTAGTAGACTCGGATTCCTGATATTTACCTAGTACACACGCTGTGTATCGAAAGCAGCTGAGTATTCACTTCCCAATCCTCGCAATCGTCCGATATAACAATAAACGTCTGTAGTCGATACGAAATCCCTATATTTACCATTTCCAAACGCTGTGTAAAGAAAGAAGCTAAGGATTCACTTCCCATATCTCGCAATCATTCGATATAACGATAAGTCACTGTGGGTAACACGAAATCGCGATATTTACCATTTCCACACGCTGTGTATCGAATGGAGGTAAGGAGTCACTTCCCAATCCTCGCAATCGTTCGATATAACGATAAATCAATCTAGGAGACTCGGATTCGCGGTATTAACCTTTTCCACGCGCTGTGTATCGAAAGAAGCTCAGGATTCACTTCCCAAGCCTCGCAATCGTTCGATATAACCAGAAATCACTCTAGGAGACTCGGATTCGCGATATTTACCTTTTCCCACGCTGTGTATCGAAAGCAGCTAAGGATTCACTTCCCATGCCTCGCAATCATTCGATATAACCATAAATCACTCTAGTAGACTTGGATTCCTGATATTTACCTTGTACACACGCTGTGTATCGAAAGCTGCTGAGTATTCACTTCCCAATCCTCGCAATCGTTCGATATAACTATAAACGTCTGTAGGGGACACGAAATCCCTATATTTACCTTTTCCAAACGCTGTGTATAGAAAGAAGCTAAGGATTCACTTCCCATACCTCGCAATCGTTCGATATAACGATATATCACTATAGTAGACTCGGATTCGCGATATTTACCTTTTCCACACGCTGTGTATGGAAAGCAGCTAAAGATTCACTTCCCATGCCTCGCAATCATTCGATATAACCATGAATCACTCTAGTAGACTCGGATTCCTGATATTTACCTAGTACACACGCTGTGTATCGAAAGCAGCTGAGTATTCACTTCCCAATCCTCGCAATCGTCCGATATAACAATAAACGTCTGTAGTCGATACGAAATCCCTATATTTACCTTTTCCAAACGCTGTGTAAAGAAAGAAGCTAAGGATTCACTTCCCATATCTCGCAATCGTTCGATATAACGATATATCACTATAGTAGACTCGGATTCGCGATATTTACCTTTCCCACACGCTGTGTATGGAATGCAGCTAAGGATGCACTTCCCAATCATCGCAATCAATCGATATAACCTTAAATCAATCTAGTAGACTCTGATGCGCAATATTTACCTCTTCCACAGGCTGTGTATATAAAGCAGCTAAGGATTCACTTCGCAATCCTTGCAATCGTTCGATATAACGATAAATCAATCTAGTATACTCTGATGCGCAATATTTATCTTTTCCACACGCTCTGTATCGAATGCAGCTAAGTATTCACTTCCCCAGCCTCGCAATCGTTCGATATAACGATAACTCACTATAGTAGACTCGGATTCGCGGTATTAATCTTTTCCACGCGCTGTGTATCGAAAGCAGCTAAGGATTCACTTCCTAAGCCCCTCAATCGTTCCATATAACGATAAATCACTCTAATAGATTCAGATTCGCGATATTTACCATTTCCACACACTGTGTATGGAAAGTAGGTAAGGAGTCACTTCCCAATCCTCGCAATCGTTCGATATAACGATAAGTCACTGTAGGTAACACGAAATCGCGATATTTATCTTTTTCACACGCTGTGTATGGAAAGCAGCTAAGGATTAACTTCCCAAGCCCCGCAATCGTTCGATATAACGATAAATCACTCTAGTAGACACGGATTCGCGATATTTACCTTTTCCACACGCAGTGTATCGAAAGAAGCTATGGATTCACTTCCCAATCTTTGCAATCGTTCGATATAACGATAAATTAATGTAGGAGACTCGGATTCGCGGTATTAACCTTTTCCACGCGTTGTGTATCCAATGAAGCTCAGGATTCACTTCCCAAGCCTCGCAATCGTTCGATATAACCAGAAATCACTCTAGGAGACTCGGATTCGCGACATTTACCTTTTCCACACGCAGTGTATCGAAAGCAGTTAAGGATTCACTTCCCAATCACCGCAATATTTTGATATAACGATAAGTCACTGTTGGGGACTCGGATGAGCGATATTTACTTTTTCACACGCTGTGTATCGAAAGCAGCTAAGGATTCAGTTCCCAATTTTCAGAATCGTTCGATATAACGATAAATCACTCTAGCAGACACGTATTCGCGATATTTACCTTTTCCACACGCTGTGTGTCGAATGGAGGTAAGGAGTCACTTCCCAATCATCGCAATCATTCGATATAACCTTAAATCAATCTAGTAGACTCTGATGCGCAATATTTACCTCTTCCACAGGCTGTGTATGGAAAGCAGCTAAGGATACACTTCCCAATCCCCGCAATGGTTCCATATAACGAGAAATCACTCTAGTAGGCTGGGATTCGCGATATTTACCTTTTCCCCGCGCTGTGTATCGAAAGCAGCTGAGGATTCACTTCCCAAGCCCCGCAATCGTTCCATATAACGAGAAATCACTCTAGTAGACTCGGATTCGCGATATTTACCTTTTCCCACGCTGTGTATCGAAAGCAGCTAAGGATTCACTTCCCATGCCTCGCAATCATTTGATATAACCATAAATCACTCTAGTATATTCTGATTGCCAATATTTATCTTTTCCACACGCTGTGTATCGAATGTAGCTAAGTATTCACTTCCCCAGCCTCGCAATCGTTCGATATAACGATAACTCACTATAGTAGACTCGGATTCGCGGTATTAATATTTTCCACGCGCTGTGTTTCGAAAGCAGCTAAGGATTCACTTCCCAAGCCTCTCAATCGTTCCATATAACGATAAATCACTCTAATAGATTCAGATTCGCGATATTTACCTTTTCCCACGCTGTGTATCGAAAGCAGCTAAGGATTCACTTCCCATGCCTCGCAATCATTCGATATAACCATAAATCACTCTAGAAGACTTGGATTCCTGATATTTACCTTGTACACACGCTGTGTATCGAAAGCAGCTGAGTATTCACTTCCCAATCCTCGCAATCGTTCGATATAACTATAAACGTCTGTAGGGGACACGAAATCCCTATATTTACCTTTTCCAAACGCTGTGTATAGAAAGAAGCTAAGGATTCACTTCCCATACCTCGCAATCGTTCGACATAACGATATATCACTATAGTAGACTCGGATTCGCGATATTTACCTTTTCCACACGCTGTGTATGCAAAGCAGCTAAAGATTCACTTCCCATGCCTCGCAATCATTCGATATAACCATGAATCACTCTAGTAGACTCGGATTCCTGATATTTACCTAGTACACACGCTGTGTATCGAAAGCAGCTGAGTATTCACTTCCCAATCCTCGCAATCGTCCGATATAACAATAAACGTCTGTAGTCGATACGAAATCCCTATATTTACCATTTCCAAACGCTGTGTAAAGAAAGAAGCTAAGGATTCACTTCCCATATCTCGCAATCATTCGATATAACGATAAGTCACTGTGGGTAACACGAAATCGCGATATTTACCATTTCCACACGCTGTGTATCGAATGGAGGTAAGGAGTCACTTCCCAATCCTCGCAATCGTTCGATATAACGATAAATCAATCTAGGAGACTCGGATTCGCGGTATTAACCTTTTCCACGCGCTGTGTATCGAAAGAAGCTCAGGATTCACTTCCCAAGCCTCGCAATCGTTCGATATAACCAGAAATCACTCTAGGAGACTCGGATTCGCGATATTTACCTTTTCCCACGCTGTGTATCGAAAGCAGCTAAGGATTCACTTCCCATGCCTCGCAATCATTCGATATAACCATAAATCACTCTAGTAGACTTGGATTCCTGATATTTACCTTGTACACACGCTGTGTATCGAAAGCTGCTGAGTATTCACTTCCCAATCCTCGCAATCGTTCGATATAAATATAAACGTCTGTAGGGGACACGAAATCCCTATATTTACCTTTTCCAAACGCTGTGTATAGAAAGAAGCTAAGGATTCACTTCCCATACCTCGCAATCGTTCGATATAACGATATATCACTATAGTAGACTCGGATTCGCGATATTTACCTTTTCCACACGCTGTGTATGGAAAGCAGCTAAAGATTCACTTCCCATGCCTCGCAATCATTCGATATAACCATGAATCACTCTAGTAGACTCGGATTCCTGATATTTACCTAGTACACACGCTGTGTATCGAAAGCAGCTGAGTATTCACTTCCCAATCCTCGCAATCGTCCGATATAACAATAAACGTCTGTAGTCGATACGAAATCCCTATATTTACCTTTTCCAAACGCTGTGTAAAGAAAGAAGCTAAGGATTCACTTCCCATATCTCGCAATCGTTCGATATAACGATATATCACTATAGTAGACTCGGATTCGCGATATTTACCTTTAACACACGCTGTGTATGGAATGCAGCTAAGGATGCACTTCCCAATCATCGCAATCAATCGATATAACCTTAAATCAATCTAGTAGACTCTGATGCGCAATATTTACCTCTTCCACAGGCTGTGTATATAAAGCAGCTAAGGATTCACTTCGCAATCCTTGCAATCGTTCGATATAACGATAAATCAATCTAGTATACTCTGATGCGCAATATTTATCTTTTCCACACGCTGTGTATCGAATGCAGCTAAGTATTCACTTCCCCAGCCTCGCAATCGTTCGATATAACGATAACTCACTATAGTAGACTCGGATTCGCGGTATTAATCTTTTCCACGCGCTGTGTATCGAAAGCAGCTAAGGATTCACTTCCTAAGCCCCTCAATCGTTCCATATAACGATAAATCACTCTAATAGATTCAGATTCGCGATATTTACCATTTCCACACACTGTGTATGGAAAGTAGGTAAGGAGTCACTTCCCAATCCTCGCAATCGTTCGATATAACGATAAGTCACTGTAGGTAACACGAAATCGCGATATTTATCTTTTTCACACGCTGTGTATGGAAAGCAGCTAAGGATTAACTTCCCAAGCCCCGCAATCGTTCGATATAACGATAAATCACTCTAGTAGACTCGGATTCGCGGTGTTAACCTTTTCCACGCGTTGCGTATCCAATGAAGCTCAGGATGCACTTCCAAAGCCTCGCAATCGTTCGATATAACGATAAGTCACTGCAGGTAACACGAAATCGCGATATTTACCATTTCCACACGCTGTGTATCGAATGGAGGTAAGGAGTCACTTCCCAATCCTCGCAATCGTTCGATGTAACGATAAATCAATCTAGGAGACTCGGATTCGCGGTATTAACCTTTTCCACGCGCTGTGTATCGAAAGAAGCTCAGGATTCACTTCCCAAGCCTCGCAATCGTTCGATATAACCAGAAATCACTCTAGGAGACTCGGATTCGCGATATTTACCTTTTCCCACGCTGTGTATCGAAAGCAGCTAAGGATTCACTTCCCATGCCTCGCAATCATTCGATATAACCATAAATCACTCTAGTAGACTTGGATTCCTGATATTTACCTTGTACACACGCTGTGTATCGAAAGCTGCTGAGTATTCACTTCCCAATCCTCGCAATCGTTCGATATAACTATAAACGTCTGTAGGGGACACGAAATCCCTATATTTACCTTTTCCAAACGCTGTGTATAGAAAGAAGCTAAGGATTCACTTCCCATACCTCGCAATCGTTCGATATAACGATATATCACTATAGTAGACTCGGATTCGCGATATTTACCTTTTCCACACGCTGTGTATGGAAAGCAGCTAAAGATTCACTTCCCATGCCTCGCAATCATTCGATATAACCATGTATCACTCTAGTAGACTCGGATTCCTGATATTTACCTTGTACACACGCTGTGTATCGAAAGCAGCTGAGTATTCACTTCCCAATCCTCGCAATCGTCCGATATAACAATAAACGTCTGTAGTCGATACGAAATCCCTATATTTACCTTTTCCAAACGCTGTGTATAGAAAGAAGCTAAGGATTCACTTCCCATATCTCGCAATCGTTCGATATAACGATATATCACTATAGTAGACTCGGATTCGCGATATTTACCTTTTCCACACGCTGTGTATGGAATGCAGCTAAGGATTCACTTCCCAATCATCGCAGTCGTTCGATATAACCTTAAATCAATCTAGTAGACTCTGATGCGCAATATTTACCTCTTCAACAGGCTGTGTATGGAAAGCAGCTAAGGATTCACATCCCAATCCTTGCAATCGTTCGATATAACGATAAATCAATCTAGTATACTCTGATGCGCAATATTTATCTTTTCCACACGCTGTGTATCGAATGCAGCTAAGTATTCACTTCCCCAGCCTCGCAATCGTTCGATATAACGATAACTCACTATAGTAGACTCGGATTCGCGGTATTAATATTTTCCACGCGCTGTGTATCGAAAGCAGCTAAGGAGTCACTTCCCAATCCTCGCAATCGTTCGATATAACGATAAGTCACTGTAGGTAACACGAAATCGCGATATTTATCTTTTTCACACGCTGTGTATGGAATGCAGCTAAGGATGCACTTCCCAATCATCGCAATCATTCGATATAACCTTAAATCAATCTAGTAGACTATGATGCGCAATATTTACCTCTTCCACAGGCTGTGTATGGAAATCAGCTAAGGATTCACTTCCCAATCCCCGCAATCGTTCCATATAACGAGAAATCACTCTAGTAGGCTGGGATTCGCGATATTTACCTTTTCCCCGCGCTGTGTATCGAAAGCAGCTGAGGATTCACTTCCCAAGCCCCGCAATCGTTCCATATAACGAGAAATCACTCTAGTAGACTCGGATTCGCGATATTTACCTTTTCCCACGCTGTGTATCGAAAGCAGCTAAGGATTCACTTCCCATGCCTCGCAATCATTTGATATAACCATAAATCACTCTAGTATACTCTGATGCGCAATATTTATCTTTTCCACACGCTGTGTATGGAAAGCAGCTAAAGATTCACTTCCCATGCCTCGCAATCATTCGATATAACCATGAATCACTCTAGTAGACTCGGATTCCTGATATTTACCTAGTACACACGCTGTGTATCGAAAGCAGCTGAGTATTCACTTCCCAATCCTCGCAATCGTCCGATATAACAATAAACGTCTGTAGTCGATACGAAATCCCTATATTTACCTTTTCCAAACGCTGTGTAAAGAAAGAAGCTAAGGATTCACTTCCCATATCTCGCAATCGTTCGATATAACGATATATCACTATAGTAGACTCGGATTCGCGATATTTACCTTTCCCACACGCTGTGTATGGAATGCAGCTAAGGATGCACTTCCCAATCATCGCAATCAATCGATATAACCTTAAATCAATCTAGTAGACTCTGATGCGCAATATTTACCTCTTCCACAGGCTGTGTATATAAAGCAGCTAAGGATTCACTTCGCAATCCTTGCAATCGTTCGATATAACGATAAATCAATCTAGTATACTCTGATGCGCAATATTTATCTTTTCCACACGCTGTGTATCGAATGCAGCTAAGTATTCACTTCCCCAGCCTCGCAATCGTTCGATATAACGATAACTCACTATAGTAGACTCGGATTCGCGGTATTAATCTTTTCCACGCGCTGTGTATCGAAAGCAGCTAAGGATTCACTTCCTAAGCCCCTCAATCGTTCCATATAACGATAAATCACTCTAATAGATTCAGATTCGCGATATTTACCATTTCCACACACTGTGTATGGAAAGTAGGTAAGGAGTCACTTCCCAATCCTCGCAATCGTTCGATATAACGATAAGTCACTGTAGGTAACACGAAATCGCGATATTTATCTTTTTCACACGCTGTGTATGGAAAGCAGCTAAGGATTAACTTCCCAAGCCCCGCAATCGTTCGATATAACGATAAATCACTCTAGCAGACACGGATTCGCGATATTTACCTTTTCCACACGCAGTGTATCGAACGAAGCTATGGATTCACTTCCCAATCTTCGCAATCGTTCGATATAACCTTAAATCACTCTAGTAGACTCGGATTCGCGATATTTGCATTTTCCACACGCTGTGTATCGAATGGAGCTAAGGATTCACTTCCCAATCATCGCAATCGTTCGATATAACGATAAATTAATCTAGGAGACTCGGATTCGCGGTGTTAACCTTTTCCACGCGTTGTGTATCCAATGAAGCTCACGCTGCACTTGCAAAGCCTCGCAATCGTTCGATATAACGATAAGTCACTGTAGGTAACACGAAATCGCGATATTTATCTTTTTCACACGCTGTGTATGGAAAACAGCTATGGATTCACTTCCCAAGCCCCGCAATCGTTCCATATAACGAGAAATCACTCTAGTAGACTCGGATTCGCGATATTTACCTTTTCCCCGCGCTGTGTACCGAAAGCAGCTGAGGATTCACTTCCCAAGCCCCGCAATCGTTCCATATAATTAGAAATCACTCTAGTAGACTCGGATTCGCGATATTTACCTTTTCCCACGCTGTGTATCGAAAGCAGCTAAGGATTCAGTTCCCAATTTTCACAATCGTTCGATATAACGATAAATCACTCTAGTAGACACGGGTTCGCGATATTAACTTTTCCACACGCAGTGTATCGAAAGAAGTTAAGGATTCACTTCCCAATCTTTGCAATCGTTATATATAACGATAAATTAATGTAGGAGACTCGGATTCGCGGTATTAACCTTTTCCACGCGTTGTGTATCCAATGAAGCTCAGGATTCACTTCCCAAGCCTCGCAATCGTTCGATATAACCAGAAATCACTCTAGGAGACTCGGATTCGCGACATTTACCTTTTCCACACGCAGTGTATCGAAAGCAGTTAAGGATTCACTTCCCAATCACCGCAATATTTTGATATAACGATAAGTCACTGTTGGGGACTCGGATGAGCGATATTTACTTTTTCACACGCTGTGTATCGAAAGCAGCTAAGGATTCAGTTCCCAATTTTCAGAATCGTTCGATATGACGATAAATTAATCTAGGAGACTCGGATTCGGGGTATTAACCTTTTCCACGCGTTGCGTATCCAATGAAGCTCTGGATGCACTTCCAATGCCTCGCAATCGTTCGATATAACGATAAGTCACTGTAGGTAACACGAAATCGCGATATTTACCATTTCCACACGCTGTGTATCGAATGGAGGTAAGGAGTCACTTCCCAATCCTCGCAATCGTTCGATATAACGATAAATCAATCTAGGAGACTCGGATTCGCGGTATTAACCTTTTCCACGCGCTGTGTATCGAAAGAAGCTCAGGATTCACTTCCCAAGCCTCGCAATCTTTCGATATAACGATATATCACTATAGTAGACTCGGATTCGCGATATTTACCTTTTCCACACGCTGTGTATGGAAAGCAGCTAAAGATTCACTTCCCATGCCTCGCAATCATTCGATATAACCATGAATCACTCTAGTAGACTCGGATTCCTGATATTTACCTAGTACACACGCTGTGTATCGAAAGCAGCTAAGGATTCAGTTCCCAATTTTCACAATCGTTCGATATAACGATAAATCACTCTAGTAGACACGGGTTCGCGATATTAACTTTTCCACACGCAGTGTATCGAAAGAAGTTAAGGATTCACTTCCCAATCTTTGCAATCGTTCGATATAACGATAAATTAATGTAGGAGACTCGGATTCGCGTTATTAACCTTTTCCACGCGTTGTGTATCCAATGAAGCTCAGGATTCACTTCCCAAGCCTCGCAATCGTTCGATATAACCAGAAATCACTCTAGGAGACTCGGATTCGCGACATTTACCTTTTCCACACGCAGTGTATCGAAAGCAGTTAAGGATTCACTTCCCAATCACCGCAATATTTTGATATAACGATAAGTCACTGTTGGGGACTCGGATGAGCGATATTTACTTTTTCACACGCTGTGTATCGAAAGCAGCTAAGGATTCAGTTCCCAATTTTCAGAATCGTTCGATATAACGATAAATCAATCTAGGAGACTCGGATTCGCGGTATTAACCTTTTCCACGCGCTGTGTATCGAAAGAAGCTCAGGATTCACTTCCCAAGCCTCGCAATCGTTCGATATAACCAGAAATCACTCTAGGAGACTCGGATTCGCGATATTTACCTTTTCCCACGCTGTGTATCGAAAGCAGCTAAGGATTCACTTCCCATGCCTCGCAATCATTCGATATAACCATGAATCACTCTAGTAGACTCGGATTCCTGATATTTACCTAGTACACACGCTGTGTATCGAAAGCAGCTGAGTATTCACTTCCCAATCCTCGCAATCGTCCGATATAACAATAAACGTCTGTAGTCGATACGAAATCCCTATATTTACCTTTTCCAAACGCTGTGTAAAGAAAGAAGCTAAGGATTCACTTCCCATATCTCGCAATCGTTCGATATAACGATATATCACTCTAGTAGACTCGGATTCGCGATATTTACCATTTCCACACGCTGTGTGTCGAATGGAGATAAGGAGTCACTTCCCAATCCTCGCAATCGGTCGATATAACCTTAAATCACTCTAGTAGACTCGGATTCGCGATATTTACCTTTTCCCACGCTGTGTATCGAAAGCAGCTAAGGATTCAGTTCCCAATTTTCGCAATCGTTCGATATAACGATAAATCACTCTAGTAGACACGGATTCGCGATATTTACCTTTTCCACACGCAGTGTATCGAAAGAAGCTATGGATTCACTTCCCAATCTTCGCAATCGTTCGATATAACCTTAAATCACTCTAGTAGACTCGGATTCGCGATATTTGCATTTTCCACACGCTGTGTATCGAATGGAGCTAAGGATTCACTTCCCAATCATCGCAATCGTTCGATATAACGATAAATTAATCTAGGAGACTCGGATTCGCGGTATTAACCTTTTCCACGCGTTGTGTATCCAATGAAGCTCACGCTGCACTTCCAAAGCCTCGCAATCGTTCGATATAACGATAAGTCACTGTAGGTAACACGAAATCGCGATATTTATCTTTTTCACACGCTGTGTATGGAAAACAGCTATGGATTCACTTCCCAAGCCCCGCAATCGTTCCATATAACGAGAAATCACTCTAGTAGGCTGGGATTCGCGATATTTACCTTTTCCCCGCGCTGTGTACCGAAAGCAGCTGAGGATTCACTTCCCAAGCCCCGCAATCGTTCCATATAACGAGAAATCACTCTAGTAGACTCGGATTCGCGATATTTACCTTTTCCCACGCTGTGTATCGAAAGCAGCTAAGGATTCAGTTCCCAATTTTCACAATCGTTCGATATAACGATAAATCACTCTAGTAGACACGGGTTCGCGATATTAACTTTTCCACACGCAGTGTATCGAAAGAAGTTAAGGATTCACTTCCCAATCTTTGCAATCGTTCGATATAACGATAAATTAATGTAGGAGACTCGGATTCGCGTTATTAACCTTTTCCACGCGTTGTGTATCCAATGAAGCTCAGGATTCACTTCCCAAGCCTCGCAATCGTTCGATATAACCAGAAATCACTCTAGGAGACTCGGATTCGCGACATTTACCTTTTCCACACGCAGTGTATCGAAAGCAGTTAAGGATTCACTTCCCAATCACCGCAATATTTTGATATAACGATAAGTCACTGTTGGGGACTCGGATGAGCGATATTTACTTTTTCACACGCTGTGTATCGAAAGCAGCTAAGGATTCAGTTCCCAATTTTCAGAATCGTTCGATATAACGATAAATCAATCTAGGAGACTCGGATTCGCGGTATTAACCTTTTCCACGCGCTGTGTATCGAAAGAAGCTCAGGATTCACTTCCCAAGCCTCGCAATCGTTCGATATAACCAGAAATCACTCTAGGAGACTCGGATTCGCGATATTTACCTTTTCCCACGCTGTGTATCGAAAGCAGCTAAGGATTCACTTCCCATGCCTCGCAATCATTCGATATAACCATGAATCACTCTAGTAGACTCGGATTCCTGATATTTACCTAGTACACACGCTGTGTATCGAAAGCAGCTGAGTATTCACTTCCCAATCCTCGCAATCGTCCGATATAACAATAAACGTCTGTAGTCGATACGAAATCCCTATATTTAAGTTTTCCAAACGCTGTGTAAAGAAAGAAGCTAAGGATTCACTTCCCATATCTCGCAATCGTTCGATATAACGATATATCACTATAGTAGACTCGGATTCGCGATATTTACCTTTTCCACACGCTGTGTATGGAATGCAGCTAAGGATTCACTTCCCAATCATCGCAATCGTTCGATATAATCTTAAATCAATCTAGTAGACTCTGATGCGCAATATTTACCTCTTCCACACGCTGTGTATCGAATGCAGCTAAGTATTCACTTCCCCAGCCTCGCAATCGTTCGATATAACGATAACTCACTATAGTAGACTCGGATTCGCGGTATTAATCTTTTCCACGCGCTGTGTATCGAAAGCAGCTAAGGATTCACTTCCTAAGCCCCTCAATCGTTCCATATAACGATAAATCACTCTAATAGATTCAGATTCGCGATATTTACCATTTCCACACACTGTGTATGGAAAGTAGCTAAGGAGTCACTTCCCAATCCTCGCAATCGTTCGATATAACGATAAGTCACTGTAGGTAACACGAAATCGCGATATTTATCTATTTCACACGCTGTGTATGGAAAGCAGCTAAGGATTAACTTCCCAAGCCCCGCAATCGTTCCATATAACGATAAATCACTCTAGTAGAATTGGATTCGCGATATTTACCATTTCCACACGCTGTGTGTCGAATGGAGGTAAGGAGTCACTTCCCAATCCTCGCAATCGGTCGATATAACCTTAAATCACTCTAGTAGACTCGGATTCGCGATATTTACCTTTTCCCACGCTGTGTATCGAAAGCAGCTAAGGATTCAGTTCCCAATTTTCGCAATCGTTCGATATAACGATAAATCACTCTAGTAGACACGGATTCGCGATATTTACCTTTTCCACACGGAGTGTATCGAAAGAAGCTATGGATTCACTTCCCAATCTTCGCAATCGTTCGATATAACCTTAAATAACTCTAGTAGACTCGGATTCGCGATATTTGCATTTTCCACACGCTGTGTATCGAATGGAGCTAAGGATTCACTTCCCAATCATCGCAATCGTTCGATATAACGATAAATTAATCTAGGAGACTCGGATTCGCGATATTTACCTTTTCCCCGCGCTGTGTACCGAAAGCAGCTGAGGATTCACTTCCCAAGCCCCGCAATCGTTCCATATAATTAGAAATCACTCTAGTAGACTCGGATTCGCGATATTTACCTTTTCCCACGCTGTGTATCGAAAGCAGCTAAGGATTTAGTTCCCAATTTTCACAATCGTTCGATATAACGATAAATCACTCTAGTAGACACGGGTGCGCGATATTAACTTTTCCACACGCAGTGTATCGAAAGAAGTTAAGGATTCACATCCCAATCTTTGCAATCGTTCGATATAACGATAAATTAATGTAGGAGACTCGGATTCGCGGTATTAACCTTTTCCACGCGTTGTGTATCCAATGAAGCTCAGGATTCACTTCCCAAGCCTCGCAATCGTTCGATATAACCAGAAATCACTCTAGGAGACTCGGATTCGCGACATTTACCTTTTCCACACGCAGTGTATCGAAAGCAGTTAAGGATTCACTTCCCAATCACCGCAATATTTTGATATAACGATAAGTCACTGTTGGGTACTCGGATGAGCGATATTTACTTTTTCACACGCTGTGTATCGAAAGCAGCTAAGGATTCAGTTCCCAATTTTCAGAATCGTTCGATATAACGATAAATCACTCTAGCAGACACGTATTCGCGATATTTACCTTTTCCACACGGAGTGTATCGAAAGAAGCTAAGGATTCACTTCCCAATCTTCGCAATCGTTCGATATGACGATAAATTAATCTAGGAGACTCGGATTCGGGGTATTAACCTTTTCCACGCGTTGCGTATCCAATGAAGCTCAGGATGCACTTCCAATGCCTCGCAATCGTTCGATATAACGATAAGTCACTGTAGGTAACACGAAATCGCGATATTTACCATTTCCACACGCTGTGTATCGAACTGAGGTAAGGAGTCACTTCCCAATCCTCGCAATCGTTCGATATAACGATAAATCAATCTAGGAGACTCGGATTCGCGGTATTAACCTTTTCCACGCGCTGTGTATCGAAAGAAGCTCAGGATTCACTTCCCAAGCCTCGCAATCGTTCGATATAACCAGAAATCACTCTAGGAGACTCGGATTCGCGATATTTACCTTTTCCCACGCTGTGTATCGAAAGCAGCTAAGGACTCACTTCCCATGCCTCGCAATCATTCGATATAACCATAAGTCACTCTAGTAGACTTGGATTCCTGATATTTACCTTGTACACACGCTGTGTATCGAAAGCAGCTGAGTATTCACTTCCCAATCCTCGCAATCGTTCGATATAACTATAAACGTCTGTAGGGGACACGAAATCCCTATATTTACCTTTTCCAAACGCTGTGTATAGAAAGAAGCTAAGGATTCACTTCCCATACCTCGCAATCGTTCGATATAACGATATATCACTATAGTAGATTCGGATTCGCGATATTTACCTTTTCCACACGCTGTGTATGGAAAGCAGCTAAAGATTCACTTCCCATGCCTCGCAATCATTCGATATAACCATGAATCACTCTAGTAGACTCGGATTCCTGATATTTACCTAGTACACACGCTGTGTATCGAAAGCAACTGAGTATTCACTTCCCAATCCTCGCAATCGTCCGATATAACAATAAACGTCTGTAGTCGATACGAAATCCCTATATTTACCTTTTACAAACGCTGTGTAAAGAAAGAAGCTAAGGATTCACTTCCCATATCTCGCAATCGTTCGATATAACGATATATCACTATAGTAGACTCGGATTCGCGATATTTACCTTTTCCACACGCTGTGTATGGAATGCAGCTAAGGATGCACTTCCCAATCATCGCAATCAATCGATATAACCTTAAATCAATCTAGTAGACTCTGATGCGCAATATTTACCTCTTCCACAGGCTGTGTATGGAAAGCAGCTAAGGATTCACTTAACAATCCTTGCAATCGTTCGATATAACGATAAATCAATCTAGTATACTCTGATGCGCAATATTTATCTTTTCCACACGCTCTGTATCGAATGCAGCTAAGGATTCAGTTCCCAATTTTCGCAATCGTTCGATATAACGATAAATCACTCTAGTAGACACGGATTCGCGATATTTACCTTTTCCACACGCAGTGTATCGAATGAAGCTATGGATTCACTTCCCAATCTTCGCAATCGTTCGATATAACCTTAAATCACTCTAGTAGACTCGGATTCGCGATATTTGCATTTTCCACACGCTGTGTATCGAATGGAGCTAAGGATTCACTTCCCAATCATCGCAATCGTTCGATATAACGATAAATTAATCTAGGAGACTCGGATTCGCGGTATTAACCTTTTCCACGCGTTGTGTATCCAATGAAGCTCACGCTGCACTTCCAAAGCCTCCCAATCGTTCGATATAACGATAAGTCACTGTAGGTAACACGAAATCGCGATATTTATCTTTTTCACACGCTGTGTATGGAAAACAGCTATGGATTCACTTCCCAAGCCCCGCAATCGTTCCATATAACGAGAAATCACTCTAGTAGGCTGGGATTCGCGATATTTACCTTTTCCCCGCGCTGTGTACCGAAAGCAGCTAAGGATTCACTTCCCAAGCCCCGCAATCGTTCCATATAACGAGAAATCACTCTAGTAGACTCGGATTCGGTATATTTACCTTTTCCCACGCTGTGTATCGAAAGCAGCTAAGGATTCAGTTCCCAATTTTCAGAATCGTTCGATATAACGATAAATCACTATAGTAGACTCGGATTCGCGATATTTACCTTTTCCCACGCTGTGTATCGAAAGCAGCTAAGGATTCACTTCCCATGCCACGCAATCATTTGATATAACCATAAATCACTCTAGTATATTCTGATTGCCAATATTTATCTTTTCCACACGCTGTGTATCGAATGTAGCTAAGTATTCACTTCCCCAGCCTCGCAATCGTTCGATATAACGATAACTCACTATAGTAGACTCGGATTCGCGGTATTAATATTTTCCACGCGCTGTGTTTCGAAAGCAGCTAAGGATTCACTTCCCAAGCCTCTCAATCGTTCCATATAACGATAAATCACTCTAATAGATTCAGATTCGCGATATTTACCTTTTCCCACGCTGTGTATCGAAAGCAGCTAAGGATTCACTTCCCATGCCTCGCAATCATTCGATATAACCATAAATCACTCTAGTAGACTTGGATTCCTGATATTTACCTTGTACACACGCTGTGTATCGAAAGCAGCTGAGTATTCACTTCCCAATCCTCGCAATCGTTCGATATAACTATAAACGTCTGTAGGGGACACGAAATCCCTATATTTACCTTTTCCAAACGCTGTGTATAGAAAGAAGCTAAGGATTCACTTCCCATACCTCGCAATCGTTCGATATAACGATATATCACTATAGTAGACTCGGTTTCGCGATATTTACCTTTTCCACACGCTGTGTACGCAAAGCAGCTAAAGATTCACTTCCCATGCCTCGCAATCATTCGATATAACCATGAATCACTCTAGTAGACTCGGATTCCTGATATTTACCTAGTACACACGCTGTGTATCGAAAGCAGCTGAGTATTCACTTCCCAATCCTCGCAATCGTCCGATATAACAATAAACGTCTGTAGTCGATACGAAATCCCTATATTTACCATTTCCAAACGCTGTGTAAAGAAAGAAGCTAAGGATTCACTTCCCATATCTCGCAATCATTCGATATAACGATAAGTCACTGTGGGTAACACGAAATCGCGATATTTACCATTTCCACACGCTGTGTATCGAATGGAGGTAAGGAGTCACTTCCCAATCCTCGCAATCGTTCGATATAACGATAAATCAATCTAGGAGACTCGGATTCGCGGTATTAACCTTTTCCACGCGCTGTGTATCGAAAGAAGCTCAGGATTCACTTCCCAAGCCTCGCAATCGTTCGATATAACGATAAATCAATCTAGGAGACTCGGATTCGCGGTATTAACCTTTTCCACGCGCTGTGTATCGAAAGAAGCTCAGGATTCACTTCCCAAGCCTCGCAATCGTTCGATATAACCAGAAATCACTCTAGGAGACTCGGATTCGCGATATTTACCTTTTCCCACGCTGTGTATCGAAAGCAGCTAAGGATTCACTTCCCAATCCTTGCAATCGTTCGATATAACGATAAATCAATCTAGTATACTCTGATGCGCAATATTTATCTTTTCCACACGCTGTGTATCGAATGCAGCTAAGGATTCAGTTCCCAATTTTCGCAATCGTTCGATATAACGATAAATCACTCTAGTAGACACGGATTCGCGATATTTACCTTTTCCACACGCAGTGTATCGAATGAAGCTATGGATTCACTTCCCAATCTTCGCAATCGTTCGATATAACCTTAAATCACTCTAGTAGACTCGGATTCGCGATATTTGCATTTTCCACACGCTGTGTATCGAATGGAGCTAAGGATTCACTTCCCAATCATCGCAATCGTTCGATATAACGATAAATTAATCTAGGAGACTCGGATTCGCGGTATTAACCTTTTCCACGCGTTGTGTATCCAATGAAGCTCACGCTGCACTTCCAAAGCCTCGCAATCGTTCGATATAACGATAAGTCACTGTAGGTAACACGAAATCGCGATATTTATCTTTTTCACACGCTGTGTATGGAAAACAGCTATGGATTCACTTCCCAAGCCCCGCAATCGTTCCATATAACGAGAAATCACTCTAGTAGGCTGGGATTCGCGATATTTACCTTTTCCCCGCGCTGTGTACCGAAAGCAGCTAAGGATTCACTTCCCAAGCCCCGCAATCGTTCCATATAACGAGAAATCACTCTAGTAGACTCGGATTCGGTATATTTACCTTTTCCCACGCTGTGTATCGAAAGCAGCTAAGGATTCAGTTCCCAATTTTCAGAATCGTTCGATATAACGATAAATCACTCTAGCAGACACGTATTCGCGATATTTACCTTTTCCACACGCTGTGTGTCGAATGGAGGTAAGGAGTCACTTCCCAATCATCGCAATCATTCGATATAACCTTAAATCAATCTAGTAGACTCTGATGCGCAATATTTACCTCTTCCACAGGCTGTGTATGGAAAGCAGCTAAGGATTCACTTCCCAATCCCCGCAATGGTTCCATATAACGAGAAATCACTCTAGTAGGCTGGGATTCGCGATATTTACCTTTTCCCCGCGCTGTGTATCGAAAGCAGCTGAGGATTCACTTCCCAAGCCCCGCAATCGTTCCATATAACGAGAAATCACTCTAGTAGACTCGGATTCGCGATATTTACCTTTTCCCACGCTGTGTATCGAAAGCAGCTAAGGATTCACTTCCCATGCCTCGCAATCATTTGATATAACCATAAATCACTCTAGTATATTCTGATTGCCAATATTTATCTTTTCCACACGCTGTGTATCGAATGTAGCTAAGTATTCACTTCCCCAGCCTCGCAATCGTTCGATATAACGATAACTCACTATAGTAGACTCGGATTCGCGGTATTAATATTTTCCACGCGCTGTGTTTCGAAAGCAGCTAAGGATTCACTTCCCAAGCCTCTCAATAGTTCCATATAACGATAAATCACTCTAATAGATTCAGATTCGCGATATTTACCTTTTCCCACGCTGTGTATCGAAAGCAGCTAAGGATTCACTTCCCATGCCTCGCAATCATTCGATATAACCATAAATCACTCTAGTAGACTTGGATTCCTGATATTTACCTTGTACACACGCTGTGTATCGAAAGCAGCTGAGTATTCACTTCCCAATCCTCGCAATCGTTCGATATAACTATAAACGTCTGTAGGGGACACGAAATCCCTATATTTACCTTTTCCAAACGCTGTGTATAGAAAGAAGCTAAGGATTCACTTCCCATACCTCGCAATCGTTCGATATAACGATATATCACTATAGTAGACTCGGATTCGCGATATTTACCTTTTCCACACGCTGTGTATGCAAAGCAGCTAAAGATTCACTTCCCATGCCTCGCAATCATTCGATATAACCATGAATCACTCTAGTAGACTCGGATTCCTGATATTTACCTAGTACACACGCTGTGTATCGAAAGCAGCTGAGTATTCACTTCCCAATCCTCGCAATCGTCCGATATAACAATAAACGTCTGTAGTCGATACGAAATCCCTATATTTAACATTTCCAAACGCTGTGTATAGAAAGAAGCTAAGGATTCACTTCCCATATCTCGCAATCATTCGATATAACGATAAGTCACTGTGGGTAACACGAAATCGCGATATTTACCATTTCCACACGCTGTGTATCGAATGGAGGTAAGGAGTCACTTCCCAATCCTCGCAATCGTTCGATATAACGATAAATCAATCTAGGAGACTCGGATTCGCGGTATTAACCTTTTCCACGCGCTGTGTATCGAAAGAAGCTCAGGATTCACTTCCCAAGCCTCGCAATCGTTCGATATAACGATAAATCAATCTAGGAGACTCGGATTCGCGGTATTAACCTTTTCCACGCGCTGTGTATCGAAAGAAGCTCAGGATTCACTTCCCAAGCCTCGCAATCGTTCGATATAACCAGAAATCACTCTAGGAGACTCGGATTCGCGATATTTACCTTTTCCCACGCTGTGTATCGAAAGCAGCTAAGGATTCACTTCCCATGCCTCGCAATCATTCGATATTACCATAAATCACTCTAGTAGACTTGGATTCCTGATATTTACCTTGTACACACGCTGTGTATCGAAAGCTGCTGAGTATTCACTTCCCAATCCTCGCAATCGTTCGATATAACTATAAACGTCTGTAGGGGACACGAAATCCCTATATTTACCTTTTCCAAACGCTGTGTATAGAAAGAAGCTAAGGATTCACTTCCCATACCTCGCAATCGTTCGATATAACGATATATCACTATAGTAGACTCGGATTCGCGATATTTACCTTTTCCACACGCTGTGTATGGAAAGCAGCTAAAGATTCACTTCCCATGCCTCGCAATCATTCGATATAACCATGAATCACTCTAGTAGACTCGGATTCCTGATATTTACCTAGTACACACGCTGTGTATCGAAAGCAGCTGAGTATTCACTTCCCAATCCTCGCAATCGTCCGATATAACAATAAACGTCTGTAGTCGATACGAAATCCCTATATTTACCTTTTCCAAACGCTGTGTAAAGAAAGAAGCTAAGGATTCACTTCCCATATCTCGCAATCGTTCGATATAACGATATATCACTATAGTAGACTCGGATTCGCGATATTTACCTTTCCCACACGCTGTGTATGGAATGCAGCTAAGGATGCACTTCCCAATCATCGCAATCAATCGATATAACCTTAAATCAATCTAGTAGACTCTGATGCGCAATATTTACCTCTTCCACAGGCTGTGTATATAAAGCAGCTAAGGATTCACTTCGCAATCCTTGCAATCGTTCGATATAACGATAAATCAATCTAGTATACTCTGATGCGCAATATTTATCTTTTCCACACGCTGTGTATCGAATGCAGCTAAGTATTCACTTCCCCAGCCTCGCAATCGTTCGATATAACGATAACTCACTATAGTAGACTCGGATTCGCGGTATTAATCTTTTCCACGCGCTGTGTATCGAAAGCAGCTAAGGATTCACTTCCTAAGCCCCTCAATCGTTCCATATAACGATAAATCACTCTAATAGATTCAGATTCGCGATATTTACCATTTCCACACACTGTGTATGGAAAGTAGGTAAGGAGTCACTTCCCAATCCTCGCAATCGTTCGATATAACGATAAGTCACTGTAGGTAACACGAAATCGCGATATTTATCTTTTTCACACGCTGTGTATGGAAAGCAGCTAAGGATTAACTTCCCAAGCCCCGCAATCGTTCGATATAACGATAAATCACTCTAGTAGACACGGATTCGCGATATTTACCTTTTCCACACGCAGTGTATCGAAAGAAGCTATGGATTCACTTCCCAATCTTCGCAATCGTTCGATATAACCTTAAATCACTCTAGTAGACTCGGATTCGCGATATTTGCATTTTCCACACGCTGTGTATCGAATGGAGCTAAGGATTCACTTCCCAATCATCGCAATCGTTCGATATAACGATAAATTAATCTAGGAGACTCGGATTCGCGGTGTTAACCTTTTCCACGCGTTGCGTATCCAATGAAGCTCAGGATGCACTTCCAAAGCCTCGCAATCGTTCGATATAACGATAAGTCACTGCAGGTAACACGAAATCGCGATATTTACCATTTCCACACGCTGTGTATCGAATGGAGGTAAGGAGTCACTTCCCAATCCTCGCAATCGTTCGATGTAACGATAAATCAATCTAGGAGACTCGGATTCGCGGTATTAACCTTTTCCACGCGCTGTGTATCGAAAGAAGCTCAGGATTCACTTCCCAAGCCTCGCAATCGTTCGATATAACCAGAAATCACTCTAGGAGACTCGGATTCGCGATATTTACCTTTTCCCACGCTGTGTATCGAAAGCAGCTAAGGATTCACTTCCCATGCCTCGCAATCATTCGATATAACCATAAATCACTCTAGTAGACTTGGATTCCTGATATTTACCTTGTACACACGCTGTGTATCGAAAGCAGCTGAGTATTCACTTCCCAATCCTCGCAATCGTTCGATATAACTATAAACGTCTGTAGGGGACACGAAATCCCTATATTTACCTTTTCCAAACGCTGTGTATAGAAAGAAGCTAAGGATTCACTTCCCATACCTCACAATCGTTCGATATAACGATATATCACTATAGTAGACTCGGATTCGCGATATTTACCTTTTCCACACGCTGTGTATGGAAAGCAGCCAAAGATTCACTTCCCATGCCTCGCAATCATTCGATATAACCATGAATCACTCTAGTAGACTCGGATTCCTGATATTTACCTAGTACACACGCTGTGTATCGAAAGCAGCTGAGTATTCACTTCCCAATCCTCGCAATCGTCCGATATAACAATAAACGTCTGTAGTCGATACGAAATCCCTATATTTACCTTTTCCAAACGCTGTGTATAGAAAGAAGCTAAGGATTCACTTCCCATATCTCGCAATCCTTCGATATAACGATATATCACTATAGTAGACTCGGATTCGCGATATTTACCTTTTCCACACGCTGTGTATGGAATGCAGCTAAGGATTCACTTCCCAATCATCGCAATCGTTCGATATAAAATTAAATCAATCTAGTAGACTCTGATGCGCAATATTTACCTCTTCAACAGGCTGTGTATGGAAAGCAGCTAAGGATTCACATCCCAATCCTTGCAATCGTTCGATATAACTATAAATCAATCTAGTATACTCTGATGCGCAATATTTATCTTTTCCACACGCTGTGTATCGAATGCAGCTAAGTATTCACTTCCCCAGCCTCGCAATCGTTCGATATAACGATAACTCACTATAGTAGACTCGGATTCGCGGTATTAATATTTTCCACGCGCTGTGTATCGAAAGCAGCTAAGGAGTCACTTCCCAATCCTCGCAATCGTTCGATATAACGATAAGTCACTGTAGGTAACACGAAATCGCGATATTTATCTTTTTCACACGCTGTGTATGGAAAGCAGCTAAGGATTAACTTCCCAAGCCCTGCAAGAGTTCCATATAACGATAAATCACTCTAGTAGACTCGGATTCGCGATATTTACCATTTCCACACGCTGTGTGTCGAATGGAGGTAAGGAGTCACTTCCCAATCCTCGCAATCGGTCGATATAACCTTAAATCACTCTAGTAGACTCGGATTCGCTATATTTACATTTTCCACACGCTGTGTATCAAAAGAAGCTCAGGATTCACTTCCCAAGCCTCGCAATCGTTCGATATAACCAGAAATCACTCTAGGAGACTCGGATTCGCGGTATTAACCTTTTCCACGCGTTGTGTATCCAATGAAGCTCACGCTGCATTTCCAAAGCCTCGCAATCGTTCGATATAACGATAAGTCACTGTAGGTAACACGAAATCGCGATATTTACCTTTTCCACACGCTGTGTATGGAATGCAGCTAAGGATTCACATCCCAATCCTTGCAATCGTTCGATATAACGATAAATCAATCTAGTATACTCTGATGCGCAATATTTATCTTTTCCACACGCTGTGTATCGAATGCAGCTAAGTATTCACTTCCCCAGCCTCGCAATCGTTCGATATAACGATAACTCACTATAGTAGACTCGGATTCGCGGTATTAATCTTTTCCACGCGCTGTGTATCGAAAGCAGCTAAGGATTCACTTCCTAAGCCCCTCAATCGTTCCATATAACGATAAATCACTCTAATAGATTCAGATTCGCGATATTTACCATTTCCACACACTGTGTATGGAAAGTAGGTAAGGAGTCACTTCCCAATCCTCGCAATCGTTCGATATAACGATAAGTCACTGTAGGTAACACGAAATCGCGATATTTATCTTTTTCACACGCTGTGTATGGAAAGCAGCTAAGGATTAACTTCCCAAGCCCCGCAATCGTTCGATATAACGATAAATCACTCTAGCAGACACGGATTCGCGATATTTACCTTTTCCACACGCAGTGTATCGAAAGAAGCTATGGATTCACTTCGCAATCTTCGCAATCGTTCGATATAACCTTAAATCACTCTAGTAGACTCGGATTCGCGATATTTGAATTTTCCACACGCTGTGTATCGAATGGAGCTAAGGATTCACTTCCCAATCATCGCAATCGTTCGATATAACGATAAATTAATCTAGGAGACTCGGATTCGCGGTGTTAACCTTTTCCACGCGTTGCGTATCCAATGAAGCTCAGGATGCACTTCCAAAGCCTCGCAATCGTTCGATATAACGATAAGTCACTGTAGGTAACACGAAATCGCGATATTTATCTTTTTCACACGCTGTGTATGGAAAACAGCTATGGATTCACTTCCCAAGCCCCGCAATCGTTCCATATAACGAGAAATCACTCTAGTAGGCTGGGATTCGCGATATTTACCTTTTCCCCGCGCTGTGTACCGAAAGCAGCTGAGGATTCACTTCCCAAGCCCCGCAATCGTTCCATATAACGAGAAATCACTCTAGTAGACTCGGATTCGCGATATTTACCTTTTCCCACGCTGTGTATCGAAAGCAGCTAAGGATTCAGTTCCCAATTTTCACAATCGTTCGATATAACGATAAATCACTCTAGTAGACACGGGTTCGCGATATTAACTTTTCCACACGCAGTGTATCGAAAGAAGTTAAGGATTCACTTCCCAATCTTTGCAATCGTTCGATATAACGATAAATTAATGTAGGAGACTCGGATTCGCGGTATTAACCTTTTCCACGCGTTGTGTATCCAATGAAGCTCAGGATTCACTTCCCAAGCCTCGCAATCGTTCGATATAACCAGAAATCACTCTAGGAGACTCGGATTCGCGACATTTACCTTTTCCACACGCAGTGTATCGAAAGCAGTTAAGGATTCACTTCCCAATCACCGCAATATTTTGATATAACGATAAGTCACTGTTGGGGACTCGGATGAGCGATATTTACTTTTTCACACGCTGTGTATCGAAAGCAGCTAAGGATTCAGTTCCCAATTTTCAGAATCGTTCGATATAACGATAAATCAATCTAGGAGACTCGGATTCGCGGTATTAACCTTTTCCACGCGCTGTGTATCGAAAGAAGCTCAGGATTCACTTCCCAATCTTCGCCATCGTTCGATATGACGATAAATTAATCTAGGAGACTCGGATTCGGGGTATTAACCTTTTCCACGCGTTGCGTATCCAATGAAGCTCTGGATGCACTTTCAATGCCTCGCAATCGTTCGATATAACGATAAGTCACTGTAGGTAACACGAAATCGCGATATTTACCATTTCCACACGCTGTGTATCGAATGGAGGTAAGGAGTCACTTCCCAATCCTCGCAATCGTTCGATATAACGATAAATCAATCTAGGAGACTCGGATTCGCGGTATTAACCTTTTCCACGCGCTGTGTATCGAAAGAAGCTCAGGATTCACTTCCCAAGCCTCGCAATCGTTCGATATAACGATATATCACTATAGTAGACTCGGATTCGCGATATTTACCTTTTCCACACGCTGTGTATGGAAAGCAGCTAAAGATTCACTTCCCATGCCTCGCAATCATTCGATATAACCATGAATCACTCTAGTAGACTCGGATTCCTGATATTTACCTAGTACACACGCTGTGTATCGAAAGCAGCTGAGTATTCACTTCCCAATCCTCGCAATCGTCCGATATAACAATAAACGTCTGTAGTCGATACGAAATCCCTATATTTACCTTTTCCAAACGCTGTGTAAAGAAAGAAGCTAAGGATTCACTTCCCAAGCCCCGCAATCGTTCCATATAACGATAAATCACTCTAGTAGACTCGGATTCGCGATATTTACCATTTCCACACGCTGTGTGTCGAATGGAGATAAGGAGTCACTTCCCAATCCTCGCAATCGGTCGATATAACCTTAAATCACTCTAGTAGACTCGGATTCGCGATATTTACCTTTTCCCACGCTGTGTATCGAAAGCAGCTAAGGATTCAGTTCCCAATTTTCGCAATCGTTCGATATAACGATAAATCACTCTAGTAGACACGGATTCGCGATATTTACCTTTTCCACACGCAGTGTATCGAAAGAAGCTATGGATTCACTTCCCAATCTTCGCAATCGTTCGATATAACCTTAAATCACTCTAGTAGACTCGGATTCGCGATATTTGCATTTTCCACACGCTGTGTATCGAATGGAGCTAAGGATTCACTTCCCAATCATCGCAATCGTTCGATATAACGATAAATTAATCTAGGAGACTCGGATTCGCGGTATTAACCTTTTCCACGCGTTGTGTATCCAATGAAGCTCACGCTGCACTTCCAAAGCCTCGCAATCGTTCGATATAACGATAAGTCACTGTAGGTAACACGAAATCGCGATATTTATCTTTTTCACACGCTGTGTATGGAAAACAGCTATGGATTCACTTCCCAAGCCCCGCAATCGTTCCATATAACGAGAAATCACTCTAGTAGGCTGGGATTCGCGATATTTACCTTTTCCCCGCGCTGTGTACCGAAAGCAGCTGAGGATTCACTTCCCAAGCCCCGCAATCGTTCCATATAACGAGAAATCACTCTAGTAGACTCGGATTCGCGATATTTACCTTTTCCCACGCTGTGTATCGAAAGCAGCTAAGGATTCAGTTCCCAATTTTCACAATCGTTCGATATAACGATAAATCACTCTAGTAGACACGGGTTCGCGATATTAACTTTTCCACACGCAGTGTATCGAAAGAAGTTAAGGATTCACTTCCCAATCTTTGCAATCGTTCGATATAACGATAAATTAATGTAGGAGACTCGGATTCGCGGTATTAACCTTTTCCACGCGTTGTGTATCCAATGAAGCTCAGGATTCACTTCCCAAGCCTCGCAATCGTTCGATATAACCAGAAATCACTCTAGGAGACTCGGATTCGCGACATTTACCTTTTCCACACGCAGTGTATCGAAAGCAGTTAAGGATTCACTTCCCAATCACCGCAATATTTTGATATAACGATAAGTCACTGTTGGGGACTCGGATGAGCGATATTTACTTTTTCACACGCTGTGTATCGAAAGCAGCTAAGGATTCAGTTCCCAATTTTCAGAATCGTTCGATATAACGATAAATCAATCTAGGAGACTCGGATTCGCGGTATTAACCTTTTCCACGCGCTGTGTATCGAAAGAAGCTCAGGATTCACTTCCCAAGCCTCGCAATCGTTCGATATAACCAGAAATCACTCTAGGAGACTCGGATTCGCGATATTTACCTTTTCCCACGCTGTGTATCGAAAGCAGCTAAGGATTCACTTCCCATGCCTCGCAATCATTCGATATAACCATAAATCACTCTAGTAGACTTGGATTCCTGATATTTACCTTGTACACACGCTGTGTATCGAAAGCAGCTGAGTATTCACTTCCCAACCCTCGCAATCGTTCGATATAACTATAAACGTCTGTAGGGGACACGAAATCCCTATATTTACCTTTTCCAAACGCTGTGTATAGAAAGAAGCTAAGGATTCACTTCCCATACCTCGCAATCGTTCGATATAACGATATATCACTATAGTAGACTCGGATTCGCGATATTTACCTTTTCCACACGCTGTGTATGGAAAGCAGCTAAAGATTCACTTCCCATGCCTCGCAATCATTCGATATAACCATGAATCACTCTAGTAGACTCGGATTCCTGATATTTACCTAGTACACACGCTGTGTATCGAAAGCAGCTGAGTATTCACTTCCCAATCCTCGCAATCGTCCGATATAACAATAAACGTCTGTAGTCGATACGAAATCCCTATATTTACCTTTTACAAACGCTGTGTAAAGAAAGAAGCTAAGGATTCACTTCCCATATCTCGCAATCGTTCGATATAACGATATATCACTATAGTAGACTCGGATTCGCGATATTTACCTTTTCCACACGCTGTGTATGGAATGCAGCTAAGGATGCACTTCCCAATCATCGCAATCAATCGATATAACCTTAAATCAATCTAGTAGACTCTGATGCGCAATATTTACCTCTTCCACAGGCTGTGTATGGAAAGCAGCTAAGGATTCACTTAACAATCCTTGCAATCGTTCGATATAACGATAAATCAATCTAGTATACTCTGATGCGCAATATTTATCTTTTCCACACGCTCTGTATCGAATGCAGCTAAGGATTCAGTTCCCAATTTTCGCAATCGTTCGATATAACGATAAATCACTCTAGTAGACACGGATTCGCGATATTTACCTTTTCCACACGCAGTGTATCGAATGAAGCTATGGATTCACTTCCCAATCTTCGCAATCGTTCGATATAACCTTAAATCACTCTAGTAGACTCGGATTCGCGATATTTGCATTTTCCACACGCTGTGTATCGAATGGAGCTAAGGATTCACTTCCCAATCATCGCAATCGTTCGATATAACGATAAATTAATCTAGGAGACTCGGATTCGCGGTATTAACCTTTTCCACGCGTTGTGTATCCAATGAAGCTCACGCTGCACTTCCAAAGCCTCGCAATCGTTCGATATAACGATAAGTCACTGTAGGTAACACGAAATCGCGATATTTATCTTTTTCACACGCTGTGTATGGAAAACAGCTATGGATTCACTTCCCAAGCCCCGCAATCGTTCCATATAACGAGAAATCACTCTAGTAGGCTGGGATTCGCGATATTTACCTTTTCCCCGCGCTGTGTACCGAAAGCAGCTAAGGATTCACTTCCCAAGCCCCGCAATCGTTCCATATAACGAGAAATCACTCTAGTAGACTCGGATTCGGTATATTTACCTTTTCCCACGCTGTGTATCGAAAGCAGCTAAGGATTCAGTTCCCAATTTTCAGAATCGTTCGATATAACGATAAATCACTATAGTAGACTCGGATTCGCGATATTTACCTTTTCCCACGCTGTGTATCGAAAGCAGCTAAGGATTCACTTCCCATGCCTCGCAATCATTTGATATAACCATAAATCACTCTAGTATATTCTGATTGCCAATATTTATCTTTTCCACACGCTGTGTATCGAATGTAGCTAAGTATTCACTTCCCCAGCCTCGCAATCGTTCGATATAACGATAACTCACTATAGTAGACTCGGATTCGCGGTATTAATATTTTCCACGCGCTGTGTTTCGAAAGCAGCTAAGGATTCACTTCCCAAGCCTCTCAATCGTTCCATATAACGATAAATCACTCTAATAGATTCAGATTCGCGATATTTACCTTTTCCCACGCTGTGTATCGAAAGCAGCTAAGGATTCACTTCCCATGCCTCGCAATCATTCGATATAACCATAAATCACTCTAGTAGACTTGGATTCCTGATATTTACCTTGTACACACGCTGTGTATCGAAAGCAGCTCAGTATTCACTTCCCAATCCTCGCAATCGTTCGATATAACTATAAACGTCTGTAGGGGACACGGAATCCCTATATTTACCTTTTCCAAACGCTGTGTATAGAAAGAAGCTAAGGATTCACTTCCCATACCTCGCAATCGTTCGATATAACGATATATCACTATAGTAGACTCGGATTCGCGATATTTACCTTTTCCACACGCTGTGTATGCAAAGCAGCTAAAGATTCACTTCCCATGCCTCGCAATCATTCGATATAACCATGAATCACTCTAGTAGACTCGGATTCCTGATATTTACCTAGTACACACGCTGTGTATCGAAAGCAGCTGAGTATTCACTTCCCAATCCTCGCAATCGTCCGATATAACAATAAACGTCTGTAGTCGATACGAAATCCCTATATTTACCATTTCCAAACGCTGTGTAAAGAAAGAAGCTAAGGATTCACTTCCCATATCTCGCAATCATTCGATATAACGATAAGTCACTGTGGGTAACACGAAATCGCGATATTTACCATTTCCACACGCTGTGTATCGAATGGAGGTAAGGAGTCACTTCCCAATCCTCGCAATCGTTCGATATAACGATAAATCAATCTAGGAGACTCGGATTCGCGGTATTAACCTTTTCCACGCGCTGTGTATCGAAAGAAGCTCAGGATTCACTTCCCAAGCCTCGCAATCGTTCGATATAACGATAAATCAATCTAGGAGACTCGGATTCGCGGTATTAACCTTTTCCACGCGCTGTGTATCGAAAGAAGCTCAGGATTCACTTCCCAAGCCTCGCAATCGTTCGATATAACGATAAGTCACTGCAGGTAACACGAAATCGCGATATTTACCATTTCCACACGCTGTGTATCGAATGGAGGTAAGGAGTCACTTCCCAATCCTCGCAATCGTTCGATATAACGATATATCACTATAGTAGACTCGGATTCGCGATATTTACCTTTTCCACACGAGGTGTATGGAAAGCAGCTAAAGATTCACTTCCCATGCCTCGCAATCATTCGATATAACCATGAATCACTCTAGTAGACTCGGATTCCTGATATTTACCTTGTACACACGCTGTGTATCGAAAGCAGCTGAGTATTCACTTCCCAATCCTCGCAATCGTCCGATATAACAATAAACGTCTGTAGTCGATACGAAATCCCTATATTTACCTTTTCCAAACGCTGTGTATAGAAAGAAGCTAAGGATTCACTTCCCATATCTCGCAATCGTTCGATATAACGATATATCACTATAGTAGACTCGGATTCGCGATATTTACCTTTTCCACACGCTGTGTATCAAACGAAGCTCAGGATTCACTTCCCAAGCCTCGCAATCGTTCGATATAACCAGAAATCACTCTAGGAGACTCGGATTCGCGGTATTAACCTTTTCCACGCGTTGTGTATCCAATGAAGCTCACGCTGCATTTCCAAAGCCTCGCAATCGTTCGATATAACGATAAGTCACTGTAGGTAACACGAAATCGCGATATTTACCTTTTCCCACGCTGTGTATCGAATGCAGCTAAGGATTCAGTTCCCAATTTTCGCAATCGTTCGATATAACGAGAAATCACTCTAGTAGGCTGGGATTCGCGATATTTACCTTTTCCCCGCGCTGTGTATCGAAAGCAGCTGAGGATTCACTTCCCAAGTCCCGCAATCGTTCCATATAACGAGAAATCACTCTAGTAGACTCGGATTCGCGATATTTACCTTTTCCCACGCTGTGTATCGAAAGCAGCTAAGGATTCACTTCCCATGCCTCGCAATCATTTGATATAACCATAAATCACTCTAGTATACTCTGATGCGCAATATTTATCTTTTCCACACGCTGTGTATGGAAAGCAGCTAAAGATTCACTTCCCATGCCTCGCAATCATTCGATATAACCATGAATCACTCTAGTAGACTCGGATTCGCGATATTTGCATTTTCCACACGCTGTGTATCGAATGGAGCTAAGTATTCACTTCCCAATCATCGCAATCGTTCGATATAACGATAAATTAATCTAGGAGACTCGGATTCGCGGTGTTAACCTTTTCCACGCGTTGTGTATCCAATGAAGCTCACGCTGCACTTCCAAAGCCTCGCAATCGTTCCATATAATTAGAAATCACTCTTGTAGACTCGGATTCGCGGTATTAATCTTTTCCACGCGCTGTGTATCGAAAGCAGCTAAGGATTCACTTCCTAAGCCCCTCAATCGTTCCATATAACGATAAATCACTCTAATAGATTCAGATTCGCGATATTTACCATTTCCACACACTGTGTATGGAAAGTAGGTAAGGAGTCACTTCCCAATCCTCGCAATCGTTCGATATAACGATAAGTCACTGTAGGTAACACGAAATCGCGATATTTATCTTTTTCACACGCTGTGTATGGAAAGCAGCTAAGGATTAACTTCCCAAGCCCCGCAATCGTTCGATATAACGATAAATCACTCTAGCAGACACGGATTCGCGATATTTACCTTTTCCACACGCAGTGTATCGAAAGAAGCTATGGATTCACTTCCCAATCTTCGCAATCGTTCGATATAACCTTAAATCACTCTAGTAGACTCGGATTCGCGATATTTGCATTTTCCACACGCTGTGTATCGAATGGAGCTAAGTATTCACTTCCCAATCATCGCAATCGTTCGATATAACGATAAATTAATCTAGGAGACTCGGATTCGCGGTGTTAACCTTTTCCACGCGTTGTGTATCCAATGAAGCTCACGCTGCACTTCCAAAGCCTCGCAATCGTTCCATATAATTAGAAATCACTCTAGTAGACTCGGATTCGCGATATTTACCTTTTCCCACGCTGTGTATCGAAAGCAGCTAAGGATTCAGTTCCCAATTTTCACAATCGTTCGATATAACGATAAATCACTCTAGCAGACACGTATTCGCGATATTTACCTTTTCCACACGCAGTGTATCGAAAGAAGCTAAGGATTCACTTCCCAATCTTCGCCATCGTTCGATATGACGATAAATTAATCTAGGAGACTCGGATTCGGGGTATTAACCTTTTCCACGCGTTGCGTATCCAATGAAGCTCTGGATGCACTTTCAATGCCTCGCAATCGTTCGATATAACGATAAGTCACTGTAGGTAACACGAAATCGCGATATTTACCATTTCCACACGCTGTGTATCGAATGGAGGTAAGGAGTCACTTCCCAATCCTCGCAATCGTTCGATATAACGATAAATCAATCTAGGAGACTCGGATTCGCGGTATTAACCTTTTCCACGCGCTGTGTATCGAAAGAAGCTCAGGATTCACTTCCCAAGCCTCGCAATCGTTCGATATAACGATATATCACTATAGTAGACTCGGATTCGCGATATTTACCTTTTCCACACGCTGTGTATGGAAAGCAGCTAAAGATTCACTTCCCATGCCTCGCAATCATTCGATATAACCATGAATCACTCTAGTAGACTCGGATTCCTGATATTTACCTAGTACACACGCTGTGTATCGAAAGCAGCTGAGTATTCACTTCCCAATCCTCGCAATCGTCCGATATAACAATAAACGTCTGTAGTCGATACGAAATCCCTATATTTACCTTTTCCAAACGCTGTGTAAAGAAAGAAGCTAAGGATTCACTTCCCAAGCCCCGCAATCGTTCCATATAACGATAAATCACTCTAGTAGACTCGGATTCGCGATATTTACCATTTCCACACGCTGTGTGTCGAATGGAGATAAGGAGTCACTTCCCAATCCTCGCAATCGGTCGATATAACCTTAAATCACTCTAGTAGACTCGGATTCGCGATATTTACCTTTTCCCACGCTGTGTATCGAAAGCAGCTAAGGATTCAGTTCCCAATTTTCGCAATCGTTCGATATAACGATAAATCACTCTAGTAGACACGGATTCGCGATATTTACCTTTTCCACACGCAGTGTATCGAAAGAAGCTATGGATTCACTTCCCAATCTTCGCAATCGTTCGATATAACCTTAAATCACTCTAGTAGACTCGGATTCGCGATATTTGCATTTTCCACACGCTGTGTATCGAATGGAGCTAAGTATTCACTTCCCAATCATCGCAATCGTTCGATATAACGATAAATTAATCTAGGAGACTCGGATTCGCGGTGTTAACCTTTTCCACGCGTTGTGTATCCAATGAAGCTCACGCTGCACTTCCAAAGCCTCGCAATCGTTCCATATAATTAGAAATCACTCTAGTAGACTCGGATTCGCGATATTTACCTTTTCCCACGCTGTGTATCGAAAGCAGCTAAGGATTCACTTCCCAATCATCGCAATCGTTCGATATAACGATAAATTAATCTAGGAGACTCGGATTCGCGGTATTAACCTTTTCCACGCGTTGTGTATCCAATGAAGCTCACGCTGCACTTCCAAAGCCTCGCAATCGTTCGATATAACGATAAGTCACTGTAGGTAACACGAAATCGCGATATTTATCTTTTTCACACGCTGTGTATGGAAAACAGCTATGGATTCACTTCCCAAGCCCCGCAATCGTTCCATATAACGAGAAATCACTCTAGTAGGCTAGGATTCGCGATATTTACCTTTTCCCCGCGCTGTGTACCGAAAGCAGCTGAGGATTCACTTCCCAAGCCCCGCAATCGTTCCATATAACGAGAAATCACTCTAGTAGACTCGGATTCGCGATATTTACCTTTTCCCACGCTGTGTATCGAAAGCAGCTAAGGATTCAGTTCCCAATTTTCACAATCGTTCGATATAACGATAAATCACTCTAGTAGACACGGGTTCGCGATATTAACTTTTCCACACGCAGTGTATCGAAAGAAGTTAAGGATTCACTTCCCAATCTTTGCAATCGTTCGATATAACGATAAATTAATGTAGGAGACTCGGATTCGCGGTATTAACCTTTTCCACGCGTTGTGTATCCAATGAAGCTCAGGATTCACTTCCCAAGCCTCGCAATCGTTCGATATAACCAGAAATCACTCTAGGAGACTCGGATTCGCGACATTTACCTTTTCCACACGCAGTGTATCGAAAGCAGTTAAGGATTCACTTCCCAATCACCGCAATATTTTGATATAACGATAAGTCACTGTTGGGGACTCGGATGAGCGATATTTACTTTTTCACACGCTGTGTATCGAAAGCAGCTAAGGATTCAGTTCCCAATTTTCAGAATCGTTCGATATAACGATAAATCAATCTAGGAGACTCGGATTCGCGGTATTAACCTTTTCCACGCGCTGTGTATCGAAAGAAGCTCAGGATTCACTTCCCAAGCCTCGCAATCGTTCGATATAACCAGAAATCACTCTAGGAGACTCGGATTCGCGATATTTACCTTTTCCCACGCTGTGTATCGAAAGCAGCTAAGGATTCACTTCCCATGCCTCGCAATCATTCGATATAACCATAAATCACTCTAGTAGACTTGGATTCCTGATATTTACCTTGTACACACGCTGTGTATCGAAAGCAGCTGAGTATTCACTTCCCAACCCTCGCAATCGTTCGATATAACTATAAACGTCTGTAGGGGACACGAAATCCCTATATTTACCTTTTCCAAACGCTGTGTATAGAAAGAAGCTAAGGATTCACTTCCCATACCTCGCAATCGTTCGATATAACGATATATCACTATAGTAGACTCGGATTCGCGATATTTACCTTTTCCACACGCTGTGTATGGAAAGCAGCTAAAGATTCACTTCCCATGCCTCGCAATCATTCGATATAACCATGAATCACTCTAGTAGACTCGGATTCCTGATATTTACCTAGTACACACGCTGTGTATCGAAAGCAGCTGAGTATTCACTTCCCAATCCTCGCAATCGTCCGATATAACAATAAACGTCTGTAGTCGATACGAAATCCCTATATTTACCTTTTACAAACGCTGTGTAAAGAAAGAAGCTAAGGATTCACTTCCCATATCTCGCAATCGTTCGATATAACGATATATCACTATAGTAGACTCGGATTCGCGATATTTACCTTTTCCACACGCTGTGTATGGAATGCAGCTAAGGATGCACTTCCCAATCATCGCAATCAATCGATATAACCTTAAATCAATCTAGTAGACTCTGATGCGCAATATTTACCTCTTCCACAGGCTGTGTATGGAAAGCAGCTAAGGATTCACTTAACAATCCTTGCAATCGTTCGATATAACGATAAATCAATCTAGTATACTCTGATGCGCAATATTTATCTTTTCCACACGCTCTGTATCGAATGCAGCTAAGGATTCAGTTCCCAATTTTCGCAATCGTTCGATATAACGATAAATCACTCTAGTAGACACGGATTCGCGATATTTACCTTTTCCACACGCAGTGTATCGAATGAAGCTATGGATTCACTTCCCAATCTTCGCAATCGTTCGATATAACCTTAAATCACTCTAGTAGACTCGGATTCGCGATATTTGCATTTTCCACACGCTGTGTATCGAATGGAGCTAAGGATTCACTTCCCAATCATCGCAATCGTTCGATATAACGATAAATTAATCTAGGAGACTCGGATTCGCGGTATTAACCTTTTCCACGCGTTGTGTATCCAATGAAGCTCACGCTGCACTTCCAAAGCCTCCCAATCGTTCGATATAACGATAAGTCACTGTAGGTAACACGAAATCGCGATATTTATCTTTTTCACACGCTGTGTATGGAAAACAGCTATGGATTCACTTCCCAAGCCCCGCAATCGTTCCATATAACGAGAAATCACTCTAGTAGGCTGGGATTCGCGATATTTACCTTTTCCCCGCGCTGTGTACCGAAAGCAGCTAAGGATTCACTTCCCAAGCCCCGCAATCGTTCCATATAACGAGAAATCACTCTAGTAGACTCGGATTCGGTATATTTACCTTTTCCCACGCTGTGTATCGAAAGCAGCTAAGGATTCAGTTCCCAATTTTCAGAATCGTTCGATATAACGATAAATCACTATAGTAGACTCGGATTCGCGATATTTACCTTTTCCCACGCTGTGTATCGAAAGCAGCTAAGGATTCACTTCCCATGCCACGCAATCATTTGATATAACCATAAATCACTCTAGTATATTCTGATTGCCAATATTTATCTTTTCCACACGCTGTGTATCGAATGTAGCTAAGTATTCACTTCCCCAGCCTCGCAATCGTTCGATATAACGATAACTCACTATAGTAGACTCGGATTCGCGGTATTAATATTTTCCACGCGCTGTGTTTCGAAAGCAGCTAAGGATTCACTTCCCAAGCCTCTCAATCGTTCCATATAACGATAAATCACTCTAATAGATTCAGATTCGCGATATTTACCTTTTCCCACGCTGTGTATCGAAAGCAGCTAAGGATTCACTTCCCATGCCTCGCAATCATTCGATATAACCATAAATCACTCTAGTAGACTTGGATTCTTGATATTTACCTTGTACACACGCTGTGTATCGAAAGCAGCTGAGTATTCACTTCCCAATCCTCGCAATCGTTCGATATAACTATAAACGTCTGTAGGGGACACGAAATCCCTATATTTACCTTTTCCAAACGCTGTGTATAGAAAGAAGCTAAGGATTCACTTCCCATACCTCGCAATCGTTCGATATAACGATATATCACTATAGTAGACTCGGTTTCGCGATATTTACCTTTTCCACACGCTGTGTACGCAAAGCAGCTAAAGATTCACTTCCCATGCCTCGCAATCATTCGATATAACCATGAATCACTCTAGTAGACTCGGATTCCTGATATTTACCTAGTACACACGCTGTGTATCGAAAGCAGCTGAGTATTCACTTCCCAATCCTCGCAATCGTCCGATATAACAATAAACGTCTGTAGTCGATACGAAATCCCTATATTTACCATTTCCAAACGCTGTGTAAAGAAAGAAGCTAAGGATTCACTTCCCATATCTCGCAATCATTCGATATAACGATAAGTCACTGTGGGTAACACGAAATCGCGATATTTACCATTTCCACACGCTGTGTATCGAATGGAGGTAAGGAGTCACTTCCCAATCCTCGCAATCGTTCGATATAACGATAAATCAATCTAGGAGACTCGGATTCGCGGTATTAACCTTTTCCACGCGCTGTGTATCGAAAGAAGCTCAGGATTCACTTCCCAAGCCTCGCAATCGTTCGATATAACGATAAATCAATCTAGGAGACTCGGATTCGCGGTATTAACCTTTTCCACGCGCTGTGTATCGAAAGAAGCTCAGGATTCACTTCCCAAGCCTCGCAATCGTTCGATATAACCAGAAATCACTCTAGGAGACTCGGATTCGCGATATTTACCTTTTCCCACGCTGTGTATCGAAAGCAGCTAAGGATTCACTTCCCAATCCTTGCAATCGTTCGATATAACGATAAATCAATCTAGTATACTCTGATGCGCAATATTTATCTTTTCCACACGCTGTGTATCGAATGCAGCTAAGGATTCAGTTCCCAATTTTCGCAATCGTTCGATATAACGATAAATCACTCTAGTAGACACGGATTCGCGATATTTACCTTTTCCACACGCAGTGTATCGAATGAAGCTATGGATTCACTTCCCAATCTTCGCAATCGTTCGATATAACCTTAAATCACTCTAGTAGACTCGGATTCGCGATATTTGCATTTTCCACACGCTGTGTATCGAATGGAGCTAAGGATTCACTTCCCAATCATCGCAATCGTTCGATATAACGATAAATTAATCTAGGAGACTCGGATTCGCGGTATTAACCTTTTCCACGCGTTGTGTATCCAATGAAGCTCACGCTGCACTTCCAAAGCCTCGCAATCGTTCGATATAACGATAAGTCACTGTAGGTAACACGAAATCGCGATATTTATCTTTTTCACACGCTGTGTATGGAAAACAGCTATGGATTCACTTCCCAAGCCCCGCAATCGTTCCATATAACGAGAAATCACTCTAGTAGGCTGGGATTCGCGATATTTACCTTTTCCCCGCGCTGTGTACCGAAAGCAGCTAAGGATTCACTTCCCAAGCCCCGCAATCGTTCCATATAACGAGAAATCACTCTAGTAGACTCGGATTCGGTATATTTACCTTTTCCCACGCTGTGTATCGAAAGCAGCTAAGGATTCAGTTCCCAATTTTCAGAATCGTTCGATATAACGATAAATCACTCTAGCAGACACGTATTCGCGATATTTACCTTTTCCACACGCTGTGTGTCGAATGGAGGTAAGGAGTCACTTCCCAATCATCGCAATCATTCGATATAACCTTAAATCAATCTAGTAGACTCTGATGCGCAATATTTACCTCTTCCACAGGCTGTGTATGGAAAGCAGCTAAGGATTCACTTCCCAATCCCCGCAATGGTTCCATATAACGAGAAATCACTCTAGTAGGCTGGGATTCGCGATATTTACCTTTTCCCCGCGCTGTGTATCGAAAGCAGCTGAGGATTCACTTCCCAAGCCCCGCAATCGTTCCATATAACGAGAAATCACTCTAGTAGACTCGGATTCGCGATATTTACCTTTTCCCACGCTGTGTATCGAAAGCAGCTAAGGATTCACTTCCCATGCCTCGCAATCATTTGATATAACCATAAATCACTCTAGTATATTCTGATTGCCAATATTTATCTTTTCCACACGCTGTGTATCGAATGTAGCTAAGTATTCACTTCCCCAGCCTCGCAATCGTTCGATATAACGATAACTCACTATAGTAGACTCGGATTCGCGGTATTAATATTTTCCACGCGCTGTGTTTCGAAAGCAGCTAAGGATTCACTTCCCAAGCCTCTCAATCGTTCCATATAACGATAAATCACTCTAATAGATTCAGATTCGCGATATTTACCTTTTCCCACGCTGTGTATCGAAAGCAGCTAAGGATTCACTTCCCATGCCTCGCAATCATTCGATATAACCATAAATCACTCTAGTAGACTTGGATTCCTGATATTTACCTTGTACACACGCTGTGTATCGAAAGCAGCTGAGTATTCACTTCCCAATCCTCGCAATCGTTCGATATAACTATAAACGTCTGTAGGGGACACGAAATCCCTATATTTACCTTTTCCAAACGCTGTGTATAGAAAGAAGCTAAGGATTCACTTCCCATACCTCGCAATCGTTCGATATAACGATATATCACTATAGTAGACTCGGATTCGCGATATTTACCTTTTCCACACGCTGTGTATGCAAAGCAGCTAAAGATTCACTTCCCATGCCTCGCAATCATTCGATATAACCATGAATCACTCTAGTAGACTCGGATTCCTGATATTTACCTAGTACACACGCTGTGTATCGAAAGCAGCTGAGTATTCACTTCCCAATCCTCGCAATCGTCCGATATAACAATAAACGTCTGTAGTCGATACGAAATCCCTATATTTACCATTTCCAAACGCTGTGTAAAGAAAGAAGCTAAGGATTCACTTCCCATATCTCGCAATCATTCGATATAACGATAAGTCACTGTGGGTAACACGAAATCGCGATATTTACCATTTCCACACGCTGTGTATCGAATGGAGGTAAGGAGTCACTTCCCAATCCTCGCAATCGTTCGATATAACGATAAATCAATCTAGGAGACTCGGATTCGCGGTATTAACCTTTTCCACGCGCTGTGTATCGAAAGAAGCTCAGGATTCACTTCCCAAGCCTCGCAATCGTTCGATATAACGATAAATCAATCTAGGAGACTCGGATTCGCGGTATTAACCTTTTCCACGCGCTGTGTATCGAAAGAAGCTCAGGATTCACTTCCCAAGCCTCGCAATCGTTCGATATAACCAGAAATCACTCTAGGAGACTCGGATTCGCGATATTTACCTTTTCCCACGCTGTGTATCGAAAGCAGCTAAGGATTCACTTCCCATGCCTCGCAATCATTCGATATTACCATAAATCACTCTAGTAGACTTGGATTCCTGATATTTACCTTGTACACACGCTGTGTATCGAAAGCTGCTGAGTATTCACTTCCCAATCCTCGCAATCGTTCGATATAACTATAAACGTCTGTAGGGGACACGAAATCCCTATATTTACCTTTTCCAAACGCTGTGTATAGAAAGAAGCTAAGGATTCACTTCCCATACCTCGCAATCGTTCGATATAACGATATATCACTATAGTAGACTCGGATTCGCGATATTTACCTTTTCCACACGCTGTGTATGGAAAGCAGCTAAAGATTCACTTCCCATGCCTCGCAATCATTCGATATAACCATGAACCACTCTAGTAGACTCGGATTCCTGATATTTACCTAGTACACACGCTGTGTATCGAAAGCAGCTGAGTATTCACTTCCCAATCCTCGCAATCGTCCGATATAACAATAAACGTCTGTAGTCGATACGAAATCCCTATATTTACCTTTTCCAAACGCTGTGTAAAGAAAGAAGCTAAGGATTCACTTCCCATATCTCGCAATCGTTCGATATAACGATATATCACTATAGTAGACTCGGATTCGCGATATTTACCTTTCCCACACGCTGTGTATGGAATGCAGCTAAGGATGCACTTCCCAATCATCGCAATCGTTCGATATAACGATAAATTAATCTAGGAGACTCGGATTCGCGGTGTTAACCTTTTCCACGCGTTGCGTATCCAATGAAGCTCAGGATGCACTTCCAAAGCCTCGCAATCGTTCGATATAACGATAAGTCACTGCAGGTAACACGAAATCGCGATATTTACCATTTCCACACGCTGTGTATCGAATGGAGGTAAGGAGTCACTTCCCAATCCTCGCAATCGTTCGATGTAACGATAAATCAATCTAGGAGACTCGGATTCGCGGTATTAACCTTTTCCACGCGCTGTGTATCGAAAGAAGCTCAGGATTCACTTCCCAAGCCTCGCAATCGTTCGATATAACCAGAAATCACTCTAGGAGACTCGGATTCGCGATATTTACCTTTTCCCACGCTGTGTATCGAAAGCAGCTAAGGATTCACTTCCCATGCCTCGCAATCATTCGATATAACCATAAATCACTCTAGTAGACTTGGATTCCTGATATTTACCTTGTACACACGCTGTGTATCGAAAGCAGCTGAGTATTCACTTCCCAATCCTCGCAATTGTTCGATATAACTATAAACGTCTGTAGGGGACACGAAATCCCTATATTTACCTTTTCCAAACGCTGTGTATAGAAAGAAGCTAAGGATTCACTTCCCATACCTCACAATCGTTCGATATAACGATATATCACTATAGTAGACTCGGATTCGCGATATTTACCTTTTCCACACGCTGTGTATGGAAAGCAGCCAAAGATTCACTTCCCATGCCTCGCAATCATTCGATATAACCATGAATCACTCTAGTAGACTCGGATTCCTGATATTTACCTAGTACACACGCTGTGTATCGAAAGCAGCTGAGTATTCACTTCCCAATCCTCGCAATCGTCCGATATAACAATAAACGTCTGTAGTCGATACGAAATCCCTATATTTACCTTTTCCAAACGCTGTGTATAGAAAGAAGCTAAGGATTCACTTCCCATATCTCGCAATCGTTCGATATAACGATATATCACTATAGTAGACTCGGATTCGCGATATTTACCTTTTCCACACGCTGTGTATGGAATGCAGCTAAGGATTCACTTCCCAATCATCGCAATCGTTCGATATAAAATTAAATCAATCTAGTAGACTCTGATGCGCAATATTTACCTCTTCAACAGGCTGTGTATGGAAAGCAGCTAAGGATTCACATCCCAATCCTTGCAATCGTTCGATATAACTATAAATCAATCTAGTATACTCTGATGCGCAATATTTATCTTTTCCACACGCTGTGTATCGAATGCAGCTAAGTATTCACTTCCCCAGCCTCGCAATCGTTCGATATAACGATAACTCACTATAGTAGACTCGGATTCGCGGTATTAATATTTTCCACGCGCTGTGTATCGAAAGCAGCTAAGGAGTCACTTCCCAATCCTCGCAATCGTTCGATATAACGATAAGTCACTGTAGGTAACACGAAATCGCGATATTTATCTTTTTCACACGCTGTGTATGGAAAGCAGCTAAGGATTAACTTCCCAAGCCCTGCAAGAGTTCCATATAACGATAAATCACTCTAGTAGACTCGGATTCGCGATATTTACCATTTCCACACGCTGTGTGTCGAATGGAGGTAAGGAGTCACTTCCCAATCCTCGCAATCGGTCGATATAACCTTAAATCACTCTAGTAGACTCGGATTCGCTATATTTACATTTTCCACACGCTGTGTATCAAAAGAAGCTCAGGATTCACTTCCCAAGCCTCGCAATCGTTCGATATAACCAGAAATCACTCTAGGAGACTCGGATTCGCGGTATTAACCTTTTCCACGCGTTGTGTATCCAATGAAGCTCACGCTGCATTTCCAAAGCCTCGCAATCGTTCGATATAACGATAAGTCACTGTAGGTAACACGAAATCGCGATATTTACCTTTTCCACACGCTGTGTATGGAATGCAGCTAAGGATTCACATCCCAATCCTTGCAATCGTTCGATATAACGATAAATCAATCTAGTATACTCTGATGCGCAATATTTATCTTTTCCACACGCTGTGTATCGAATGCAGCTAAGTATTCACTTCCCCAGCCTCGCAATCGTTCGATATAACGATAACTCACTATAGTAGACTCGGATTCGCGGTATTAATCTTTTCCACGCGCTGTGTATCGAAAGCAGCTAAGGATTCACTTCCTAAGCCCCTCAATCGTTCCATATAACGATAAATCACTCTAATAGATTCAGATTCGCGATATTTACCATTTCCACACACTGTGTATGGAAAGTAGGTAAGGAGTCACTTCCCAATCCTCGCAATCGTTCGATATAACGATAAGTCACTGTAGGTAACACGAAATCGCGATATTTATCTTTTTCACACGCTGTGTATGGAAAGCAGCTAAGGATTAACTTCCCAAGCCCCGCAATCGTTCGATATAACGATAAATCACTCTAGCAGACACGGATTCGCGATATTTACCTTTTCCACACGCAGTGTATCGAAAGAAGCTATGGATTCACTTCGCAATCTTCGCAATCGTTCGATATAACCTTAAATCACTCTAGTAGACTCGGATTCGCGATATTTGCATTTTCCACACGCTGTGTATCGAATGGAGCTAAGGATTCACTTCCCAATCATCGCAATCGTTCGATATAACGATAAATTAATCTAGGAGACTCGGATTCGCGGTGTTAACCTTTTCCACGCGTTGCGTATCCAATGAAGCTCAGGATGCACTTCCAAAGCCTCGCAATCGTTCGATATAACGATAAGTCACTGCAGGTAACACGAAATCGCGATATTTACCATTTCCACACGCTGTGTATCGAATGGAGGTAAGGAGTCACTTCCCAATCCTCGCAATCGTTCGATGTAACGATAAATCAATCTAGGAGACTCGGATTCGCGGTATTAACCTTTTCCACGCGCTGTGTATCGAAAGAAGCTCAGGATTCACTTCCCAAGCCTCGCAATCGTTCGATATAACCAGAAATCACTCTAGGAGACTCGGATTCGCGATATTTACCTTTTCCCACGCTGTGTATCGAAAGCAGCTAAGGATTCACTTCCCATGCCTCGCAATCATTCGATATAACCATAAATCACTCTAGTAGACTTGGATTCCTGATATTTACCTTGTACACACGCTGTGTATCGAAAGCAGCTGAGTATTCACTTCCCAATCCTCGCAATCGTTCGATATAACTATAAACGTCTGTAGGGGACACGAAATCCCTATATTTATCTTTTCCAAACGCTGTGTATAGAAAGAAGCTAAGGATTCACTTCCCATACCTCGCAATCGTTCGATATAACGATATATCACTATAGTAGACTCGGATTCGCGATATTTACCTTTTCCACACGCTGTGTATGGAAAGCAGCCAAAGATTCACTTCCCATGCCTCGCAATCATTCGATATAACCATGAATCACTCTAGTAGACTCGGATTCCTGATATTTACCTAGTACACACGCTGTGTATCGAAAGCAGCTGAGTATTCACTTCCCAATCCTCGCAATCGTCCGATATAACAATAAACGTCTGTAGTCGATACGAAATCCCCATATTTACCTTTTCCAAACGCTGTGTATAGAAAGAAGCTAAGGATTCACTTCCCATATCTCGCAATCGTTCGATATAACGATATATCACTATAGTAGACTCGGATTCGCGATATTTACCTTTTCCACACGAGGTGTATGGAAAGCAGCTAAAGATTCACTTCCCATGCCTCGCAATCATTCGATATAACCATGAATCACTCTAGTAGACTCGGATTCCTGATATTTACCTTGTACACACGCTGTGTATCGAAAGCAGCTGAGTATTCACTTCCCAATCCTCGCAATCGTCCGATATAACAATAAACGTCTGTAGTCGATACGAAATCCCTATATTTACCTTTTCCAAACGCTGTGTATAGAAAGAAGCTAAGGATTCACTTCCCATATCTCGCAATCGTTCGATATAACGATATATCACTATAGTAGACTCGGATTCGCGATATTTACCTTTTCCACACGCTGTGTATGGAATGCAGCTAAGGATTCACTTCCCAATCATCGCAATCGTTCGATATAAAATTAAATCAATCTAGTAGACTCTGATGCGCAATATTTACCTCTTCAACAGGCTGTGTATGGAAAGCAGCTAAGGATTCACATCCCAATCCTTGCAATCGTTCGATATAACGATAAATCAATCTAGTATACTCTGATGCGCAATATTTATCTTTTCCACACGCTGTGTATCGAATGCAGCTAAGTATTCACTTCCCCAGCCTCGCAATCGTTCGATATAACGATAACTCACTCTAGTAGACTCGGATTCGCTATATTTACATTTTCCACACGCTGTGTATCAAAAGAAGCTCAGGATTCACTTCCCAAGCCTCGCAATCGTTCGATATAACCAGAAATCACTCTAGGAGACTCGGATTCGCGGTATTAACCTTTTCCACGCGTTGTGTATCCAATGAAGCTCACGCTGCATTTCCAAAGCCTCGCAATCTTTCGATATAACGATAAGTCACTGTAGGTAACACGAAATCGCGATATTTACCTTTTCCCACGCTGTGTATCGAATGCAGCTAAGGATTCAGTTCCCAATTTTCGCAATCGTTCGATATAACGAGAAATCACTCTAGTAGGCTGGGATTCGCGATATTTACCTTTTCCCCGCGCTGTGTATCGAAAGCAGCTGAGGATTCACTTCCCAAGTCCCGCAATCGTTCCATATAACGAGAAATCACTCTAGTAGACTCGGATTCTCGATATTTACCTTTTCCCACGCTGTGTATCGAAAGCAGCTAAGGATTCACTTCCCATGCCTCGCAATCATTTGATATAACCATAAATCACTCTAGTATACTCTGATGCGCAATATTTATCTTTTCCACACGCTGTGTATGGAAAGCAGCTAAAGATTCACTTCCCATGCCTCGCAATCATTCGATATAACCATGAATCACTCTAGTAGACTCGGATTCGCGATATTTGCATTTTCCACACGCTGTGTATCGAATGGAGCTAAGTATTCACTTCCCAATCATCGCAATCGTTCGATATAACGATAAATTAATCTAGGAGACTCGGATTCGCGGTGTTAACCTTTTCCACGCGTTGTGTATCCAATGAAGCTCACGCTGCACTTCCAAAGCCTCGCAATCGTTCCATATAATTAGAAATCACTCTTGTAGACTCGGATTCGCGGTATTAATCTTTTCCACGCGCTGTGTATCGAAAGCAGCTAAGGATTCACTTCCTAAGCCCCTCAATCGTTCCATATAACGATAAATCACTCTAATAGATTCAGATTCGCGATATTTACCATTTCCACACACTGTGTATGGAAAGTAGGTAAGGAGTCACTTCCCAATCCTCGCAATCGTTCGATATAACGATAAGTCACTGTAGGTAACACGAAATCGCGATATTTATCTTTTTCACACGCTGTGTATGGAAAGCAGCTAAGGATTAACTTCCCAAGCCCCGCAATCGTTCGATATAACGATAAATCACTCTAGCAGACACGGATTCGCGATATTTACCTTTTCCACACGCAGTGTATCGAAAGAAGCTATGGATTCACTTCCCAATCTTCGCAATCGTTCGATATAACCTTAAATCACTCTAGTAGACTCGGATTCGCGATATTTGCATTTTCCACACGCTGTGTATCGAATGGAGCTAAGTATTCACTTCCCAATCATCGCAATCGTTCGATATAACGATAAATTAATCTAGGAGACTCGGATTCGCGGTGTTAACCTTTTCCACGCGTTGTGTATCCAATGAAGCTCACGCTGCACTTCCAAAGCCTCGCAATCGTTCCATATAATTAGAAATCACTCTAGTAGACTCGGATTCGTGATATTTACCTTTTCCCACGCTGTGTATCGAAAGCAGCTAAGGATTCAGTTCCCAATTTTCACAATCGTTCGATATAACGATAAATCACTCTAGTAGACACGGGTTCGCGATATTAACTTTTCCACACGCAGTGTATCGAAAGAAGTTAAGGATTCACTTCCCAATCTTTGCAATCGTTCGATATAACGATAAATTAATGTAGGAGACTCGGATTCGCGGTATTAACCTTTTCCACGCGTTGTGTATCCAATGAAGCTCAGGATTCACTTCCCAAGCCTCGCAATCGTTCGATATAACCAGAAATCACTCTAGGAGACTCGGATTCGCGACATTTACTTTTTCACACGCTGTGTATCGAAAGCAGCTAAGGATTCAGTTCCCAATTTTCAGAATCGTTCGATATAACGATAAATCACTCTAGCAGACACGTATTCGCGATATTTACCTTTTCCACACGCAGTGTATCGAAAGAAGCTAAGGATTCACTTCCCAATCTTCGCCATCGTTCGATATGACGATAAATTAATCTAGGAGACTCGGATTCGGGGTATTAACCTTTTCCACGCGTTGCGTATCCAATGAAGCTCTGGATGCACTTTCAATGCCTCGCAATCGTTCGATATAACGATAAGTCACTGTAGGTAACACGAAATCGCGATATTTACCATTTCCACACGCTGTGTATCGAATGGAGGTAAGGAGTCACTTCCCAATCCTCGCAATCGTTCGATATAACGATAAATCAATCTAGGAGACTCGGATTCGCGGTATTAACCTTTTCCACGCGCTGTGTATCGAAAGAAGCTCAGGATTCACTTCCCAAGCCTCGCAATCGTTCGATATAACGATATATCACTATAGTAGACTCGGATTCGCGATATTTACCTTTTCCACACGCTGTGTATGGAAAGCAGCTAAAGATTCACTTCCCATGCCTCGCAATCATTCGATATAACCATGAATCACTCTAGTAGACTCGGATTCCTGATATTTACCTAGTACACACGCTGTGTATCGAAAGCAGCTGAGTATTCACTTCCCAATCCTCGCAATCGTCCGATATAACAATAAACGTCTGTAGTCGATACGAAATCCCTATATTTACCTTTTCCAAACGCTGTGTAAAGAAAGAAGCTAAGGATTCACTTCCCAAGCCCCGCAATCGTTCCATATAACGATAAATCACTCTAGTAGACTCGGATTCGCGATATTTACCATTTCCACACGCTGTGTGTCGAATGGAGATAAGGAGTCACTTCCCAATCCTCGCAATCGGTCGATATAACCTTAAATCACTCTAGTAGACTCGGATTCGCGATATTTACCTTTTCCCACGCTGTGTATCGAAAGCAGCTAAGGATTCAGTTCCCAATTTTCGCAATCGTTCGATATAACGATAAATCACTCTAGTAGACACGGATTCGCGATATTTACCTTTTCCACACGCAGTGTATCGAAAGAAGCTATGGATTCACTTCCCAATCTTCGCAATCGTTCGATATAACCTTAAATCACTCTAGTAGACTCGGATTCGCGATATTTGCATTTTCCACACGCTGTGTATCGAATGGAGCTAAGGATTCACTTCCCAATCATCGCAATCGTTCGATATAACGATAAATTAATCTAGGAGACTCGGATTCGCGGTATTAACCTTTTCCACGCGTTGTGTATCCAATGAAGCTCACGCTGCACTTCCAAAGCCTCGCAATCGTTCGATATAACGATAAGTCACTGTAGGTAACACGAAATCGCGATATTTATCTTTTTCACACGCTGTGTATGGAAAACAGCTATGGATTCACTTCCCAAGCCCCGCAATCGTTCCATATAACGAGAAATCACTCTAGTAGGCTGGGATTCGCGATATTTACCTTTTCCCCGCGCTGTGTACCGAAAGCAGCTGAGGATTCACTTCCCAAGCCCCGCAATCGTTCCATATAACGAGAAATCACTCTAGTAGACTCGGATTCGCGATATTTACCTTTTCCCACGCTGTGTATCGAAAGCAGCTAAGGATTCAGTTCCCAATTTTCACAATCGTTCGATATAACGATAAATCACTCTAGTAGACACGGGTTCGCGATATTAACTTTTCCACACGCAGTGTATCGAAAGAAGTTAAGGATTCACTTCCCAATCTTTGCAATCGTTCGATATAACGATAAATTAATGTAGGAGACTCGGATTCGCGGTATTAACCTTTTCCACGCGTTGTGTATCCAATGAAGCTCAGGATTCACTTCCCAAGCCTCGCAATCGTTCGATATAACCAGAAATCACTCTAGGAGACTCGGATTCGCGATATTTACCTTTTCCCACGCTGTGTATCGAAAGCAGCTAAGGATTCACTTCCCATGCCTCGCAATCATTCGATATAACCATAAATCACTCTAGTAGACTTGGATTCCTGATATTTACCTTGTACACACGCTGTGTATCGAAAGCAGCTGAGTATTCACTTCCCAACCCTCGCAATCGTTCGATATAACTATAAACGTCTGTAGGGGACACGAAATCCCTATATTTACCTTTTCCAAACGCTGTGTATAGAAAGAAGCTAAGGATTCACTTCCCATACCTCGCAATCGTTCGATATAACGATATATCACTATAGTAGACTCGGATTCGCGATATTTACCTTTTCCACACGCTGTGTATGGAAAGCAGCTAAAGATTCACTTCCCATGCCTCGCAATCATTCGATATAACCATGAATCACTCTAGTAGACTCGGATTCCTGATATTTACCTAGTACACACGCTGTGTATCGAAAGCAGCTGAGTATTCACTTCCCAATCCTCGCAATCGTCCGATATAACAATAAACGTCTGTAGTCGATACGAAATCGCTATATTTACCTTTTCCAAACGCTGTGTAAAGAAAGAAGCTAAGGATTCACTTCCCATATCTCGCAATCGTTCGATATAAAGATATATCACTATAGTAGACTCGGATTCGCGATATTTACCTTTTCCACACGCTGTGTATGGAATGCAGCTAAGGATTCACTTCCCAATCATCGCAATCGTTCGATATAATCTTAAATCAATCTAGTAGACTCTGATGCGCAATATTTACCTCTTCCACAGGCTGTGTATGGAAAGCAGCTAAGGATTCACTTCCCAATCCTTGCAATCGTTCGATATAACGATAAATCAATCTAGTATACTCTGATGCGCAATATTTATCTTTTCCACACGCTGTGTATCGAATGCAGCTAAGTATTCACTTCCCCAGCCTCGCAATCGTTCGATATAACGATAACTCACTATAGTAGACTCGGATTCGCGGTATTAATCTTTTCCACGCGCTGTGTATCGAAAGCAGCTAAGGATTCACTTCCCAATCACCGCAATATTTTGATATAACGATAAGTCACTGTTGGGTACTCGGATGAGCGATATTTACTTTTTCACACGCTGTGTATCGAAAGCAGCTAAGGATTCAGTTCCCAATTTTCATAATCGTTCGATATAACGATAAATCACTCTAGCAGACACGTATTCGCGATATTTACCTTTTCCACACGGAGTGTATCGAAAGAAGCTAAGGATTCACTTCCCAATCTTCGCAATCGTTCGATATGACGATAAATTAATCTAGGAGACTCGGATTCGGGGTACTAACCTTTTCCACGCGTTGCGTATCCAATGAAGCTCAGGATGCACTTCCAATGCCTCGCAATCGTTCGATATAACGATAAGTCACTGTAGGTAACACGAAATCGCGATATTTACCATTTCCACACGCTGTGTATCGAATTGAGGTAAGGAGTCACTACCCAATCCTCGCAATCGTTCGATATAACGATAAATCAATCTAGGAGACTCGGATTCGCGATATTTACCTTTTCCCACGCTGTGTATCGAAAGCAGCTAAGGATTCACTTCCCATGCCTCGCAATCATTCGATATAACCATAAGTCACTCTAGTAGACTTGGATTCCTGATATTTACCTTGTACACACGCTGTGTATCGAAAGCAGCTGAGTATTCACTTCCCAATCCTCGCAATCGTTCGATATAACTATAAACGTCTGTAGGGGACACGAAATCCCTATATTTACCTTTTCCAAACGCTGTGTATAGAAAGAAGCTAAGGATTCACTTCCCATACCTCGCAATCGTTCGATATAACGATATATCACTATAGTAGATTCGGATTCGCGATATTTCCACACGCTGTGTATGGAAAGCAGCTAAAGATTCACTTCCCATGCCTCGCAATCATTCGATATAACCATGAATCACTCTAGTAGACTCGGATTCCTGATATTTACCTAGTACACACGCTGTGTATCGAAAGCAGCTGAGTATTCACTTCCCAATCCTCGCAATCGTCCGATATAACAATAAACGTCTGTAGTCGATACGAAATCCCTATATTTACCTTTTACAAACGCTGTGTAAAGAAAGAAGCTAAGGATTCACTTCCCATATCTCGCAATCGTTCGATATAACGATATATCACTATAGTAGACTCGGATTCGCGATATTTACCTTTTCCACACGCTGTGTATGGAATGCAGCTAAGGATGCACTTCCCAATCATCGCAATCATTCGATATAACCATAAATCACTCTAGTAGACTTGGATTCCTGATATTTACCTTGTACACACGCTGTGTATCGAAAGCAGCTGAGTATTCACTTCCCAACCCTCGCAATCGTTCGATATAACTATAAACGTCTGTAGGGGACACGAAATCCCTATATTTACCTTTTCCAAACGCTGTGTATAGAAAGAAGCTAAGGATTCACTTCCCATACCTCGCAATCGTTCGATATAACGATATATCACTATAGTAGACTCGGATTCGCGATATTTACCTTTTCCACACGCTGTGTATGGAAAGCAGCTAAAGATTCACTTCCCATGCCTCGCAATCATTCGATATAACCATGAATCACTCTAGTAGACTCGGATTCCTGATATTTACCTAGTACACACGCTGTGTATCGAAAGCAGCTGAGTATTCACTTCCCAATCCTCGCAATCGTCCGATATAACAATAAACGTCTGTAGTCGATACGAAATCCCTATATTTACCTTTTACAAACGCTGTGTAAAGAAAGAAGCTAAGGATTCACTTCCCATATCTCGCAATCGTTCGATATAACGATATATCACTATAGTAGACTCGGATTCGCGATATTTACCTTTTCCACACGCTGTGTATGGAATGCAGCTAAGGATGCACTTCCCAATCATCGCAATCAATCGATATAACCTTAAATCAATCTAGTAGACTCTGATGCGCAATATTTACCTCTTCCACAGGCTGTGTATGGAAGGCAGCTAAGGATTCACTTCCCAATCCTTGCAATCGTTCGATATAACGATAAATCAATCTAGTATACTCTGATGCGCAATATTTATCTTTTCCACACGCTGTGTATCGAATGCAGCTAAGGATTCAGTTCCCAAATTTCGCAATCGTTCGATATAACGATAAATCACTCTAGTAGACACGGATTCGCGATATTTACCTTTTCCACACGCAGTGTATCGAATGAAGCTATGGATTCACTTCCCAATCTTCGCAATCGTTCGATATAACGATAAATTAATCTAGGAGACTCGGATTCGCGGTATTAACCTTTTCCACGCGTTGTGTATCCAATGAAGCTCACGCTGCACTTCCAAAGCCTCGCAATCGTTCGATATAACGATAAGTCACTGTAGGTAACACGAAATCGCGATATTTATCTTTTTCACACGCTGTGTATGGAAAACAGCTATGGATTCACTTCCCAAGCCCCGCAATCGTTCCATATAACGAGAAATCACTCTAGTAGGCTGGGATTCGCGATATTTACCTTTTCCCCGCGCTGTGTACCGAAAGCAGCTAAGGATTCACTTCCCAAGCCCCGCAATCGTTCCATATAACGAGAAATCACTCTAGTAGACTCGGATTCGCGATATTTACCTTTTCCCACGCTGTGTATCGAAAGCAGCTAAGGATTCAGTTCCCAATTTTCACAATCGTTCGATATAACGATAAATCACTCTAGTAGACACGGGTTCGCGATATTAACTTTTCCACACGCAGTGTATCGAAAGCAGTTAAGGATTCACTTCCCAATCACCGCAATATTTTGATATAACGATAAGTCACTGTTGGGGACTCGGATGAGCGATATTTACTTTTTCACACGTTGTGTATCGAAAGCAGCTAAGGATTCAGTTCCCAATTTTCAGAATCGTTCGATATAACGATAAATCACTCTAGCAGACACGTATTCGCGATATTTACCTTTTCCACACGCAGTGTATCGAAAGAAGCTAAGGATTCACTTCCCAATCTTCGCCATCGTTCGATATGACGATAAATTAATCTAGGAGACTCGGATTCGGGGTATTAACCTTTTCCACGCGTTGCGTATCCAATGAAGCTCTGGATGCACTTCCAATGCCTCGCAATCGTTCGATATAACGATAAGTCACTGTAGGTAACACGAAATCGCGATATTTACCATTTCCACACGCTGTGTATCGAATGGAGGTAAGGAGTCACTTCCCAATCCTCGCAATCGTTCGATATAACGATAAATCAATCTAGGAGACTCGGATTCGCGGTATTAACCTTTTCCACGCGCTGTGTATCGAAAGAAGCTCAGGATTCACTTCCCAAGCCTCGCAATCGTTCGATATAACGATATATCACTATAGTAGACTCGGATTCGCGATATTTACCTTTTCCACACGCTGTGTATGGAAAGCAGCTAAAGATTCACTTCCCATGCCTCGCAATCATTCGATATAACCATGAATCACTCTAGTAGACTCGGATTCCTGATATTTACCTAGTACACACGCTGTGTATCGAAAGCAGCTGAGTATTCACTTCCCAATCCTCGGAATCGTCCGATATAACAATAAACGTCTGTAGTCGATACGAAATCCCTATATTTACCTTTTCCAAACGCTGTGTAAAGAAAGAAGCTAAGGATTCACTTCCCAAGCCCCGCAATCGTTCCATATAACGATAAATCACTCTAGTAGACTCGGATTCGCGATATTTACCATTTCCACACGCTGTGTGTCGAATGGAGATAAGGAGTCACTTCCCAATCCTCGCAATCGGTCGATATAACCTTAAATCACTCTAGTAGACTCGGATTCGCGATATTTACCTTTTCCCACGCTGTGTATCGAAAGCAGCTAAGGATTCAGTTCCCAATTTTCGCAATCGTTCGATATAACGATAAATCACTCTAGTAGACACGGATTCGCGATATTTACCTTTTCCACACGCAGTGTATCGAAAGAAGCTATGGATTCACTTCCCAATCTTCGCAATCGTTCGATATAACCTTAAATCACTCTAGTAGACTCGGATTCGCGATATTTGCATTTTCCACACGCTGTGTATCGAATGGAGCTAAGGATTCACTTCCCAATCATCGCAATCGTTCGATATAACGATAAATTAATCTAGGAGACTCGGATTCGCGGTATTAACCTTTTCCACGCGTTGTGTATCCAATGAAGCTCACGCTGCACTTCCAAAGCCTCGCAATCGTTCGATATAACGATAAGTCACTGTAGGTAACACGAAATCGCGATATTTATCTTTTTCACACGCTGTGTATGGAAAACAGCTATGGATTCACTTCCCAAGCCCCGCAATCGTTCCATATAACGAGAAATCACTCTAGTAGGCTGGGATTCGCGATATTTACCTTTTCCCCGCGCTGTGTACCGAAAGCAGCTGAGGATTCACTTCCCAAGCCCCGCAATCGTTCCATATAACGAGAAATCACTCTAGTAGACTCGGATTCGCGATATTTACCTTTTCCCACGCTGTGTATCGAAAGCAGCTTAGGATTCAGTTCCCAATTTTCACAATCGTTCGATATAACGATAAATCACTCTAGTAGACACGGGTTCGCGATATTAACTTTTCCACACGCAGTGTATCGAAAGAAGTTAAGGATTCACTTCCCAATCTTTGCAATCGTTCGATATAACGATAAATTAATGTAGGAGACTCGGATTCGCGGTATTAACCTTTTCCACGCGTTGTGTATCCAATGAAGCTCAGGATTCACTTCCCAAGCCTCGCAATCGTTCGATATAACCAGAAATCACTCTAGGAGACTCGGATTCGCGACATTTACCTTTTCCACACGCAGTGTATCGAAAGCAGTTAAGGATTCACTTCCCAATCACCGCAATATTTTGATATAACGATAAGTCACTGTTGGGGACTCGGATGAGCGATATTTACTTTTTCACACGCTGTGTATCGAAAGCAGCTAAGGATTCAGTTCCCAATTTTCAGAATCGTTCGATATAACGATAAATCAATCTAGGAGACTCGGATTCGCGGTATTAACCTTTTCCACGCGCTGTGTATCGAAAGAAGCTCAGGATTCACTTCCCAAGCCTCGCAATCGTTCGATATAACCAGAAATCACTCTAGGAGACTCGGATTCGCGATATTTACCTTTTCCCACGCTGTGTATCGAAAGCAGCTAAGGATTCACTTCCCATGCCTCGCAATCATTCGATATAACCATAAATCACTCTAGTAGACTTGGATTCCTGATATTTACCTTGTACACACGCTGTGTATCGAAAGCAGCTGAGTATTCACTTCCCAACCCTCGCAATCGTTCGATATAACTATAAACGTCTGTAGGGGACACGAAATCCCTATATTTACCTTTTCCAAACGCTGTGTATAGAAAGAAGCTAAGGATTCACTTCCCATACCTCGCAATCGTTCGATATAACGATATATCACTATAGTAGACTCGGATTCGCGATATTTACCTTTTCCACACGCTGTGTATGGAAAGCAGCTAAAGATTCACTTCCCATGCCTCGCAATCATTCGATATAACCATGAATCACTCTAGTAGACTCGGATTCCTGATATTTACCTAGTACACACGCTGTGTATCGAAAGCAGCTGAGTATTCACTTCCCAATCCTCGCAATCGTCCGATATAACAATAAACGTCTGTAGTCGATACGAAATCCCTATATTTACCTTTTCCAAACGCTGTGTAAAGAAAGAAGCTAAGGATTCACTTCCCATATCTCGCAATCGTTCGATATAAAGATATATCACTATAGTAGACTCGGATTCGCGATATTTACCTTTTCCACACGCTGTGTATGGAATGCAGCTAAGGATTCACTTCCCAATCATCGCAATCGTTCGATATAATCTTAAATCAATCTAGTAGACTCTGATGCGCAATATTTACCTCTTCCACAGGCTGTGTATGGAAAGCAGCTAAGGATTCACTTCCCAATCCTTGCAATCGTTCGATATAACGATAAATCAATCTAGTATACTCTGATGCGCAATATTTATCTTTTCCACGCGCTGTGTATCGAATGCAGCTAAGTATTCACTTCCCCAGCCTCGCAATCGTTCGATATAACGATAACTCACTATAGTAGACTCGGATTCGCGGTATTAATCTTTTCCACGCGCTGTGTATCGAAAGCAGCTAAGGATTCACTTCCCAATCACCGCAATATTTTGATATAACGATAAGTCACTGTTGGGTACTCGGATGAGCGATATTTACTTTTTCACACGCTGTGTATCGAAAGCAGCTAAGGATTCAGTTCCCAATTTTCATAATCGTTCGATATAACGATAAATCACTCTAGCAGACACGTATTCGCGATATTTACCTTTTCCACACGGAGTGTATCGAAAGAAGCTAAGGATTCACTTCCCAATCTTCGCAATCGTTCGATATGACGATAAATTAATCTAGGAGACTCGGATTCGGGGTATTAACCTTTTCCACGCGTTGCGTATCCAATGAAGCTCAGGATGCACTTCCAATGCCTCGCAATCGTTCGATATAACGATAAGTCACTGTAGGTAACACGAAATCGCGATATTTACCATTTCCACACGCTGTGTATCGAATTGAGGTAAGGAGTCACTACCCAATCCTCGCAATCGTTCGATATAACGATAAATCAATCTAGGAGACTCGGATTCGCGGTATTAACCTTTTCCACGCGCTGTGTATCGAAAGAAGCTCAGGATTCACTTCCCAAGCCTCGCAATCGTTCGATATAACCAGAAATCACTCTAGGAGACTCGGATTCGCGATATTTACCTTTTCCCACGCTGTGTATCGAAAGCAGCTAAAGATTCACTTCCCATGCCTCGCAATCATTCGATATAACCATGAATCACTCTAGTAGACTCGGATTCCTGATATTTACCTAGTACACACGCTGTGTATCGAAAGCAGCTGAGTATTCACTTCCCAATCCTCGCAATCGTCCGATATAACAATAAACGTCTGTAGTCGATACGAAATCCCTATATTTACCTTTTACAAACGCTGTGTAAAGAAAGAAGCTAAGGATTCACTTCCCATATCTCGCAATCGTTCGATATAACGATATATCACTATAGTAGACTCGGATTCGCGATATTTACCTTTTCCACACGCTGTGTATGGAATGCAGCTAAGGATGCACTTCCCAATCATCGCAATCAATCGATATAACCTTAAATCAATCTAGTAGACTCTGATGCGCAATATTTACCTCTTCCACAGGCTGTGTATGGAAGGCAGCTAAGGATTCACTTCCCAATCCTTGCAATCGTTCGATATAACGATAAATCAATCTAGTATACTCTGATGCGCAATATTTATCTTTTCCACACGCTGTGTATCGAATGCAGCTAAGGATTCAGTTCCCAATTTTCGCAATCGTTCGATATAACGATAAATCACTCTAGTAGACACGGATTCGCGATATTTACCTTTTCCACACGCAGTGTATCGAATGAAGCTATGGATTCACTTCCCAATCTTCGCAATCGTTCGATATAACGATAAATTAATCTAGGAGACTCGGATTCGCGGTATTAACCTTTTCCACGCGTTGTGTATCCAATGAAGCTCACGCTGCACTTCCAAAGCCTCGCAATCGTTCGATATAACGATAAGTCACTGTAGGTAACACGAAATCGCGATATTTATCTTTTTCACACGCTGTGTATGGAAAACAGCTATGGATTCACTTCCCAAGCCCCGCAATCGTTCCATATAACGAGAAATCACTCTAGTAGGCTGGGATTCGCGATATTTACCTTTTCCCCGCGCTGTGTACCGAAAGCAGCTAAGGATTCACTTCCCAAGCCCCGCAATCGTTCCATATAACGAGAAATCACTCTAGTAGACTCGGATTCGCGATATTTACCTTTTCCCACGCTGTGTATCGAAAGCAGCTAAGGATTCAGTTCCCAATTTTCACAATCGTTCGATATAACGATAAATCACTCTAGTAGACACGGGTTCGCGATATTAACTTTTCCACACGCAGTGTATCGAAAGAAGTTAAGGATTCACTTCCCAATCTTTGCAATCGTTCGATATAACGATAAATTAATGTATGAGACTCGGATTCGCGGTATTAACCATTTCCACGCGTTGTGTATCCAATGAAGCTCAGGATTCACTTCCCAAGCCTCGCAATCGTTCGATATAACCAGAAATCACTCTAGGAGACTCGGATTCGCGACATTTACCTTTTCCACACGCAGTGTATCGAAAGCAGTTAAGGATTCACTTCCCAATCACCGCAACTTTTTGATATAACGATAAGTCACTGTTGGGGACTCGGATGAGCGATATTTACTTTTTCACACGCTGTGTATCGAAAGCAGCTAAGGATTCAGTTCCCAATTTTCAGAATCGTTCGATATAACGATAAATCACTCTAGCAGACACGTATTCGCGATATTTACCTTTTCCACACGCAGTGTATCGAAAGAAGCTAAGGATTCACTTCCCAATCTTCGCAATCGTTCGATATAACGATAAATTAATCTAGGAGACTCGGATTCGGGGTATTAACCTTTTCCACGCGTTGCGTATCCAATGAAGCTCCGGATGCACTTACAAAGCCTCGCAATCGTTCGATATAACGATAAGTCACTGTAGGTAACACGAAATCGCGATATTTACCATTTCCACACGCTGTGTATCGAATGGAGGTAAGAAGTCACTTCCCAATCCTCGCAATCGTTCGATATAACGATAAATCAATCTAGGAGACTCAGATTCGCGGTATTAACCTTTTCCACGCGCTGTGTATCGAAAGAAGCTCAGGATTCACTTCCCAAGCCTCGCAATCGTTCGATATAACCAGAAATCACTCTAGGAGACTCGGATTCGCGATATTTACCTTTTCCCACGCTGTGTATCGAAAGCAGCTAAGGATTCACTTCCCATGCCTCGCAATCATTCGATATAACCATAAATCACTCTAGTAGACTTGGATTCCTGATATTTACCTTGTACACACGCTGTGTATCGAAAGCAGCTAAGGATTCACTTCCCATGCCTCGCAATCATTCGATATAACCATAAATCACTCTAGTAGACTCGGATTCCTGATATTTACCTAGTACACACGCTGTGTATCGAAAGCAGCTGAGTATTCACTTCCCAATCCTCGCAATCGTTCGATATAACTATAAACGTCTGTAGGGGACACGAAATCCCTATATTTACCTTTTCCAAACGCTGAGTAAAGAAAGAAGCTAAGGATTCACTTCCCATATCTCGCAATCGTTCGATATAACGATATATCACTATAGTAGACTCGGATTCGCGATATTTACCTTTTCCACACGCTGTGTATGGAATGCAGCTAAGGATGCACTTCCCAATCATCGCAATCAATCGATATAACCTTAAATCAATCTAGTAGACTCTGATGCGCAATATTTACCTCTTCCACAGGCTGTGTATGGAAAGCAGCTAAGGATTCACTTCCCAATCCTTGCAATCGTTCGATATAACGATAAATCAATCTAGTATACTCTGATGCGCAATATTTATCTTTTCCACACGCTGTGTATCGAATGCAGCTAAGGATTCAGTTCCCAATTTTCGCAATCGTTCGATATAACGATAAATCACTCTAGTAGACACGGATTCGCGATATTTACCTTTTCCACACGCAGTGTATCGAATGAAGCTATGGATTCACTTCCCAATCTTCGCAATCGTTCGAAATAACCTTAAATCACTCTAGTAGACTCGGATTCGCGATATTTGCATTTTCCACACGCTGTGTATCGAATGGAGCTAAGGATTCACTTCCCAATCATCGCAATCGTTCGATATAACCAGAAATCACTCTAGGAGACTCGGATTCGCGACATTTACCTCTTCCACACGCAGTGTATCGAAAGCAGTTAAGGATTCACTTCCCAATCACCGCAATATTTTGATATAACGATAAGTCACTGTTGGGGACTCGGATGAGCGATATTTACCTTTTCACACGCTGTGTATCGAAAGCAGCTAAGGATACAGTTCCCAATTTTCAGAATCGTTCGATATAACGATAAATCACTCTAGTAGACACGGATTCGCGATATTTACTGTTTCCACACGCAATGTATCGAAAGAAGCTAAGGATTCACTTCCCAATCTTCGCAATCGTTCGATATAACGATAAATTAATCTAGGAGACTCGGATTCGCGGTATTAACCTTTTCCACGCGTTGTGTATCCAATGAAGCTCAGGATGCACTTCCAAAGCCTCGCAATCGTTCGATATAACGATAAGTCACTGTAGGTAACACGAAATCGCGATATTTACCATTTCCACACGCTGTGTATCGAATGGAGGTAAGGAGTCACTTCCCAATCCTCGCAATCGTTCGATATAACGATAAATCAATCTAGGAGACTCGGATTCGCGGTATTAACCTTTTCCACACGCTGTGTATCGAAAGAAGCTCAGGATTCACTTCCCAACCCTCGCAATCGTTCGATATAACGATAAATTAATGTAGGAGACTCGGATTCGCGGTATTAACCTTTTCCACGCGTTGTGTATCCAATGAAGCTCAGGATTCACTTCCCAAGCCTCGCAATCGTTCGATATAACCAGAAATCACTCTAGGAGACTCGGATTCGCGACATTTACCTTTTCCACACGCAGTGTATCGAAAGCAGTTAAGGATTCACTTCCCAATCACCGCAATATTTTGATATAACGATAAGTCACTGTTGGGGACTCGGATGAGCGATATTTACTTTTTCACACGCTGTGTATCGAAAGCAGCTAAGGATTCAGTTCCCAATTTTCAGAATCGTTCGATATAACGATAAATCACTCTAGTAGACACGTATTCGCGATATTTACCTTTTCCACACGCTGTGTGTCGAATGGAGGTAAGGAGTCACTTCCCAATCATCGCAATCATTCGATATAACCTTAAATCAATCTAGTAGACTCTGATGCGCAATATTTACCTCTTCCACAGGCTGTGTATGGAAAGCAGCTAAGGATTCACTTCCCAATCCCCGCAATGGTTCCATATAACGAGAAATCACTCTAGTAGGCTGGGATTCGCGATATTTACCTTTTCCCCGCGCTGTGTATCGAAAGCAGCTGAGGATTCACTTCCCAAGCCCCGCAATTGTTCCATATAACGAGAAATCACTCTAGTAGACTCGGATTCGCGATATTTACCTTTTCCCACGCTGTGTATCGAAAGCAGCTAAGGATTCACTTCCCATGCCTCGCAATCATTTGATATAACCATAAATCACTCTAGTATACTCTGATGCGCAATATTTATCTTTTCCACACGCTGTGTATCGAATGTAGCTAAGTATTCACTTCCCCAGCCTCGCAATCGTTCGATATAACGATAACTCACTATAGTAGACTCGGATTCGCGGTATTAATATTTTCCACGCGCTGTGTTTCGAAAGCAGCTAAGGATTCACTTCCCAAGCCTCTCAATCGTTCCATATAACGATAAATCACTCTAATAGATTCAGATTCGCGATATTTACCATTTCCACACACTGTGTATGGAAAGTAGCTAAGGAGTCACTTCCCAATCCTCGCAATTGTTCGATGTAACGATAAGTCACTGTAGGTAACACGAAATCGCGATATTTATCTTTTTCACACGCTGTGTATGGAAAGCAGCTAAGGATTAACTTCCCAAGCCCCGCAATCGTTCCATATAACGATAAATCACTCTAGTAGACTCGGATTCGCGATATTTACCATTTCCACACGCTGTGTGTCGAATGGAGGTAAGGATGCACTTCCCAATCATCGCAATCAATCGATATAACCTTAAATCAATCTAGTAGACTCTGATGCGCAATATTTACCTCTTCCACAGGCTGTGTATGGAAAGCAGCTAAGGATTCACTTCCCAATCCTTGCAATCGTTCGATATAACGATAAATCAATCTAGTATACTCTGATGCGCAATATTTATCTTTTCCACACGCTGTGTATCGAATGCAGCTAAGTATTCAGTTCCCAATTTTCAGAATCGTTCGATATAACGATAAATCACTCTAGTAGACACGTATTCGCGATATTTACCTTTTCCACACGCTGTGTGTCGAATGGAGGTAAGGAGTCACTTCCCAATCATCGCAATCATTCGATATAACCTTAAATCAATCTAGTAGACTCTGATGCGCAATATTTACCTCTTCCACAGGCTGTGTATGGAAAGCAGCTAAGGATTCACTTCCCAATCCCCGCAATGGTTCCATATAACGAGAAATCACTCTAGTAGGCTGGGATTCGCGATATTTACCTTTTCCCCGCGCTGTGTATCGAAAGCAGCTGAGGATTCACTTCCCAAGCCCCGCAATTGTTCCATATAACGAGAAATCACTCTAGTAGACTCGGATTCGCGATATTTACCTTTTCCCACGCTGTGTATCGAAAGCAGCTAAGGATTCACTTCCCATGCCTCGCAATCATTTGATATAACCATAAATCACTCTAGTATACTCTGATGCGCAATATTTATCTTTTCCACACGCTGTGTATCGAATGTAGCTAAGTATTCACTTCCCCAGCCTCGCAATCGTTCGATATAACGATAACTCACTATAGTAGACTCGGATTCGCGGTATTAATATTTTCCACGCGCTGTGTTTCGAAAGCAGCTAAGGATTCACTTCCCAAGCCTCTCAATCGTTCCATATAACGATAAATCACTCTAATAGATTCAGATTCGCGATATTTACCATTTCCACACACTGTGTATGGAAAGTAGCTAAGGAGTCACTTCCCAATCCTCGCAATTGTTCGATGTAACGATAAGTCACTGTAGGTAACACGAAATCGCGATATTTATCTTTTTCACACGCTGTGTATGGAAAGCAGCTAAGGATTAACTTCCCAAGCCCCGCAATCGTTCCATATAACGATAAATCACTCTAGTAGACTCGGATTCGCGATATTTACCATTTCCACACGCTGTGTGTCGAATGGAGGTAAGGATGCACTTCCCAATCATCGCAATCAATCGATATAACCTTAAATCAATCTAGTAGACTCTGATGCGCAATATTTACCTCTTCCACAGGCTGTGTATGGAAAGCAGCTAAGGATTCACTTCCCAATCCTTGCAATCGTTCGATATAACGATAAATCAATCTAGTATACTCTGATGCGCAATATTTATCTTTTCCACACGCTGTGTATCGAATGCAGCTAAGTATTCACTTCCCCAGCCTCGCAATCGTTCGATATAACGATAACTCACTATAGTAGACTCGGATTCGCGGTATTAATATTTTCCACGCGCTGTGTTTCGAAAGCAGCTAAGGATTCACTTCCCAAGCCTCTCAATCGTTCCATATAACGATAAATCACTCTAATAGATTCAGATTCGCGATATTTACCATTTCCACACACTGTGTATGGAAAGTAGCTAAGGAGTCACTTCCCAATCCTCGCAATTGTTCGATATAACGATAAGTCACTGTAGGTAACACGAAATCGCGATATTTATCTTTTTCACACGCAGTGTATCGAAAGAAGCTATGGATTCACTTCCCAATCTTCGCAATCGTTCGATATAACCTTAAATCACTCTAGTAGACTCGGATTCGCGATATTTGCATTTTCCACACGCTGTGTATCGAATGGAGCTAAGGATTCACTTCCCAATCATCGCAATCGTTCGATATAACGATAAATTAATCTAGGAGACTCGGATTCGCGGTATTAACCTTTTCCACGCGTTGTGTATCCAATGAAGCTCACGCTGCACTTCCAAAGCCTCGCAATCGTTCGATATAACGATAAGTCACTGTAGGTAACACGAAATCGCGATATTTATCTTTTTCACACGCTGTGTATGGAAAACAGCTATGGATTCACTTCCCAAGCCCCGCAATCGTTCCATATAACGAGAAATCACTCTAGTAGGCTGGGATTCGCGATATTTACCTTTTCCACACGCAGTGTATCGAAAGAAGTTAAGGATTCACTTCCCAATCTTTGCAATCGTTCGATATAACGATAAATTAATGTAGGAGACTCGGATTCGCGGTATTAACCTTTTCCACGCGTTGTGTATCCAATGAAGCTCAGGATTCACTTCCCAAGCCTCGCAATCGTTCGATATAACCACAAATCACTCTAGGAGACTCGGATTCGCGACATTTACCTTTTCCACACGCAGTGTATCGAAAGCAGTTAAGGATTCACTTCCCAATCACCGCAATATTTTGATATAACGATAAGTAACTGTTGGGGACTCGGATGAGCGATATTTACTTTTTCACACGCTGTGTATCGAAAGCAGCTAAGGATTCAGTTCCCAATTTTCAGAATCGTTCGATATAACGATAAATCACTCTAGCAGACACGTATTCGCGATATTTACCTTTTCCACACGCAGTGTATCGAAAGAAGCTAAGGATTCACTTCCCAAACTTCGCAATCGTTCGATATGACGATAAATTAATCTAGGAGACTCGGATTCGGGGTATTAACCTTTTCCACGCGTTGCGTATCCAATGAAGCTCAGGATGCACTTCCAAAGCCTCGCAATCGTTCGATATAACGATAAGTCACTGTAGGTAACACGAAATCGCGATATTTACCATTTCCACACGCTGTGTATCGAATGGAGGTAAGGAGTCACTTCCCAATCCTCGCAATCGTTCGATATAACGATAAATCAATCTAGGAGACTCGGAATCGCGGTATTAACCTTTTCCACGCGCTGTGTATCGAAAGAAGCTCAGGATTCACTTCCCAAGCCTCGCAATCGTTCGATATAACGATATATCACTATAGTAGACTCGGATTCGCGATATTTACCTTTTCCACACGCTGTGTATGGAATGCAGCTAAGGATGCACTTCCCAATCATCGCAATCAATCGATATAACCTTAAATCACTCTAGTAGACTTGGATTCCTGATATTTACCTTGTACACACGCTGTGTATCGAAAGCAGCTGAGTATTCACTTCCCAATCCTCGCAATCGTTCGATATAACTATAAACGTCTGTAGGGGACACGAAATCCCTATATTTACCTTTTCCAAACGCTGTGTATAGAAAGAAGCTAAGGATTCACTTCCCATACCTCGCAATCGTTCGATATAACGATATATCACTATAGTAGACTCGGATTCGCGATAATTACCTTTTCCACACGCTGTGTATGGAAAGCAGCTAAAGATTCACTTCCCATGCCTCGCAATCATTCGATATAACCATGAATCAATCTAGTAGACTCTGATGCGCAATATTTACCTCTTCCACAGGCTGTGTATGGAAAGCAGCTAAGGATTCACTTCCCAATCCTTGCAATCGTTCGATATAACGATAAATCAATCTAGGAGACTCGGAATCGCGGTATTAACCTTTTCCACGCGCTGTGTATCGAAAGAAGCTCAGGATTCACTTCCCAAGCCTCGCAATCGTTCGATATAACGATATATCACTATAGTAGACTCGGATTCGCGATATTTACCTTTTCCACACGCTGTGTATGGAATGCAGCTAAGGATGCACTTCCCAATCATCGCAATCAATCGATATAACCTTAAATCAATCTAGTAGACTCTGATGCGCAATATTTACCTCTTCCACAGGCTGTGTATGGAAAGCAGCTAAGGATTCACTTCCCAATCATTGCAATCGTTCGATATAACGATAAATCAATCTAGTATACTCTGATGCGCAATATTTATCTTTTCCACACGCTGTGTATCGAATGCAGCTAAGTATTCACTTCCCCAGCCTCGCAATCGTTCGATATAACGATAACTCACTATAGTAGACTCGGATTCGCGGTATTAATCTTTTCCACGCGCTGTGTATTGAAAGCAGCTAAGGATTCACTTCCTAAGCCCCTCAATCGTTCCATATAACGATAAATCACTCTAATAGATTCAGATTCGCGATATTTACCATTTCCACACACTGTGTATGGAAAGTAGCTAAGGAGTCACTTCCCAATCCTCGCAATCGTTCGATATAACGATAAGTCACTGTAGGTAACACGAAATCGCGATATTTATCTTTTTCACACGCTGTGTATGGAAAGCAGCTAAGGATTAACTTCCCAAGCCCCGCAATCGTTCCATATAACGATAAATCACTCTAGTAGACTCGGATTCGCGATATTTACCATTTCCACACGCTGTGTGTCGAATGGAGGTAAGGAGTCACTTCCCAATCCTCGCAATCGGTCGATATAACCTTAAATCACTCTAGTAGACTCGGATTCGCGATATTTACCTTTTCCCACGCTGTGTATCGAAAGCAGCTAAGGATTCAGTTCCCAATTTTCGCAATCGTTCGATATAACGATAAATCACTCTAGTAGACACGGATTCGCGATATTTACCTTTTCCACACGCAGTGTATCGAAAGAAGCTATGGATTCACTTCCCAATCTTCGCAATCGTTCGATATAACCTTAAATCACTCTAGTAGACTCGGATTCGCGATATTTGCATTTTCCACACGCTGTGTATCGAATGGAGCTAAGGATTCACTTCCCAATCATCGCAATCGTTCGATATAACGATAAATTAATCTAGGAGACTCGGATTCGCGGTATTAACCTTTTCCACGCGTTGTGTATCCAATGAAGCGCACGCTGCACTTCCAAAGCCTCGCAATCGTTCGATATAACGATAAGTCACTGTAGGTAACACGAAATCGCGATATTTATCTTTTTCACACGCTGTGTATGGAAAACAGCTATGGATTCACTTCCCAAGCCCCGCAATCGTTCCATATAACGAGAAATCACTCTAGTTGGCTGGGATTCGCGATATTTACCTTTTCCCCGCGCTGTGTACCGAAAGCAGCTGAGGATTCACTTCCCAAGCCCCGCAATCGTTCCATATAATTAGAAACCACTCTAGTAGACTCGGATTCGCGATATTTACCTTTTCCCACGCTGTGTATCGAAAGCAGCTAAGGATTCAGTTCCCAATTTTCACAATCGTTCGATATAACGATAAATCACTCTAGTAGACACGGGTTCGCGATATTAACTTTTCCACACGCAGTGTATCGAAAGAAGTTAAGGATTCACTTCCCAATCTTCGCAATCGTTCGATATGACGATAAATTAATCTAGGAGACTCGGATTCGGGGTATTAACCTTTTCCACGCGTTGCGTATCCAATGAAGCTCAGGATGCACTTCCAAAGCCTCGCAATCGTTCGATATAACGATAAGTCACTGTAGGTAACACGAAATCGCGATATTTACCATTTCCACACGCTGTGTATCGAATGGAGGTAAGGAGTCACTTCCCAATCCTCGCAATCGTTCGATATAACGATAAATCAATCTAGGAGACTCGGATTCGCGGTATTAACCTTTTCCACGCGCTGTGTATCGAAAGAAGCTCAGGATTCACTTCCCAAGCCTCGCAATCGTTCGATATAACCAGAAATCACTCTAGGATACTCGGATTCGCGATATTTACCTTTTCCCACGCTGTGTATCGAAAGCAGCTAAGGATTCACTTCCCATGCCTCGCAATCATTCGATATAACCATAAATCACTCTAGTAGACTTGGATTCCTGATATTTACCTTGTACACACGCTGTGTATCGAAAGCAGCTGAGTATTCACTTCCCAACCCTCGCAATCGTTCGATATAACTATAAACGTCTGTAGGGGACACGAAATCCCTATATTTACCTTTTCCAAACGCTGTGTATAGAAAGAAGCTAAGGATTCACTTCCCATACCTCGCAATCGTTCGATATAACGATATATCACTATAGTAGACTCGGATTCGCGATATTTACCTTTTCCACACGCTGTGTATGGAAAGCAGCTAAAGATTCACTTCCCATGCCTCGCAATCATTCGATATAACCATGAATCAATCTAGTAGACTCTGATGCGCAATATTTACCTCTTCCACAGGCTGTGTATGGAAAGCAGCTAAGGATGCACTTCCCAATCCTTGCAATCGTTCGATATAACGATAAATCAATCTAGGAGACTCTGATGCACAATATTTACCTCTTCCACAGGCTGTGTATGGAAAGCAGCTAAGGATTCACTTCCCAATCCTCGCAATCGTTCGATATAACGATATATCACTATAGTAGACTCGGATTCGCGATATTTACCTTTTCCACACGCTGTGTATGGAATGCAGCTAAGGATTCACTTCCCAATCATCGCAATCGTTCGATATAATCTTAAATCAATCTAGTAGACTCTGATGCGCAATATTTACCTGTTCCACAGGCTGTGTATGGAAAGCAGCTAAGGATTCACTTCCCAATCCTTGCAATCGTTCGATATAACGATAAATCAATCTAGTATACTCTGATGCGCAATATTTATCTTTTCCACACGCTGTGTATCGAATGCATCTAAGTATTCACTTCCCCAGCCTCGCAATCGTTCGATATAACGATAACTCACTATAGTAGACTCGGATTCGCGGTATTAATCTTTTCCACGCGCTGTGTATCGAAAGCAGCTAAGGATTCACTTCCTAAGCCCCTCAATCGTTCCATATAACGATAAATCACTCTAATAGATTCAGATTCGCGATATTTACCATTTCCACACACTGTGTATGGAAAGTAGCTAAGGAGTCACTTCCCAATCCTCGCAATCGTTCGATATAACGATAAGTCACTGCAGGTAACACGAAATCGCGATATTTATCTATTTCACACGCTGTGTATGGAAAGCAGCTAAGGATTAACTTCCCAAGCCCCGCAATCGTTCCATATAACGATAAATCACTCTAGTAGACTTGGATTCGCGATATTTACCATTTCCACATGCTGTGTGTCGAATGGAGGTAAGGAGTCACTTCCCAATCCTCGCAATCGGTCGATATAACCTTAAATCACTCTAGTAGACTCGGATTCGCGATATTTACCTTTTCCCACGCTGTGTATCGAAAGCAGCTAAGGATTCAGTTCCCAATTTTCGCAATCGTTCGATATAACGATAAATCACTCTAGTAGACACGGATTCGCGATATTTACCTTTTCCACACGCAGTGTATCGAAAGAAGTTAAGGATTCACTTCCCAATCTTTGCAATCGTTCGATATAACGATAAATTAATGTAGGAGACTCGGATTCGCGGTATTAACCTTTTCCACGCGTTGTGTATACAATGAAGCTCAGGATTCACTTCCCAAGCCTCGCAATCGTTCGATATAACCAGAAATCACTCTAGGAGACTCAGATTCGCGACATTTACCTTTTCCACACGCAGTGTATCGAAAGCAGTTAAGGATTCACTTCCCAATCACCGCAATATTTTGATATAACGATAAGTCACTGTTGGGTACTCGGATGAGCGATATTTACTTTTTCACACGCTGTGTATCGAAAGCAGCTAAGGATTCAGTTCCCAATTTTCAGAATCGTTCGATATAACGATAAATCACTCTAGCAGACACGTATTCGCGATATTTACCTTTTCCACACGGAGTGTATCGAAAGAAGCTAAGGATTCACTTCCCAATCTTCGCAATCGTTCGATATGACGATAAATTAATCTAGGAGACTCGGATTCGGGGTATTAACCTTTTCCACGCGTTGCGTATCCAATGAAGCTCATGATGCACTTCCAATGCCTCGCAATCGTTCGATATAACGATAAGTCACTGTAGGTAACACGAAATCGCGATATTTACCATTTCCACACGCTGTGTATCGAATTGAGGTAAGGAGTCACTTCCCAATCCTCGCAATCGTTCGATATAACGATAAATCAATCTAGGAGACTCGGATTCGCGGTATTAACCTTTTCCACGCGCTGTGTATCGAAAGAAGCTCAGGATTCACTTCCCAAGCCTCGCAATCGTTCGATATAACCAGAAATCACTCTAGGAGACTCGGATTCGCGACATTTACCTTTTCCACACGCAGTGAATCGAAAGCAGTTAAGGATTCACTTCCCAATCACCGCAATATTTTGATATAACGATAAGTCACTGTTGGGTACTCGGATGAGCGATATTTACTTTTTCACACGCTGTGTATCGAAAGGAGCTAAGGATTCAGTTCCCAATTTTCAGAATCGTTCGATATAACGATATATCACTATAGTAGACTCGGATTCGCGATATTTACCTTTTCCACACGCTGTGTATGGAAAGCAGCTAAAGATTCACTTCCCATGCCTCGCAATCATTCGATATAACCATGAATCACTCTAGTAGACTCGAATTCCTGATATTTACCTAGTACACACGCTGTGTATCGAAAGCAGCTGAGTATTCACTTCCCAATCCTCGCAATCGTCCGATATAACAATAAACGTCTGTAGTCGATACGAAATCCCTATATTTACCTTTTACAAACGCTGTGTAAAGAAAGAAGCTAAGGATTCACTTCCCATATCTCGCAATCGTTCGATATAACGATATATCACTATAGTAGACTCGGATTCGCGATATTTAACTTTTCCACACGCTGTGTATGGAATGCAGCTAAGGATGCACTTCCCAATCATCGCAATCAATCGATATAACCTTAAATCAATCTAGTAGACTCTGATGCGCAATATTTACCTCTTCCACAGGCTGTGTATGGAAAGCAGCTAAGGATTCACTTCCCAATCCTTGCAATCGTTCGATATAACGATAAATCAATCTAGTATACTCTGATGCGCAATATTTACCTCTTCCACAGGCTGTGTATGGAAAGCAGCTAAGGATTCACTTCCCAATCCCCGCAATGGTTCCATATAACGAGAAATCACTCTAGTAGGCTGGGATTCGCGATATTTACCTTTTCCCCGCGCTGTGTATCGAAAGCAGCTGAGGATTCACTTCCCAAGCCCCGCAATCGTTCCATATAACGAGAAATCACTCTAGTAGACTCGGATTCGCGATATTTACCTTTTCCCACGCTGTGTATCGAAAGCAGCTAAGGATTCACTTCCCATGCCTCGCAATCATTTGATATAACCATAAATCACTCTAGTATATTCTGATTGCCAATATTTATCTTTTCCACACGCTGTGTATCGAATGTAGCTAAGTATTCACTTCCCCAAGCCCCGCAATCGTTCCATATAACGAGAAATCACTCTAGTAGGCTGGGATTCGCGATATTTACCTTTTCCCCGCGCTGTGTACCGCAAGCAGCTAAGGATTCACTTCCCAAGCCCCGCAATCGTTCCATATAACGAGAAATCACTCTAGTAGACTCGGATTCGCGATATTTACCTTTTCCCACGCTGTGTATCGAAAGCAGCTAAGGATTCAGTTCCCAATTTTCACAATCGTTCGATATAACGATAAATCACTCTAGTAGACACGGGTTCGCGATATTAACTTTTCCACACGCAGTGTATCGAAAGAAGTTAAGGATTCACTTCCCAATCTTTGCAATCGTTCGATATAACGATAAATTAATGTAGGAGACTCGGATTCGCGGTATTAACCTTTTCCACGCGTTGTGTATCCAATGAAGCTCAGGATTCACTTCCCAAGCCTCGCAATCGTTCGATATAACCAGAAATCACTCTAGGAGACTCGGATTCGCGACATTTACCTTTTCCACACGCAGTGTATCGAAAGCAGTTAAGGATTCACTTCCCAATCACCGCAATATTTTGATATAACGATAAGTCACTGTTGGGGACTCGGATGAGCGATATTTACTTTTTCACACGCTGTGTATCGAAAGCAGCTAAGGATTCAGTTCCCAATTTTCAGAATCGTTCGATATAACGATAAATCACTCTAGCAGACACGTATTCGCGATATTTACCTTTTCCACACGCTGTGTGTCGAATGGAGGTAAGGAGTCACTTCCCAATCATCGCAATCATTCGATATAACCTTAAATCAATCTAGTAGACTCTGATGCGCAATATTTACCTCTTCCACAGGCTGTGTATGGAAAGCAGCTAAGGATTCACTTCAAAATCCCCGCAATGGTTCCATATAACGAGAAATCACTCTAGTAGGCTGGGATTCGCGATATTTACCTTTTCCCCGCGCTGTGTATCGAAAGCAGCTGAGGATTCACTTCCCAAGCCCCGCAATCGTTCCATATAACGAGAAATCACTCTAGTAGACTCGGATTCGCGATATTTACCTTTTTCCACGCTGTGTATCGAAAGCAGCTAAGGATTCACTTCCCATGCCTCGCAATCATTTGATATAACCATAAATCACTCTAGTATATTCTGATTGCCAATATTTATCTTTTCCACACGCTGTGTATCGAATGTAGCTAAGTATTCACTTCCCCAGCCTCGCAATCGTTCGATATAACGATAACTCACTATAGTAGACTCGGATTCGCGGTATTAATATTTTCCACGCGCTGTGTTTCGAAAGCAGCTAAGGATTCACTTCCCAAGCCTCTCAATCGTTCCATATAACGATAAATCACTCTAATAGATTCAGATTCGCGATATTTACCATTTCCACACACTGTGTATGGAAAGTAGCTAAGGAGTCACTTCCCAATCCTCGCAATTGTTCGATATAACGATAAGTCACTGTAGGTAACACGAAATCGCGATATTTATCTTTTTCACACGCTGTGTATGGAAAGCAGCTAAGGATTAACTTCCCAAGCCCCGCAATCGTTCCATATAACGATAAATCACTCTAGTTGACTCGGATTCGCGATATTTACCATTTCCACACGCTGTGTGTCGAATGGAGGTAAGGAGTCACTTCCCAATCATCGCAATCGGTCGATATAACCTTAAATCACTCTAGTAGACTCGGATTCGCGATATTTACCTTTTCCCACGCTGTGTATCGAAAGCAGCTAAGGATTCAGTTCCCAATTTTCGCAATCGTTCGATATAACGATAAATCACTCTAGTAGACACGGATTCGCGATATTTAACTTTTCCACACGCAGTGTATCGAAAGAAGCTATGGATTCACTTCCCAATCTTCGCAATCGTTCGATATAACCTTAAATCACTCTAGTAGACTCGGATTCGCGATATTTGCATTTTCCACACGCTGTGTATCGAATGGAGCTAAGGATTCACTTCCCAATCATCGCAATCGTTCGATATAACGATAAATTAATCTAGGAGACTCGGATTCGCGGTATTAACCTTTTCCACGCGTTGTGTATGCAATGAAGCTCACGCTGCACTTCCAAAGCCTCGCAATCGTTCGATATAACGATAAGTCACTGTAGGTAACACGAAATCGCGATATTTATCTTTTTCACACGCTGTGTATGGAAAACAGCTATGGATTCACTTCCCAAGCCCCGCAATCGTTCCATATAACGAGAAATCACTCTAGTAGGCTGGGATTCGCGATATTTACCTTTTCCCCGCGCTGTGTATCGAAAGCAGCTGAGGATTCACTTCCCAAGCCCCGCAATCGTTCCATATAACGAGAAATCACTCTAGTAGACTCGGATTCGCGATATTTACCTTTTCCCACGCTGTGTATCGAAAGCAGCTAAGGATTCAGTTCCCAATTTTCACAATCGTTCGATATAACGATAAATCACTCTAGTAGACACGGGTTCGCGATATTAACTTTTCCACACGCAGTGTATCGAAAGAAGTTAAGGATTCACTTCCCAATCACCGCAATATTTTGATATAACGATAAGTCACTGTTGGGGACTCGGATGAGCGATATTTACTTTTTCACACGCTGTGTATCGAAAGCAGCTAAGGATTCAGTTCCCAATTTTCACAATCGTTCGATATAACGATAAATCACTCTAGTAGACACGGGTTCGCGATATTAACTTTTCCCACGCTGTGTATCGAAAGCAGCTAAGGATTCAGTTCCCAATTTTCACAATCGTTCGATATAACGATAAATCACTCTAGTAGACACGGGTTCGCGATATTAACTTTTCCACACGCAGTGTATCGAAAGAAGTTAAGGATTCACTTCCCAATCTTTGCAATCGTTCGATATAACGATAAATTAATGTAGGAGACTCGGATTCGCGGTATTAACCTTTTCCACGCGTTGTGTATCCAATGAAACTCAGGATTCACTTCCCAAGCCTCGCAATCGTTCGATATAACCAGAAATCACTCTAGGAGACTCGGATTCGCGACATTTACCTTTTCCACACGCAGTGTATCGAAAGCAGTTAAGGATTCACTTCCCAATCACCGCAATATTTTGATATAACGATAAGTCACTGTTGGGGACTCGGATGAGCGATATTTACTTTTTCACACGCTGTGTATCGAAAGCAGCTAAGGATTCAGTTCCCAATTTTCAGAATCGTTCGATATAACGATAAATCACTCTAGCAGACACGTATTCGCGATATTTACCTTTTCCACACGCAGTGTATCGAAAGAAGCTAAGGATTCACTTCCCAATCTTCGCAATCGTTCGATATAACGATAAATTAATCTAGGAGACTCGAATTCGGGGTATTAACCTTTTCCACGCGTTGCGTATCCAATGAAGCTCAGGATGCACTTACAAAGCCTCGCAATCGTTCGATATAACGATAAGTCACTGTAGGTAACACGAAATCGCGATATTTACCATTTCCACACGCTGTGTATCGAATGGAGGTAAGGAGTCACTTCCCAATCCTCGCAATCGTTCGATATAACGATAAATCAATCTAGGAGACTCAGATTCGCGGTATTAACCTTTTCCACGCGCTGTGTATCGAAAGAAGCTCAGGATTCACTTCCCAAGCCTCGCAATCGTTCGATATAACCAGAAATCACTCTAGGAGACTCGGATTCGCGATATTTACCTTTTCCCACGCTGTGTATCGAAAGCAGCTAAGGATTCACTTCCCATGCCTCGCAATCATTCGATATAACCATAAATCACTCTAGTAGACTTGGATTCCTGATATTTACCTTGTACACACGCTGTGTATCGAAAGCAGCTAAGGATTCACTTCCCATGCCTCGCAATCATTCGATATAACCATAAATCACTCTAGTAGACTCGGATTCCTGATATTTACCTAGCACACACGCTGTGTATCGAAAGCAGCTGAGTATTCACTTCCCAATCCTCGCAATCGTTCGATATAACTATAAACGTCTGTAGGGGACACGAAATCCCTATATTTACCTTTTCCAAACGCTGTGTAAAGAAAGAAGCTAAGGATTCACTTCCCATATCTCGCAATCGTTCGATATAACGATATATCACTATAGTAGACTCGGATTCGCGATATTTACCTTTTCCACACGCTGTGTATGGAATGCAGCTAAGGATGCACTTCCCAATCATCGCAATCAATCGATATAACCTTAAATCAATCTAGTAGACTCTGACGCGCAATATTTACCTCTTCCACAGGCTGTGTATGGAAAGCAGCTAAGGATTCACTTCCCAATCCTTGCAATCGTTCGATATAACGATAAATCAATCTAGTATACTCTGATGCGCAATATTTGCATTTTCCACACGCTGTGTATCGAATGGAGCTAAGGATTCACTTCCCAATCATCGCAATCGTTCGATATAACCAGAAATCACTCTAGGAGACTCGGATTCGCGACATTTACCTCTTCCACACGCAGTGTATCGAAAGCAGTTAAGGATTCACTTCCCAATCACCGCAATATTTTGATATAACGATAAGTCACTGTTGGGGACTCGGATGAGCGATATTTACCTTTTCACACGCTGTGTATCGAAAGCAGCTAAGGATTCAGTTCCCAATTTTCAGAATCGTTCGATATAACGATAAATCACTCTAGTAGACACGTATTCGCGATATTTACCTTTTCCACACGCTGTGTGTCGAATGGAGGTAAGGAGTCACTTCCCAATCATCGCAATCATTCGATATAACCTTAAATCAATCTAGTAGACTCTGATGCGCAATATTTACCTCTTCCACAGGCTGTGTATGGAAAGCAGCTAAGGATTCACTTCCCAATCCCCGCAATGGTTCCATATAACGAGAAATCACTCTAGTAGGCTGGGATTCGCGATATTTACCTTTTCCCCGCGCTGTGTATCGAAAGCAGCTGAGGATTCACTTCCCAAGCCCCGCAATCGTTCCATATAACGAGAAATCACTCTAGTAGACTCGGATTCGCGATATTTACCTTTTCCCACGCTGTTGATCGAAAGCAGCTAAGGATTCACTTCCCATGCCTCGCAATCATTTGATATAACCATAAATCACTCTAGTATACTCTGATGCGCAATATTTATCTTTTCCACACGCTGTGTATCGAATGTAGCTAAGTATTCACTTCCCCAGCCTCGCAATCGTTCGATATAACGATAACTCACTATAGTAGACTCGGATTCGCGGTATTAATATTTTCCACGCGCTGTGTTTCGAAAGCAGCTAAGGATTCACTTCCCAAGCCTCTCAATCGTTCCATATAACGATAAATCACTCTAATAGATTCAGATTCGCGATATTTACCATTTCCACACACTGTGTGTCGAATGGAGGTAAGGATGCACTTCCCAATCATCGCAATCAATCGATATAACCTTAAATCAATCTAGTAGACTCTGATGCGCAATATTTACCTCTTCCACAGGCTGTGTATGGAAAGCAGCTAAGGATTCACTTCCCAATCCTTGCAATCGTTCGATATAACGATAAATCAATCTAGTATACTCTGATGCGCAATATTTATCTTTTCCACACGCTGTGTATCGAATGCAGCTAAGTATTCACTTCCCCAGCCTCGCAATCGTTCGATATAACGATAACTCACTATAGTAGACTCGGATTCGCGGTATTAATATTTTCCACGCGCTGTGTTTCGAAAGCAGCTAAGGATTCACTTCCCAAGCCACTCAATCGTTCCGTATAACGATAAATCACTCTAATAGATTCAGATTCGCGATATTTACCATTTCCACACACTGTGTATGGAAAGTAGCTAAGGAGTCACTTCCCAATCCTCGCAATTGTTCGATATAACGATAAGTCACTGTAGGTAACACGAAATCGCGATATTTATCTTTTTCACACGCTGTGTATGGAAAGCAGCTAAGGATTAACTTCCCAAGCCCCGCAATCGTTCCATATAACGATAAATCACTCTAGTAGACTCGGATTCGCGATATTTACCTTTTCCACACGCAGTGTATCGAAAGAAGCTATGGATTCACTTCCCAATCTTCGCAATCGTTCGATATCACCTTAAATCACTCTAGTAGACTCGGATTCGCGATATTTACCTTTTCCCACGCTGTGTATCGAAAGCAGCTAAGGATTCAGTTCCCAATTTTCGCAATCGTTCGATATAACGATAAATCACTCTAGTAGACACGGATTCGCGATATTTACCTTTTCCACACGCAGTGTATCGAAAGAAGCTATGGATTCACTTCCCAATCTTCGCAATCGTTCGATATAACGTTGAATCACTCTAGTAGACTCGGATTCGCGATATTTGCATTTTCCACACGCTGTGTATCGAATGGAGCTAAGGATTCACTTCCCAATCATCGCAATCGTTCGATATAACGATAAATTAATCTAGGAGACTCGGATTCGCGATATTTACCTTTTCCCCGCGCTGTGTACCGAAAGCAGCTGAGGATTCACTTCCCAAGCCCCGCAATCGTTCCATATAATTAGAAACCACTCTAGTAGACTCGGATTCGCGATATTTACCTTTTCCCACGCTGTGTATCGAAAGCAGCTAAGGATTTAGTTCCCAATTTTCACAATCGTTCGATATAACGATAAATCACTCTAGTAGACACGGGTGCGCGATATTAACTTTTCCACACGCAGTGTATCGAAAGAAGTTAAGGATTCACTTCCCAATCTTTGCAATCGTTCGATATAACGATAAATTAATGTAGGAGACTCGGATTCGCGGTATTAACCTTTTCCACGCGTTGTGTATCCAATGAAGCTCAGGATTCACTTCCCAAGCCTCGCAATCGTTCGATATAACCAGAAATCACTCTAGGAGACTCGGATTCGCGACATTTACCTTTTCCACACGCAGTGTATCGAAAGCAGTTAAGGATTCACTTCCCAATCACCGCAATATTTTGATATAACGATAAGTCACTGTTGGGTACTCGGATGAGCGATATTTACTTTTTCACACGCTGTGTATCGAAAGCAGCTAAGGATTCAGTTCCCAATTTTCAGAATCGTTCGATATAACGATAAATCACTCTAGCAGACACGTATTCGCGATATTTACCTTTTCCACACGGAGTGTATCGAAAGAAGCTAAGGATTCACTTCCCAATCTTCGCAATCGTTCGATATGACGATAAATTAATCTAGGAGACTCGGATTCGGGGTATTAACCTTTTCCACGCGTTGCGTATCCAATGAAGCTCAGGATGCACTTCCAATGCCTCGCAATCGTTCGATATAACGATAAGTCACTGTAGGTAACACGAAATCGCGATATTTACCATTTCCACACGCTGTGTATCGAATTGAGGTAAGGAGTCACTTCCCAATGATCGCAATCGTTCGATATAACGATAAATCAATCTAGGAGACTCGGATTCGCGGTATTAACCTTTTCCACGCGCTGTGTATCGAAAGAAGCTCAGGATTCACTTCCCAAGCCTCGCAATCGTTCGATATAACCAGAAATCACTCTAGGAGACTCGGATTCGCGATATTTACCTTTTCCCACGCTGTGTATCGAAAGCAGCTAAGGATTCACTTCCCATGCCTCGCAATCATTCGATATAACCATAAATCACTCTAGTAGACTTGGATTCCTGATATTTACCTTGTACACACGCTGTGTATCGAAAGCAGCTGAGTATTCACTTCCCAATCCTCGCAATCGTTCGATATAACTATAAACGTCTGTAGGGGACACGAAATCCCTATATTTACCTTTTCCAAACGCTGTGTATAGAAAGAAGCTAAGGATTCACTTCCCATACCTCGCAATCGTTCGATATAACGATATATCACTATAGTAGACTCGGATTCGCGATATTTACCTTTTCCACACGCTGTGTATGGAAAGCAGCTAAAGATTCACTTCCCAAGCCCCGCAATCGTTCCATATAATTAGAAATCACTCTAGTAGACTCGGATTCGCGATATTTACCTTTTCCCACGCTGTGTATCGAAAGCAGCTAAGGATTTAGTTCCCAATTTTCACAATCGTTCGATATAACGATAAATCACTCTAGTAGACACGGGTGCGCGATATTAACTTTTCCACACGCAGTGTATCGAAAGAAGTTAAGGATTCACTTCCCAATCACCGCAATATTTTGATATAACGATAAGTCACTGTTGGGTACTCGGATGAGCGATATTTACTTTTTCACACGCTGTGTATCGAAAGCAGCTAAGGATTCAGTTCCCAATTTTCAGAATCGTTCGATATAACGATAAATCACTCTAGCAGACACGTATTCGCGATATTTACCTTTTCCACACGGAGTGTATCGAAAGAAGCTAAGGATTCACTTCCCAATCTTCGCAATCGTTCGATATGACGATAAATTAATCTAGGAGACTCGGATTCGGGGTATTAACCTTTTCCACGCGTTGCGTATCCAATGAAGCTCAGGATGCACTTCCAATGCCTCGCAATCGTTCGATATAACGATAAGTCACTGTAGGTAACACGAAATCGCGATATTTACCATTTCCACACGCTGTGTATCGAATTGAGGTAAGGAGTCACTTCCCAATCCTCGCAATCGTTCGATATAACGATAAATCAATCTAGGAGACTCGGATTCGCGGTATTAACCTTTTCCACGCGCTGTGTATCGAAAGAAGCTCAGGATTCACTTCCCAAGCCTCGCAATCGTTCGATATAACCAGAAATCACTCTAGGAGACTCGGATTCGCGATATTTACCTTTTCCCACGCTGTGTATCGAAAGCAGCTAAGGATTCACTTCCCATGCCTCGCAATCATTCGATATAACCATAAATCACTCTAGTAGACTTGGATTCCTGATATTTACCTTGTACACACGCTGTGTATCGAAAGCAGCTGAGTATTCACTTCCCAATCCTCGCAATCGTTCGATATAACTATAAACGTCTGTAGGGGACACGAAATCCCTATATTTACCTTTTCCAAACGCTGTGTATAGAAAGAAGCTAAGGATTCACTTCCCATACCTCGCAATCGTTCGATATAACGATATATCACTATAGTAGACTCGGATTCGCGATATTTACCTTTTCCACACGCTGTGTATGGAAAGCAGCTAAAGATTCACTTCCCATGCCTCGCAATCATTCGATATAACCATGAATCACTCTAGTAGACTCGGATTCCTGATATTTACCTAGTACACACGCTGTGTATCGAAAGCAGCTGAGTATTCACTTCCCAATCCTCGCAATCGTCCGATATAACAATAAACGTCTGTAGTCGATACGAAATCCCTATATTTACCTTTTACAAACGCTGTGTAAAGAAAGAAGCTAAGGATTCACTTCCCATATCTCGCAATCGTTCGATATAACGATATATCACTATAGTAGACTCGGATTCGCGATATTTAACTTTTCCACACGCTGTGTATGGAATGCAGCTAAGGATGCACTTCCCAATCATCGCAATCAATCGATATAACCTTAAATCAATCTAGTAGACTCTGATGCGCAATATTTACCTCTTCCACAGGCTGTGTATGGAAAGCAGCTAAGGATTCACTTCCCAATCCTTGCAATCGTTCGATATAACGATAAATCAATCTAGTATACTCTGATGCGCAATATTTATCTTTTCCACACGCTGTGTATCGAATGCAGCTAAGGATTCAGTTCCCAATTTTCGCAATCGTTCGATATAACGATAAATCACTCTAGTAGACACGGATTCGCGATATTTACCATTTCCACACGCTGTGTATCGAATTGAGGTAAGGAGTCACTTCCCAATCCTCGCAATCGTTCGATATAACGATAAATCAATCTAGGAGACTCGGATTCGCGGTATTAACCTTTTCCACGCGCTGTGTATCGAAAGAAGCTCAGGATTCACTTCCCAAGCCTCGCAATCGTTCGATATAACCAGAAATCACTCTAGGAGACTCGGATTCGCGATATTTACCTTTTCCCACGCTGTGTATCGAACGCAGCTAAGGATTCACTTCCCATGCCTCGCAATCATTCGATATAACCATAAATCACTCTAGTAGACTTGGATTCCTGATATTTACCTTGTACACACGCCGTGTATCGAAAGCAGCTGAGTATTCACTTCCCATACCTCGCAATCGTTCGATATAACGATATATCACTATAGTAGACTCGGATTCGCGATATTTACCTTTTCCACACGCTGTGTATGGAAAGCAGCTAAAGATTCACTTCCCAAGCCCCGCAATCGTTCCATATAATTAGAAATCACTCTAGTAGACTCGGATTCGCGATATTTACCTTTTCCCACGCTGTGTATCGAAAGCAGCTAAGGATTTAGTTCCCAATTTTCACAATCGTTCGATATAACGATAAATCACTCTAGTAGACACGGGTGCGCGATATTAACTTTTCCACACGCAGTGTATCGAAAGAAGTTAAGGATTCACTTCCCAATCACCGCAATATTTTGATATAACGATAAGTCACTGTTGGGTACTCGGATGAGCGATATTTACTTTTTCACACGCTGTGTATCGAAAGCAGCTAAGGATTCAGTTCCCAATTTTCAGAATCGTTCGATATAACGATAAATCACTCTAGCAGACACGTATTCGCGATATTTACCTTTTCCACACGGAGTGTATCGAAAGAAGCTAAGGATTCACTTCCCAATCTTCGCAATCGTTCGATATGACGATAAATTAATCTAGGAGACTCGGATTCGGGGTATTAACCTTTTCCACGCGTTGCGTATCCAATGAAGCTCAGGATGCACTTCCAATGCCTCGCAATCGTTCGATATAACGATAAGTCACTGTAGGTAACACGAAATCGCGATATTTACCATTTCCACACGCTGTGTATCGAATTGAGGTAAGGAGTCACTTCCCAATCCTCGCAATCGTTCGATATAACGATAAATCAATCTAGGAGACTCGGATTCGCGGTATTAACCTTTTCCACGCGCTGTGTATCGAAAGAAGCTCAGGATTCACTTCCCAAGCCTCGCAATCGTTCGATATAACCAGAAATCACTCTAGGAGACTCGGATTCGCGATATTTACCTTTTCCCACGCTGTGTATCGAAAGCAGCTAAGGATTCACTTCCCATGCCTCGCAATCATTCGATATAACCATAAATCACTCTAGTAGACTTGGATTCCTGATATTTACCTTGTACACACGCTGTGTATCGAAAGCAGCTGAGTATTCACTTCCCAATCCTCGCAATCGTTCGATATAACTATAAACGTCTGTAGGGGACACGAAATCCCTATATTTACCTTTTCCAAACGCTGTGTATAGAAAGAAGCTAAGGATTCACTTCCCATACCTCGCAATCGTTCGATATAACGATATATCACTATAGTAGACTCGGATTCGCGATATTTACCTTTTCCACACGCTGTGTATGGAAAGCAGCTAAAGATTCACTTCCCATGCCTCGCAATCATTCGATATAACCATGAATCACTTTAGTAGACTCGGATTCCTGATATTTACCTAGTACACACGCTGTGTATCGAAAGCAGCTGAGTATTCACTTCCCAATCCTCGCAATCGTCCGATATAACTATAAACGTCTGTAGTCGATACGAAATCCCTATATTTACCTTTTACAAACGCTGTGTAAAGAAAGAAGCTAAGGATTCACTTCCCATACCTCGCAATCGTTCGATATAACGATATATCACTATAGTAGACTCGGATTCGCGATATTTAACTTTTCCACACGCTGTGTATGGAATGCAGCTAAGGATGCACTTCCCAATCATCGCAATCAATCGATATAACCTTAAATCAATCTAGTAGACTCTGATGCGCAATATTTACCTCTTCCACAGGCTGTGTATGGAAAGCAGCTAAGGATTCACTTCCCAATCCTTGCAATCGTTCGATATAACGATAAATCAATCTAGTATACTCTGATGCGCAATATTTATCTTTTCCACACGCTGTGTATCGAATGCAGCTAAGGATTCAGTTCCCAATTTTCGCAATCGTTCGATATAACGATAAATCACTCTAGTAGACACGGATTCGCGATATTTACCTTTTCCACACGCAGTGTATCGAATGAAGCTATGGATTCACTTCCCAATCTTCGCAATCGTTCGATATAACCTTAAATCACTCTAGTAGACTCGGATTCGCGATATTTGCATTTTCCACACGCTGTGTATCGAATGGAGCTAAGGATTCACTTCCCAATCATCGCAATCGTTCGATATAACGATAAAATAATCTAGGAGACTCGGATTCGCGGTATTAACCTTTTCCACGCGTTGTGTATCCAATGAAGCTCACGCTGCACTTCCAAAGCCTCGCAATCGTTCGATATAACGATAAGTCACTGTAGGTAACACGAAATCGCGATATTTATCTTTTTCACACGCTGTGTATGGAAAACAGCTATGGATTCACTTCCCAAGCCCCGCAATCGTTCCATATAACGAGAAATCACTCTAGTAGGCTGGGATTCGCGATATTTACCTTTTCCCCGCGCTGTGTACCGAAAGCAGCTAAGGATTCACTTCCCAAGCCCCGCAATCGTTCCATATAACGAGAAATCACTCTAGTAGACTCGGATTCGCGATATTTACCTTTTCCCACGCTGTGTATCGAAAGCAGCTAAGGATTCAGTTCCCAATTTTCACAATCGTTCGATATAACGATAAATCACTCTAGTAGACACGGGTTCGCGATATTAACTTTTCCACACGCAGTGTATCGAAAGAAGTTAAGGATTCACTTCCCAATCTTTGCAATCGTTCGATATAACGATAAATTAATGTAGGAGACTCGGATTCGCGGTATTAACCTTTTCCACACGTTGTGTATCCAATGAAGCTCAGGATTCACTTCCCAAGCCTCGCAATCGTTCGATATAACCAGAAATCACTCTAGGAGACTCGGATTCGCGACATTTACCTTTTCCACACGCAGTGTATCGAAAGCAGTTAAGGATTCACTTCCCAATCACCGCAATATTTTGATATAACGATAAGTCACTGTTGGGGACTCGGATGAGCGATATTTACTTTTTCACACGCTGTGTATCGAAAGCAGCTAAGGATTCAGTTCCCAATTTTCAGAATCGTTCGATATAACGATAAATCACTCTAGCAGACACGTATTCGCGATATTTACCTTTTCCACACGCTGTGTGTCGAATGGAGGTAAGGAGTCACTTCCCAATCATCGCAATCATTCGATATAACCTTAAATCAATCTAGTAGACTCTGATGCACAATATTTACCTCTTCCACAGGCTGTGTATGGAAAGCAGCTAAGGATTCACTTCCCAATCCCCGCAATGGTTCCATATAACGAGAAATCACTCTAGTAGGCTGGGATTCGCGATATTTACCTTTTCCCCGCGCTGTGTATCGAAAGCAGCTGAGGATTCACTTCCCAAGCCCCGCAATCGTTCCATATAACGAGAAATCACTCTAGTAGACTCGGATTCGCGATATTTACCTTTTCCCACGCTGTGTATCGAAAGCAGCTAAGGATTCACTTCCCATGCCTCGCAATCATTTGATATAACCATAAATCACTCTAGTATATTCTGATTGCCAATATTTATCTTTTCCACACGCTGTGTATCGAATGTAGCTAAGTATTCACTTCCCGAAGCCCCGCAATCGTTCCATATAACGAGAAATCACTCTAGTAGGCTGGGATTCGCGATATTTACCTTTTCCCCGCGCTGTGTACCGCAAGCAGCTAAGGATTCACTTCCCAAGCCCCGCAATCGTTCCATATAACGAGAAATCACTCTAGTAGACTCGGATTCGCTATATTTACCTTTTCCCACGCTGTGTATCGAAAGCAGCTAAGGATTCAGTTCCCAATTTTCACAATCGTTCGATATAACGATAAATCACTCTAGTAGACACGGGTTCGCGATATTAACTTTTCCACACGCAGTGTATCGAAAGAAGTTAAGGATTCACTTCCCAATCTTTGCAATCGTTCGATATAACGATAAATTAATGTAGGAGACTCGGATTCGCGGTATTAACCTTTTCCACGCGTTGTGTATCCAATGAAGCTCAGGATTCACTTCCCAAGCCTCGCAATCGTTCGATATAACCAGAAATCACTCTAGGAGACTCGGATTCGCGACATTTACCTTTTCCACACGCAGTGTATCGAAAGCAGTTAGGGATTCAGTTCCCAATTTTCAGAATCGTTCGATATAACGATAAATCACTCTAGCAGACACGTATTCGCGATATTTACCTTTTCCACACGCTGTGTGTCGAATGGAGGTAAGGAGTCACTTCCCAATCATCGCAATCATTCGATATAACCTTAAATCAATCTAGTAGACTCTGATGCGCAATATTTACCTCTTCCACAGGCTGTGTATGGAAAGCAGCTAAGGATTCACTTCCCAATCCCCGCAATGGTTCCATATAACGAGAAATCACTCTAGTAGGCTGGGATTCGCGATATTTACCTTTTCCCCGCGCTGTGTATCGAAAGCAGCTGAGGATTCACTTCCCAAGCCCCGCAATCGTTCCATATAACGAGAAATCACTCTAGTAGACTCGGATTCGCGATATTTACCTTTTCCCACGCTGTGTATCGAAAGCAGCTAAGGATTCACTTCCCATGCCTCGCAATCATTTGATATAACCATAAATCACTCTAGTATATTCTGATTGCCAATATTTATCTTTTCCACACGCTGTGTATCGAATGTAGCTAAGTATTCACTTCCCCAGCCTCGCAATCGTTCGATATAACGATAACTCACTATAGTAGACTCGGATTCGCGGTATTAATATTTTCCACGCGCTGTGTTTCGAAAGCAGCTAAGGATTCACTTCCCAAGCCTCTCAATCGTTCCATATAACGATAAATCACTCTAATAGATTCAGATTCGCGATATTTACCATTTCCACACACTGTGTATGGAAAGTAGCTAAGGATTCACTTCCCAATCCTCGCAATTGTTCGATATAACGATAAGTCACTGTAGGTAACACGAAATCGCGATATTTATCTTTTTCACACGCTGTGTATGGAAAGCAGCTAAGGATTAACTTCCCAAGCCCCGCAATCGTTCCATATAACGATAAATCACTCTAGTAGACTCGGATTCGCGATATTTACCATTTCCACACGCTGTGTGTCGAATGGAGGTAAGGAGTCACTTCCCAATCCTCGCAATCGGTCGATATAACCTTAAATCACTCTAGTAGACTCGGATTCGCGATATTTACCTTTTCCCACGCTGTGTATCGAAAGCAGCTAAGGATTCAGTTCCCAATTTTCGCAATCGTTCGATATAACGATAAATCACTCTAGTAGACACGGATTCGCGATATTTAACTTTTCCACACGCAGTGTATCGAAAGAAGCTATGGATTCACTTCCCAATCTTCGCAATCGTTCGATATAACCTTAAATCACTCTAGTAGACTCGGATTCGCGATATTTGCATTTTCCACACGCTGTGTATCGAATGGAGCTAAGGATTCACTTCCCAATCATCGCAATCGTTCGATATAACGATAAATTAATCTAGGAGACTCGGATTCGCGGTATTAACCTTTTCCACGCGTTGTGTATGCAATGAAGCACACGCTGCACTTCCAAAGCCTCGCAATCGTTCGATATAACGATAAATTAATCTAGGAGACTCGGATTCGCGGTATTAACCTTTTCCACGCGTTGTGTATGCAATGAAGCACACGCTGCACTTCCAAAGCCTCGCAATCGTTCGATATAACGATAAGTCACTGTAGGTAACACGAAATCGCGATATTTATCTTTTTCACACGCTGTGTATGGAAAACAGCTATGGATTCACTTCCCATGCCCCGCAATCGTTCCATATAACGAGAAATCACTCTAGTAGGCTGGGATTCGCGATATTTACCTTTTCCCCGCGCTGTGTATCGAAAGCAGCTGAGGATTCACTTCCCAAGCCCCGCAATCGTTCCATATAACGAGAAATCACTCTAGTAGACTCGGATTCGCGATATTTACCTTTTCCCACGCTGTGTATCGAAAGCAGCTAAGGATTCAGTTCCCAATTTTCACAATCGTTCGATATAACGATAAATCACTCTAGTAGAAACGGGTTCGCGATATTAACTTTTCCACACGCAGTGTATCGAAAGAAGTTAAGGATTCACTTCCCAATCTTTGCAATCGTTCGATATAACGATAAATTAATGTAGGAGACTCGGATTCGCGGTATTAACCTTTTCCACGCGTTGTGTATCCAATGAAACTCAGGATTCACTTCCCAAGCCTCGCAATCGTTCGATATAACCAGAAATCACTCTAGGAGACTCGGATTCGCGACATTTACCTTTTCCACACGCAGTGTATCGAAAGCAGTTAAGGATTCACTTCCCAATCACCGCAATATTTTGATATAACGATAAGTCACTGTTGGGGACTCGGATGAGCGATATTTACTTTTTCACACGCTGTGTATCGAAAGCAGCTAAGGATTCAGTTCCCAATTTTCAGAATCGTTCGATATAACGATAAATCACTCTAGCAGACACGTATTCGCGATATTTACCTTTTCCACACGCAGTGTATCGAAAGAAGCTAAGGATTCACTTCCCAATCTTCGCAATCGTTCGATATAACGATAAATTAATCTAGGAGACTCGGATTCGGGGTATTAACCTTTTCCACGCGTTGCGTATCCAATGAAGCTCAGGATGCACTTACAAAGCCTCGCAATCGTTCGATATAACGATAAGTCACTGTAGGTAACACGAAATCGCGATATTTACCATTTCCACACGCTGTGTATCGAATGGAGGTAAGGAGTCACTTCCCAATCCTCGCAATCATTCGATATAACCATGAATCACTCTAGTAGACTCGGATTCCTGATATTTACCTAGTACACACGCTGTGTATCGAAAGCAGCTGAGTATTCACTTCCCAATCCTCGCAATCGTCCGATATAACAATAAACGTCTGTAGTCGATACGAAATCCCTATATTTACCTTTTACAAACGCTGTGTAAAGAAAGAAGCTAAGGATTCACTTCCCATATCTCGCAATCGTTCGATATAACGATATATCACTATAGTAGACTCGGATTCGCGATATTTAACTTTTCCACACGCTGTGTATGGAATGCAGCTAAGGATGCACTTCCCAATCATCGCAATCAATCGATATAACCTTAAATCAATCTAGTAGACTCTGATGCGCAATATTTACCTCTTCCACAGGCTGTGTATGGAAAGCAGCTAAGGATTCACTTCCCAATCCTTGCAATCGTTCGATATAACGATAAATCAATCTAGTATACTCTGATGCGCAATATTTATCTTTTCCACACGCTGTGTATCGAATGCAGCTAAGGATTCAGTTCCCAATTTTCGCAATCGTTCGATATAACGATAAATCACTCTAGTAGACACGGATTCGCGATATTTACCATTTCCACACGCTGTGTATCGAATTGAGGTAAGGAGTCACTTCCCAATCCTCGCAATCGTTCGATATAACGATAAATCAATCTAGGAGACTCGGATTCGCGGTATTAACCTTTTCCACGCGCTGTGTATCGAAAGAAGCTCAGGATTCACTTCCCAAGCCTCGCAATCGTTCGATATAACCAGAAATCACTCTAGGAGACTCGGATTCGCGATATTTACCTTTTCCCACGCTGTGTATCGAACGCAGCTAAGGATTCACTTCCCATGCCTCGCAATCATTCGATATAACCATAAATCACTCTAGTAGACTTGGATTCCTGATATTTACCTTGTACACACGCCGTGTATCGAAAGCAGCTGAGTATTCACTTCCCAATCCTCGCAATCGTTCGATATAACTATAAACGTCTGTAGGGGACACGAAATCCCTATATTTACCTTTTCCAAACGCTGTGTATAGAAAGAAGCTAAGGATTCACTTCCCATACCTCGCAATCGTTCGATATAACGATATATCACTATAGTAGACTCGGATTCGCGATATTTACCTTTTCCACACGCTGTGTATGGAAAGCAGCTAAAGATTCACTTCCCAAGCCCCGCAATCGTTCCATATAATTAGAAATCACTCTAGTAGACTCGGATTCGCGATATTTACCTTTTCCCACGCTGTGTATCGAAAGCAGCTAAGGATTTAGTTCCCAATTTTCACAATCGTTCGATATAACGATAAATCACTCTAGTAGACACGGGTGCGCGATATTAACTTTTCCACACGCAGTGTATCGAAAGAAGTTAAGGATTCACTTCCCAATCACCGCAATATTTTGATATAACGATAAGTCACTGTTGGGTACTCGGATGAGCGATATTTACTTTTTCACACGCTGTGTATCGAAAGCAGCTAAGGATTCAGTTCCCAATTTTCAGAATCGTTCGATATAACGATAAATCACTCTAGCAGACACGTATTCGCGATATTTACCTTTTCCACACGGAGTGTATCGAAAGAAGCTAAGGATTCACTTCCCAATCTTCGCAATCGTTCGATATGACGATAAATTAATCTAGGAGACTCGGATTCGGGGTATTAACCTTTTCCACGCGTTGCGTATCCAATGAAGCTCAGGATGCACTTCCAATGCCTCGCAATCGTTCGATATAACGATAAGTCACTGTAGGTAACACGAAATCGCGATATTTACCATTTCCACACGCTGTGTATCGAATTGAGGTAAGGAGTCACTTCCCAATCCTCGCAATCGTTCGATATAACGATAAATCAATCTAGGAGACTCGGATTCGCGGTATTAACCTTTTCCACGCGCTGTGTATCGAAAGAAGCTCAGGATTCACTTCCCAAGCCTCGCAATCGTTCGATATAACCAGAAATCACTCTAGGAGACTCGGATTCGCGATATTTACCTTTTCCCACGCTGTGTATCGAAAGCAGCTAAGGATTCACTTCCCATGCCTCGCAATCATTCGATATAACCATAAATCACTCTAGTAGACTTGGATTCCTGATATTTACCTTGTACACACGCTGTGTATCGAAAGCAGCTGAGTATTCACTTCCCAATCCTCGCAATCGTTCGATATAACTATAAACGTCTGTAGGGGACACGAAATCCCTATATTTACCTTTTCCAAACGCTGTGTATAGAAAGAAGCTAAGGATTCACTTCCCATACCTCGCAATCGTTCGATATAACGATATATCACTATAGTAGACTCGGATTCGCGATATTTACCTTTTCCACACGCTGTGTATGGAAAGCAGCTAAAGATTCACTTCCCATGCCTCGCAATCATTCGATATAACCATGAATCACTTTAGTAGACTCGGATTCCTGATATTTACCTAGTACACACGCTGTGTATCGAAAGCAGCTGAGTATTCACTTCCCAATCCTCGCAATCGTCCGATATAACAATAAACGTCTGTAGTCGATACGAAATCCCTATATTTACCTTTTACAAACGCTGTGTAAAGAAAGAAGCTAAGGATTCACTTCCCATATCTCGCAATCGTTCGATATAACGATATATCACTATAGTAGACTCGGATTCGCGATATTTAACTTTTCCACACGCTGTGTATGGAATGCAGCTAAGGATGCACTTCCCAATCATCGCAATCAATCGATATAACCTTAAATCAATCTAGTAGACTCTGATGCGCAATATTTACCTCTTCCACAGGCTGTGTATGGAAAGCAGCTAAGGATTCACTTCCCAATCCTTGCAATCGTTCGATATAACGATAAATCAATCTAGTATACTCTGATGCGCAATATTTATCTTTTCCACACGCTGTGTATCGAATGCAGCTAAGGATTCAGTTCCCAATTTTCGCAATCGTTCGATATAACGATAAATCACTCTAGTAGACACGGATTCGCGATATTTACCTTTTCCACACGCAGTGTATCGAATGAAGCTATGGATTCACTTCCCAATCTTCGCAATCGTTCGATATAACCTTAAATCACTCTAGTAGACTCGGATTCGCGATATTTGCATTTTCCACACGCTGTGTATCGAATGGAGCTAAGGATTCACTTCCCAATCATCGCAATCGTTCGATATAACGATAAAATAATCTAGGAGACTCGGATTCGCGGTATTAACCTTTTCCACGCGTTGTGTATCCAATGAAGCTCACGCTGCACTTCCAAAGCCTCGCAATCGTTCGATATAACGATAAGTCACTGTAGGTAACACGAAATCGCGATATTTATCTTTTTCACACGCTGTGTATGGAAAACAGCTATGGATTCACTTCCCAAGCCCCGCAATCGTTCCATATAACGAGAAATCACTCTAGTAGGCTGGGATTCGCGATATTTACCTTTTCCCCGCGCTGTGTACCGAAAGCAGCTAAGGATTCACTTCCCAAGCCCCGCAATCGTTCCATATAACGAGAAATCACTCTAGTAGACTCGGATTCGCGATATTTACCTTTTCCCACGCTGTGTATCGAAAGCAGCTAAGGATTCAGTTCCCAATTTTCACAATCGTTCGATATAACGATAAATCACTCTAGTAGACACGGGTTCGCGATATTAACTTTTCCACACGCAGTGTATCGAAAGAAGTTAAGGATTCACTTCCCAATCTTTGCAATCGTTCGATATAACGATAAATTAATGTAGGAGACTCGGATTCGCGGTATTAACCTTTTCCACACGTTGTGTATCCAATGAAGCTCAGGATTCACTTCCCAAGCCTCGCAATCGTTCGATATAACCAGAAATCACTCTAGGAGACTCGGATTCGCGACATTTACCTTTTCCACACGCAGTGTATCGAAAGCAGTTAAGGATTCACTTCCCAATCACCGCAATATTTTGATATAACGATAAGTCACTGTTGGGGACTCGGATGAGCGATATTTACTTTTTCACACGCTGTGTATCGAAAGCAGCTAAGGATTCAGTTCCCAATTTTCAGAATCGTTCGATATAACGATAAATCACTCTAGCAGACACGTATTCGCGATATTTACCTTTTCCACACGCTGTGTGTCGAATGGAGGTAAGGAGTCACTTCCCAATCATCGCAATCATTCGATATAACCTTAAATCAATCTAGTAGACTCTGATGCACAATATTTACCTCTTCCACAGGCTGTGTATGGAAAGCAGCTAAGGATTCACTTCCCAATCCCCGCAATGGTTCCATATAACGAGAAATCACTCTAGTAGGCTGGGATTCGCGATATTTACCTTTTCCCCGCGCTGTGTATCGAAAGCAGCTGAGGATTCACTTCCCAAGCCCCGCAATCGTTCCATATAACGAGAAATCACTCTAGTAGACTCGGATTCGCGATATTTACCTTTTCCCACGCTGTGTATCGAAAGCAGCTAAGGATTCACTTCCCATGCCTCGCAATCATTTGATATAACCATAAATCACTCTAGTATATTCTGATTGCCAATATTTATCTTTTCCACACGCTGTGTATCGAATGTAGCTAAGTATTCACTTCCCCAAGCCCCGCAATCGTTCCATATAACGAGAAATCACTCTAGTAGGCTGGGATTCGCGATATTTACCTTTTCCCCGCGCTGTGTACCGCAAGCAGCTAAGGATTCACTTCCCAAGCCCCGCAATCGTTCCATATAACGAGAAATCACTCTAGTAGACTCGGATTCGCTATATTTACCTTTTCCCACGCTGTGTATCGAAAGCAGCTAAGGATTCAGTTCCCAATTTTCACAATCGTTCGATATAACGATAAATCACTCTAGTAGACACGGGTTCGCGATATTAACTTTTCCACACGCAGTGTATCGAAAGAAGTTAAGGATTCACTTCCCAATCTTTGCAATCGTTCGATATAACGATAAATTAATGTAGGAGACTCGGATTCGCGGTATTAACCTTTTCCACGCGTTGTGTATCCAATGAAGCTCAGGATTCACTTCCCAAGCCTCGCAATCGTTCGATATAACCAGAAATCACTCTAGGAGACTCGGATTCGCGACATTTACCTTTTCCACACGCAGTGTATCGAAAGCAGTTAAGGATTCACTTCCCAATCACCGCAATATTTTGATATAACGATAAGTCACTGTTGGGGACTCGGATGAGCGATATTTACTTTTTCACACGCTGTGTATCGAAAGCAGCTAAGGATTCAGTTCCCAATTTTCAGAATCGTTCGATATAACGATAAATCACTCTAGCAGACACGTATTCGCGATATTTACCTTTTCCACACGCTGTGTGTCGAATGGAGGTAAGGAGTCACTTCCCAATCATCGCAATCATTCGATATAACCTTAAATCAATCTAGTAGACTCTGATGCGCAATATTTACCTCTTCCACAGGCTGTGTATGGAAAGCAGCTAAGGATTCACTTCCCAATCCCCGCAATGGTTCCATATAACGAGAAATCACTCTAGTAGGCTGGGATTCGCGATATTTACCTTTTCCCCGCGCTGTGTATCGAAAGCAGCTGAGGATTCACTTCCCAAGCCCCGCAATCGTTCCATATAACGAGAAATCACTCTAGTAGACTCGGATTCGCGATATTTACCTTTTCCCACGCTGTGTATCGAAAGCAGCTAAGGATTCACTTCCCATGCCTCGCAATCATTTGATATAACCATAAATCACTCTAGTATATTCTGATTGCCAATATTTATCTTTTCCACACGCTGTGTATCGAATGTAGCTAAGTATTCACTTCCCCAGCCTCGCAATCGTTCGATATAACGATAACTCACTATAGTAGACTCGGATTCGCGGTATTAATATTTTCCACGCGCTGTGTTTCGAAAGCAGCTAAGGATTCACTTCCCAAGCCTCTCAATCGTTCCATATAACGATAAATCACTCTAATAGATTCAGATTCGCGATATTTACCATTTCCACACACTGTGTATGGAAAGTAGCTAAGGATTCACTTCCCAATCCTCGCAATTGTTCGATATAACGATAAGTCACTGTAGGTAACACGAAATCGCGATATTTATCTTTTTCACACGCTGTGTATGGAAAGCAGCTAAGGATTAACTTCCCAAGCCCCGCAATCGTTCCATATAACGATAAATCACTCTAGTAGACTCGGATTCGCGATATTTACCATTTCCACACGCTGTGTGTCGAATGGAGGTAAGGAGTCACTTCCCAATCCTCGCAATCGGTCGATATAACCTTAAATCACTCTAGTAGACTCGGATTCGCGATATTTACCTTTTCCCACGCTGTGTATCGAAAGCAGCTAAGGATTCAGTTCCCAATTTTCGCAATCGTTCGATATAACGATAAATCACTCTAGTAGACACGGATTCGCGATATTTAACTTTTCCACACGCAGTGTATCGAAAGAAGCTATGGATTCACTTCCCAATCTTCGCAATCGTTCGATATAACCTTAAATCACTCTAGTAGACTCGGATTCGCGATATTTGCATTTTCCACACGCTGTGTATCGAATGGAGCTAAGGATTCACTTCCCAATCATCGCAATCGTTCGATATAACGATAAATTAATCTAGGAGACTCGGATTCGCGGTATTAACCTTTTCCACGCGTTGTGTATGCAATGAAGCACACGCTGCACTTCCAAAGCCTCGCAATCGTTCGATATAACGATAAGTCACTGTAGGTAACACGAAATCGCGATATTTATCTTTTTCACACGCTGTGTATGGAAAACAGCTATGGATTCACTTCCCATGCCCCGCAATCGTTCCATATAACGAGAAATCACTCTAGTAGGCTGGGATTCGCGATATTTACCTTTTCCCCGCGCTGTGTATCGAAAGCAGCTGAGGATTCACTTCCCAAGCCCCGCAATCGTTCCATATAACGAGAAATCACTCTAGTAGACTCGGATTCGCGATATTTACCTTTTCCCACGCTGTGTATCGAAAGCAGCTAAGGATTCAGTTCCCAATTTTCACAATCGTTCGATATAACGATAAATCACTCTAGTAGAAACGGGTTCGCGATATTAACTTTTCCACACGCAGTGTATCGAAAGAAGTTAAGGATTCACTTCCCAATCTTTGCAATCGTTCGATATAACGATAAATTAATGTAGGAGACTCGGATTCGCGGTATTAACCTTTTCCACGCGTTGTGTATCCAATGAAACTCAGGATTCACTTCCCAAGCCTCGCAATCGTTCGATATAACCAGAAATCACTCTAGGAGACTCGGATTCGCGACATTTACCTTTTCCACACGCAGTGTATCGAAAGCAGTTAAGGATTCACTTCCCAATCACCGCAATATTTTGATATAACGATAAGTCACTGTTGGGGACTCGGATGAGCGATATTTACTTTTTCACACGCTGTGTATCGAAAGCAGCTAAGGATTCAGTTCCCAATTTTCAGAATCGTTCGATATAACGATAAATCACTCTAGCAGACACGTATTCGCGATATTTACCTTTTCCACACGCAGTGTATCGAAAGAAGCTAAGGATTCACTTCCCAATCTTCGCAATCGTTCGATATAACGATAAATTAATCTAGGAGACTCGGATTCGGGGTATTAACCTTTTCCACGCGTTGCGTATCCAATGAAGCTCAGGATGCACTTACAAAGCCTCGCAATCGTTCGATATAACGATAAGTCACTGTAGGTAACACGAAATCGCGATATTTACCATTTCCACACGCTGTGTATCGAATGGAGGTAAGGAGTCACTTCCCAATCCTCGCAATCGTTCGATATAACGATAAATCAATCTAGGAGACTCAGATTCGCGGTATTAACCTTTTCCACGCGCTGTGTATCGAAAGAAGCTCAGGATTCACTTTCCAAGCCTCGCAATCGTTCGATATAACCAGAAATCACTCTAGGAGACTCGGATTCGCGATATTTACCTTTTCCCACGCTGTGTATCGAAAGCAGCTAAGGATTCACTTCCCATGCCTCGCAATCATTCGATATAACCATAAATCACTCTAGTAGACTTGGATTCCTGATATTTACCTTGTACACACGCTGTGTATCGAAAGCAGCTAAGGATTCACTTCCCATGCCTCGCAATCATTCGATATAACCATAAATCACTCTAGTAGACTCGGATTCCTGATATTTACCTAGCACACACGCTGTGTATCGAAAGCAGCTGAGTATTCACTTCCCAATCCTCGCAATCGTTCGATATAACTATAAACGTCTGTAGGGGACACGAAATCCCTATATTTACCTTTTCCAAACGCTGTGTAAAGAAAGAAGCTAAGGATTCACTTCCCATATCTCGCAATCGTTCGATATAACGATATATCACTATAGTAGACTCGGATTCGCGATATTTACCTTTTCCACACGCTGTGTATGGAATGCAGCTAAGGATGCACTTCCCAATCATCGCAATCAATCGATATAACCTTAAATCAATCTAGTAGACTCTGATGCGCAATATTTACCTCTTCCACAGGCTGTGTATGGAAAGCAGCTAAGGATTCACTTCCCAATCCTTGCAATCGTTCGATATAACGATAAATCAATCTAGTATACTCTGATGCGCAATATTTATCTTTTCCACACGCTGTGTATCGAATGCAGCTAAGGATTCAGTTCCCAATTTTCGCAATCGTTCGATATAACGATAAATCACTCTAGTAGACACGGATTCGCGATATTTACCTTTTCCACACGCAGTGTATCGAATGAAGCTATGGATTCACTTCCCAATCTTCGCAATCGTTCGATATAACCTTAAATCACTCTAGTAGACTCGGATTCGCGATATTTGCATTTTCCACACGCTGTGTATCGAATGGAGCTAAGGATTCACTTCCCAATCATCGCAATCGTTCGATATAACCAGAAATCACTCTAGGAGACTCGGATTCGCGACATTTACCTCTTCCACACGCAGTGTATCGAAAACAGTTAAGGATTCACTTCCCAATCACCGCAATATTTTGATATAACGATAAGTCACTGTTGGGGACTCGGATGAGCGATATTTACCTTTTCACACGCTGTGTATCGAAAGCAGCTAAGGATTCAGTTCCCAATTTTCAGAATCGTTCGATATAACGATAAATCACTCTAGTAGACACGGATTCGCGATATTTACTTTTTCCACACGCAATGTATCGAAAGAAGCTAAGGATTCACTTCCCAATCTTCGCAATCGTTCGATATAACGATAAATTAATCTAGGAGACTCGGATTCGCGGTATTAACCTTTTCCACGCGTTGTGTATCCAATGAAGCTCAGGATGCACTTCCAAAGCCTCGCAATCGTTCGATATAACGATAAGTCACTGTAGGTAACACGAAATCGCGATATTTACCATTTCCACACGCTGTGTATCGAATGGAGGTAAGGAGTCACTTCCCAATCCTCGCAATCGTTCGATATAACGATAATTCAATCTAGGAGACTCGGATTCGCGGTATTAACCTTTTCCACACGCTGTGTATCGAAAGAAGCTCAGGATTCACTTCCCAATCCCCGCAATGGTTCCATATAACGAGAAATCACTCTAGTAGGCTGGGATTCGCGATATTTACCTTTTCCCCGCGCTGTGTATCGAAAGCAGCTGAGGATTCACTTCCCAAGCCCCGCAATCGTTCCATATAACGAGAAATCACTCTAGTAGACTCGGATTCGCGATATTTACCTTTTCCCACGCTGTGTATCGAAAGCAGCTAAGGATTCACTTCCCATGCCTCGCAATATTTTGATATAACGATAAGTCACTCTTGGGGACTCGGATGAGCGATATTTACTTTTTCACACGCTGTGTATCGAAAGCAGCTAAGGATTCAGTTCCCAATTTTCAGAATCGTTCGATATAACGATAAATCACTCTAGTAGACACGTATTCGCGATATTTACCTTTTCCACACGCTGTGTATGGAAAGTAGCTAAGGAGTCACTTCCCAATCCTCGCAATTGTTCGATATAACGATAAGTCACTGTAGGTAACACGAAATCGCGATATTTATCTTTTTCACACGCTGTGTATGGAAAGCAGCTAAGGATTAACTTCCCAAGCCCCGCAATCGTTCCATATAACGATAAATCACTCTAGTAGACTCGGATTCGCGATATTTACCTTTTCCACACGCAGTGTATCGAAAGAAGCTATGGATTCACTTCCCAATCTTCGCAATCGTTCGATATCACCTTAAATCACTCTAGTAGACTCGGATTCGCGATATTTACCTTTTCCCACGCTGTGTATCGAAAGCAGCTAAGGATTCAGTTCCCAATTTTCGCAATCGTTCGATATAACGATAAATCACTCTAGTAGACACGGATTCGCGATATTTACCTTTTCCACACGCAGTGTATCGAAAGAAGCTATGGATTCACTTCCCAATCTTCGCAATCGTTCGATATAACCTTAAATCACTCTAGTAGACTCGGATTCGCGATATTTGCATTTTCCACACGCTGTGTATCGAATGGAGCTAAGGATTCACTTCCCAATCATCGCAATCGTTCGATATAACGATAAATTAATCTAGGAGACTCGGATTCGCGGTATTAACCTTTTCCACGCGTTGTGTATCCAATGAAGCTCACGCTGCACTTCCAAAGCCTCGCAATCGTTCGATATAACGATAAGTCACTGTAGGTAACACGAAATCGCGATATTTATCTTTTTCACACGCTGTGTATGGAAAGCAGCTAAGGATTAACTTCCCAAGCCCCGCAATCGTTCCATATAACGATAAATCACTCTAGTAGACTCGGATTCGCGATATTTACCTTTTCCACACGCAGTGTATCGAAAGAAGCTATGGATTCACTTCCCAATCTTCGCAATCGTTCGATATCACCTTAAATCACTCTAGTAGACTCGGATTCGCGATATTTACCTTTTCCCACGCTGTGTATCGAAAGCAGCTAAGGATTCAGTTCCCAATTTTCGCAATCGTTCGATATAACGATAAATCACTCTAGTAGACACGGATTCGCGATATTTACCTCTTCCACACGCAGTGTATCGAAAGAAGCTATGGATTCACTTCCCAATCTTCGCAATCGTTCGATATAACCTTAAATCACTCTAGTAGACACGGGTTCGCGATATTAACTTTTCCACACGCAGTGTATCGAAAGAAGTTAAGGATTCACTTCCCAATCTTTGCAATCGTTCGATATAACGATAAATTAATGTAGGAGACTCGAATTCGCGGTATTAACCTTTTCCACGCGTTGTGTATCCAATGAAGCTCAGGATTCACTTCCCAAGCCTCGCAATCGTTCGATATAACCACAAATCACTCTAGGAGACTCGGATTCGCGATATTTACCTTTTCCCCGCGCTGTGTATCGAAAGCAGCTGAGGATTCACTTCCCAAGCCCCGCAATCGTTCCGTATAACGAGAAATCACTCTAGTAGGCTGGGATTCGCGATATTTACCTTTTCCCCGCGCTGTGTATCGAAAGCAGCTGAGGATTCACTTCCCAAGCCCCGCAATCGTTCCGTATAACGAGAAATCACTCTAGTAGACTCGGATTCGCGATATTTACCTTTTCCCACGCTGTGTATCGAAAGCAGCTAAGGATTCAGTTCCCAATTTTCACAATCGTTCGATATAACGATAAATCACTCTAGTAGACACGGGTTCGCGATATTAACTTTTCCACACGCAGTGTATCGAAAGAAGTTAAGGATTCACTTCCCAATCTTTGCAATCGTTCGATATAACGATAAATTAATGTAGGAGACTCGAATTCGCGGTATTAACCTTTTCCACGCGTTGTGTATCCAATGAAGCTCAGGATTCACTTCCCAAGCCTCGCAATCGTTCGATATAACCACAAATCACTCTAGGAGACTCGGATTCGCGACATTTACCTTTTCCACACGCAGTGTATCGAAAGCAGTTAAGGATTCACTTCCCAATCACCGCAATATTTTGATATAACGATAAGTCACTGTTGGGGACTCGGATGAGCGATATTTACTTTTTCACACGCTGTGTATCGAAAGCAGCTAAGGATTCAGTTCCCAATTTTCAGAATCGTTCGATATAACGATAAATCACTCTAGCAGACACGTATTCGCGATATTTACCTTTTCCACACGCAGTGTATCGAAAGAAGCTAAGGATTCACTTCCCAATCTTCGCATTCGTTCGATATAACGATAAATTAATCTAGGAGACTCGGATTCGCGGTATTAACCTTTTCCACACGTTGCGTATCCAATGAAGCTCAGGATGCACTTCCAAAGCCTCGCAATCGTTCGATATAACGATAAGTCACTGTAGGTAACACGAAATCGCGATATTTACCATTTCCACACGCTGTGTATCGAATGGAGGTAAGGAGTCACTTCCCAATCCTCGCAATCGTTCGATATAACGATAAATCAATCTAGGAGAGTCGGATTCGCGGTATTACCCTTTTCCACGCGCTGTGTATCGAAAGAAGCTCAGGATTCACTTCCCAAGCCTCGCAATCGTTCGATATAACCAGAAATCACTCTAGGAGACTCGGATTCGCGATATTTACCTTTTCCCACGCTGTGTATCGAAAGCAACTAAGGATTCACTTACCATGCCTCGCAATCTTTCGATATAACCATAAATCACTCTAGTAGACTTGGATTCCTGATATTTACCTTGTACACACGCTGTGTATCGAAAGCAGCTGAGTATTCACTTCCCAATCCTCGCAATCGTTCGATATAACTATAAACGTCTGTAGGGGACACGAAATCCCTATATTTACCTTTTCCAAACGCTGTGTATAGAAAGAAGCTAAGGATTCACTTCCCATACCTCGCAATCGTTCGATATAACGATATATCACTATAGTAGACTCGGATTCGCGATATTTACCTTTTCCACACGCTGTGTATGGAAAGCAGCTAAAGATTCACTTCCCATGCCTCGCAATCATTCGATATAACCATGAATCACTCTAGTAGACTCGGATTCCTGATATTTACCTAGTGCACACGCTGTGTATCGAAAGCAGCTGAGTATTCACTTCCCAATCCTCGCAATCGTCCGATATAACAATAAACGTCTGTAGTCGATACGAAATCCCTATATTTACCTTTTCCAAACGCTGTGTAAAGAAAGAAGCTAAGGATTCACTTCCCAATCTTCGCAATCGTTCGATATAACGATAAATTAATCTAGGAGACTCGGATTCGCGGTATTAACCTTTTCCACGCGTTGCGTATCCAATGAAGCTCAGGATGCACTTCCAAAGCCTCGCAATCGTTCGATATAACGATAAGTCACTGTAGGTAACACGAAATCGCGATATTTACCATTTCCACACGCTGTGTATCGAATGGAGGTAAGGAGTCACTTCCCAATCCTCGCAATCGTTCGATATAACGATAAATCAATCTAGGAGACTCGGATTCGCGGTATTAACCTTTTCCACGCGCTGTGTATCGAAAGAAGCTCAGGATTCACTTCCCAAGCCTCGCAATCGTTCGATATAACCAGAAATCACTCTAGGAGACTCGGATTCGCGATATTTACCTTTTCCCACGCTGTGTATCGAAAGCAGCTAAGGATTCACTTCCCATATCTCGCAATCGTTCGATATAACCTTAAATCAATCTAGTAGACTGATGCGCAATATTTACCTCTTCCACAGGCTGTGTATGGAAAGCAGCTAAGGATTTACTTCCCAATCCTTGCAATCGTTCGATATAACGATAAATCAATCTAGTATACTCTGATGCGCAATATTTATCTTTTCCACACGCTGTGTATCGAATGGAGCTAAGGATTCACTTCCCAATCATCGCAATCGTTCGATATAACCAGAAATCACTCTAGGAGACTCGGATTCGCGACATTTACCTCTTCCACACACAGTGTATCGAAAGCAGTTAAGGATTCACTTCCCAATCACCGCAATATTTTGATATAACGATAAGTCACTGTTGGGGACTCGGATGAGCGATATTTACCTTTTCACACGCTGTGTATCGAAAGCAGCTAAGGATTCAGTTCCCAATTTTCAGAATCGTTCGATATAACGATAAATCACTCTAGTAGACACGGATTCGCGATATTTACTTTTTCCACACGCAATGTATCGAAAGAAGCTAAGGATTCACTTCCCAATCTTCGCAATCGTTCGATATAACGATAAATTAATCTAGGAGACTCGGATTCGCGGTATTAACCTTTTCCACGCGTTGTGTATCCAATGAAGCTCAGGATGCACTTCCAAAGCCTCGCAATCGTTCGATATAACGATAAGTCACTGTAGGTAACACGAAATCGCGATATTTACCATTTCCACACGCTGTGTATCGAATGGAGGTAAGGAGTCACTTCCCAATCCTCGCAATCGTTCGATATAACAATAAATCAATCTAGGAGACTCGGATTCGCGGTATTAACCTTTTCCACACGCTGTGTATCGAAAGAAGCTCAGGATTCACTTCCCAACCCTCGCAATCGTTCGATATAACGATAAATTAATGTAGCAGACTCGGATTCGCGGTATTAACCTTTTCCACGCGTTGTGTATCCAATGCAGCTCAGGATTCACTTCCCAAGCCTCGCAATCGTTCGATATAACCAGAAATCACTCTAGGAGACTCGGATTCGCGACATTTACCTTTTCCACACGCAGTGTATCGAAAGCAGTTAAGGATTCACTTCCCAATCACCGCAATATTTTGATATAACGATAAGTCACTGTTGGGGACTCGGATGAGCGATATTTACCTTTTCACACGCTGTGTATCGAAAGCAGCTAAGGATTCAGTTCCCAATTTTCAGAATCGTTCGATATAACGATAAATCACTCTAGTAGACACGGATTCGCGATATTTACTTTTTCCACACGCAATGTATCGAAAGAAGCTAAGGATTCACTTCCCAATCTTCGCAATCGTTCGATATAACGATAAATTAATCTAGGAGACTCGGATTCGCGGTATTAACCTTTTCCACGCGTTGTGTATCCAATGAAGCTCAGGATGCACTTCCAAAGCCTCGCAATCGTTCGATATAACGATAAGTCACTGTAGCTAACACGAAATCGCGATATTTACCATTTCCACACGCTGTGTATCGAATGGAGGTAAGGAGTCACTTCCCAATCCTCGCAATCGTTCGATATAACGATAAATCAATCTAGGAGACTCGGATTCGCGGTATTAACCTTTTCCACACGCTGTGTATCGAAAGAAGCTCAGGATTCACTTCCCAACCCTCGCAATCGTTCGATATAACCAGAAATCACTCTAGGAGACTCGGATTCGCGATATTTACCTTTTCCCACGCTGTGTATCGAAAGCAGCTAAGGATTCACTTCCCATATCTCGCAATCGTTCGATATAACCTTAAATCAATCTAGTAGACTGATGCGCAATATTTACCTCTTCCACAGGCTGTGTATGGAAAGCAGCTAAGGATTTACTTCCCAATCCTTGCAATCGTTCGATATAACGATAAATCAATCTAGTATACTCTGATGCGCAATATTTATCTTTTCCACACGCTGTGTATCGAATGGAGCTAAGGATTCACTTCCCAATCATCGCAATCGTTCGATATAACCAGAAATCACTCTAGGAGACTCGGATTCGCGACATTTACCTCTTCCACACGCAGTGTATCGAAAGCAGTTAAGGATTCACTTCCCAATCACCGCAATATTTTGATATAACGATAAGTCACTGTTGGGGACTCGGATGAGCGATATTTACCTTTTCACACGCTGTGTATCGAAAGCAGCTAAGGATTCAGTTCCCAATTTTCAGAATCGTTCGATATAACGATAAATCACTCTAGTAGACACGGATTCGCGATATTTACTTTTTCCACACGCAATGTATCGAAAGAAGCTAAGGATTCACTTCCCAATCTTCGCAATCGTTCGATATAACGATAAATTAATCTAGGAGACTCGGATTCGCGGTATTAACCTTTTCCACGCGTTGTGTATCCAATGAAGCTCAGGATGCACTTCCAAAGCCTCGCAATCGTTCGATATAACGATAAGTCACTGTAGGTAACACGAAATCGCGATATTTACCATTTCCACACGCTGTGTATCGAATGGAGGTAAGGAGTCACTTCCCAATCCTCGCAATCGTTCGATATAACGATAAATCAATCTAGGAGACTCGGATTCGCGGTATTAAACTTTTCCACACGCTGTGTATCGAAAGAAGCTCAGGATTCACTTCCCAACCCTCGCAATCGTTCGATATAACGATAAATTAATGTAGCAGACTCGGATTCGCGGTATTAACCTTTTCCACGCGTTGTGTATCCAATGAAGCTCAGGATTCACTTCCCAAGCCTCGCAATCGTTCGATATAACCAGAAATCACTCTAGGAGACTCGGATTCGCGACATTTACCTTTTCCACACGCAGTGTATTGAAAGCAGTTAAGGATTCACTTCCCAATCACCGCAATATTTTGATATAACGATAAGTCACTGTTGGGGACTCGGATGAGCGATATTTACTTTTTCACACGCTGTGTATCGAAAGCAGCTAAGGATTCAGTTCCCAATTTTCAGAATCGTTCGATATAACGATAAATCACTCTAGTAGACACGTATTCGCGATATTTACCTTTTCCACACGCTGTGTGTCGAATGGAGGTAAGGAGTCACTTCCCAATCATCGCAATCATTCGATATAACCTTAAATCAATCTAGTAGACTCTGATGCGCAATATTTACCTCTTCCACAGGCTGTGTATGGAAAGCAGCTAAGGATTCACTTCCCAATCCCCGCAATGGTTCCATATAACGAGAAATCACTCTAGTAGGCTGGGATTCGCGATATTTACCTTTTCCCCGCGCTGTGTATCGAAAGCAGCTGAGGATTCACTTCCCAAGCCCCGCAATCGTTCCATATAACGAGAAATCACTCTAGTAGACTCGGATTCGCGATATTTACCTTTTCCCACGCTGTGTATCGAAAGCAGCTAAGGATTCACTTCCCATGCCTCGCAATCATTTGATATAACCATAAATCACTCTAGTAGACACGGATTCGCGATATTTACTTTTTCCACACGCAATGTATCGAATGTAGCTAAGTATTCACTTCCCCAGCCTCGCAATCGTTCGATATAACGATAACTCACTATAGTAGACTCGGATTCGCGGTATTAATATTTTCCACGCGCTGTGTTTCGAAAGCAGCTAAGGATTCACTTCCCAAGCCTCTCAATCGTTCCATATAACGATAAATCACTCTAATAGATTCAGATTCGCGATATTTACCATTTCCACACACTGTGTATGGAAAGTAGCTAAGGAGTCACTTCCCAATCCTCGCAATTGTTCGATATAACGATAAGTCACTGTAGGTAACACGAAATCGCGATATTTATCTTTTTCACACGCTGTGTATGGAAAGCAGCTAAGGATTAACTTCCCAAGCCCCGCAATCGTTCCATATAACGATAAATCACTCTAGTAGACTCGGATTCGCGATATTTACCATTTCCACACGCTGTGTGTCGAATGGAGGTAAGGATGCACTTCCCAATCCTTGCAATCGTTCGATATAACGATAAATCAATCTAGTATACTCTGATGCGCAATATTTATCTTTTCCACACGCTGTGTATCGAATGCAGCTAAGTATTCACTTCCGCAGCCTCGCAATCGTTCGATATAACGATAACTCACTATAGTAGACTCGGATTCGCGGTATTAATATTTTCCACGCGCTGTGTTTCGAAAGCAGCTAAGGATTCACTTCCCAAGCCTCTCAATCGTTCCATATAACGATAAATCACTCTAATAGATTCAGATTCGCGATATTTACCATTTCCACACACTGTGTATGGAAAGTAGCTAAGGAGTCACTTCCCAATCCTCGCAATTGTTCGATATAACGATAAGTCACTGTAGGTAACACGAAATCGCGATATTTATCTTTTTCACACGCTGTGTATGGAAAGCAGCTAAGGATTAACTTCCCAAGCCCCGCAATCGTTCCATATAACGATAAATCACTCTAGTAGACTCGGATTCGCGATATCTACCTTTTCCACACGCAGTGTATCGAAAGAAGCTATGGATTCACTTCCCAATCTTCGCAATCGTTCGATATCACCTTAAATCACTCTAGTAGACTCGGATTCGCGATATTTGCATTTTCCACACGCTGTGTATCGAATGGAGCTAAGGATTCACTTCCCAATCATCGCAATCGTTCGATATAACGATAAGTCACTGTAGGTAACACGAAATCGCGATATTTATCTTTTTCACACGCTGTGTATGGAAAACAGCTATGGATTCACTTCCCAAGCCCCGCAATCGTTCCATATAACGAGAAATCACTCTAGTAGGCTGGGATTCGCGATATTTACCTTTTCCCCGCGCTGTGTATCGAAAGCAGCTGAGGATTCACTTCCCAAGCCTCTCAATCGTTCCATATAACGATAAATCACTCTAATAGATTCAGATTCGCGATATTTACCATTTCCACACACTGTGTATGGAAAGTAGCTAAGGAGTCACTTCCCAATCCTCGCAATTGTTCGATATAACGATAAGTCACTGTAGGTAACACGAAATCGAGATATTTATCTTTTTCACACGCTGTGTATGGAAAGCAGCTAAGGATTAACTTCCCAAGCCCCGCAATCGTTCCATATAACGATAAATCACTCTAGTAGACTCGGATTCGCGATATTTACCATTTCCACACGCTGTGTGTCGAATGGAGGTAAGGATGCACTTCCCAATCATCGCAATCAATCGATATAACCTTAAATCAATCTAGTAGACTCTGATGCGCAATATTTACCTCTTCCACAGGCTGTGTATGGAAAGCAGCTAAGGATTCACTTCCCAATCCTTGCAATCGTTCGATATAACGATAAATCAATCTAGTATACTCTGATGCGCAATATTTATCTTTTCCACACGCTGTGTATCGAATGCAGCTAAGTATTCACTTCCCCAGCCTCGCAATCGTTCGATATAACGATAACTCACTATAGTAGACTCGGATTCGCGGTATTAATATTTTCCACGCGCTGTGTTTCGAAAGCAGCTAAGGATTCACTTCCCAAGCCTCTCAATCGTTCCGTATAACGATAAATCACTCTAATAGATTCAGATTCGCGATATTTACCATTTCCACACACTGTGTATGGAAAGTAGCTAAGGAGTCACTTCCCAATCCTCGCAATTGTTCGATATAACGATAAGTCACTGTAGGTAACACGAAATCGCGATATTTATCTTTTTCACACGCTGTGTATGGAAAGCAGCTAAGGATTAACTTCCCAAGCCCCGCAATCGTTCCATATAACGATAAATCACTCTAGTAGACTCGGATTCGCGATATTTACCTTTTCCACACGCAGTGTATCGAAAGAAGCTATGGATTCACTTCCCAATCTTCGCAATCGTTCGATATCACCTTAAATCACTCTAGTAGACTCGGATTCGCGATATTTGCATTTTCCACACGCTGTGTATCGAATGGAGCTAAGGATTCACTTCCCAATCATCGCAATCGTTCGATATAACGATAAATTAATCTAGGAGACTCGGATTCGCGGTATTAACCTTTTCCACGCGTTGTGTATCCAATGAAGCTCACGCTGCACTTCCAAAGCCTCGCAATCGTTCGATATAACGATAAGTCACTGTAGGTAACACGAAATCGCGATATTTATCTTTTTCACACGCTGTGTATGGAAAACAGCTATGGATTCACTTCCCAAGCCCCGCAATCGTTCCATATAACGAGAAATCACTCTAGTAGGCTGGGATTCGCGATATTTACCTTTTCCCCGCGCTGTGTATCGAAAGCAGCTGAGGATTCACTTCCCAAGCCTCTCAATCGTTCCATATAACGATAAATCACTCTAATAGATTCAGATTCGCGATATTTACCATTTCCACACACTGTGTATGGAAAGTAGCTAAGGAGTCACTTCCCAATCCTCGCAATTGTTCGATATAACGATAAGTCACTGTAGGTAACACGAAATCGCGATATTTATCTTTTTCACACGCTGTGTATGGAAAGCAGCTAAGGATTAACTTCCCAAGCCCCGCAATCGTTCCATATAACGATAAATCACTCTAGTAGACTCGGATTCGCGATATTTACCATTTCCACACGCTGTGTGTCGAATGGAGGTAAGGATGCACTTCCCAATCATCGCAATCAATCGATATAACCTTAAATCAATCTAGTAGACTCTGATGCGCAATATTTACCTCTTCCACAGGCTGTGTATGGAAAGCAGCTAAGGATTCACTTCCCAATCCTTGCAATCGTTCGATATAACGATAAATCAATCTAGTACACTCTGATGCGCAATATTTATCTTTTCCACACGCTGTGTATCGAATGCAGCTAAGTATTCACTTCCCCAGCCTCGCAATCGTTCGATATAACGATAACTCACTATAGTAGACTCGGATTCGCGGTATTAATATTTTCCACGCGCTGTGTTTCGAAAGCAGCTAAGGATTCACTTCCCAAGCCTCTCAATCGTTCCGTATAACGATAAATCACTCTAATAGATTCAGATTCGCGATATTTACCATTTCCACACACTGTGTATGGAAAGTAGCTAAGGAGTCACTTCCCAATCCTCGCAATTGTTCGATATAACGATAAGTCACTGTAGGTAACACGAAATCGCGATATTTATCTTTTTCACACGCTGTGTATGGAAAGCAGCT